>OX369266.1:5718525-6918525 GCA_947284805.1 Coleophora flavipennella
CCTCAATCCGGAAGACAGGTATGCTGTTCAAGCTGTGACGGCGGCAATGAAGAGGGAGTGGTGTGTCCTCTCCCAGATTTTAATTAGAGGTAGCAGTAAACTAGAAATCACCCACAAAAAACAAACACAACACATTAGCTCCGTCAGTCACGACACGACACTATAAGGCTCGCCATACAGCTGCGGACAACCCGCACCACTGAGTAGGGTGTTTGTGCGTAGGAGCTCTATGCCGTGCAGCACATTGAAGCCGCCAAGCCGTGCATGCGAGCCCCTCCGCCGCCGCGAACATCTCCGACATGCTACATCAGCGCAGCAGGCGGTGCAGCGCCCGCCACACGCTGTTGTATTACGAGCGAATGTCATTGTGCGAAGCTTTCGGTTCCTTTTTAACACACTCATAGCACGGCGCAGTCTTTCTTTCCAAGTTTCCATGTCTACCTTATGGCCTCATCACCAAATTAAGCTCGTAAAGCGACATTCAAAGAAGCAAAGTAAATCCAACTAAGAAATGCAATCATTCATCATAGGAAAGTTGTAGGTTATTTTCAGTGTGACCATCTCGAAAATGATGAATCTGCCCGACACTGGCAAAAAATCCGCCAAAACCTGCCAAACTCGACTCAGAAAATGCCAAAAATATGCAATCATTTTATTGCCTCCATGGGGATGGAAATGAATAAGTAATATACATAAAATAACTTATTCAAAGGCATTCGAGATAATTTTGCTCAAATTATCCAGTAATAAAAACGGTAAATTGTGTTCCACTAGCATAGTAGCACTAAAATTTTGTTCTGCTGTTTTCACTCTCTTTGAACTGAAATATCAAAAAACTGTTGCACCTGAAATAGTTGAATGAAATTAGTTTTTCAAAACTTACAATCTCCAGTAAAAAATGAATTAGAATAAAAAAACAAATAAGAACTAGGGAGGTAGGGAGCGCGCGGGTTACGCGGAGGGCTGGTAGCGTAGCGTAGATAGTAATTTTTATTTTCTTTGATACTGCACGCACGCATACACACAATTTGAGTTAAAATGACACGACAAATGTAGCCAGCTCAGTAAGTAAAATATTTTCCTAAATTTTCTTACCTAATATAATAACTAATAAGTCATGAAAATAAAGTAAAGATTAAGACATAGAAAATTATAAGTTTTCTCAATATCTATAAGTATTTCCTTGAAATCTGCCAAATTCTGCCCCTTTCTTTCTTGATATCTGCCAAATTGTGCCACTTTTTCTAAATCGTCCGCTTGTTCTGCCAGAGGTCAAATTTACAAGCCAAATCTGCCCAAATGGCAGAAATCTGCCATAAATGGTCACCCTGGTTATTTTGTCAATCATTATTCCCGCCCTTGGGTACATTACATCAAATTCAAAATACGCGCCTGAGCTGACAGATGAACGAATGAATGAATGGTTCAGAGTGAACGAAACTATTGTATGAACCATAGATATTCCGAGGGAAAATAGCGAATGCGATTTTTTTAAAGTAACCTCCCCCAAAAACAAAAAAAACATATAAAATCATTAAACAAAGGTAGACCAGGATAGTAAAACTGCCCAGTTTAATTGATGAGCACTAAAAGTTTAAAAAATAATTATAAACTATTAGCCATAAATACTTTCCTTATCTCAAAAATACACAGGGTGTTTGTGATAGATATAGTGCAGAAACAAAACAAAAGTACAACGGTTTTCAGTTTCTTTTTTTTTTTTTTGGTTTCTTCTTTCCGGCTTACAAAAAGCGCGGAAAAGGCAAACGTCTGACGTATTTAAGCTTCCTTAGCTTTTGGATTTGTAATGCTAGTGCCGGTGCATTACAAATCTTCTCTGAAGTTCTTGACAGCATTTGCAGCAGCTACATTCTGAGGTGGAACACCCAGTTGCTGTAAGGCGTCTATAAAACTGCACCTAGAGCAAGTTGGGTGCTCACGTCCTCCTTCGTTTTATTTTCTTGTTCTCCACATTGCTCACGTGCACTAGACGATTTTCTCCAAAATGCACCACTTTTTAAACAAAATCCTAGCAGAAAACAATGAAAAAACAACAAAATAAAACTACGAATGCGTCTACCACAAATCTCGCCAAAAAACCACCTCAGTTTCTTAAAAAAAAATGTTCTGTGCTTTCATGGTGTAACTAACTTGGCATGTTTTTAGTATTCAATTTTATTCAATATTAATATTTACTTTTAAAAAGTAAGATTTGCTTGCTTGGTACCTTGATCATTTAAACTTGCCAAATTACACCATTTAGTAAAACAGAACATATTTTTTTAAGAAACTGAAAACCGTTGTACTTTTTCTATTATTTGGATTGATTTTGATGCCAAATTTCAAGTTTCTGAATCACCTGAAAGTGGACTATATATTTTGATGTATATATATATTTTTAGTGAGTCGTAAAAATAGTGATTTTCGGACGTTATTATCTTAGATAATAATTTTACCATACTATGGTAAAAGATATATTTATGAAAATTCGTGGTCAGAGACCTCCAGGACCTTCAGATATCGATTAAGAGTTTATTAAAATTTCATTCTCATAACTTTCATTTTATTATAACATATATTTAATTTTCCTTATAAAGACTACTCGATTTACTTGCTTGGCTTGGTTACTATATACAATGTAAAGTAGTTATACGCTATACATATATACTTTGTACTTACAAAAAAGTAATAAATTGCTACCTAATATTTTATATTTACCGTAGTCCGCGGACTTCTTACTTGCGCTATGTACGAGTAAATATTTTTTTCTGTTTTTATCTATTAATATATGCGTTGCTTAGCAACCGTATTCTGAAGATTTCAAATTTTCTGTTTTTACGAATGGGAAACAAATGATTACTTTTTTTTCCGCCACATACCTGTATATATTTTTTGTAT
Organism: Coleophora flavipennella; assembly: GCA_947284805.1. Classification (NCBI taxonomy): domain Eukaryota; kingdom Metazoa; phylum Arthropoda; class Insecta; order Lepidoptera; family Coleophoridae; genus Coleophora; species Coleophora flavipennella. The sequence continues at coordinate 5,721,424 of OX369266.1, forward strand.
GTTTTTTTAAGCCTGGAAATACTTAAATGCTTACCTGTACTATTGATTTATTTCATTCAAAGAAAACTAAACTAAAACTCTATTAAAACTATAATTTTTAGTACTTATAAGATAATAACCTACTTACAGAAACAAAATATTCATGGACAAATCAAACACGGTCATCTAGCCCCAATCTATGTTTCTAGTACTATGGGTTGTAAATAGGTAAAAAGTAAAGAAAATATTAAAACGACCGATACGTACTGAAAACAGTATGCAAACGTCTACATGAGGCAGTGCAGAACATTTTATGCATTTCTTGTGTGGAGTAACCACAAAGTCATCATCGCTGAAATGCTTTGAGTAAACAGTGCTTGATTTTGTAGGAAAAAAATGTTACGTTCTGTAGTTTTGATCTACTTTTCCTTCAAATCGGGAAAATAAAAAATATCGTCGAAAAATATCGACAACACCCTCGCACTAAATAACAAGAAACCAAAAATAAACATTCATATTTTTATATATTTATTGATTTTCATTTAGGTTTTTTCACTTACACGTAGTAAGAACTTCCTCTATTTATTAAATTTACTTTGCCAGTTTAATTTTTGCACCTTATTATTGACCATTTCAGCAATTTTCACACCAAAACACACGGAGCTCTGCCTGCCATGAAATTGTGCAATTTCTGCGCAGTACAATCATTTACGAATGACAGAAGTATATCTCGTTGTGCATGATGCTAACTCGCTGCCACGCCTCCTTCAGCAATCTATCGAAGCTGTAATTTTTTTTTCTTATCTGTGGTCAGAGCATTCAATGGACATTCACCTCCCCCTGCTGACATGAACCTCTCAAAATAGGTATTATAAAGTATTGTGGAATAAAGTCTGCTGTGGATATTTCTGTGCTCTTTTCAAGTATGACTTTTGGTGAGTATGGTCACAGTATATATATTAGTACTGGTATGGTGAAGATAGTGCAAGATTCAAAATTGAACATTATGCGTTGCAACCTGGCCTTGCTGGAGTGGATTGTATGTTTTTCTAGAAAATTGTCTCAAGTGGTTTGTGGTCTGATTCCACTGTGAATTCTTTACCATAAACATATATTACACATCAATACTATAAACCCTCGAAAAGTAGGCTTTTACTGGCTTAGATGTAAACATATACAACGAGAAATGAATGATTATACATCTCTATGACATGGCAGGCCTATGGTGACACTGTCTCGTCACATAGTACATTTTAACCATTGAAAATGTAAAGTAAGCTTCCAGTTGTGGAAAGAGATTATATATCATTCACCCCGTCTATAATTTCTACGCCAAGGATGAAGTCGTTCAGACCACCACTTGGGGTTCTTCGAGATTTTGTCGACCTTCGGAGTGGAGTGTCGCGAAGTGCATCCACTAGAGGTTCTAAATTTTCTCCATTATTTGGCATTTGCACTGAGGTTTCTTCATCATGGTCGTCGTCCGAGCGTAACGAACTCCCGTCTCTTTTTATCTCATTTCTTGCATTTTCTATGATATCTTCAAAATAATCTATTCTCGGCGGCTCCTCGTCTCCCGGTAATGGGACCAGTTGCCTGTTAGATGCAGTTGACTCCCGGCCATCTGCACGTCTAACATGTGAATACGTTGGATTGCTGTGAAGGAGTTCTACCTCCTCAACATAAGGGTCATTTGAAGTACACAGGAGAGAGAGAGATTTTAACTCAGAATTTATTCGGATCCAAAAGTAAGGACTTAACTAAACTCGACGAGATTTTCTGTGAGTGCGCATCAAAAGATTAGAAGAAAACAACTAGAAAATTCTTATAAAAAATTTAACCATTTATTGTGTTGGATGGCGATCGTTCTATGCTGAATCATAATGGTTGATAAATAGTGAATTTTATGGTATCTGAGAGCTTACAAATCTGTGACTAGTTCGCAAATTTTGTAGCTTTTTAGAGAATGAACGAAAATACACATCAAATGTCACAAAGGAAGTCTATACACTCTATAAAAACTTAATGAAGATAATGTCTAATTACACATATAAAGTTTCAGAAACAAAGACATTCTTTTACAACTCGAGATAATAAATAATAACATAAAAACATTGACAGTTTTCACTAGCAAACAAAGAAGGAACCTAAATTACTCTATAATTATATCTATGACCTATTTCTTCTTAAATAAAACATTAATTACGAAACAGTAGCTCTATGCATATCTTTATACACGATCCTGAACTATATAAACTTATCTACGGTATTAAAGTCGCATATTTTAAATTTGCATAACTTGTATGTAGTTTTTTTTACATTTTCATTTCCTAAGACCCTTAAAATTAACCCTTACCTCTAAATTAGAAAGAAAAAGACTATTTTACTTATATTATTTGACCACGAGGTGGTGTCATGCAATTGCCAGATACTAATTAGCAGTACCGTACTTCCGTCGGAATTTCCCTACTCTCAAAATAATACTTTGTCCTGTTAGATAACGACTGCACCATACGTATTATTAATAGTGGAATTCCCGAACTAAAAATATGTAAACATAAAACTTTTTAGATAAGGTCAGTCGGGCCAATGGAGAAAGAAAAGATAAGCTAGAGAGAGGACCTACTTGAAATCTGAAGATTGTCTGAAAATTTCATCGAAATCGGTCCAGCCGTTTTGGAGTCTATAAGGAACATTTTTTTTAAAAAATTATGTAGCTATTATCAATCCGACTCTGCAATGATCTGAGAACAACCGGACTATACGCTGTTATCGCCGATTCCGGGTACATCAATGTACAAGAGCTCTTTTCTTGTCCTTGGAGTTGCTTTCTGGAACTTTGTGCCACCTGCTGTTTCAACTGCTGCTTCCCTGGATGAATTCAAGACGATGCTACAACCACTTACTTGCTATTGAGCAAGCTAAGTCGCGAGTACATAGTTTCTGGTGTGTGATGTGCTGGTAGGGCTGTCAAGTGTTATATGATACAATACTTTTTGTAAATCGTTTTGTTTCTGTTTTTTTAAATGCCATGAGTTTTATATTATTTTTGTCTTTATTTTAAAAAAAAAGGTTGAGCTAAAGCTTTTGTATTTTGTAATGATAAAGCCTACTCGAGGGTAAGCAGGCTAAAATCTTAAAATATTAAAAATTTTAAATACAGAACATAATTATAAAAAGCGTCTGATTATGGAATCTATGTAAATGGAGAGGCATCAAGATTTAATTAATAAAAGGAAAGATACAGAAACCATAGATAAGATCTACCATGATTTAATTAAATTAAAATAATCTTTAAAAAGTACCGTTGTTACCCTTTCTTGGTTAATTAGTTGGAAATTTAAATTTGCGTTTGTATTCATGTAATTTCAAAATTTGTAATTGTAAGTGTCTTTTAAACTTTATGATTATATTTATGTAGTTCAAAATTGACAACCCTGGTTATCTGGGTAGGTGATTTGAATGACTGACTGTATAATTTGTAATATTACCAACTGTACATAAGACCAGTGTTAGCACACGGTTTTGGCTGTCAGTTGACCAATAATAAGATTTATGAACGCATTGTTCATGTGACTTTATAATTTCTTAATATTATAGTGTCTTTTAACTAACGTTAAGATAATTAAAGTTAATGAATTAATTAATTAAGTTACATAGTTGGACTCACATGAGTTTATTTATTTTAATATGGTTCCAAATTTAACGGACAAAACAGGTTATAAGTATTCACCGCTATAACCTGTCCTCAGAACATTTTTTTTGTTTAAAGTTTATTTACTTAAATAAACGATACATATTTTTATTACTTAAGCTAAGTAAACAAATAAGAAAACCTTATAATCTCTTTTTTAGTTATTTTAATCACAGCCCTGATTAAACAAAATCATTAAAAAGGATTAAAAATGATTTGATTTGTAATCATTTTGAATAATTTTTAATCGTTCAAATCATTTCTAATTCTTATGAGCGTTTAACATGTGATTTACATTCAAATCCTTTTATTATATCAGGGAGGCTGTAGTTATTAGCACTTGAATCCAGTCTATCTCTGTTGTGCTATGTGAAGGAAAAAAAAATGTTCCTTATAGACTCCAAAACGGCTGGACCGATTTCGATGAAATTTTCAGACAATCTTCAGATTCCAAGTAGGTCCTCTCTCTCGCTTAACTTTTCTTTCTCCATTGGCCCGACTGACCTAGGGTCCTTTTTACTTTTAAATTGCATATTTTTAAGACCATTTTTCAAACAACTATCAAATGTCCACGTAAGCTATTTATATCTTGTTATTGAAGTGTGGTTTTCCTTAATAAATGCGATGTACCTATGCTGACCACTCTTATCTAAAAAGTTTTATGTTTACATATTTTTAGTTCGGGAATTCACATGACTAATATAATGTGTGTGTTACAGTCGTTATCTGACAGAAAAACATCCTGTTTTGAGAGTAGGGAAAATCCCAAAGTTCTGTCATCCACGGATTGTAAGTACATTCACCATCAACCAACTGATCTATCTCAACCAGTTCACGTATTTTGGGTACCAAGAAGCTAGAAGCTAAGAAGCTAGTGGGTGTTTGATAGACATAAAATTAGCATATGATTTGACTAGGTTAGGGATCATCTATTTTGAATGGAAATTATTTATTTAAAAAAATGGTCAGATTTCAGACAAGTTTCGTCATCAAATAAATCCTATGTAAAGCAAGTTCCCAGTTTTTAATAGTCAGGTTCTTAGATCGAAGATTTAACTGTACAGTCCGCCACAGTGTCCCATTTAATCTTTCTACCTGTCCGTTTTCTTCAGGATTATAAGGCGTTGTGCGTGAAGATGCTATAATAATAATTCATTTATTGTAAGACTGTAAAAATCCTTCAAATTCAAAAATCACATTGCTTACATAAAACTATGTAAAAAAATATAAAAAGATCAAATTCATTCAATAATAAATCAGGTAAAGCAAAATACTCGTAAGTTATGTTAAAAACAAATGAATGAAATTAAATATAAAACCAAATCTGATTAAAAATAATATCATAAATTGATATTGGCAAAAAAGTTGCCAATTACCTATATTACGTCAAAAATTTAAATGTTGGTAACAATTTTGAAATATTTTAAATATTACAGCTTTTCGTAAGATACTTTAGGCGTTTTTCTGGCGGTTTAGCACTGCACAGTCTGTTTGATACAAAGGATAGCAATTAATGTTGACAAACCAGGCCTTAACTGCGCTATATGAAGATGAAGATGCCTACCTAAATGTTGATCAAGCAGACTGTCCAGCACCGTAGCGATAACCAGCGAGATTGGCCTGTGGTTGGATAAATCTGATACGTCACCAGTCTTATTTTTAACAATAGTAACCAATGTCGTGTACATTAAATCCTCCGGTAAGTAACAATGGCTGACACACAAACTATAGAACATCGCAAGGACTCGTAGTAAGTGAGTTTCAGCGTGCTTCAAGTGCTTGACGCTGAGGCTGTCATGTCCCGGGGACTTTCATCTCACCATTTTATGACATTGTTAACGTCTTTGGCCAAGAATCTTATACAGTCACCCGTTGTACAAGCCTAATCATCGCGCTCTAGCGACGGTCCCAGCGGGGAGTCCACCTTAAAATGGCGTTGAAAAGCGCTGGCTATGTCTCGTGGTGTGTGCGCATCACCTACGCTCACAGGAGTGCTCGACACTGGATTGAGTTTATTAGTACTTTTCAAAATTTAGAAAAATCTTTATTTGAATAGTGTTCCGCAATTATATTCATTTTAATTTTATTTTCGTTATTTTGACAATATCTTAATTTTGATTTAAATTGTTTTCTAGATTCATACATTTTATTATGAAAAAGTACCCAAATTTTAAAACAGATTCTAGCCCTTCTATGAGCATCACTGACATGCCTGTTCCAACCCGGTACATGTTTATGTCTTCCTCTCTCGACAATTATAGCTAATATCGGCAGATTTGATCATCACATTTGCGATCCTGTTGTAAATATTATTTAATAACAACTTATGTTGTTTTTCATCACAACACAGTCCGTATGAACAATCGTTAAACTCAGCTAGAAAGTCAAACTGTCTGAATTAATTATTACAATGATTATAATATTTTTCTGTTGTGGTTGTCATCTCTTTCACCCCATTTTATTTAATTACAGGAATTAATAGTTTTAGCATTAGTTTTTGGCATAATTACATTAATATCACATTCAATTATTGAAGGTAGGCTTGGACGAATAAACCACTTATTCCTCCAAGAATAGGTGATCAGTCCAAAATACATTGAACATAACAGACATTCAATACGGATTACCGACCTGCGCTGGAGACCACGCAGTGGACAAGCTATGCCTTGGTTTCTTAATTGTACTTTTTCTGAGATGAAAGATGAACCTCTGTCAATGTGTATGTACAAAGGCTGACCAAAATTGAAAATAAATCCTTCAGGTATTCGATTACGCTTGCTGCCCTCATATCCTTGCATAGAAATGCGAATAGGAAGCGTGAAAATTCTTCGATCACGGTGAAAATATATCTGTTAGTTGTGTTCGATTGCAATACCCCTTTAAAATCAATGTTTAGCCTTTCGAATGGAGTAATAGCCTTTATTAAAGTTTCTTAACTTTTAGTTGGTTTGATTTCAGCACATATGCTCGACAAGAAGCTGTCAGTTTGATATTATTAAAGGAGAAAGGTAAATTCTTCGCCTTTATATAGTGGTACATTTGCGTGATCACTGGATGCGATAATGCGTCGTGCAGTTCTAAGAGTTTGTTTGTTCCCATATATACACATAGATAGAGCGTCAGCAGCAACATTTTCGACACCAGACCTGTAAATAATTTCGTAGTTGTAGCAAGATAGATGAAGGCGCCATCTTTCGAATTTTTCGTTCTTGATTTTCGATGCAGGCTTTTGGTCGAAAACGTAGCTGACCTACCGTTGGTCTGTAATTAGGATAAAGTGTCGGAAAATCAGTAAGTGTCGTCATTTCCGTAAATTCTCAACTATAGCGCACACCTCCTTTTCCACGAAGGCATGCTTACGCTCGCAATCTGTTAATGCCCTGAGAGAAAAATGCAATCGGTTGACCTCTTTAGGAAAGCGTAGTGGCGATAGCGTACTCAGAAGCATCAGTTTCCACTGTCAAGATTTCTTTATCATCGATGACAACCAGCGCTACGATAGTATATAAGGGGCTGTAGCTTAGCTGAGAAGTTTTGGATTCATTTTGCGTAATGTGCAAACGGTCCGAGTGCTCGCCTGAGTTTAGCAGCGTTAGTTGGCCGTGTTAATTTTAAGAGTGGTTCAAGGCGATCTTTATAAGGTTCTATTTTGTTATTGACGAGAGTGTACCCCATCAGACTAATAGAGGTTTTATTGAAATTGCATTTGCTCTCATTTAGCGTCAGTTTATATTTTGTCGCTACCTTCAGAAATTTTCTGAGATTGTCATCATACTTCTTCTGGTCCTTTCCACACACTGTTACATCCTCAAGATATGCGAAAGTTCGTTCAAGCCTTTCTTGATCGATCACGAATTCTAGAGTACGCTGGAAAGCGACCACGCCATTTGTTACGGTATATACTTTTTCCCTTTCAAGAATAGGTACCTGGTGGTAGGCACTTTTGAGGTCAATTTGGCTGAACACGTTGAATTTTGTAATCTTGGATACGATTAGTTTAATGTTTGGTAAAGGGTAGGCGTCCAGATAAGTGACTACTACCAAACGTTTTCGGTGTATTCCGCCACCAGCGACAAGTACTTGAGCACGCCACGGCAAGAGTTTGGAGATCTCTTTTTTTAAGAATGTTTCTTCATCTTTAGTGCGTCTTTTTGACCTTACTGCAATCGGCGTGATGTCAGCAGATAAATGAGTGAAAACAGACGCCAGTGATACTGCGGCTTCCATAACGCAGACCTGCAGTGGTTCCTTTGAGCCACCGAATCGCAATTCCAACTTCAAATGGTCCTTTAGCAGATCGTAGCCAACAAATGACGTCCGCACACAGGTTTTTGACAGCAAAAAGGGGCCTTTGCTTGTAAATATGTTTGTCAATGGCGAGATTAGTGTAGCAAATGCCATCCACAAAGAATGTGTGGTTTAATGAAGCGAGAGAGATAGCTTGTCTATAGGGTTTCAGTTTAAGATTCATCATTTGGGCTACGTTCTTGTCTATAAAACTCATGGAACTGCCTGTGTCGATTAATACTTAGTATTATTTACTGTAATTTGAACTGTTGCTTTCTTGAGGCTGGACGGTGAAGCGGCGTAGAATATATTGTTGCCGAGTTGGATTAAAAAGAAACGGCTTTGCTAGTTGAGGTCTTACTAGCAGATAGGCAGACCTTGGATAAGTGATCTATTTTGCCAAATAATGCATTTTAGTGGCGGCAGTGGAGCCGCTGCTATCACTTCTGAGGTATTCCGTGCGAGATCCGGCTGAGATTTTGGGCCCGGAGTCAATAGAGCACTTAGAAGGATCATCATCATCATATCAGCCGAAGGAAGTCCACTGCTGGACATAGGCCTCCCCCAAGGATCTCCACGACGACCGGTTCTGCGCTGCCCGAATCCAGCGGCTTCCCGCGACCTTCACCAGGTCATCGGTCCACCGAGTGGGAGGCCTGCCTACACTACGCTTTCCGGTGCGTGGTCGCCACTCGAGAACTTTACTGCCCCAACGGCCATCTGTTCTACGAGCAATGTGCCCCGCCCACTGCCACTTAAGTTTAGCAATTCTGAGAGCTATGTCGGTTACTTTGGTTCTCTTGCGGATCTCCTCGTTTCTGATTCGATCACGCAGAGACACTCCGAGCATAGCACGCTCCATTGCCCTTTGGGTGACCTTGAGCCTTAGAAGGATGCGCAGCACAAATCGGCTTGGCTGTACTAGAGATCTCATAACTTTTTAACAGTGAAAGAATTATGAACTTATGAGTATTGGCAACCAATTTTAAAATGAAATATTTTTGGTGGCATCTACGAGTATGTTACGTAATTGTTACATTCATAGTCTGTAATATTCATTATCACAATTCACAACCCTTCCTTTTTGCCTCACCGTAGTCGAGTTAAATATTAAGAGCAGTTTTACCCCTTTGTTATAAAAAGGCCTTTCCTTTTCTTTAAGACTTATGCTAATATTATGCTCATTTGTAGCATTATTACATTGGAAAAACGGGCCAAATTTAAAATTTAAAGTAGCCCAGTATTATAAATGAAGCGGGAAGCCCATTTCCAATGTAAAGTATAGTTTCAGTTCTAAGTCCCGTATTTATTGCCGGGATGTGACGGTTTTTACGGTACAGAGTCCGTTGTTAGCATAATGATTTGCATGCGCCCGGGATACGGCAAGTTGCCTGAAAAAACGGGTCGATGTTTCGCTGCGCTGTATGAATCAATCCTTACTTATACAGTGTGTAACAAAATTGGTATAGCTCCCGTTAACTGCGGGTTCTACTCGTCATACTGGACAACTTTCCCCAAGGAACCCATAGTAAATAAAAAAAAAAAAAAATTTGGACCCTCTACTAAAATTTACAAAATCTGTCTATCAGCTGATCGATTTGTTAGAGTAAAAAAAAAATTGTACGTTTTCAGCAAAGTCGTAGGACAAAAAATTTTCAGTATAATGATTTGAAGCCTCAGTTAACGGGAACTACACCAATTTTGTTACACCTGTATATATCCTTAGTTATCCTTAACTCCTTACTAATATTATAAATGTGAAAATGAGTTTGTTTTTTGTTTGTAACCTTTTCACGCGTCAACGCCTTGATCAATCTTGATGAAATTCGGCATTCAGGTAGTCCGTATCACGGAGAAGGACAGGTTACTTTTTAACCTGTGAAAATAGCATAATCAGATGCACTTTTTTGGTTTTTTAATTTCTCACCACAAACTTGTCTCGTATAATTTATACATTTTTCGTACTTAATAATATAACGTAGTTTGTAGGAGACTAAAGCCTAAACTAGGAAAATAAAATTTCCTGTATTTTAGGTCTCCAGGCTAATAAGTCCTCTCATGGGATTAAATATATTAGTGGTTAGATGTAGCAGACGTTGAGACACTTATCTGTAACACGCTATTAAAATATTACAAAAGTCTTGCATTCGTGAGTGCAAGTGTGTGTGTGTGTGACTGTGAGTGTGTGTGTATGTATTTGTCGTACGTTTAGGTTATGTATGATATTGCTTGTCATAGTTTTTCAGTTTGTTCATAGCCAAGAGTCATTCATCATTAGCTTTTGGCATTTAGATGTGCTTAATGTTCGTAGGTCAATATCCCTTGACACTCTATTGTAGATGAAATTTGCTAGGAAATGCAGAGATATGCTATATACAAATCTCTGAGGAAATGATAAAATTTTTGTGCAAAGGTAGTTCTAACCAAAGTACTTGGAAAAATTCTATCAGACCGTCTTTTATTAATATTTGTATCATTAGCTGCGAGTTTATGCTTGTTTATTATTATGCGAAGAAGTATACCTATCACAGAATAGAAGAATTCTATAGAACGCTGAAGATAGTCTCGTAGAACGGCAAATTTTTTTCTTATCTGTGGTATAACTACCTAACTGAAAGAACTTTAGATTCTTTGTATAAAACTGTAGTAGGAAAATCTCCTTTTTTAAAACATGCAATTATTAGAATGGCTCTGTGAACTCTTTCAATATGTATAGGAGTTATGATTGGATTATCAATTATCAATACAATAATTTATGTATGACAGATCGACATAAAGCGAAGTAAAGAGTTTTCATTATATTAGAGTCCGCAATATAAAATTGGCATAAGTTTTCTTGTGGGAACTTTATTTCATTCACAACTAGCTGTTTCCCGCGGCTTCACCCGCGTGGACCACGTTTCTATGACTTTTCGAGGGTGCGCAGTGCGCGAGCCGCAAGCGGCTCGCGAGCGTGGTAAAAAGTAGCCTATGTCTTAAGCCAGGTCCTAATCTGTCTACCTACCAAATTTCAGTCAAATCCGTTCAGTAGTTTTTGCGGGAAAGCGTAACAGACAGACAGAGTTACTTTCGCATTTATAATATTAGTAGGGATTGGTAAGCCCTTAACTGGAAAAAACTGGAACTGAAAAAATAGTTATTTTTGGTTCATTTCTTTAACGTCGCAACGGAACATTGGATTGTTGTGATTTTTTTCACAGAGATGGTTGAGGGAGTGGGAAATAACATGGATGCTAATCAGAATAGCCCGATCTGGGATAGGGATCTGAAGAAAACTAATATCCGCGATCGCGAGCCGCTTGCGACTCGCGCACCACTCACCCTCAATGAAAGTCATAAAAACGATATCCACGTGAGCGAAGCCACGGGCAAAAGCTATTATACAATATGTAAGATATTATGATTATGAGGTTACCTGAATTTTATAGAGATTTGTTTTTACAACAAAATACGCAGTAATAGGTACAGAACAAGAATAACATGTACAAAGGCGGCTTTTTCCCAAAGAGGATTTTAGGAGCTTTGATTTTCTTACCATGCACTGAAAAATATACGATTTTTATAAGGTAGTAGCTGTTTCCCGCTACTTCACCCGCGTGGACAACGCTTTATGACTTTTCGATGGTGCGCAGTGCGCGAGCCGGAAGCGGCTTGCGAGCGTGAAAAAAAGTAGCCTATGTGCTAATCCAGGTCCTAATTTGTCTACCTACCAAATTTCGGCCAGATCCGTTCAGTAGTTTTTGCGTGAAGAAGTAACAAACATACACACTCACAAAGTTTCGCCTTTATATAATTACTAGCTGTTTCCTGCGGTTTCACCCGCATGGACATCGTTTCTATGACCTTCCGAGGGTGCGCAGTGCGCGAGCCGCAAGCGGCTCGCGAGCTTGGTAAAAAGTAGCCTATGTCTGAATCCAGGTCCTAATCTGTCTACCTACCAAATTTCAGCTAAATCCGTTCAGTAGTTTTTGCGGGAAAGCGTAACAGACAGACAGAGTTACTTTCACATTTATAATATTAGTAGGGATTAGTGTGATTGTTAATGCAAAAAAAACTTTTAAAACAAAAAAAAGAGGTTCCTCATGATGAAACAAATTCAATATTTAATTTTTCTATGGACTTTACCTTTTATATGTTCATAGGCGTTATACAGATTTGTATAAACATACTAAATTTCAGCTTTTTATCTAGAATAACCTTTGAGTAAAACGGCTGTGTCGTATCGACAGACGGACGGACAGTACACGGTGAAACTGTAAGGATTCCTAATTCCTACACAACAAAAAAATACAACATGACAGAAATAAAATCCTTAATAGATACCTACTATAGCGGTACAGTTTGGGTGGTCATATCGCTCAAAATCATTTCTTCCAGAAAACTCAAAAGCATAATCGGAACTCAAACTTTCAGAATAATAGATAGCTCAACCATAAACGGTCCTACTGTTGTCAAAGGCATTTTTACGTATAACTTCTCGTGTAATATTGTTTTCATGTTCTAATGACATAATTTGTTTTATATCTAGACGTTATGAACTTATGATTGTTTATTTTTTTATTTTTCACAAATGACGTTATGTACATGTAATAATTATTTTATGACTATCAGAAAGAGTTATTATTATTTTATTATTTCACAATTGGTAAGCCCTTGGCAGTAAGTCCTGCGGGCAGCGCAGGACCGGTCGTCGTGGAAATCCTTGGGGGAGGCCTTTGTCCAGCAGTGGACGATTTGTGGCTGATATGATGATGATGATGATGAAGCCCTTGGCATCATCTCACCTGATGGTAAGTGACGATGATGCCGAAGATGGAAGCGGGCTTACCAAGATTCCCCAATGCAATGGAGAAGTTATGAAGTGATGTCCAGTTTATTTGTTGAGCATTATAAATTTAAAAAATTATGTGATTATTTAGAACTAAAGAAATAATATGTAATGTTGTGCAATTCATTAAAAAGCATTTATTTCGAATTAAATTTCAGATCGTCAGATTAGAAGTAAAGTTATTCAATTAAAACTTTCCGTGCAATTTTTTTCCCAAAAATGGTATCAATCCCATAGTGTTGTAGTTGTAGTTAAGCATTTTTCAATATCGATAGATTACATTACGCATGCAAGGTATGGTAGTTACAGTTATGAAGAATTTTTAAATACTAAATCTAATTAAATAATATGATAATAATTTTATTTTTGATATTTGAATTTTAGTTAAGTATAATTTATTTGTCATGTAATATATTGACATAATATTATGAATAAATAACTATGAACTATGAACTGCGCCTATTGCTTCGCATGTTACAACGGATTCGTGGTCCGAGACCTCAAGGACCTTAAGATATCGATTAGGTGTTTATTAAAATTTCGTTCTCATAAGTTTCATTTTATTCGTATATTTTATTTTCCGCATCAAATTACTCGATTTACTTGGTTGGTTTGGTTACTATATACAATGTAATTTAACTATACATTATACATAAATACTTTTTACTTAAAAAAAAGTAATAATTTGTTACCGTAATATTTTATATAAACCGTAGTCTACGGACTTCTTACTTGCGCTACTGTAAATTTTTTTTTGCTGGTTATAACTGTTTATATATGGATTGCTTAGCAACCTTTTTCTGTTGATTTCGAATTTTCTGTTTTTACAAATGGTTAACAAATTATAAGGTTTTTTTTCGCCACATATACATTGTTTTGTATGTTTTTAAGCCTGGAAATACTTTGTTGCTTACCTGTACTAATGATTCATTTCATTCAAAGAAAACTAAACTAAAAGTCTATTAAAACTATAATTTTTACTACTTAAAGATAGTTACTAGATACTTACCTACTTACAGAAAAAAATATTCATGGACAAATCACACACGGTCATCTAGCCCCAAATATGGTTCCCAGTAAATTACCCAGTAAATTTCCCAAGGGTTGTAAATAGGTAAATATGCATTTCTTGTGTGGTGTAACCACAAAGTCATCATCGTTGAAATGCTTTATGTAAAAGTGCTTGATTTTGTGGGAAACAAATTCTAACGTTTCTAACTATTCTAACAATTCGGGATTTTTTGGAAAACAGAATGTTAAAATAAAAAAATATCGTTGAAAATATCGACAACACCCTCGCACTAATAAGAAACCTAAAATAAAATTCATATTTTTATATAACTATTGATTTTCATTTAAGTTTTTCACTTACACATGGTAAGAAATTCCTCTATTTATTAAATTTACTTTGCCATTGCATTTTTGCAGCTTATTATTGCACATCTCGGCAAATTTGTAACCAAAACACGTGGAGGTCAGTCTTCCATGAAATTGTGTAATTTCTGCGCAGTACAGTCATTTACGAATGACAGCAACATCTCGTTTTACAAGACGTTGACTTGCCCGCCACGCTTCTTTCAGCAATCTATCGGAGAGGAATTTTTTTTTTCTTATCTGTGATGTATTTGCACCTATTTTAAATAAAAAAAAAATGAATTTTGAATCTCATGCCACCAACACTATTCTGAGAAATCAATCTTCCGATTCTCATTTTTCTTTTATCATCATCATCATATCAGCCGAAGGACGTCCACTGCTGGACATGGGCCTCCCGCAAGGACTTCCACGATGACCGGTTCTGCTCCACTCGCAACCTTCATCAGGTCATCGGTCCACCGCGTGGGAGGTCTGCCTACGCTACGTTTTCCGGTGCGCGGTCGCCACTTGAGAACTTTACTGCCCCAACGGCTACGAGCTATGTGCGCTGCCCACTGCCACTTAAGTGTATAGCAATTCTGAGAGCTATGTCAGTTACTTTGGTTCTCTTACGGATCTCCTCATTTTCGATTACGCAGAGAAACTTCGATTTTTCTTTCAAAAGTACCATAAATAAGTTATTTCAACTCTAAGTTTTCAACTTGGTCGTTTAACTACAGTCAGAAGGCTAAAACAAAAGCGTGTGTGTGGGATCCGTCCGTATGTATGTTAGAGGCAGCTACTGCTTTCATCCGCTCGCGGTCAGCGCCAACAAAATTCATTATAACGCTCTTTCCTACACTTTCCGCCAGTTTTCATACCCCTTTTCCGGGCAGGGTTGTACTCAGGGGGTGCTAGTAAGTAAATCCCCCTACTTATTCTTTTTCAGGAACCTGTAGTCAAAGAAGGAACCCTTATATTAAGACCATATCCATTTGTCTGTCCGTCCGATTACAGCTATTAAGCCGAAATTTAGTATTTTATAGGAATCTGTGACTGTAATAACATAATGGATTGAAATCTGTTTTTGTAAAATATTTTTTGGGGTACCTTCTCTACATGGAAAGTTAGAGTATTTATTTTTCACGTACCCACCAGATGGTGTGAAATAACGTTGATAGGACTTTTAAAACTATACTGACGGTTTGCTAAGATCATTTTTCCGATAAATGATTCGTTTACTAAATATATAAAGTTTTTAAGTTGTGATATTTGTTTGAGCTACATGTTTATATTCCAGGCAAGTGTTGGGAATAATAAGGCGTATATGTATTAAATTCATCATGATGAACGAACGACTACGCACGGTAAGCCTGAAAGTAGACTTGAAATGAACATCACAAAAACAAAGATAATGTCAACCTCCAAACCTCTACCTGTTGTCGTGGGTAATGAAAATAAATATTATGTAGATAGCTACATCTATTTAGGCAAAAAAGTCACACTTAATAGGTCAAGGCAGTTAGAAGAAATCCAAAGAAGAATAGCTCTAACTTGGAGTAAAAACTGGTCATACTCCTATAAACACCTCTCTTCTTCTGACTCTAACTTATGGTTGCCAAACTAATACAATTTTTTCAATAACTTATCCAACTTAACTTGTGTGTTTTCGGTAGGAGCATGCCACGTTTTATTGTAGTGTAATTGTCAGTATTGTTAGTATTGTTATGGATAATTAAAGACTTTTTTATTTATTTACTAGCTTTTGCCCGCAGCTTCGCCCGCGTGGACTTCGTTTTATGACGGCAAGCGGCTCGATAGCGTGGTCATGAATTTTCTCCAGATCCCTCGGACACTATGTCAGGATATGCTTATTAGATAATCATGTCATTTCCCACCCTCTCAGCCATCTCTGTGCAAAAAATCACAGCAGTCCACAATGGATTACAATGTTAAAGAAACTAACCAAAAAAAGAGTATATTTTCAGTTCCCTCAGGAAATGCATCGGAATATGCTATTTTGAAGGGATAAAAAGTAGCCTATGTCCTTCCCAGTGACACAGGCTACCTGCATACCAAATTTTATCAAGATTGGTTAATGTGTTGAAGCGTGAAAAGGTAACAAACAAACAAACAAACATATTTTCACATTTACAATATTAGTAAGGATATTTATTAAATTGATAGAAAAATTATAACGGCCAAGAGGCTTTCTTAGTTTAAGAGTAATAGTTAGTACTACTATATATACTTTGGTAATAGCTTGAACAACTTACAATCTGCAGGGAGAATTATAAAAAGTTATTGTATTTTCCTTACAAAACCTTTTATACCAACTGCATATAAAAGTTTTTTTTTTAAAGAGGTATACATTTATTTTTCGAAAAGTCTACGGAACCCTACTTTGCACGTGGACTAACACACACTCCGCCAATTTTTTTTTCCTACTTCAGTACCAGGTAACGGAACCCTATTATTAATTAACATATGCCGTCTGTCTGTCGGTTTTTCAACTGACTTCCAAAAAGGAGGAGGTTCTCAATTCGACTGTATGTTTTTTTTATGTGTGTTACCTCAGAACTTTTATCTGGGTGAACTGATTTTTACGATTCTTTTGTTATTTGAAAGCTAGTGCTTCCCGTCTGGTCCCTTATAAATTTAATCAAAATCGGTAAAGCACTTTATTAGAAAATTAACAAAAACCAAAAATAATAATGAAAAAATGTACTAAATTTTTGCGATGGAAGTCGGTTTTTAACGTGTTTAGCGTTTTCAATTATTTGTATTGCAGTCAATTTGTACTTTTTTAGGGTTCCGTACCCAAAGGGTAAAAACTGGACCCTATTACTGAGACTTTGTTGTTCGTCTGTCTGTCTGTCTGTCCGTCTATCATCAGGCTATATTTCATGAACCGTGATAGCTAGACATTTGAAATTTTCACAGATGATTTATTTCTGTTGCCGCTATTATAACAATAAATACTAAAAATTAGAAAAAGTGAAAAAATAAGGGTCTCCATATTTTTTTTTAAACATGAAGAAACTAGCGCCATCTAGTATGATGGTACGTAACCTTTTGTGTGCGGTTCTGACTCGCACTTGGCCGGTTTTTTGGGTAAGTTTTTCTGAATAAGATTTAGTACCAAAGTATCAACTGTAGTAAAAACAATTGATTTTGAACCAAGCTTTCTACTAAAGAGGTAACTGTCTGTGCCGAAAGAAAACTCTTAGTCCCATAGTCATTCACACAAAATATACCGCTGAGCTCATTGGCCAACTCTAATATGTCAAAGGTGCGAGGTGCAATGCCTTAAATCCAAGATCTAAATCCAACCCTGTGTCATATCCAACGCGCTTTCATTCCCGACTTATTCAAATAAGATACGCCTCGCTGGTACAACTTTCGTTGCCTTTGCGCTTTTAAAAAATAATATGGCAATGTATCTTTGTTCTTGCTCCCTTTGAAAACCAAAGATAGCTGGCCTCTTCCTATTGAAAGAGAAAGAAAAAAAAACAAAATGAATGGGTTGGAAATGGAAGCATTGTTTTTTCTGGAGATAACCGTTCTGATAAAATGTTGGTTTCAATGGAAATGCGAATAACTCATTGTGTTCTGTTGAAAAAATGGCCAAGTGAGAGTCGGACTCACGTAGGTACCAAGGGTTCTGTACCACGGCAACACTTTTGAAAAACATTAATAAGTACAACAGTAATACTTATTCATATAAGCTCATGTAAAAAGCATCAACGCGCGTTGCAGATTACGATGTTTTTGTGGTGGTCATAATTATTAAAAGATTTTCGGCTCTTTAACTTTACGTAGTAGTAATTCAATGGTTTACATACTCTTTGTCAGCTAGTTAAGACGCCAGCACATTAAGCTAGATACTCGTAGTGCGATTCTGATCCATACGCATACGGCATAAGAACGGTACAAAGACTAAAGCGTCTAGTTGGATGTGCTGGGCTCTATACTTGACCGGTGGGCCGGTGGGGTTGGGCAAAGTTGCGAGGCCCTCCGCGAGGTCCTTGTTCTATTTCAACAAAAGATAGGTACCTATTTGATATTAAAGCAAACGAGCTACTATATATCACAAGAATAGGTGCATAATCGTCATGCAGCGCTCGTGCCCGTGCCAGTCCTCCGTCACTCACCAATACCTACCGCAAAATATACCTACGCCAAAGTATATATATTAGAACTAACGTACAGTATGGACACTCCCTGCCGCTCTCTAAAGTCGACCTCACCCCCCGTCACGCAGATTGGATGTAGATTGGTTACCAACGTAAAGGATGAGCTACGCTGTGATTTCGTTTGGGAATTATTAAATCCAAATTTGGTAAACTGTTCATTTAACTGATGTTTTAGTTCACATAATGTTATATGCAATAAAAAAAGCTTTTACAGATATCCTTTGGATAAAAAGTAACACAAAAAGCCAGTTCATTATTTTATTTCGTATTTTGTCACTCTTAGGTAAGTATCTGGAGAAAACGCATTAACCTTGCTTTTTTTGTGAAGATTCTTAAATACAAAGCATATGATTATTTGCTAGTGTAGAAATAAAACCGGTCAAGTGCGAGTCTGACTTGCACTTACAATTCCGTACCATCGTAAAATATATAAAACCGCCTCCGTAGCTCAGAGGCAAAGTTCACTGACTTTACACAGGAGGTCGCGGGTTCGATTCCCGTCGGGATCAATTGTAAGACTTGGTTTGGTTGGTGGTAGGGCATTTTTTAATCTTCGGCAATCGTCACTTACCACCAGGTGAAATGTTGTCAAGGGTTTACCAATTGTGAATAAAAAAAAAAATATCGCATTCCAAAAAAATATTGACTGTTATTGTAGGTACTTTACGAAATTTTTAAGCTTATATTTTTTAATCCACAATTGATAATAATATTCATGTTCGGCGCAAGACTTAGATAAGATGGTGGTAGCTAGCCAGGCGGGCTATAAAAATGCCCCACCACCAACCAAACCGAGTCTTACAAAGTTGACCCCTCCGGGAATCGAACCCGCGACCTCTTGGTGTGAAGCGAATGGACTAACCATTGATTTTGACCGCCTCCATGGCGTAATGGTTAGTCCATTCGTTTCACACCAGGAGATTGTTTGATTCCCGGAGAAGTAAGATTCAGTCGATTCTACGATCGGTAACACGAGTTCATTGCTTTACGGATTCACGTCAAAGATTACGTAATTTGACTAAGTCTTAATTTTTAAAGTTTATCACATCATCCTTGATAATAATTATCAACGGTCGGTACCTCGAGGACAATGCTCTACAGGTCACGTCAAGGCTTACGTGTTTTTTAAAATTTTGCGCGCGAATATACGGACCCGCAGTGCGGGGATCATTGACCTATTACTAGCGGGCGGGGGATTTTAGTTGTATTCGTACCTATTTAGCTATGTTTGAAGAACAATTTTATTCATGTAACTTACCTACTAAGTAGGTAGGTAGCCACTGTTGATTGTTACGTGCAGTATAAATATCTAATAAACATTTCGTGACCAATGCCGCCAGTGTGATTCAACCCTACCTGCATTTGTGGCTATAGATGCGTCAGTTGTTTTTATGTATATCATTTCTCTCTCGTTTGTATGGAGTGTCCGGGGTGTGCCTACGCTTAGGACGGGCTCTCGCGAGTCGGGCCGCCACTTACGAAGTAACTATTTAGTATTGTCACAGATATAAATAGTTAGTTGTTTTGTGTAGGTATAGATACCTCGAGATAGGTAGGTAGGTAATCATTATTAATGTGTGGCCGAACCGTGCTAAGTGGAAGATGGTGGAAGCACAGATTACTAATGAGTTACTACGGTGGAAGTCTATGTATGTGCTAGGTATGTAGGTAATAAAAAAATATTAAAAACAGATCTAATAAAACTGGCTAAGTGCGTGTCGGTCGGATCATGAACAAAGTAGGGTTCCGTAGTGACAAAAAAATTAAATTAGAAAAAAGTTTAGATTTAGACATTTTGTAAGGAGTTGAACTTCTTGTTGAGCCTGTGGTATAGGCGAGTGACGGAGCACTGCCCGCGGTCACCCGCACACTGATGTTCTTCCAACTTATGATACAGGTAGGTAAAGGATAGAGGAGCAGCTACTGGTAGGCTTGACCTTGGCGAGTGCGTAGTTTAAAAAATATTAAACATTAATTGCCGGGGGCGGCAAAATGCTTCAGGGTTAAAAATTAAATTACAAAATATTATTCACTAAGGAACTTCTATTTTGAAAAGATTTCATTTAGACTAAATTGCTGTCATGCAAATTTAATTGTAAGTAATGTAATAAAGCTGAAATAAAATTGTACACACATAATGAGGGAAACATTAGTTTTAATTATTATTTGAAAAAGTGTCACAAATGTAGGTAATTAGTAGATTATTATACAAAGAATGTAAGAGAGCTATACTACAGAACAAGATCCAATTTGGCGCCCGTGCGAGCGCAGATCGCAGAGGACGCTAATGGATCGAGTGCACCCGAGATATTTACACGACTGAGCGAGCGAAGCGACGGAGGGAGAATATAGTTCGAGGGTGTAATAGCTACTTACAACCGAGTTAAGCATTCTACTTTACATCATTTATGCGGGGTAAGTTAGAGTAGAAACTCCACAATGATGATGATTTGTAAGTCTTAGAGAGCTGACTGAAATACACAATCAATACACATTCTGGCAAAGATTTTATTCATTTTTCTGCACGCCATTTATTGAAATATTCGTAGGATTTTAGGTAGGTATATCGGTCTCTGGATTTGTTCGGTAAAAGATTTTGTACGACATCTTCTGCTTCGACATGATAGGAATCAGGCGTGCAGGCCAGTTCTTCATCGGATCGGAACTAACACTTTTAAGTAGTAAAATCTTGTAATAGCTTATTTTATTACAGTCGCAAGTGAACAAGCATCGAATGAAATGAAATGCCGCCATTTTAATTTTTTTTTAGTAAAAAGTTTTCTTATCATTGTTTATGAAAAATGAAATGAAATGCCGCCCATTGAATTGTTTTTTTTTCAGTAAAAAGTTTTTTTATAATTTTATAAGAAAAGAGGTTGTTTCACTAAAGAGTTTTGCAAAGCTTGAACTTTACAATAATTCAAGCTTAGTGTGACGTAAAATGATTTGAAAATGAACGTCTAAAGAAACAATGCATTGCGTTGCAAATGCCAACTTACACAACCTCTTTGTACAGTAGTAAATCCTACTTACTGATGAGCATGTATGATCTAAAAGACAATTTTTCATATCAGCTCTTAAACATCCCCACCGAGAGGCTCGAGCCTACCCTGAATTAGGCCGATTGGGCCTTAATCGACCACGCGGGGCCAGTGCGGGTTGGTCGACTTCACACATAACCTTCGAGTTTCTTTGCGGGCATTTGCAAATTTTGTTTTACCCGACGGGCCAAAAGTAGGGTAATATTTTTCGAGTGTATGCATGTATGTGTGTATGTCTGTTTCTTTGCCTGAGCCTGTAGCTTAAACGGCTTTATAGATTCTGGAGTGCTAGGTGTCGTTAGATTAATCTTGATCCCGAAAATGACGATACCTAGTCCCTCACGATGTTTTTCCTTCACCGTAAGAGCGTCGGATATACGTTGTCGTACATATGAAATTGAAATTCGAAAACACATTGGTACGTGGCAGGATTCGAACTACGACCTCCCGGACAGGAGGTAGCGGTCCTCGTCGTTACGCCACCGACGCTCGAAACCTTATGTAAGGTTCCATATACACCCAACGGGTGTCTATCAGCGGGCTGCATTTCATGAACCGTAACAGGCAGAGTTAGAATTTTCACAGATTGTGTATTTCTGTTGCTGCTATAACAACAAATACAAAAAATTTGAAAAAGTGAAAAAATAGAATGGAGGTCTCCATAAAAAGAACGTGTTCTTCTTCTTTGAGTGTCGATGACAAATTAAATCATTGCGGCCCAGAACTTAGCCACTTCGACTGTACTATTTGTGGCGTACATTAAGTCCTGCTGCGAACAGGTGACAGGGCAGGCAGGACAGGAATTGTTCCGTTGGTCACTCATTAGACTCTCGAGAGGATCGAGTTTGAAAGGTACACCAGGGGGTTTATATATAGATGTAACGGAGCAATGATCGAAGGTATAAGGTGATGACCTCGATGCCGTTCTGGGAAAGAACGTGATTATTATATTTATTTATTTGTCTTTAAAAATATTTTTTATTTAGCTCTATCGTAAAAACGGTAATACATACAAACGTGAAACTTGGTGTGGAATAGTACTAATACTAAAGTAAAATAATTGAAAACGCTAAACATGTTAAAAAACCGACTTCCATCGCAACAAATTAGTAAATTTTTGCATTATTATTTTTGGTTTTTGTTAATTTTCTACTAAAGTACTAGACCGATTTTGATAAAATTTATATGGGACCACACGGGAAGCACTAGCTTTCAAATAAAAAACGAATCATAAAAATCGGTTCACCCAGTCAAAAGTTCTGAGGTAACAAACATAAAAAAAACATACAGACGAATTGAGAACCTCCTCCTTTTTTAAAGTCGCTTGAAAAAAGAAACAATAAAAATGGGCCAAGTATGAGCCATACTCGCGCTAAGGAGTCCGAACTGAATGACAAAAAACCATATTTTTGTCGTTCGCTTTGATTGTTTAAAATGTGAATAGATATCATTGTCATTATACTATGTAGTTGTGTGGAGAGGTGTGGTGATACGGAGCCCTCGGAGTGCTAGTCCGATTTGCAATTGGGCGAATTTTTTTAACTTCTATTCAATGCTAAAAATAAGCGTCGGTGGCTCAACCGGTAACGACTCGGTCCTTCTAACCAGAGGTACCGGGTTCAAATCTGGACGGCCAATGTACCAATGAGTTTTTCAAAAAACTTACGTACATATACTCACCGATTGCTTTAACGGTGAAGGAAAACATCGTGAGGAAACCTGCACACACCTGCGAAGAAACTCGCAGGTTGTGTGTGAAGTCGACCAACCCGCACTGGGCCCGCGTGGTCGACGCCTGATCGCCCTAATTCAGGGCAGGCTCGAGCCCCTCGCTGGGGACGTATATGAGCTGATATGATGAATGCTAAAAAACAACGTTACTTACTTACCAGAAAAAACTGGTAATAGTTAGTTACTTTCTTTTTATGCTTCAGGGTAAATTTGCTGCCTCAACACTATTATTCACAGGGGTAATAACAGGTCGTTAACCTACCACAGCTTTTGATTATCTGGCAACACCGGCCACCTAATGGCCTTAACGCAGATTACAATAGCCGTGTAATTATGGCGTAAATTTACTCACTCCCATCCAGGATCTGCCAAGTTTTTGTTAAAATCTGCAGGAGACAGAATTTTGGACGACAAGGAATCTGTAAGGTGGGAGGCAACATACCTACCTAGGTGCCTGGAGGGTTTAAAGTACCTACGATACTTATCTTGCAATTTAATGCCTTGTCTGAGAATAGCACAACAGCGAAAGGCCAGTGCATAATATAGCTAATAGGTACTGCGTAGAATGTAGTCCGATATGTATTTATGTGTAACTTTATAGCCGTAAGGGCAGTCAAGTTCTCGAGTAGGACCGCTCACCGGAAGACGTAGCGTTCGTAGGGCTCCCACTCAAAGCAATAACGACATTGTGAAAGTCGCGGGAAGCCGCTGCCTGCGGGCAGCACCGGACAGGTCGCTTTTGGAAATCCTTTTGAGAGGCCTTTGTCCAGCAGTTGATATCTTTCGGCTGATGTAATGATGAAGATGACTAAAGTAGCTGCCTTCTTTACGTTTCAGTAAATCCAGAGAAATCCTTACTAATATTATAAATGTGAAAATGTGTTCGTTTTTTAATTTGTTTATTAATAGTGGCTCAGAAGCGTCGGTGGCTCAATCGGTAACGACTCGGTCCTCCTAACCAGAGGTGCCGGGTTCAAATCCGGACCGCCAAAGTACCAATTAGTTTTTCGAAACTTACGTACATAATACTCACCTTTGACGGTGAAGGAAAACATCATGAAAACATGCAAAGAAACTTGAAGGTTGTGTGTGAAGTCGACCAACCCGCACTGGGCCCGCGTGGTTGACTAAGGCCCGATCGCCCTAATTCAGGGTAGGCTCGAACCCCTCGGTGGGGACGTATATGAGCTAATGATTCATAATTGGTTTGTTTGTTTGTTACCTTTTCACGCTTCAACACCTTAATAAATTTTTATGAAATTTGGCATGCAGGTAGCCTGTGTTACGGGGAAGGATAAAGGCTACTTTTTAGTTCATAAAAATAGCATATCCGATGCAGTTCCTGAGGGAACTTAAAAAATACTCTTTTTTTGGTTAATTTCTTTAACATCGCAACGGAATAATGGAATATGTGTTAGTTGGTTTGTTACCTTTATCGCTTCAACACCTTGACCAATCTTAATGAAATATGGCATGCATGTAGCCTGTATTACGGAGAAGGACATAGGCTACCTTTTATCCCATGAAAATAGCAAAGTCCGATGCAGTTCCTAAGTTAACTGAAAAAAATAAATAAAAAAAAAAACTGATTTTTTTGTTTTACGTCAAAATAACTAAGTGGATATATAAGTATTTACTTAATTGACATTTGGTAAGTATACATAAAAAATATAATATAATTATAATAATAATAATTATTATAATACTCACGAATTTTTTTAGTATAACCAGTGTTATTTCAGAAGGTCACGTCAAAGACTTCGTTAAGCAAATTGAAAGTACAGAAACTGGTGTAACTAAATTGGTGTAGAACCCGTAACTGATGCTTCTCATCATACTGATGAACTTTCCCCTTGGCACCCATAATCAATTAGCAGAATAAAATTGACACTGCATACCGAAATTGGTAAAATCAACTAATCAATTTGTATGAAGAGTCTTAGAGTAGGTATTTAACGGTTGCTTCAGCCCTAGTTAAAGGTTCCTTATCTGTGTATAACAAACTACACTGGAAGCGAATTTTTCAAAAGCTTTTATCTGGTTAAGCTTGCAATGTTTTTTAGTGTATGTATGTATATGTATGTATGTTGTCAGTTTGTAAAGGTCATATTTTGCAAACGATTTTAGAGCGACTTCCAAGGGTCCGATTGAGCTGAAATTTGACATGAAGCCGTATTACCGGAGACAATCGATCCTTTTCAACCGACTTCCAAAAAAGGAGGTGGTTCTCAATTCGTCTGTATGTTTTTTATATGTGTGTGTAACGCGATTTCTTCGCAGATTGTTAACCGATTTTCGTGATTCTTTTCTAATCGATGGGGCATGCTTTAAAATTGGTCCCATATAAATTTTATCAAAATCGGTGTAGTATTTTTTAGAAAATTTAAAAAAACCAAGAAATAATAATGTAAAATTTAACTTTTTGCGATGGAAGTCGGTTTTTTTAACGTGCTCAGCGTTTCCAATCATTGTATTTTGAAGTAGATCTGATGATGAAGTTTGGAGGTGGTATTAAGGTCTCATCAAGATTGCTTTTAATTTTTGATAGAATAGTAGAAAATACTGTGCACACGTTTTTTTTAATTTGGAAACGTCGTGTACCTACTTATATTCACATTTGTCACACTGAGCATATTTTAGCATCCTGAGCACAAAAACTCTGTTGAAATAAAAGCTTGTGCATACAAGTTTTTAGGATTTTCGAAATTATTAACCGTATTTCCGAAATGCTCCATTGATATAAAAATGTCGTTGGAAATTCTCCAAAGGTACATAGATGTCAATGGAAATGGTCCATAGGTACAGAGATGTTGTTGGGAATGCTCCATTGGTATATAGATGTCGTTGGAAATGATCCGAAGGTACATACATGTCAATGGAAATGCTCCAAAGGTACATAGATGTCAATCGAAATGCTCCATAGGTACAGAGATGTTGTTGGGAATGCTCCATTGGTATATAGATGTCGTTGGAAATGCTCCAAAGGTACATAGATGTCAATGGAAATGCTCCAAAGGTACATAGATGTCAATCGAAATGCTCCATAGGTACAGAGATGTTGTTGGGAATGCTCCATTGGTATATAAATGTCGTTGGAAATGCTCCAAAGGTACATAGATGTCAATCGAAATGCTCCATAGGTACAGAGATGTTGTTGGGAATGCTCCATTGGTATATAAATGTCGTTGGAAATGCTCCAAAGGTACATAGATGTCAATGGAAATGCTCCATAGGTACAGAGATTTTGTTGGGAATGCTCCATAGGCACAAAGATGTCGTTGGAAATGCTCCAAAGGTACATAGATGTCAATGGAAATGGTCCATAGGTACAGAGATGTTGTTGGGAATGCTCCATTGGTATATAGATGTCAATGGAAATGCTCCATAGGTACAAAGATGTTGTTGGGAATGCTCCATAGGTACAGAGATGTTGTTGGGAATGCTCCATAGGTACAGAGATGTTGTTGGGAATGATCCATAGGTACAAAGATGTCGCTGGAAATACTCCTTTGTATGTCACTGTATATTCCTAAGCGTGTTTGAATAAAACCTTTATTAAAAGGAAAAACATTTTACAAAACGAACTAGAAAATAAAACTTATATTAAACATTTAAAGTAAATTAAAAAAAAAATAACTTCAATAAAAAGCTTACATAAAGAAAATTCAAGGCTTTTTGGATCTTTTTAAGAAACTCTTAATACCATTTTATTTTAAAAGGAGTGTATACTTATCTAGTGCGATCTGTAAGAACGAATTATGGTTCTACTCTCAATTTAAATATTAATCAAAGTTATTAAAATATTGCAAACACGTTTCTTGAAACATGCTTGAAACTAAGATATTTGTTTGTGGTTTGTTAGATTTCCGTAAAAATATGTAGATTCAAAGTGACATAGGGTCAAATATTTGTACACAAATATTTAAAATTGAATTAAACCATATTTTTACGGAAATCTAATATAGGTACCACAAACACCAAACACAGTTAAAGTTCCTAGAACATATTCACAAAATTTTAATAACTTTGAATCTATGTATATAAATGAAACAGACATTGACATTCATACAGACATTATTTCTTTAAGAATATAAAAACAATGGACGATTTGTGGCTGATATGATGATGATGATAAAAACAATAAAGGAAATCAAAATTAGTATCAAATAGTACAATAACATAAGCAGCTACATAAATAGTAAAAAAAATACTACTCAAACCATTTTACTAATCTTCACTCTCGCCATTCAAAGAATCATCCCGGATCTCAAGTTCTCTCTCAACGTCTGGTACCTTGACGATGGCACCTTAGGAGGTAAACCAGAGGATGTGAAGGTCATCCCGGATCTCAAGTCTCCTCCCAACGTCTGGTACCTTGATCTTGGTACCATAGAAGGTAAACCAGAGGATATAAAGGTCATCCCGAATCTCAAGTCTCCTCTCAATGTCTGGTACCTTGACGATGGTACTTTAGGAGGTAAACCAGAGGATATGAAGGTCATTCCGTATCTCATGTCTCTTCGCAACGTCTGGTACCTTGACGATGGTACCTTAGGAGGCAAACCAGAGGATGTGAAGGTCATCCCGTATCTCAAGTCTCCTCTCAATGACTGGTACCTTGACGATGGTACCTTGGGAGGTAAATCAGAGGATGTGAAGGTCATCCCGTGTCTCAAGTCTCCTCTTAACGTCTGGTACCTTGACAATGGTACCTTAGTTGGTAAATCAGAGGATGTGAAGTGAGATTTGGAATGTCTGATTCCGCGTTTGAAAGATAGAGATAAATGCGGCTATGTAATATAATAATATAATTTCGTATAATTATATTTTAATCATTTTCTTTCAGTTTTACTTCTCGGATACTTGGTTCTAGTCCCGCTTGCGGCTCGCACTCCGCATGCATCCTCGATATCCAAGGGGGCGAAGCCGTGGGCAATAGCTAGTATTTAAATAATACCCATACTTCTTTAGTATAAAGCGCACTAGAGATACACTCCTCTTAAGTGGCTACATATTAAGATGACTGGGTAATTCTGAAACTTCTAGATTTATTAGCATAATAAAGTAAAAGTTGCACTTTAGGGTCTAACTTTATAATAAAGATCAAGGGTCATAACTTCAATCATTTTAAAGTTACAAGCACAGTTACATGCTATAAAAATGGACATAAAATTATTTTGCTTAAAAATTTGCTTAGATCAAAAATTAGATTGTCTGCAAAAGATGTACGAAGGTTAATGGTGGTATAGATAAACTTAACTACTAATCAGCCTGCTTCGGCATGTGATGATGATCACCGTCATCATCATCATCATCATCATAAAACTTCCTTAACTTACCTAAATTCAGAAATAACCTAACCATTTAAATTAAAAATTAAAAACCCGACTACACAAAAATATTAACCCTCTTTTTTAGGGTTCCGTACCTCAAAAGGTAAAAAAAACGAAACCCTTATAGGATCACTCGTGTGTCTGTATGTCCGTCCGTCTGTCACAGCCGATTTGCTCAGAAACTACTAACCCGACTGAGTTGAAATTTGGTACGCATATGTAAGTCGGTGACCGCAAAGACAGATATGTCACGTAAATAAATTAAATTTAAAGGTTGCCTGGAAGAAATTGCTACCTAGCAATAAGGCCGCCTTTCTTCTATATTGTCAATTTCTCTTTTTATGTTGTGATGCAATAAATAATATTGTATTGTATTGTATTAAACATGGGGGCCACTTTTGGTGGGGGTAAAATAGTAAACATAAAAAAAGTTTTGCAAACTATATTATGTGACATATTAAATGAAAGTATCTGTAATGAGAATTTCAATTATATATTTTTTTTACAATTTAAGGATAAATAATTTTGAAGTTATTTAACAAAATAGACGAAAATGGATCTTTCCCCGCCTTATCTCCAAAACTATAAGGCCTAAAATTTTGAATAAATCACAGTATATGAGGTTTAATGTATAGATTACAGGATAGTCTATGAAAACATTATGAATCCTTCCGTTCTTTCTGAAAAATGAAATTTCCAAAGTCTGATTGTTTAGAAACTAGAGACACCTAGTGGGATCTAGTAGTATCTTCCACATAGTTGACGTAGTAATACGAAAACAGCAATTAGTTCCCCTTTACCATGTCTATAGATATCGCTGTACATGAAAATTAGTTTTTGGCACGGAACCCTAAAAGTGCGCGAGTGTGACTCGCATTTGGCCGGTTTTTTTTAACAATTGGTAAGCACTCGACATCATCTCACCTGATGGTAAGTGACGATGATGCCGAAGATGGAAGCGGGCATACAAAGATTCCCCAACACAATGGGGAACTGGCTGTCTTATCTTCAACCCGAAACAATTTAATGCCGTTAACAATGATGCTTGTCGGCTAGTCTTAAATAAGATGGTGGTAGCTAGCCAGGCGGGCTTAGAAAATGCCCTTCTAGAAACCAAACCGAGTCATACAAAGTTAGTCTCCGCCGGGAATCGAACCCACGACCTCATGATATGAAGCTAATGGACCTAACTATTACGCCACGTAGGTGGTTAAAAGTTTGGGTACGAAGTAACTAGTATCTCATCTGTGGTTTGGGTAGGAGTAAAAATAGAGTAGACCAGTGTTTCCCAAACATTGTTCTGCCATGGCCCGGTAATTTTCACACTGCCACTTCGTGACCCATCCCAACAAAACATAAATGTGAAAGGGAGCAAGTTTTAAACAAAAACATTACAGTGACCTAAATGGGTAGGTACCAAGTTCTATAGTGGTTCCTAAATCATAGCTACGGAACTGCAAATAGAAATATTGATTTGGGACTTTTCCAAATAATAGAGATTTTACAAAGGTTTTTAAAATTTGTTATGTTCTGTGCTACTTATGGTGTTACTGGACAAGTTTTCACTATCAGATTATATTTTCTATGTGGCGTTCATTTTAAAAAAGTAAGCTTTGCTTGCTTGGTGGCTGGACTATTTAAACTGGCCAAGTTACACCATTTAACAGAACATAACCAATTATCTTTTAAGCAACTGAAAACCGTTGTTTATTCTCCATTATTTGGAGTAGTCTAACATCAATATTTCTATTTAAAGTTCCGTTCCTAAGCAAGCTTTTTAATTGGATGTTTTATTGCGTTGGTAGATTATTGAAACTTTTTATGGAACTCTCTCTCTTATCTTGTGGCACAATTAACCTTGCTATCCAAGCGATAGACGGCGGTTGCCTGGTGTTGCACTTAGCATCACCCGGGGTCACGTGTAGGACATTTAGATTTACACCTACGGACGTGTGCAACGCGACCTCCATACACATCTGGAATCAGACTTCAAAATAGAAATTTTTTCTTGTTATATTTTTTTTCTTACAATTCGGTAAGTTCATTTTTATTTTGTTTTATGTCAGTCTCCTTTTAAGGTAGTCAGGTCAAAAGTAGTATGTAAACAGCCTGTTACGTCCCCACAGCTGAGGCAGGAGTTTCTCCTACACACAGAGGGCAGCCAAGAACGGATTAGGTAGGTAGTTTTAGCTAATATAAACAACGACAAAGTTTAAAGCACTTAGATCACTCAATCCGAGCAGGTTGATACGTGTTTCAATAATATCGAACGTAAGTCTATTCATTTTAAGTTCAAATCAATGCGGGCTTCAACGCGGCTGTTACGTTGAAACGGAACGCCTAATTCTCGATTTTCACATGTTTTTATTACTTTTCATCTCTTTCAAATGAGTTTAAAAAAATGAGTTTAATTCACATGAAAGTTCTTAAAGTTACCGAAATTTGTATGTTGTTTTCATTCTAAATTAATTATTTGTTTTCGAGAAATTTTGCAATTGATGACAAAAACAGGGTCTACAGATTATTTTTTTAACATCAAAAGTGGTAATATCTTTAAAGTATTATTCACAATATAATCGATTTTTATTACTTTAAGTATTATTATATATTTTTTAGCTTTACACAGTCTTTGAATAATATGAATTGAATATTGTCATTTGATCCATCTTAAGGCCTTAAGGCAAAACCATTTCAGAAAATATGTAAACCCCGAAATCGACGGTTGGAAAAAGTTATTTTTCTGCGGTTGAAACTGCAATACATTTATCATTTTTTAAATAAATTTATTGCAATATGTCTGCTACAAAGTGTAGGAGGCCAAAACACGATTTGATAAAATTTTCTCTATAGAGAAAATAATTGCAAAGTTCGCTTGAAATTTTGTAAATTTTTGCTGCTTAAGGCCACAAAAACCAGTTTTACTTCACTACAGCTAGACATAGCGTCTTATTTTTTCTCTCTTTTATTTCTCAATAAAATCCTGACATATTATCGTACTCACTATTTTGCAAAAATGCTTATATCTAATTAAAAAAAATAAAACATTGAATAAGTGCATAAAAGTGTGGTTATTTTCTTTACTCTTTACACGTAAAGAAAAAAACAGAGACAACTGTTCTGAACAATACCTAGCCTTAATCGTTGCAGGCAGGTAGGTACCAGTTTTCATTTGAAAATAGTTTTTATTATTTTTGGCTCGCGCAATGAAAATGTTAAGTAACGCTCGAGTCTAATTTCAAAAAGCCGGGCTGAGAGGTATACAGTATTTTCTGTTAAAAACAATGGAACGATCAAAGTTCATCATCTGATCAACCTTAAAATACGAAAATGATCTATTGTCATCGGAAATACGGGTTCACACCGTATTTTTATCTCGATTAGACCCCTAGAAGTAGCTTTGCAAGATTTGACAAACAAATAAACTCGTCGTGACGTGTAAATAAAGCTTGTAATAATATTAACTAAACGAAAGAATTAAACATTAAAAAATTGCTGCAAAAAACTCAATTCCTTTTTTTTCAGTTGGGTAAAAATGTATCTTTTGTCACTCTAGGGATTAAGACGAATCTAACGACACCTTGCAATACAAAATCCATCAAGCCATTTAGACTATTCGGCGTGCCAAAGAAATATATGTATAATTATACACTCGAAAAACATAACCATTCTTCTGGCGCAGACGCGTCATAATAAATAATATGTTTCGTGTTCAAAATGTTGTGCAAAAACATTAATCTTGAACAACCTCTATCAAGATAACATAAAAAAAATGGCTGACCTCGTTTTTACTAGTTACTTAGCTACCAGGGCATCGCGTGTAGTCGTTAAATTTAAACCCGTTTTTACTCAAAACGCCTAGCCCTAGTTCCTTTGAAAATGCCACTGCACCAAATCGCGATTCGCCACGGAACTGGGTGATAATGATAAATCAGAAAACCGCATAGAACGGCTTGGCGGCCATTTTGCGATTAATCGTTAAAGCTACTACCTGCTGCAGGATTACCGGTCAAACGAATACGTACTTATATAAGATTGCAATTCAATAGGGATGACGACAGCATCAGAAATAAATTATGAACTCTTGATCACTAAATTGCACCCCTACTTAAACTTCGGAAAATCTTACTCGTTTTGTTTTTCATCAACTCTTAAATTTTTTATTCATCAAAATCACAAAATGAGTACTTAAATGACGCTGCTAAACTATGACGCCACGCCTAGGTATTTTAAACATTTTTAGAACAAAATTTCGTTTTTGACAGATAATAAAAAGTAACTCAGATGACTAGCATTCGCCATCCCTATTTAAGCTGCAGTCGTAGTTAATATCTACTTACAGTTCATTTTGCGCAAGGAGGTTTGGCTGACGCGTGAAATTTAACGAATTGCACCGTTGTTATGACTGAGTTCGCGTTGGATTGAATGTAACTTTATTTTTTTTAAATCAGTAATCAACTTTTAAATATTTTATAGATCGAAAAACAAGTGTTTATTTGCCTAACTACCTCAGTTACTCATATTACATATTGCTTACTTTTTGATTTCAACGAATATACAGGGTGTAACAAAATTGGTGTAGGTCCCATTAACTGGGAGTTCTACTCGTCATACTGAACAACTTTCTCCAAGGAACCCATAGTCAATTATCAAAATAAATTTGGACCCTCCATACTAAAATGTACAAAATCGGTCGATGAGCTAATCAATTTGTATGAATAGTAAATTTTTTTTACGTTTTCAGCAAAGTCGTAGAGCAAAAGTTGTTCAGTATTATGAGTAAAAGCCCCAGTTAACGGTAC
The DNA here is from genome assembly GCA_947284805.1 of Coleophora flavipennella. Lineage (NCBI taxonomy): Eukaryota > Metazoa > Arthropoda > Insecta > Lepidoptera > Coleophoridae > Coleophora > Coleophora flavipennella. Next base: position 5,754,668 of record OX369266.1, read on the forward strand.
CTACACCAATTTTGTTACAACCTGTATATTAAGCTTTGAGTCCATCGTAAAAAGAAACCAAAAAAAAAAACACACCTGTCACGCGCTTTCTAACTACAAATTCCTTGGCTGTTGGTATCGTTTTTATAAACCGTTTCCGTGCTTCACAAGGCACGCTAAGCCGTCGTTGGTGCCGGTTGCTCTGATACCTAGCAGTCGTTTAGCCGTGTCAGATATCTTTAGGCGGATACTCGTGTAAAGAGGTGTGGTGGTACGGAGCCCTCCGTGCGCAATTCCAAGTCACACTTTATTTCTTATAAAAATAGCATTCCTTTTTTATGTCTGTATGTTTCTTTATTCCACGATATCTTTAAAACGGCTTAAACTGTCACACACGGGAGCTATACTATAATATTTTATCTGTGAGTATCTGCGAGTATCTTACGATAAAAACTGATAGTCTATCAAGGTATCACACGTAAGCTATAATATAATATATGAAAACCCCACATTCTGCTACGAGTCTTTGAATGATGTTCACCTAAAACGTTTTATACAGGGTGATTAAGAAAATGAGTTTGCGTATGTTGCTATTGGACTTACTAGACAGTTCGTCAGAGGACGAAGCCGACTTTGACGAAGTGACGATGATGCCGAAGGTGAAGATGGTGACAGCTAGCCAGGCGGGCTATGAACATGCCCTCCCACCAACCAAACCGAGTTTTATAAAGTTGACCTCGCTGGGAATCGAACCCGCGAACTCCTTGTATGAAGCGAATGGACTAACCATTACGCAACGCAGGGGGTTTAAAAACTCTTCAAATCATGCTGCATTTATCTTAAGATAAATATCTGTGCGTATATTATAACTTTGTATCGCTCGGTATCTGCAGATAGACGACGATGAAATATATATTATCTGCTCCGTGTGTGTACTCTCATTGATTTCTATGAAGAGCGACATTGTAAGATATGTAGTACGTTAAAAATATCTTATAGTATAGCTCCCATGTGTGACAACCTTAATGGATTTTATATTGCGAGGTATCGGTATATTCGTCTTGAACCCGTGAATGACAAAGGATTTAACCCGATTTCCCGGTAATGTTTTGCACGCGTGCGTTTTTATTGAATTTTAATTTGTAGTTATTCACCATACAGTAAGTACCCCTTTTTTACCCAACTGCCCAAAAAGGAGGATAAAATGTTTAGGGTGTATTATGTTTGTAAGGATGTATGTATGAATGTACCTGTGACTGATTCTTTGGCTAAGCGTGTAGCCTAAACGGCTTGATGGAATTTGGAGTGCGAGGTGTCGTTAGATTCTTCTATATCTCATGTTATGATATCCCCACTCCCCAAAAAAGAGGGGTAATGTTTTTATGGAAAAAAATATTATTGATGTGTAACATCTTTGCTCTCGCTTTCCTGCAATTTGTGGGAGTGATTTCGTGAAATGGGACGGAAATGTGTAACATGGGACGGAAATGTGTAACATGAAGTCGCGAAAGCGCGCGCTATTCGATCTGACGAATGAGCTTTGCTCTCGCTTTCCTGCAATTTGTGGGAGTGATTTCGTGAAATAGGACGGAAATGTGTAACATGGGACGGAAATGTGTAACAGGAAGTCGCGAAAGCGCGCGCTATTCGATCTGACGAATGAGCTTTGCTCTCGCTTTCCTGCAATTTGTGGGAGTGATTTCGTGAAATGGGACGGAAATGTGTAACAGTGATTTGTTACACATCATATGCGAGTACTGTAGGTCTCGTTTTTTTTATTATTATTTTACCTTTTCAATTTTTAATTACGTTTGTTAGGTTATTCATCATCCTCCATACTAACCCATTTTAGCTTTTTTAATAAGTGCTTGTCCGCTTTCACTTGATTTTGATTTGGGTTGATTGTCAGTCTGTATAACGAGCAGTCCTTCTCTCCGTCCGTCCTTTAGCTTTTAACAAGCATTACAATCCGATATTTTATTTGGTCTATTAAAAACGCCCATTTAATATTTTGACAAAACCTGTTTTTTCAACAAAAAAAAACTAATACATTTTTTTTTATGACATTAGTAACATATCTATTTTTTTTGTGACAAGTTACATTATAATGGACTTAGGTTATCAGGAATGATATTTATTTAATTTTGAATTAACTTGTCTTTGATATGTTTTGGGGGCGGCATTGATATAAAGAAACGTTAAGCCTAGGAATAAAAGGCTTTATTCAGTTTATTTATACACGTAAATACAAGATGACAGACATATTGAAACGAAGAAGAGTAAAACAAACTAAGGAGAACGGAATACCTACACATCATTCTTCGCAGCAGTGTAACTTCGTAACGTTATCCGCTAAACGGGTTTATAATACTGTTCGTTCTTTGACAACGGTTAGACCATCCAGGTAATGACCACGCTACATGTCAGTTAACCTGCGTGATCGACCCAACCACGCAAGTCCACTGAGCTGCGACCGCGTCAAGTTTACAATTTTCCTTTGTCATCATCATCATCATATTATATTCGTCCCCACCGAGGGGCCCGAGCATGGGTATGCTTATTCAGGGTTGAATAAGGGTGATCGGGCCTTAGTTGACCATGTCGACTTTACACACAACCTTCTGAGTCTCTTCGCAGATGTATGCAGTTTTCCTCACGATGTTTTTCTTCACCGTAAGAGCGTTTGTTTTTTTTTTTTTTTTTATTCACAACATTTTTTTGAAACACTTTTTCACTTTTTCAACGGTTTTTTTCGTTTTAATCAAAAAATACAATGAAAGTGTAAAAAATAATAACATTACTCACTTGGTATTATCATAACAAATACGAGTATTGTTGTATATTTTTTTAAATTTATACTTCATAATATAAGTCTTAACTAGAGTTGAAAGCAACGGTGTAGACCTATCTTTGGGATTTTTTTTCTGTAGAGTCAAAACTGCTCAATCGTGTTTGTAATAGCTTTTGACTTTAAGGAATATTATTAACAGTAAGGGTATTTTTTTTAACTTTGGGTTTTCTATCGTTTAGGAGTAATTGACGTCAAAAATAACAAAAATCTGTAATATTATTCGAAATCAAACTGGTATGTGGTAAGATTTAAATCACGACCTCCCGGACACGAGGAAGCGGCCCTAGCCGTTACGCTAACGATGCTCTATTTTTAAACGACTTCAAAAAAGGAGGAGTTTCTCAATTCGACCGTATATATTTTTTATACGACTTCAAAAAAGGAGGAGTTTCTCAATTCGACCGTATATTTTTTTTTATGTTTATTTGCGGATAACTTCGTCGTTTATGAACCGATTTTGATGATTCTTTTTTTATTGGATAAAAGATATCCCAAGGGTGGTACCATGATAAGAAAACCAGGATCTGATGATGGAATCCCAGGGAAATCGAGGGCAACCCTCAAATTTTATAGGCAAGTAGGTATTACGTGTTTTATACGTTTTCTAAAGCTATTAAAGTATTTGCATTTGGCTGTCATTGTCTCACGATGATGAGCTGATTAAGAAAGTTACAACTCATTAACGGGTATGAGTTAGTGGATGATTCTTTAAATATAGATAGATACGTAGGTACGCATAGACCGATAGTTGTATTCTTTCAGGTTATTCAGATGAGCTGATGATGGAACATTTAACTCTCATGCTGCTGATATGGAAGCCACAGGACTCTGTATCTTTTAATGAAACACATGCATAATGATTTGATGAAGTAGCGAGTAGATGATTGGGTTTAACGTTGTTAGATAGACAGCATTATCACTAAAAATAAAGGATATAAAAAAAAAGTTTAAAAAAACTGAAAAACGACTTCAAAATGAAATTGCAATCCATTGAATCTAAAACATTTGATACGTAAGTAGTTGTGTGCAGACACCGAACTCAAAAAAAATTTAAGTACCTAATTTAATTCTTACCCACATTTGATTTCGTTATTTTCGGTTAATGTCGTGTATTTAAGTATAATAATATTATTTTATACTTTTGAGTAAATTTCATTTTGAAGTCGTTTTTCAGTTTTTTTTATTCTTTGTGAATCTCATTAAATGTTGATTCTAAAATATATATCAACTGGTGAATGCCCGCAGCTTCGCCCGCGCAGATCCCGATTTTTGCGGTTCCCGTGGGAATTTCCCAAAATTCTTTCTTAGCGGATGCCTACGTCATAACATCTACCTGCATGCCAAATTTCAGCCCGATCCGTCCAGTGGTTTGGGCTCAGTCCGTTTGTCAGTCAGTCAGTCACCTTTGAGTTATATATATTTAGAGATATTTTTCAACCGACTTCAAAAAGGAGGAGGTTCTCAATTCGACTGTATGTTTTTTTTTCTTTGTATGTTTGTTACGCGATATCTCCACCGATTGTGAACCGATTTTCAAAATTCTTTTTTTATTTGAAAGAGTATACTCCCGAGGGGTACCATTGTCACCAAGTCAGGATCTGATGATGGGATCCCAGGGAAATCGGACTAGCACTCCGAGGGTTCCGTAATACCATACCTCTCTAAAACCCTCAAATTTTATAGGCACATAGTATGAAACACGATTACGTTACGTGTCAGCAATGCCATCGAATCTAAAACATTTGATACGTAAGTAGCTGTATGGTGATACCGACCTCAAAAAATATTTAAAACCCTAATTTAATTACTAGCCACCTTTGATTTCGTTATTGTTGGTTAATGTCGTTTAGTTAGATAAGTGTAATAATATTATTTCATAATTTTGAGTGAATATCATTTTGAAGTCGATTTTTAAGTTTTTTAAACTTTTATTTTTTTTGACACACATACAACAGCCCATTAATAAATAAATGTATCACAATATTCAATAGGTAGAATCTTTCCGCATTTGTCGAATGACTGCACGGTTCCAAAGTTGCCCTTGCAATGTTTAAGAAGGCTCGACAGGGTTCGTGTAGAAACATAAATAAAAGACCAAGACCTACAGTACTCGCATATGATGTGTAACATGTGACAAAATACTTTATAAAAAGACGGCAAAGATACGGCAGACTAGGCTGTATGGTCATAGATACCTTTGCCTTTTCCGCGCTTTTAAAGCCTGAAAAAAGGACGGCAAAGATACGGCAGACTAGGCTGTATGGTCATAGATACCTTTGCCTTTTCCGCGCTTTTAAAGCCTGAAAAAAGGACGGCAAAGATACGGCAGACTAGGCTGTATGGTCATAGATACCTTTGCCTTTTCCGCGCTTTTAAAGCCTGAAAAAAGGACGGCAAAGATACGGCAGACTAGGCTGTATGGTCATAGATACCTTTGCCTTTTCCGCGCTTTTAAAGCCTGAAAAAAGGACGGCAAAGATACGGCAGACTAGGCTGTATAGTCAAAGATACCTTTGCCTTTTCCGCGCTTTTAAAACCTGAAAAAACGCGACTCCCTGTTACACATTTCCGTCCCATGGGACACTTTTCCGTCACATTTCACGAAATCACTCCTACAAATTGCAGGAAAGCGAGAGCAAAGATGTTACACATCAAAAAGTTTTGCAAACTATACCTTGTGACATATCAAATGAAAGGGCTTAATATGAGAATCTTTAATATATGAGTATATTAGCTGTCGCGGCGAACTTCGTACCGCCTTACATTACATTACACTGCCCTGCCCTACCCTACCCTACACTACCCTACACTACACTACACTACCCTACCCTACCCTACACTACCCTACCCTACTCTACATACACTACACTACACTACCCTACCCTACACTACTCTACACTACCCTACACTACACTACCCTACCCTACCCTACACTACCCTACCCTACCCTATCCTATCTCTCAAGTTGGATCGAACTGCACATGGTGTGCGAATTTTATTATAATCGGTTAAGTGGTTTAGGAGTCCATTGAGGACAAACATTGTGACACGAGATTTATATATATTAGAATATATTTTTAATATGATTGAAAAATAGATAGTTTTTAAATTATTTAAGAAAACAGGTGAAAATTGAAAGGGGGATATTTTCGCCTATTTTCTGAAATAACTTCAAGAACACTTATCTTAAAATTATACAAAAATTTTCTGAAATAACTTCAAGAATACTTATCTTAAAATTATACAAAAAATTTCTGAATTAACTTCAAGAATACTATCTTAAAATTATTTATTATTATTATTATATCAGCTCATATACGTCCCCACCGAGGGGCTCGAGCCTACCCTGAATCAGGGCGATTAGGCCTTAGTCGACCACGCGGGCCCAGTGCGGGTTGGTCGACTTCACACACAACCTTCGAGTTTCTTCGCAGGCGTGTGCAGGTTTCCTCACGATGTTTTCCTTCACCGTTAAAGCAATCGGTAAGTATGTACGTAAGTTTTTTGAAAAACTCATTGGTACAATGGCCATCCAGATTTGAACCCGGTACCTCTGGTTAGATGGACCGAGTCGTTACCGGTTGAGCCACCGACGCTTAAAATTATACAAAAAACATATTTGAGATTTTTATATCACACCCTTTCATTTGATATGTCACACGATATAGTTTACAAATTTGTTTTTAAATTTTCTAATTTAGCCCCCAATAGCCCCCCCCCCCCTGTATAAAATCAATTTATTTACGTTAGACGTCCATCTTTAAGTAACCGACTTACATATGTGTATCAAATTTAAACTCAATCGGTCCAGTAGTTCCGGAGTAAATTGGCTGTAACAGACGGACGAACAGATACATAAGTGATCCTATAATGGTTCCGTTTTTACCTTTTGAGTTACGGAACTCTAAAAATGATAAACATGTAAAGTAGCCCTTCTGGTCACTTACGGCGGGCTTCGAGAGGAGTTATCAGGGTTCACCATAAAAAGGTGAAATCTCTGATAACACTTGATAAAAGAAGGGATATAGAAAAAAAAAACGGCCAAGTGCGAGTCGGACTAGCACTCCGAGGGTTCCGTACCACCATACTTCTCCACATAACTACATCGTATAATGACAATGATACCTATTCACATTTTAAGCAAAACGCATCAACGTGAGCGATAAAAATATGCTTTTTTTGTCATTTAGTTCGGACTCATTATCGCGAGTACGACTTACACTTTGCCAACTTTTAATATTTGTTGTTTTATTTCAGCTATAATCACACCAAATTTCACGATTGTATGTATTATATTTTTTACGATGGAGTTATATTAAAAATATTTCTAAAGACCTATAAAAAGAACACGTTTTCTGTAAGGAGATCCACATATTTTTTCACACTTGTCCGATTTTTATTATTCGTTGTTTTATTTCAGTATTAGTACTATTAATCATACCAAGTTTCACGTTGTATGTATCACCGTTTTTACTATAAAGCTAAATAAAAAATAAATCTAAAGACCTATAAAACACGTTTTTTATGGATACCTTCATTATTCCGTATTTTAATCTTTAGTATTTGTTGTTATTGTGGCAACAGAAATACACATTCTGCGAAAACTATAGGTACTTCAACTTCTTCAATAGGTAGTTCATGAAATACAGCCCGCTGACAGACGGACAGACAGCGGAGGCTTAGTAATACGGTCCCGTTGGGTGTACAGAACCCTAAAAATGTACGTATGGGCTATGGAAGTTTAATGAAGTTGAAAAAAAAAACAATAGATTAGACTAGATTAGAAGCACACCCTGGACACTTCATACAAAGGGCCAGAAATGACATTTCAAAAAAAAAGCCGGCCAAGTGCCTGTCGGGCCACGCGCAATGTAGGGTTCCGTAGTTGTTATTATCGCGTCCATATCTAATTTTCAAATTTCCAAATTCAGCGGTTTAGTTGTTAGGGGGTGGGGACACTCGACTCCACCAAAATCTAGCACTTTCAAGTCTATTTTTTCGAAAACGGAACCTTAAATTATAAAATGGTATTGGAAGACTTACAATTATTTTTTAAGCTGTAACCAACGATACCCCACACGACTGGGTTTTGACAAGAGAAAAAATTCATCTCGACTTTACTTGTAGGGAAGGTACCCTTAAAAAGTTTATTTTTCTAAATTTTTTTTAACAGTTCTCTCCGAGTTATTATTATATATATCTTTGCCATATTTCAGCTCTTAAGTACTAATAGTCAAGGAGCTAAGCCGCGGACAGACAGACAGACATACAGACATGACGAAACCATAAGGGTTCCTTGTTGTACTACGGAACCCTAAAAAACGAATGACGGAACAAACAAAATGGCGGCGAAATCCTATACGTTCGACGTCCAAACTGTAACCAATCTGTATCAATCTAGGTTACGAGGGGGTGAGGTCGCAATCTAGAGAGTGGAAGGGAGTGTCCATACTGTATGTTAGTACCTACGAATATATTTTTATACTTTGTTAGAAGGGTGGATCTATAGAGTTTAAAAAAATTCGCTGAATGTGGAAATCCAATGTCTTTGGGTGGATCATCATTCTATTAAAAGCTTTCATATAACTTGAAATGTATGTATGTTTGTTTAGTTTAAATCTTGCGATCAATTTTAGATTGAATTCCAGGGGTCCGATTAAGCTTGATGAAGTATACTTATATAAGATTAACAGACTTAATTAATTAACGGAAGTTAATAAGTCCGTTACGATGTCCATTAGAGCTTCCTATAAATTTATTTGTGCTAAATGGCTAATTGGTAAAATAGTACATTCATTAAAAAAGTACATTGCAAAACACTTCAAATTTTAAAGTTTTTTGAAACTACTGCTATATTATCCCTATGAGTGATTGCATGAAATAACACAACTCCCAACCCCCCCGGCCCGCTCCACTCCTACATCCCTTCAAAAATGTGCTCTTTTACATATTTTCCTAAATTCCAGGAAAACCGAACACGCTCGGACAGAACGATTAAGGAGTAAATAATTAACTAATAAATTAAGAGCTAAGTTTCCTAGCTATAGTGCGTCAAAGTTAACCAAAAATATACGCTTAGCAAAAGGAACTGTTTCTTGAATGGGGACTTTTTATTTATTTTTGTTTTATTACTTTATTTTAATAATTTAGGAAACAAACAGTCTTATAGGATTACATATATTAGACCTAGAGTTCCATATTATAATACCAGTAAATTATAAAATATAGGAGCCCTGAGTCGGTATAATTTTTTTTATTTACAGTTGGTAAGCCCTTGGCATCATCCCGCCTGATGGTAAGTGATGATGATGCCGAAGATGAAAACGGGTTTACCAAGATTCTCCAACGCAATGGGGAACTGGCTATCTTAGCTTTAAGCCGAAACACGGTAATGTTGTTTGTTAGAATTGATGTTTGGCGGCAAGACTTGGATAAGATGATGGAAGCTATCCAGGCGGGCTTAGAAAATGCTCTTCCACCACCCAAACCGAGTCTTATAAAGTTTAACTCCGCCGGGAATCGAACCTGCGACCTCCTGATGTGAAGCTAATATAAATGCGCAATTATTTTTACTTGAATTATTTTTAACAGTTTATTTTATTTCTAATTGCACTTTTGAAGGCATCTAAAGTAGTGTTAAAGATATCTATAAATGAAAAGTTATTACTTAAGTTGCGTGTCGATCGTCTCAAGAAACTATTTTTGGCAGAATTGGTCAAAAAGGAGAAATTGAAAAAGTTGTTTTTGTACGAGAGGATATGCGGCGGGGGGGGGGGGGGGGGGATTCCAAAGTTAATTTCAACTAATAGACTTGTTTTGATATTTGTCAGAATACCTGTCGTCGTCGGTGGCGCAATGGTTAGCCGTCGGTGGCGCAACGGTTAGACGTCGGTGGCGCAACAGTTAGACGTCGGTGGCGTAACGGTTAGGACTGCTACCGCCTGTCCGGGAGGTCGAGTTTCAGATCCTGTCACGTACCAATGTGTTTTCGAATTTAGATTTCATATGTACGTATATCTGACGCTCTTACAGTGAAGGAAATCATCGTGAGGAAACTTGCACACGCTTCCGAAGAAACTCGAAGGTTGTGTGTGAAGTCGACTAACCCGCACTGGGCCCGCGTAGTCGAATAAGGCCGGTCGCCCTATTTCAGGGTAAGTTCGAGCCACTCGATGGGGACGTATATTAGCTGATATGATGACCTGTCTGTCACAGTAACACATATTCTGAGAAAATTTCAAGCGGCTATGTATTACGGTTTCCTGTATATTAGATATTGACATTTTTGCTTAGTGTAGATTTTTGACCAACTTTGACGCACTGTATAGCTTGGAAACAACAAACTGTATCAAAATGAATGGTTGCATGTGTAGGAAATTAATTATGAAACAGTTAACTCCTAGTTAATTCTGCCCTTGTTTGTATTATTTTCCTGAAAATTAAGAAAATCTATAAAGAGACACGCTTTTCAAGGTTTGAAGTGCCCTGCAGGAGAGGGCGGGGTTGTGTTTTCAACCGACTTCTAAAAAGGAGGAGGTTCTCAATTCGACTGTATGTTTTTTATATGTGTTACCTCATAAATTTCGACTGGGTGAACCGACTTTTATAATTCTTTTTTCATTTGAAAACTAGTGCTTTCTGTGTGGTCCCATATAAATTTTATCAAAATCGGTGTAGTACTTTATTAGAAAATAAACAAAAACCAAAAATAATTATGCAAAAATGTACTAAGTTGTTGCGATAGAAATCGGTTTTTTTAACGTATTTATAATATACTAGCTGTTTCCCGCGGCTTCACCTGCGTGGACCACGTTTCTATGACTTTTCGAGGGTGCGCAGTGCGCGAGCCGCAAGCGGCTCGCGAGCGTGGTAAAAAGTAGCCTATGTCTTAATCCAGGTCCTAATCTGTCTACCTACCAAATTTCAGCCAAATCCGTTTAGTAGTTTTTGCGGGAAAGCGTAACAGACAGACAGAGTTACTTTCGCCTTTATAATATTAGTAGGGATTCATTCATAGACTATGCGGTTTTAGTGGCAGAGTACTGGCACACCCCAGAAACTGCATAAACAATGCCATTTCTCAAAACAAATGACGGAGCAAACCAAATCACTGCGAAATAACACTTTGAACTTTTACGATTATTCATACTGACAAATTGAAAACGGGGCTTGAGGTGATTTTATAAATTGATGTTGTTTTTACCTCAACGTTTCTACTAGGTATGCTTCGATAGCCGTGGTCGCGAGTAGACTGAAGCGGCGGTGCCATGCGGCCTGTGGACTGTGTCAGTGTAGTGTGTCGTGACCCTAACTTATCAAGTAAAATGTGTGGTGACCCTAACCCTTCACAAAATGAAGTGAGGTTAGATGGAGGTGTTCCTGCGATGCGCCGGCGGCGATGACACCGCAGCTTCAGTCTACTCGCGACCACGGCTATCGAAGCATAGTCGAAACGTTGAGGTAAAAACAACATCAATTATATAAAATCACGCCCAGCCCCGTTTTCAATTTGTCAGTATCACCGCGAAATCCTATACGTTCGAGAACCACACATCTGTATTAATCTGTGTGACGAGGGGGTGAGGTCGCAATCTAGAGAGCGGCAGGGAGTGTTCATACTGCATGTTAGTACTATAATATGTATGTTACGGCTAAAGGTAGCTGTGAACATGAACTTAAGATTAGCCGGCTAAACTTCACCCAGGGTGGGGAGCCTCGCTTCGCGAGTAATTAAAGTAATAAGTAAATAAAGTAAAGTAATTAAAGTAATTTGGGAAACCTGTGAATTGCTCATGATCTGTTACCATTACTTTTTAAACGCTGTGTAATTAAGTAGCTATTAAAAAAAAACAATAAAACCTGACCGAAACTAATATCGCTCGCTTTGCTCGCTCACCACCCAAAAAACATTACCCAGACAGTGTTGGGTAGACCTTGTTGTGTACGGTTAAACGCTGAATACCAAGTAATAATCGGACTTTACCCAAACAACTTTAGCCGGCTAATCTTAAGTTTATGATCACACCCACCTTTAGCCGTGACATGTATATACTTTGGTACTGGTCTGAAAAAAATTGAGCCGAAGTATCGACTCGCTAAGAAGAAAAAAGATTTAATACAGCACCAGTTTCAAAAACTGCTTACGTTTTGCCGTCTTGACCATAATTTAAATTCTAGAATGAATGTACTAAATTGCTTACCTCCCTTGTTCGAAGCTGTAACTAAAGGTATATTACCTATAACTGTAAACTTCAAATCAATTGGACCTGTGGAAGTTTCTGAGATCCCTTTACGAGCTAGAAAAGGAGCTGACAATATTAACTTTTTTTACCTCTGCCTATGCATCTGCTGTAAGCTGGTGAGAAGTAGGGTATCCTGCAGATTTCAGGAGAAGCTGCAGCATCAGATCAAGGTTACTATATTCTATTCAATACCTATTCCTTGATACTATTCCAAAGAGCCTAAACATTATACCTCTGCTGTAAGCTGGTGAGAAGTTGGGTATGCTGCAGATTCCTGGAGATGCTGCTACATCAGGTCAAAGTTCTCGAACGGCGATCGTGCACCGGAAAACGTAGCTTAGGAAGGCCTCCCTCGGTGGACTGATTACCTGGCAAAGGACGCGGAAAGTCGCTGGATGCGGGAAGCGCAGAACCGGTCGTCATGGAAATCTTTGAGGCAGGCCTATGTCCAGCATTGGAAGTCCTTCGGCTGATATGATGATTGTGATGATTAAAATAACAGGACATCGAATTTCGAATCGATCCGAACGGTGGCAGTTACTCACATCCCTTAATTACCTATAAAAGATCTGATGATCTTCAAACGGCTGAACAGATCTTCTCATAATATACTCGTAGCTAAGGACCGCCTCGATCACGTCAGCTTTCAGTCAAAAAAAAATCGGAACTACGATGGCGCAGAAAGATACACACGTTAAACTTAAAACACACCTCTTTTTGCGTCGGGGGTTAAAAAGTCTTGCTTATTACCCATCCTTCGTCTTATGTCATAAACTCATAACTTTGCTTTGGCTATTACAGTAGAATTAAGTCGTAAATCAGAACCCAATCTATATTGCAAGACACGTATTCTTGGAACCGTTCGATAGTTGAAACTAAGCTCGTTAAGGCCCCCAACCAGTATTGCCAATTGTAGTTTGACGTTTATAGCTAAATTCATTTCAAAAAGTTGCCAGGTCTGTAACTTTTTACGATGAAAATAGCTTTACGTATGGAGCTTTATTCCTCCGAAAGTAGCTATATTTAAAAAAAAATGTTTCGAAGTTCCTCCAATTTTAGTAGCTAAACTAACTCAAAAAATTGCTAGATCTAGCTACAAAATATCTAACTTGGCAACCCTGGCCCCAACATGAAGCTACTAATTTCGCGAAGCTAGAAGCAATTCGTTTTCATAGTACCAATCTAGGTTTACTGGTGGTAATGTAAGGATTTAGAAGTTTTAGAACAGTTTTGGAGTCAATTGCTGTTATTGCGATGATAAAGTGGTCGGGTACATAACGCAGGTTAACTGTCCTTATGAACGGTCGTTAACAGGACATGTTTGACTGATAGTGGCATTTATCTCCATTTCAAGGCACATCAAGCCGTTAGTGCCGGTTGCTATCACTAGATGGAAGTCATTAAGCCGTTTCAGAGGCCTTATGGCGGCTTTGAAACTTCTGACAGTGGGTTTCGTCACTAGCCCTACGACCTCCACTAATCCGGACTTGACTCTTGTCTGTGGAGTATAGCCTAATCTTCCCGAATGTAGGAGGACATCTGTGCCGAGGTAGTATCACAGTAAATATATTAGTACTAACATACAGTATGGGCACTCCTCCCCTCACTCTCTCGTCATCCAGATTGATTCACATTAGTTATAGTTTGGTTCTCGAACGTATAAGAATTCGCCGTGTATTTTTTTGCTCCGTCATTTGTTTATAGAAATGTCATTTCACAACCGTTGTATGCAGTGTCCGGGGTGTGGTAGTATGTTACGTTTTGGCTTGTTAACGATTGAGATGGAAGCAGGTAGTTGTATACCGTTTGGTTTGGTATAAGCCATGCAGATAGAGAAACAATCTGTAAATGGCAGCGGTTACATCCGGTAGAGTCATAAATGTCTTCATGCAAATACTAATCGACGTATGTACCTGCCAAAAAAGTGAATTTGTGGATGAGCACACATACTCGTACATATATATATACATATAAATTATAAATTATATAAAAATATATAAATTTCCTAACAAATTCAAAATTCAAAACTGTTTATTCGGTTAACGGTTAACATTGAAGTTCAAAAATAGCAATTGGTTATGTATTATGTAAATCCAAAAAACCTTCAAAGATGTTCATTTGACCTGAAAATTTCACAAAACATTGAACAAATGCTAAGAACATAAATTTATGATTCTCTTGTCAAATAAAGACCTTATATTCATGGACGAGGTCGTCCGAATATTGAGAATAAAATGGCACAATGTCTTTTTTGTTATACTGTCGGTTTAATTTTGTTATTTGTGAACAAATGCAATCGCCATACAAAATATAGAAAATATAGCAAAATTTTTTTAACATGCCCAATTCATTTTAGGTCTTATCTTTTAGGTAGAAGGCTATCTGTGTGAGTTGGCCCTGCTTTTCCATACCTTTATACAAACTATAATAAAAAAAGTAGTAAAAAAAAATAAAAAATATTAATTTAATATTTCTTTTTACACTTTTTAGTTATTACATTTTTTTTTTCAATTTGATTTGATTCGGTTTTTGTAGTGAATAATTTATCATTTAAATATATGTACTTTAATAAATCCCCACGAAAGTAAGGTTAGGTATCTGTATCTTAGTTTTTATCTATTGATATGTCTCTGTCTCACAAATAATTTATATAATTTAGCATTTCTCATTCCAAATTCATTTAAACATATAAATTGTATATTTTTGAAAGTCTTTATTATTTATTATTATACCGTACTCCATAGGTTTTGAAAAAAAAAGTAAGTATATTTCTATCGTTAGGTCTCTCTTTAACAAATAATTTATATAATTAAGCATTATTCATTCAAAATTACATTTAAACATATAAGTTGTATATTTTTGTAAGCCTTTTAAAAAACCCTTTATTTTGATACTTCACTCGGTACGTTTTTACCAAAAAATAATAATTTTGAAGACAGAATTTCGCACCAAAAATCCGCAATTTTAATTTTATAATTTTGATATACGTAGTGTCACTCTAACAATTAAGACGAATCCAACGACACCTCTCAAGCTTAAAATCCATCAAGCCATTTAGGCTAAAGAGCGTGCCAAAGAAATAAATATATATAACCCTCCGTCCTACTGGCTCAGTCTGGTACAAAAAAAGTGTGTGTGTCAGCTCCGACGTACGACTGGAGTTTACTGATCAAATACGATTGTCTAAACAGGGCTTGACTTTAGTTTTAAGTTTACTCTGCACAGTTTTTATAACTGATAATTCCAATTTCCGGCCTCTTTTCATACCTGAAGTGTCAGGTGTTTTAGCTGCCATGATCGCAGTAATGATCCATCTGGTGTTTGGCAGCGACTAAACTTATATGCTTTAGATGCGGTTATACGAGCATATCTTAGGTCATACCATAAAGGGATCTTGCATTGGTTTCGAGTTCACTTTTCACTTAAATCAAGAGCATTTTTGTTAAGTTTCTCTTGTAGTGTTTCTAGTAATTTGTTGACATCATTCTTTTTATCATCACTCGCTTGAATAAGGAAATGCTGAAGTGAAAACTGTCGAACATCACTGTGTTTAAAGTCGTTCTGATACTTCAACAGTTCACAATTCATATTTTCCTTTTTTTTTTGCTTCTTGAAGAAACTCGTGGAAAAGGTCTGTGCTGGTTTCATTACGTGAAGCTGTTTTTTTTGCAAATTTGATCTACAGTGACGTATTCCATAGTAGTCCCTACTCTCGAGAGCATGGGTTTTTCCAGTAACATTCAACCTTGGTGCAGAAAGGTTTTTCACTGCGACGATGGGTCCACATTAAAAATGACACTGCATGCTTACAACCACCAGCTGATGCTGCACAGTCCAAGCACTGGCAACTGTCGATTTCACCTTTAGTCTCGTCTATCACCATAGTGACTTTGTATGAACTAGCCCTCACTCTGTGCTCGGGGCAGATCTTGCTATTGAGTGTGCAAAGTCCTGATCCACGACGTAGTTGCACGTACCCAATAGCATCGTCACCATAAGATTCTCGTGCAGCCCTGAAAATGCATACTAATTACTTACTGTAAACACAATTTATTCTTTATAACCTAAAAAACTACTACTGAAAGAAAGCTATTATTTTGCCTTCGCAGGATTAAGGCCACTTACGTAGGTAGTATTATATTATTTTATAGTAATTACATTGCTGTTTTTACATTTCTCAGCTTTGCAGAATAAAAATCAAACCATGATTGCGTCCACTTTGGGCAAGTTTCTGCTACCTGCTTTAACAAAATCGACATCCATGATGGAGTGGAATTCCAAATTATACGATGGAGATTGTAAAATATCAGAAATTTTCACGCTAATATTTTAAAATCTTATATATACAGATCAAAAATCGTAAGACTGCAACAATGACAGATCTGATTACTGTGTTGTGACATCATCTTAGATTCAGCCAATCCTGACTGTTTTGTATCACGTGACATATTTTAGAGGTGCGCACAATAGGTTGCGCGCGAAAAACGTAACGTGATCATTAAATTTTACTCCTCATATTTTTTCATACCGGGCGCCTTAAATGAAAATCGATTCTTAAGGAGTAAACTCCAAAAACCATTTAACAAAACATTTTAAATCAGTTTTTATTTCTCCTCTATTGTAAAAGCGGTAGATAATATCTACGTACAATCGTCATCACATCAGC
Organism: Coleophora flavipennella; assembly: GCA_947284805.1. NCBI lineage: Eukaryota > Metazoa > Arthropoda > Insecta > Lepidoptera > Coleophoridae > Coleophora > Coleophora flavipennella. The sequence goes on from OX369266.1 coordinate 5,771,406, forward strand.
TCATATAAATGTCCCCACCGAGGGGCGCGAGCCTACCCTGAATTAGGGCGATTGGGCCTTAGTCGACCACGCGGGCCCAGTGCGGGTTGGTCGACTTCACACACAACCTTCGAATTTCTTCGCAGGTGTGTGCAGGTTTCCTCACGATGTTTTCCTTCACCTTTAAAGCAATCGGTGAATATATGTACGTAAGTTTCGAAAAACTCATTGGTAAATGTGCCCTCCAGATTTGAACCCGGCACCTCTGGTTAGGGGGACCGAGTCGTTACCGGTTGAGCCACCGACGCTTTTACAATCGTATAATCGTACAGTCGTCAAACTGTGTGACTAGAGTGCAAAACTTGTAACGCGGCACGCTGTTATGCGTTCCTTCTTTCGTTCGATCTTCTTCATTCCATTCTTTTTCACTCATGCGCCGACATTTCATTTAAAAATCATTTTCGAAATTATTTTCAATTATTCACATATTTTAAAAACGAAACTTGAAAATTTTATAAAATAATTATTTTAACCTGCTGCTTTCTTCTAAGACACATCTCGGGTAAGATAAAATTATGTTTGTTATTTGTGATAGTAATTTTAGTGTGTTACGTTTTTCTAATCCTTGTGTTCTTTTTAGGTCTTTATTTCTTCTTTGTGTCATCTTATTCAATTGTGAATAAATCGAAATACCTATGAACACGTCATTACCCTCCCCACGCCCACTTCCGTACCTACACCTATGGCGAAGTGTCACGCTGGCGCCCAACGTGGGGCCAACGCATATCCGCATATCATAACATAATATTATGGTAACCCAGCATATAGTCTCGCACAAAAACAATATTTTCAATTCTCCTTTTTCGACAAATTCTGACAAAATTGTTTTTTCAGACGATCGACACGCAAATTCAATAATGATTTTTCTGACATAGACATCTTTAATACTATTTTAGGGTAACCAGTATCTCATCTGTGCTTTGGGTGCCTTCAAATACTTCAAAAGTGTAATTAGAAATAAAATAAATTTTAAAGTAAAACTATTGGTGCAACTGATATTGTCTCGGGGCTCGTTTATTTTATGATTATTGTTATTAAGTGGAACTCCAGGTCCTTTTTAATTTAAAATTTATATAAATTAATAAAATAAATAAGATAAAAAAAGTGTGAATCTGACTTGCGCTAAGGATCCCGAACTCGAACGAAAGAAAAAGCGTTTTTACCCGATTGCACTAGAAGGAGGGTGGTGTTTTTCAAGTGTATGTACGAGGGCGGTTTGATAAGTCCATGACTTTCGAAAGAAAAAACACTCTTTTTACATATATATATTTTTATTTTTCTACATAATCTCCTTTCAACTCTACGCACTTAGTCCAGCGATGTTCCAACCTCTTACACCCATCAAAAAAATATTTTTTGTCAAACCCTGAAAAATAGGCATCAGTTTCTGCTACCACCTCTTCGTTTGACGAAAATCTTTGCCCGCCAAGCCATTTCTTCATGTTTGGGAAGAGGAAAAAGTCACAGGGGGCTAAATCTGGCGAATACGGAGGGTTTGGCAATAATTTGTATCCTAATTCGACAATTTTTGATGTCACGATTGCAGACGAGTGGGCACGGTGCATTATCCTGATGAAATAGATTTTTTTTCTTTGCTAGATGCGGTCGTTTCTTGATCAACTTTTCATTGAATCTAACTAACAATACAGCATAGTAAGCTCCGGTTATTGTCTTGCCTTTATCCAAAAAATCGATGTAAATAACCCCTTGGCTGTCCCAAAAGACTGTGGCCATCACTTTACCAGCCGAAAAAACAGTTTTTGCCTTCTTTGGGGCACGTTTCCAGGTAGAAGTCCATTGCTTCGACTGTTGCTTAGTCTCTGGTGAATAATGATAGACCCACGTTTCGTCAACTGTTATGTACCGACGCATAAACTCAATCGGAATGCGATTAAACATGGCTAGGCATTCCTCAGAAGCTGTTACACGATTTCGTTTCTGGTCGACTGTTAGTAAACGCGGCACCCATCTTGCAGAAAGCTTTTTCATGCCCAGAATATCATGTAAAATATAAAAAAAACTCGTTCAGTCGAGATGTGCACAGCATCACTTATTTCGCGTATCTTCACTCGACGGTCTGCCAAAACAATATCATGATTTTATTAACCATGCCCTCCGTAGTGACCTCAATCGGCCTTCCTGGGCGCTCCGCGTTATTAGTAGTAGTAAGTCCACAACGAAACTTAGTAAACCACTTATGTACCATCGTATGAGAAGGCGCAGAATCACCATAATACTTTTTCAATTTGTCTTCGGTCTGCTTAATAGTTTTACCACGTAAAAAATAGTGTTTAATTAGCACTCGAAACTCGCTTTTCTCCATTTTCAAAGAATACTTAGAAGTCGCCTAACTTTTTTGTTTCTAAAAAGCTTGTTTTCGCGCCAAATTTGAAAAAAAACGGCATGCGCTTCGTAGTTAGTTTCCAAATATGAGACAAAAAAAATATTAAAAAAGTTTTTCAGCGAATTTTTTCTTCTCTGTGGTATGTATCTTTATTAATTTATTTCTTTGGCACGCTCTGTAGCCTACACAGTTTGATGGATTTTGGAGTGCGAGGTGTCGTTAGATTCGTCTTGATCCCGTGAGTGAAGTAGTATACATTTTAACCCAACTAGACAAAAAAGAATTCAAGTTTTTTTTATTATTTATTTTAATTTGTCAGAATACACTGTTCCATTTTGTTAGTAAACTTAGCCTATTTATTAAATGAACAATATTAGTATGTCAATGTATAGATTAAAATAGTCAATGAATTAAGAGCTTCATTTAAATATGTCACGGAAACAACACAAAATAAATTATTCACAAATATCTACCTACATATTAAACTCCCAAACACTCTATAATTCCTACCCAGTTCTTCAAGAAATGCGAGTCAAACCTTGCTGCAATGACTTCCAGGATGCTGTTGGTGCTCCCTCGCACCCTACCACACCTCGCGGTCACTGACGATCAAATGTATGAAACAAACGCGTCCCTACGCACACAGTCTAAGCTCGTGTAGGTGAAACTGTTGTTCTCGTTGATGTCTTATAAAATATTGAAATTAATATGATTGATTGACCAAAGTGTATTTATTCTATAACAAATACCATAAACTGAGGCTGTAATCTGAATCATGACATTGTGATAGATATTAAATTGTTTTTGACTATTTCAAAGCATTGGTGACGACGAGCTAGTCAATAACAAGCTACAAAGACTTGAGCATCGCCACAAAGTCGTCTGTCTATCGGTATTCTATCGAATTATTTTCGGAGAGTGTGCGCAAGAACTTCACGACCTCATTCCCCCGGCTCCATTCCACCGTCGGTAAACGCGATGCAGGGAGGGGTTGCAACCCTTTGTTGTTGATGTTCTACCTTTTTGTACGAAGCGTAACGCTTCCTTATTCATTATGCGAAGAGCGAAAGAGTGGAACTTCTTGCCTTCGTCAGTGTTTCTCAATTTCTACAATTTGGAGATCTTCAAGGCAAGAGTAAATTAGCATTATTTGAGTTTGCGTGTACCATCCTTGACTGCATCATCACTTTCCATCAGGTGAGCTGCAGTCGAACGCACTCAAATTTTTAATAAAAAAAAAAGAATTTGATGTTTGCACACAGTGCACAAAATGTATTGTTCGGTGATAGCAATCCTCGGTGTGCGAGTCCGACTCGCACGTGATAGCCCATCCTCGGTGTGCGAGTCCGACTCACACGTGATGGCCCATCCTCGGTGTGCAAGTCCGACTCGCACATGATAGCCAATCCTCGGTGTGCGAGTCCAACTCGCCCGTGATAGCCAATCCTCGGTGTGCGAGTCTGACTCGCACATGATAGCCAATCCTTGGTGTGCGAGTCTGACTCGCACATGATAGCCAATCCTCGGTGTACGAGTCCAACTCGCACTTGGCCGGTTTTTAGAATTGCCAAGGTCTTAATAGGCAGAAACGTTTTAGAGCATCATTTAGTAGCAAGAAAAAGATGTAAAGCGGCTCTAATAGCCGGCTAACACAAAGGTAAGTCAAGTGCCCTTTTTGACGTTAAAGAACCCTTTGAGAGAAGAGCCTTCAAACCAATTGTGTGCGCACTTCCGTACGGGACCACCGGCATTTTTACCCGCCTCCAAAAAAGGTGGAGGTTCTGTATTTTTTTTACGTATGTTACACGATTTCTCCGCCGATTGTGAACCGATTTTTATTGTTCATTTTTTATTTGATAGATAATTACTTCTGAGTAGTGTAATATAAAATAAGTGAAAATCGCTTTAGGAATTTCAAAACAAAAAAAAGCAAAATTGGATAAGTTGAGTTTTTAAAAAGACATGAAAATATAAAAATCATTTGGAGATATTTGAATTTACGCAACTTTAATGTTTTAATTTTCCTCTCAAAAAAGTAAAAGATTATATGAAAATCCCAAAAAATCTTCAATGACCTTCATTTGACCTAATGTTGTTTCATTCAATCAGCATCGATCGCCGCGCGCGCTAGACGTGTCGCTGTGCAGCCGACCTGCACCTACGATTATTATCATGAAATAACTACTTTTTATAAATATCCGGCTGTGTCTGTGCTTTTCGTAGTCCTGCGAGACGCGTGTGTTATCTAATGAAAGAACTTCGCCAGCATTGCCTTTAACAAGCAAAATGTCTGCAGTGCCTAGGACTCCTCCTACAAATTTGCAAATAAGTACAAATCTCCAACTACAATCTCACTCCGACCCTAATATTCCAGCCAGCGTAACTGACTCAAAAATACCAAACATCCCGGAGCGTTTCCGATCGAAACGTCCTCGGACGGAAACTTCACAATCGCCCACAAATCATGAACAGCTGCAGTTGGAGGACATAAAAAAAATGCTAACCACATGGCAGTCAGCCCAAGATGAAAAAAATAACAAAATTATTGAGGAAATCGGTGAAATAAAACTCCAAACACAAAACATTCAAAAATCAAACACAGAAATTGAAAAATCTTTGGATATTTTACACCAAAACAACAAAGAGATGAAAAATCAAATCTCCCTATTGAAAATTGAAAATGACCAAGGGAAAGCCCAAATATTGGAACGAAAAATATGAAATCAACTAGCTTCGTGCATTGAGCTGAGAAATATCCCCTGTAAGGAAAAAGAGTCCCCCGAGAATTTGTCCTCAATAGTCCTCAAAACATGCAGAGCCCTTGAAGTGGAAGTTCATAGTTACCAGATAAAGAAAATCTCTCGGCTTCCAGGTAAGCCTGACCTAAATAGACCTATTGTTGTTGACCAAGGAAAAAGTAATGTCCGCAATCCGTACTTTCAATAAATATAAACTTAAAAACAATGGCTTCAACACGGAAAACATCGGACTTCAAGGGACCCGCACTCCAGTCTACATTGAGGAACATCTACCCTCCGATACAAAAAAACTGTACTATCTGACCCGCCAGTATGCTAAAACGCATGACTACAGATTCTGCTGGACGCGCGACGGGAAAGTTTTCCTACGCAAGGAAGATGGCGGATAACGCATCTGGGTTAAAAACGAAAAATCACTCGCGGAGTTACCGTTACCCTCACAATGACTAGAATTTATTTTAGTATTCATAGTATTTAACGAGTGTTTTCGATGTGTACTGCTAACTTTTCGTTCTTTAATAATTCTAGCCCCATGTCTATTTGTTTACGAAACGATAGTCCCCTCATCATATACGTACATTCAATATATACCCTCACAAACACAAACACACGAAGACTGCCTACTTCGACTCCGGCCAACCGGCTCACAGTTTTTCATACATAACCTGATTTACTACAAAATAAATACCTACGCATCTGGGAACAATGGTAGTAACTAATTAGTAATCTGTGACAATGGATCTAGCAATGGTCAACCCCAAGTCAATCTCAATGTAATAATGTACTTGTCCGACCCTGTCCGGCGAGTACTTACAAAATACTTGTTTTTAGATTATGAGTGATCCAACTAAACTCCCAATACAACTGAACTAAATGCACTAACTATTGCTAAATCCTATATCTCTTCCCCCCAAGATTGCGTAAAACACTAAAAAAGTGTTAAGAGTCCACTGAAAATAATACACCTAAATATCGGAAGTTTAAATAAAAACCTAGATGCATTAAGAGTGCTACTTCTCTCCGTGCAAATCGAATGCGATATTATCATACTGACAGAATGCTGGCTGAGAGTTCTACATGTGTTACCTACTTTAGAGGGCTATTTATCATATAGCACTAGCCGTAAAAAGCTTCAAAATGATGGTGTTGTAATGTATATAAAGATAACCTTAAAATGTACGGTAAACGAGCCAGTTTTTCAAGACGCAAACTGTCTTACCTGTACTGTGGGTCTCAATATCGCGCTTATTGGAATTTATAGATCTCCTTCCTACACTAGTACCCAAAACATGGATAACTTTGTTTGTAGTCTTAATGATATATTGCAGTCCTTTGCCGCATATCAAACTATTTTATTGACAGGCAATATAAACATAGACATAGCAGAAAACAACAAAGATGCTCAGTCGTGGAAATATTTACAAATGACAGCTTCACACGCTTTGCTCTCTGCTTCTATAATCCCCACAAGAGAAAACAAATGCTTAGACCATTTTCTTCTCAAATCTAAAAAACCTTCTATTGCATTAGTTATTGAATCCTTTATTTACAGATCATCGAACAATTATCCTTTTTCTTGATTCCAAGAACCAAAACTCAAAAAAAAACTCAAAACAATTTATTTCAAATAGGTGTTTACACACACTTTTAAATAGTCAAAACAAAAAAAAAATACTGTATATTACAAATAATGTCATGATTCAGATTACAGTCTCAGGTAATGGTAGTTGATATAGAATCAACATATATATCTTTGTCATTTACATAATCTATTATTTTATAATATCCTCTAGAGCACAAAACTTTTTGACATGAGTCTTGAATTTATTCTCTGACAAACTAGTTACATTTTCTGGAATTTTATTGTAGAATCTTATACACTGCCCCACAAATGACTTTTTAACCTTACTCAGTCTCGAAAAGGCTATATCTATTTTATTTACATTTCTTAAATTCAAATTATGCCTGTCACTGTTTTTAGGAAATAAATGCAAATTCTTACGAACGTACATGATGTTTTCATATATAAATTGACTAGCAACAGTTAAAATATTGATTTCTTTAAACTTATTCTGTAACGACTCACGTGATCGCATCTGATAGATTGCGCGGATAGCTCTTTTCTGCAGGATGAAAATAGTTTCTATATCAGCCGCATGCCACAGTAATAAGCCATAAGACATTATACTATGGAAGTAACTAAAATACACTAGTCTCGCAGTATCTACATCCGTTAACTGTCTTATTTTCTTAACGGCATAAGCAGCTGAACTAAGCCTTCCCGCTAAAGTTTCAATGTGTGGTCCCCATTGAAGTGAAACATCCAAAGTTATACCAAGGAACACCGTGGTATTTACAAATTCTAATTTATTACTGTCTAATATTACACTATTATTGACCTTTTTTACATTTGGCAAACAAAATTTTATACATTTTGTTTTCTTAGCATTTAATAATAAGTTGTTCACAGTGAACCATTTCAGTATCTTTGAAAGAGTGTTGTTTACCAAGAACTAAAAGTCAAAAATTCATGAATTAAAGTAGATTTGCTGCTGTTACTGAGGAAATAAAATTTACTAGGGTCAGTTCGCCGAAGACCGTCTGTCGGTAAAGACCGTACAGCAAGAATAACTACGTATTGTGAACAAACTAGAAGGATAGCAATACAATCTATGGAACATTAAAACAGTTTTAGTCCTAATTAACTGACATAGATGGCGTTGCGAGTAGTAAAAAAAAGAGAAAAAACGGCCATTTAAATTTAGTTCGGTTGTCAACTAGCATTTGTTTACATATCACGTCGACGAAAAAAAAAAGAAAAAATATGTAGCTCAACTTTTTTGATATCTATGCGAGTAAGTTTATCCTTTATTATTGTATTGTTCTAATTATTATATTAGAACTAGCTGTCCCGGCGAACTACGTACCGCCTTACATTACATTACACTGCCCTACCCTACCCTATACTACTCTACCCTACACTACTCTACCCTACCCTACACTACCCTACCCTACACTATCCTACCCTACCCTACATTACCCTACCCTACCCTAAATACACTACACTACACTACCATACCCTACACTACCCTACCTTACCCTACCCTACATACACTACCCTACACTACACTACCCAACCCTACCCTACACTACCCTACCCTACACTACCCTACCCTACACTACCCTACCCTACACTACCCTACCCTATACTTTCCTACCCTAAACTACACTACTCTACCCTACACTACACTACCCTACCCTACACTACCCTACACTACCCTACCCTACACTACCCTACCCTACCCTACACTACCCTATCCTACCCTACATACACTACACTACCCTACACTACCCTACACTACCCTACACTACACTACACTACCCTACACTACACTACCCTACCCTACCCTACACTACCCTACCCTACACTACCCTACACTACCCTACACTACCCTACCCTACCCTACACTACCCTACCCTACACTACACTACAGTACCCTACCCTACCCTACCCTACATAAGAACCTTCTCCTGACAATAACGAACTCGACAAAAAAAGAATTAGCGAAATCGGTCCAGCCGTTCTCGAGTTATGCGCTTACCAACACATTTTGCGATTCATTTTTATATGATGTAATTAAACACATGGTTCACGAAGTTATAACTGGTGAAACTGGTAGTGTGATGTACATAATGACACCGTGGCTAAATTTTACAAGGCGGTTCATGACCGTCTTTTATGTCAAAGTTAACTCATTTATAAGCTGTGTATACTTTTGAGCATTATTACCTTAGATACCTAGAAAGGCAAGTGTTTGTGTGCATGTGGTGTTTACCTATAAGAGATTGTTACATTTAGTAAGTTTTTCTTTGTAATAATTAATATATTGTATGTATTGATGTAAACAATCATTGGTGAACCTAATAAATAATAAAAAAAAAATGCTAATCTCAATATGTAGTATTGGGGAAGTCCGTCTACATTTTGGAGGCAAAGATCGTCATATGCCGGTCTTCGCCCTTTTCAGATGTAGTAAACATTTTTTTTTTAAATATTATTTCAAATAATAGGTAAACAACTTTTGTATTGTAAAGCCTTTTATACAGAGTAATAATAAGCATACACTATATAACAAGAGGTCCCGAGGTGTCCGACGTTATATTATAGACTAAATATGAGAAAATAAGGAACATATTTTTATAATGGCTCAAATTCATATCTTAAGACAAAAATTGCACTTCAAAATTTCCAATTATTTGAGGATCGGCACTTAAAATTATTAGTAACGTAAAGGTTGACATCATATTCGTTTTAATCGAAAATATGCGATACATATATTTTTCACTATACAATACAACAAATAAAATTTAAAAAAATATATTTATACAAATAAATAAATAAGTACAATTTACAACTTTGCAATATTTTTTTTAGTTTGGGCTGCTTTAAAAAATACGTGCCTCCTGTTTTTTTTAATACTCTATAACATATGATGCAGTCGTAGATCATTGTGACTTGCGTGATTGGGTCGATCACCCAAGTTAATTTACCTGAAGCACGGTCATTACCTGGATGAGTTTGAATGTTAGTGGCGTCTTTCTCGACCGTTTCCGTGCACAAATCAAGAACAGGCACGAGCAGTTATTGGTGCCGGTTGCTATGACTACCTACCAAAACTGTTAAATAAGGTAGGCTTTTGATTTAATTATCTTTTGTTAAAAGAGAAGTAAAGAGGAATTTTTACAAATTACAATTAAAACTGTTGTACAACGTAGTAGATTTTTATTTAATAAGTTTTTACTTTTTGTACTTACCTTTTTTTTAAGTAACGAAAAGCATTATTTTTTAAAAGTGACGTAAATGTTTACCACCTCTGAATGGTTAAGTATGCCGAACTTACCCGACAAATGTTTCTTTTTGCGAAATTAGGCATTTTTAACCTTATTTTCAAAATATGAAAGCACATATTGAGCTGTTAGATATGTATTTACACTAATACAAACTGTCTTTATATTTTGCATATACTGTCTATGTGTAGGTAAATTCGCCATTAGACGATCTTATCCGACATGGGAGCTCCGTCTATTGCACTGTGTTTTCTAAACAGCTGTTTATTCCACAAACCGATGGCTTTCATATTAATCAACCGTGAGAGATTTCTTGCTATGCGTTAAATGCAAAAAATATTATCATTTAGACTGCACAAGTGTGGGAGAAAAGAGATTTTATCTTATGAAACCAGAAAATAAAGAAAACTACCAATGCGACCCATGTCGATCGAATGATATAGAAAATTGTTTTCAAATCAATATATCAACTGAAAATTCATTTGAACTTTTGTCGAAATTAGAAGCAAAAGACACTGAAAAAAGCAACCCCATAGATTACGTAACTCATAGAAAAAAAGAAACCAAACGATCGAGTATTTCAACTCAATTTTTAACTTTGGACACATCTGTAGGGGTTTCTCATCAAAGCTTGCCAATACCTGAGAGCAATGTGAATAATTCACGAATCTTTGAATTAAATGAAGAAGTCCAGAGACTACATGCGGAGCTAGAAAGTGCCGACCTTGAAATTCAAAATGCTTACATAGAAAACCAAACATTAAGAAAAAAATTAGCTGAATGCGAAAATAAAATAAAAATGTTCAAAAAAGTTGGGATTGACGACATCATTATTGGAAAACATAATATTCGAACTTCATCCCCATTAAAGTTCTTTTCACCACAATTTGTTAACGCAAGGAAAAATAAAAAGGCTGTAAAAAAACACGATAGGTCCAATGAGTTATTCAATCAATTTGATGAGACTAACTTCCTTTCCACTACACAAAACTCTGAGCCACCAATGACCACAACGACGCCGATAGTACCGCCATCTGCAAGTCCTCCGAGGAAAAACAAGGAGCTGGGGAATAAAAATACTTTGCCTGCAGCACGACGAGACAAGAATGCGCTTGCGTCTGCGACGGTATCATCGAGTTGCATTTCGTCAAGAATAGATAGCACCACTGATAATAAAACCAACACTTGCTGTTCGTTATCAGAACCGTACTTCAATGAACAATACCATAAGAAAAAGCCCCAAATACTCCTTCTCGCTGACGAAACAGGCAGAAATATGAGAAAATTATTAGAGAAATTTGCTGGTAATGAGTATACAGTTACGGCTATATTAAAACCAAATGCCCCTATAGAGCAAGTTCTTAAGTCAGGAATGTCAATGTGTGAACAATTTACCAAGTCTGACTTTATAGTAATATTAGCTGGATCACATGATACAAACCCACTTAGATTTCAATCTTTTCTGTATTATTATCTGAGTCTTTTGACGCAAACAAATGTAATAATTGGTGAAATCTGTAATAATAGATACTTAAATGAATTGGCTTTAAATTCCACCCTAAAATATGTAATTTCAAATTTTACCAATGTCAACATTATAGAACCATATTTGTACTGGGGAAATAAATATAAAATAGATAAAATGGATACTTGTATGTGTATTGTGAGAATGATTGTACGAATGGACTATAAACATAAGCAGTTAAAATGTAATTTTGCTAAAAATAATAATGTAATTAAGTCATACACTGAAAGCAGCACACAAACGGAAGAGTTTTTGACTGACCTACATCGGAAAAATCCCCAACTGACTCCCCTTAATAATAATAATGATTTTTTTCGTGTTTAATCACATTCATATTGTTCATCAAAATATAAGTGGACTTGTCAATAAATCTGACATTTTTATGGTTGGACTAGATAAACTTGAGACATGTAGAAAAATAGTGGATGTTCTTTGTTTCACCGAACATAATATGATAAAAACTGATATGAAATTGTTGCATATTCCCAACTTTACAATTGTCTCATGTTATGCTAGGGACAATAGAAAAGGTGGAGCTTGTATTTTAGTAAGGACGGATCACAAGTTTAAAGATATTGACACTGTTAGCAAGCTATGCATTCCGAACGTGATAGAAGGCTGTGCTATAGAGCTCATCGAACATGGTATTGTGGTTTTATGTATTTACAGGGTGCCAAAAAACAAAAATAAAAAAAAATATTATGACATATTTTTTAATAAATTAAGTGACATATTAAATTTATTTATTTACAATTATAAAAAGAAAATAGTCATCTGTGGTGATTTTAATACCGATCTCTTAGTACAGACAAAATTTTCAAAGGAATTTGAGGAATTGGTATTGAGTAATAACTTGAAATTTTCTATAAGGCAGCCAACACGTCCTTGTAGCAAAACATGTTTGGATAACATAATTCATAACATACATGGTAGCAAGGGCGAAATATTTCAGTTCGCTGTATCTGATCATACAGCACAAATATTGAAGTGTCCTGTTAAGAGGACTTGCAAGCTTAAGTACTGGTACTCGTCAAAGCGGGATTTTTCAAAAGAGAATATGCTGAAGTTTGGACAATGTTTGGAAAAAAATTATTTCACAGACACATACTCCTCAGTGGATCCTAACGATGCTTTTAATAACTTCTATGACATATTTATAATGTTTTATGAGCTATGCTTCCCCATCCTAAGAGTAAAAAATACAACAAGAAAGTCTCCTAAATGGCTATCAAAAGGCATTAAGAATTGCAGTAGGCGCTGTAGGGATCTACTCTGGAAGTACAGGTCAAATCAAACGTCTGAAAGTAAAAATAAATTCAAAACGTACTCCAAGCGATTAAAGCAAATAATAAAACTAACGAAGAAAGCACAAAATAATTATCACATTACAAATGCAAGAAACAAATCTAAAGCTACATGGCAAGTAATCAATCAAGCAAAAGACAATCTGCCTAGAGAATATATAACACAAATAAGAGTGAATGATAGGCTCATTGAAAATCCACGCGAAATAGCACTAGCTTTTAATAATTACTTTATTGATGAAGTACTACCATCAACTCAGACTAACCTAGAAGCCATAAATTTAACTGAATTATTTAGCAAACCTAACTCGCTATTCGTGGAACCAACCTGCCCTGAAGAAATCCATCAAATTATTAGAAATTTAAAAAATACAAATAGTACAGGGTATGATAATATAAGTACAAGAATTGTAAAGTACGTCTCACTAATAATTGCGCCAATATTAAGTCATGTCACTAACCTCTGCATCGAACATGGTGTATTTCCACAGAAGCTTAAACTTTCTGTTATAAAACCTGTATTTAAAAAAGACGACAAAGACAACATGAAGTTTTATAGACCGGTTGCATTGATTCCCATTATGTCGAAGATTATAGAGAAAGTTGTACACAAAAGACTGTATAAATACTTCGAAACTAATAATATATTCGTGAAAGAACAGAATGGATTCAGAAAAAATAAGAAAATTGATGTAGCTATCTATGATTTTTTACAAACAATATATAAAAGGGTCGATACTCGATTACCAGTATTCGCACTTTATCTGAATATGACGAGGGCATTTGATTACGTAGACCACAAAATTTTACTTAAGAAACTTGAATCTTATGGTGTAAGAGGAAACATAAACGATTTAATAAAATCTTACATATGTGACAGAAATCAGGTTACCAAAATTGAACGCATATGTCCTACATCAAAAACTGAAAAATCTTACATTTCTGACCCACGAAGTGTGCAATACGGTGTGCCTCAAGGCAGTGTTCTGGGTCCGTTATTGTTCCTTATATACATAAATGATTTACCTAACAGTATCAAAAATCCAATGGTTTTATATGCTGACGATAGTACTGTGATTTGCGAAAATGAAAGTGATATCAACAATGACCTCAACTCAATAGTCAATTGGCTAAAACAAAACAACCTTAAAATTAATATTGAAAAAACTAATATTATGTCTTTCAAACAGATAAATTTTACAAATCTTACGACTAATGTTCAGTTTGAAGGTGAAGCAGTTCAGGAAGTTATGGTGACTAAATTTTTAGGCTTGCAAATAGATAGTAATTTGAAGTGGGGTACACATATAGATCAAGTATGTAAAAAAGTAACTCAGTTTTCCTATGCTCTTTATATGTTAGATAAAACGGTAGATCGCAAAGCAGTGCTTGCAGCTTATCATGGCTATGTGGTACCAACTTTGAAATATGGAATAATTTTCTGGGGAAATGCTACTGGCAAGGAGGCGGTACTGAGATCCCAAAAAAGATGCATAAGGGCCATCTGTAGATTACATAAAACGGACACTTGTTTGCCACAATTTAGGCTACTTAAGCTACTTACAGTACCAGCTCTGTATATATATGAAACTGCAGTTTTTGTTAGATTACACCCACAATATTTTCAGTGCAGCACACGAGTGCGACGCTTCGATCGTCTGTGCCACGTACCATGTAAAACTACGCTCTTTCACAGTAGTATATTTGCAATGGCTCCTACGATATATAATAAAATACCTAAAGTAATACGTGACTCAAATAACATGAATAGTTTTAAACGACAATTGAGGACTTTTTTGACAGAAAAAGCGTACTATACAATTAACGAATTTGTAAACGATAAATCCATTTGACATGTTTGTTCCATACATTGACATACTGTTTTACTTTATAACTTTAATAAATCCATTGATATAGTATTTTGTATTTTAGGTTAGGTTTACTATGACATAAGAATTTATTTTGACATTACTTTATATTATTTTCTGAAATTTATTGTGTGCCTTTTCATGATTTATCTGGTTTTTTTGTTATTCTAATTTTGTACGTCCTAAAGGACAGGTCATAAAGCACATTATTTTGTTTAACACCTGTACATTTACTTATGATCACAAATAAATTAATCTGAATCTGAATCTGAACCGTGTCATTTAGCAGTCAACTAAATAATTAATCTCCTAGTTTAAAAATACTTCACTTTAAGTTAATAGAATAGCCAATACAAGTCAATTAATTATTTTTTGATGAAATATGCCGGTCTTCGGCGAACTTAACTTTGAATCCGTGCTAGCAACACACGAGGCAAATCAAGCCTGTGAAATTTTTGTCAATTTGATATCCTTTCTTATTGTAAAACATTCTAAAACAATCAAAATTTCTAGAAAAAAAATTGCCATCAAACCGTGGATCACACCGGGTATCCTTCGTTGTATTCAAAATCGAGACCGAATGCATTTAAGATTACGTAAGGACCCGGACAATCAAATACTAAAATCTACATACACTCGCTACCGGAATTTTTGTAATAAACTGCTAAAAACAATGAAAAAGAATTATCAAAAGAGCGAGATAGAAAAGGCGAAAAAGAACCCAAAAGCTACTTGGGAAGCCATAAAAACTATTACTGGTACCAAAGGAAAAAAAACACCCTATAGAACCACTAGATATATGTGCTGATCATAAGACATCACTTAATAAAATTAACAACTTTTTTGCTAACGTTGGCAGTACACTGGCTAACTGTATTCTCTCCCAAATCGATAATAGTCATAACTATCTATTAACCGTCAATAACAAAAAAGCTTTAAAATCGATGGTTATTCTTGATCTGGACGAGATCGAAATTGAGAGACTTATCCTGGGTCTTCGCAACGACTGCGCTATAGGTATTGATGGTATATCACCGGTTGTACTAAAGAATTGTAGGCTTCAAATAGTACCACTCTTAAACCACTTTAGCTCTCCATTTGTAATGGTACATTTCCAATACCTCTTAAAAAAGCCAAGATTGTTCCTATACACAAAAGTGGAAACCGGGATAGTATTAACTACTACAGACCGATATCGGTCCTACCAGCCCTATCAAAAGTACTTGAGAGAGCATTAAATAATCGTCTTTGCAGTTTTCTTAACTCACAAAATATTATAGCAAATAACCAATACGGATTTCGCAGAGGCAAATCAACCGAAGATGCAGTTCTTGGTTTATCAGATGCTATTATTAGGAACCTGGACAGCAAAAATAAATGCCTATGTATATTTCTGGACCTGTCGAAAGCGTTCGACACTGTTTCTGTTCCCATCATGATTGATAAGCTAGAATCTATTGGCGTCCGGGGCATTGCCCTTGAAATTTTCAAAGATTATTTAAAAAATCGCAAACAGTGTGTAACAATAGACGGACAATATAGTGACGAGGAAATACTGAATTTTGGGGTGCCTCAGGGTAGCATTCTGGGCCCAAAACTGTTTCAAATACATATATATCAATAGTCTATGTCAACTTTCTTTACCTCATTGCAACATACACGTACGCAGATGATACCGCGCTTTTAATAAACGGAGACACCTGGAATGAAGTTAAATCGCACGCTGAATCTGTACTGAAACAAGTAACGTACTGGCTATGGTCAAATCTGTTAACTTTAAATGTTGAAAAAACCAAATATATAGCTTTTGGACTAAATAAAAGATATATACCCCCTAACAACTATGAAATACAAGCTCACATTTGTTCGAATCCGAATCAAATGCTAAAATCCAATTGTAACAAATTGACTCGCGTTTTTACGATTAAATATTTAGGCATTGTTATAGATGAGACTCTAAACTGGCATGCACATATCCAGTCACTTACCTCTCGAATAAGAAAGTTAATTTATATTTTTAAAACCTTGAGAAATTTCACTGATTTACAGACTATAAGAACTGTCTACTACTCCCTATGTGAATCCCTACTAACCTACTGTGTCACAGTTTGGGGAGGAACGGACAAGACCTCTATGCTACAGCTAGAAAGAGCTCAACGAGCTGTACTAAAGGTTATTCTTAAGAAGTCTTACCGCTACTCTACTACACAGCTGTATGAAGACTTTAATGTTTTAACGGTGAGACAGCTGTTTATACTCAAGACCATACTACGAAAACACGCCTCACTAACACCTGATACAGTCTCGATGTCTGTTAGACGTAGGAAGGATATCGTGGAAAACATTAAAGCTCACAGGACTACCGCTGCTGGTAGACATTATTTTGTACTAAGCACCAGACTTAACAGGGTAAATAAGTTCCTGGATATATGCTACAAAAACTTGTACGAGTGCAAAAACAGGTTAACTGACTGGCTACTTAAAATGACCTACACTGAAACCGAAAAATTACTTTTACCAATCACTTAGTTTCCTCATCATCGTAGGTACCTACCTAATTCATTAGGTAATTATTTTCGGCAATCTCAGAATATACTTGTTATATCCTCTAATGTACTGAACTTTGAAAAACGAATCTTATCTTTGCAACTGACAAAATGAAGTCATCGAAATTAAGAATCAGGTAACAAAATATCACTTTCGTTATGTTTTGTAATTGCTGAGAAAAAAACATGATCGCCTTAAGCGGCTGGGTGCGTGGGTACCAAACATACACCTTAATTCTGAGTATGATAAATAATCGGTCTCTTAATAAATTAATTTAATTTAATAAATAAATAATAGCGTCAAAATTTACTCTTTTTTTTCCATCCCGTTTTGCTTTGCTCGATTTGGTACTGTGCCCTCTTAACAATGTTTCAACCACAATATATAAGTCACTGGTTTCAACCAAACTAATAATATGATTAACCAGCTGACTTTGCCACACACATAAACACGTCTCTTTGTATACAAAACATCTCTTTGTTTACAATAAGTACATGGACATACAAACTACCCTCACAAATGCACACAGTGAAATGCCTACAATACTCCCGTGCTTCACATACCTGCATAACTCACTTACTATATACACTTAATTATAAGATTGATAAATAAAACAGACATCAGCTGGGCTAAGATAATGTTTTGTATTGTGAAAAATAGATACTTAGAATTTTAGGCGGTGGCGGGTTCTTTTTTTACTTTATGTTGTAATTATTATCCTGATTCGGATTCCAAAATCCTGTTTCCATTGTCTACGGGTGGAAACAGTTACATGTAAGAAAACATAATGATAACATTCGCTTACAAGTCCATTGGTGCATGATACTATACGTACTGAAACGCAAACTATCGTTTCGAGCCGATCTCCTTTGTTGCTGTTTCATATTAAATTCTTTTTGGTTTCCGCTGTTGGCTCCTTCAGTTTTGGATTATATTCACTTTTCCGAATTGTTTTGAAAATTGTGATTGATTGTCAAACTGCCGTCTGTTGTTTTTTAGAGAAAGGAATCGTCATCGGACTATTATTTGTATTTTTCCGAAAATATTTTATAAATTTATCCATTAGTGCCAGTTTCGCTCAGCAAGTTGTTCTAATTATTGTACTCGGTCCCTCTACGATATTTTTAAGAAGTAAGTATTTCCATATTTATTTCATCGTTTTAACTTGTGTCAAGTGGTGATGAGAATCACGGTCCTTTTACGTTTTAGGGTCTTAGGGTCTTATTTAATTTACCTCTTCATACGGTTTTTTTTTCATCATTAAAACTCTTGATTTACTTTTCCTTTTACTGACACAGGGATATATTTTTTTCGACCCATAGTCCTTTACTTGTTTGATCATAACAATAATGTACTAAAATAATATTCAAGTAGAGCAACTTTCAAGATACGCCGGGCCTTGTCATAAGATCTGCGAGAAGGAAAGGGAGCAACCGTGCGAGTGAGAGGTAAAATCACGTCGAGCTACACAACATGCGTCCGAACGCTGCGATGTCTCAGCGGAACTGAGAGAAATTGCTACGCGTTTCTTGTTTTAAACTGTCGTTTAGTTTATGTTTGATCAATGGTAGATAAAATGATTTTTTCAATACAGTTTTTTTTTGTTTGATTAATTAATAGTTCTTATATAAGTCGTTAAAGTGTGACTACGCTTAATAATTATTTCTAAGAGAAAAAAAATTTTTCAGCAGTGGTCGAATTCATAAAATTTTAACTTATTAAACCACTTTAAATAAGAAAACTAAAGCATTTAGCAAAAAAGTAATCAGATTAGATTATTATAGAAGATTTGCTAAGTAATATAGTCTGAAATACGGTCGCTTCCTCGGTAAACCTCTACTTACCTGCGGGTTAAACCAGTGGTACTAAAACAGTAAAAAGCCGAACTACGTAATCATGGAAACATCAATCTGTCCTCGCTGTAATGAGACGGTAATGGAGGGTGCCCTTTGCTCAGAGTGTAAGAAGCAGATGCACTTTCACTGTGTCGGTTTAAAAGAAGGTGGCTACAAAAAACTTGGTGACAGGAAAGCAACATGGCGTTGTCCTACCTGTAAGCAGTCTAACCCAACGCCGCCCGGTGGAACTGCGGTGGGCGTGTCTACTCATCAACCTGATCCTCAGCGTCAGACTCATGCGGACTGTGATGTGATGAAAGAATTAAGATCCATAGCAGCTAAACTAGCACCTTTGGAGTTCCTTGCAGATGAAGTTATGGGACTCCGAGCTGAGCTGGTTGAACTAAAGTCGTCTGTTGCTGAAGCCACTAACATAGTCAGGGAGTTCAAAGATAAAATATCACGCATAGAGGGAAGACTTTTACAAGTAGAAAAGGCGCAGGAACAAATGATTAATTTGCAGACTAGACTCGACCAACTGGAGCGGGACGCTAACGCAAAAGATCAATGGTCCCGTATGAATAACCTGGAAATTAAAGGATTACCGCAAACCAAAAGTGAGAATCTCTTGGATATTGTAATCAACATTGGATCCAAAATAAACTACACCACCACAAAGGCCCAAATCAACTTTGTCACACGGGTTCCTACCCGCGATCCGAACCAACCGAAACCAATCATTGTATGTTTTATCAACCCGTACGTCAAGGAAGATTTCATCGCTGCAGCCAGGGCCTTTAACAAAAAAGGATTTCTCACACCGATGGACTTAGGACTTCAGGGGAATCACAAAATCTTCATAAACGACCACCTTACCCCGCAAAATAAGGATCTGCTAACTAAAGTGAAAAGATTGGCCAATGAGCAGGGGTTCCAATTCATTTGGGTAAAACATGCGAAGATACACATCCGCAGGAACGACACATCCCCGATTATTATAATAAAGACGGAATTAGATCTCAAAAAAATTGTGTGATTGAGTTAATAACATTATTTTTAATTATCGTGCTAAAACCAAGTGAATTCGTAAGTCTGCTGATATTATACAGTGTTCAAAGTTTGAGTGCCGCAGTCGTCTGTGCCGCGGTCGCTTGTGCAGGTATAAAGTTGTCGCATATTTATTATTACCGGTTTGTAATTGCTCTGTCTATAAACATATTATACCTTATCGCTATAAACATCTGGTCGAGAATGGAATGCTTCACTCTATTTATTACGGGTCAGTATGGCAAGTCACTATTATCGCTTCGGAATGCTATTGTATTCGTGTTAATTTGCTTAAGGAATTTATTTGTAACGTATTTTTTTGCTAGTGCCATTATGCTATGCTACGCTTTGGTTTGCTTTCATATTTTTCTGAACTACCGTCCGTCAGGTATATTATGTGTTTTTCACATCAAACAAGCGGGTAGCTGTTACTTACTAAGTCGCCTCATATGTATATTATCTTATCTTTGTACATTTAATTATTCTGTTATAGGTATCTTTAAAAGTTGATTCATTAGAACTTTATTACCAGAATACTCGTGGCTTACGTACGAAGACTAGTAACTTTTTTTAGGAATGTTTGCTTAAATAAATACGACATTATATCCCTGACTGAGACTTGGCTCTTAGATAGCATTTTAGATGGTGAATTGTTTGACGGGAGGTACTTGGTTTGGAGGCGGGATCGAGACTACTTGTGCACGGGGCAAACTATGGGAGGAGGGGTTCTGTTGGCCGTACGCCATGATATTGAGGCTGTCGAACGACCCGAGTGGCGCAGTTCTGCTGAGGATCTATGGGTCACCATCCTTCTCAAAAAGTCAAAGCCTAAAATGTTGTACAAAATACATATTTGTGTAGTTTATCTTTGTAAACAAGAAAAAGGAAATTCTTACAAATTGCAATTACATAATTTTACAGATAATTTGAATCGACTAATAATAGAAAACCCCCTTGACAAATTTATTGTTACAGGTGATTTTAATTTTGGTGATAATATATCCTGGAATACCTCCGATCTCGATAATATATTTCCGTATAACTATTCAGGTGAAACTTTAATTCAATTTTTTGATACAATTAACAGTTGCAGTCTTAGTCAATTTAATGGTGAGCGGAATATAAATCAGCGAATACTTGACCTAGTTTTTTCTAACAGCCCTCTCTCGGTAAGGTCGTGTGACGTACCTTTAGTCGCCGAAGATGCTCACCACAAATCACTTGTCATTGAGGCAAAATTTGTACAAATTCATATGTTAGAACAAAAAATTCAGAGTAAATTTTTATACCGTCGTGGTGACTATGCTTCTATTATATCTGAACTCGAAAATATTGATTGGTCAGCCATTCTTTTGTGTGATACAATAGATCAAGCGGTCAACAGTTTTTATAACATATTATATAATTGTCGTGATAAGCACATTCCGTTAAAAACAATAAAATCAAACAGTCATCCACCCTGGTTCAACTCAGCCTTAATAAAAATGCTTAGAGAAAAGTATAAGTACCACCGTAAATATAAAATCTATGGAAATATATCTGATTATCAATCTTTCTCCTTGTTGCGAACTAGGGCTACCAATCTCGAAAATGAATGTTTTGAACAATATATTAAAACTATTGAAAATTCAATTATTAAAAATCCTAAGGCTTTTTGGTCCTACATTAAAAGCAAAAGGAAATCAGGTGCATTCCCTAAGGTTATGTACTACCAACAAACAGAGGCAAATACGGGCGTAGGTATTAGCAACCTTTTTGCTACATATTTTCATTCCACATTCCAAGAGCCAGATACGCATGGCAGGACTTCTGCCAACTCTTTTATTAGTTCTGGAAATTTGGGCTTCGTGGAAGTTGATCCTGATAAAATTAAAAAACTACTTCTAACGCTTGATCCCTCCAAGTCGGGTGGGCCCGATCACATATCACCAGTATTTATAATTGAATGTGCTGATAGTCTTGTGCGTCCACTTTGTATGTTGTTTAGACGTTCACTTTCTGAAGGGGTTGTGCCTGCGCTATGGAAGTCGGCCTTCATAACACCGGTTTTAAAAAAAGGTGATGCGTCCGTCCAAGGTAGATAACTACCGACCAATCTCTAAGCTGTGTCTGTTTGCCAAGATCTTGGAAAGACTTGTTTACACTGAAGTTTATGCAGCGCTTCAGTGTTCTTTCGGAAATGAGCAGCATGGATTTCTAAGGAATCGTTCGACTGTGTCTAACTTAATCTTGGCCAATGAGTATATTACAGATGGTATGGACCATGGTGCTCAAGTGGATGTTATATATACCGACTATAGCAAATGTTTTGACAGAATTGATCATAGGATACTCTTAGACAAGCTTTTGGCTGCTGGAATTCATGGAGACCTGTATCGTTGGTTTGTTTCTTACATCGAAAATAGGAGCCAAGCTGTAGTTCTGGAAGGTTTTACATCTAAATGGACATCCATACCATCTGGTGTACCCCAGGGATCTATACTGGGACCACTCCTATTTACAATTTTTATAATGGACATAAATTACTGTTTCCTAAACTCTAAGATTTTGCTATTCGCCGATGACATAAAAATTTTGAAACGTATTCACAGTCCATTAGAGTCCCTCAGTTTACAAAGTGATTTAAATAGATTTGAGTCTTACTGTCTACTCAATAAATTAGATTTAAACGTGTCTAAATGTTTCTCTATGACTTTCAGTCGAAAACATTCTATTATTGAATCAAATTATAAACTCCTGAATCATACTCTATTAAAAGTTAGCGAGATGAGGGACTTGGGGGTCATTCACGACAGTAAGCTACTTTTTGATAAACACATTGATAACATTGTGAATAGGTCTTCCAAAGCTCTTGGCTTTTTAATCAGGAGTTCTGCCAACTTCAAAAACTTGAAATGTATTAAAATACTGTACTGCGCCTTCGTACGTAGCCATCTGGAGTACGCGTCTCAAGTTTGGAATCCTCAATATGACGTGTACAAGCGTCGTATTGAGGGTATCCAAAGGCGATTTATGCGTTATTTAGACTTTAAATCACACCAAAGATCAGATGGTTATCTTCATCGCTGCAAACGCTACCACTTTTTACCTCTTTCCACCAGGCGAACCATTAATGATTTATGTTTCTTACTAAAAATAGCTAATGGCGGCTTGGACAGCCCTGAACTTCTATCTAAATTGCAACTTCGTACGAACCTGTTATCATTCAGATTACGACCTATATTACATGTTCCTTATGCGAGCACTAACTACAGGCAGAATACATTTTTATTGCGTAGCTGTAATAGTTTTAACAAACTAGTCTGTGAACATCCTGATGTCGATCTATTCTGTACAAGTACTACTGCGGTAAGGCGACTAGTGGCACAGGAATTCTTCTTAGACTGAATATATGTATAAGAAACGGATTATCTTAAAAAAAAAATGTTCTTTGATGTTACTAATGTTAATTTTCTATTTTATTTTGGTGAAGGTTTGTAATTAGCATAGTTTTAAATTTAATTTTGTTACTTATATATAATATTAAGCTGTAAATCTTCCGAATAGCAAGTAAATAAAATAAAATAAATAAATAAATAATATTTTTTGTGTTTTTTCCATATTTTTAAAGCTATTGAAAATAGCATCAAAGTAAGAAATAAAAAATGTTTCGAAATCTTTGAATCCTACACTATAAATAATCGTAGATTGTACTTAATTTATAGCTCCTTGAAACGCAAAATAAAATCTTTCTTACTCGAATAATTCTGCAATAACACAGATTTTTAGGAGTCTGGCGCCTTAAGTACCTTCCTTTTCCAATCAGCGATGACATTCCTGTTTTATAATCTTCTTTTAATCTTCTAATCTATTCCTTTGATTACATTTCTATATTTACCATGCAATTTTCTTTTTCTTTCATAGGTTTCAACTATTAGGTAATCTTTCAAAATTCTACGTATCATGTAGCATTGTTATTTTGATTTTAATTCATTTATGCTACAGTACTTACTAAACTTTATTTTGTTCTGTTTTTCTCGTTGGTACCTCCGGGTCGACTTGCCACAGCACAGATTTCGTCTAGTTTGGGAGTTGACTCGTGGGCCCCAGCCATGAATTATTAATAAGTGATAGGTAACGATAAGTTGTTAGTGAATGCACCTACATATAATATACCAAACTTAGTTAACACTTAAGCTGACATGTTGTCATTCGTTCTTCTCTGTAAAAAGAAATTGAATAAAGAAATTATTATTATTGTACAATATACTTCATCATTTCAGCTCATATACGTCCCCACCGAGGGGCTCAAGCCTACCCTGAATTAGGGCGATCGGACCTTAGTCGACCACGCGGGCCCAGTGCGGGTTGGTCGACTTCACACACAACCTGCGAATTTCTCCGCAGGGGTGTGCAGGTTTCCTCACGATGTTTTCCTTCAACGTAAGAGCGTCGAATAAACGTACATATGAAATCTAAATTCGAAATCACACTGATACGTGGCATGATTCGAACCACGACCTCCCGGACAGGAGACGGCGATACAATACCAAATAATTTTAGAATTCTTGTTAAATGGGTTATTTTAAGTTTATGGTCAAAAAATTTATAAACACCTGGACCTTATTAATGACTTTGGTTGGTGGCCTATTTGTGCAAACGGTATAATAGTGCACATGAATATTTTTTTTATCCCCCCTTTACATTAATGGAAAATAAGTACTACTTAAAAACTGAGACAGCTTCCCTATAACTTTTTTTTTATAAAATAGAGATGTTATAGGTAACTTAACTACTTTGTTTAATTACAAAATTGGTAAGTAATTATTTTTGTACTAAAAATGCAATTCAGTTCAATATACAAAAGTTACGTCGTTGTTACTGCTACGACAGACGGACAGGTGGATAGATCAGTCTTGTTATAAGGTTGTTTAAGGGACTACAGAACCCTAATAATACTAAATTCATTTCTGTAACAAATGCTATTCAATCACATGCGTGTGAGCACAGTTTGCCCAATTTTTCCAGTTAAGTTGAGCGGACATGCTTTTGTAAGCAAAAATAGGTTAATTTGAGAGACTTGGTAGTTCTGTGGGTTTATGAGATTGTTCAAGGCTCCCTATTTTCCTCTTTGTACCTTAGGTAAATCCCGTTATTGTAGTTAATAATGAGTTTGCGTGTAGTGTAGCATCCTTGACTACGTCGTCGTAAATTCAGCGACTTGCTCTGAGTTTTAGGGTTCCGTGTCAACAAGGAACCCTTATAGTTTCGCCATGCCCGTCTGTCCTTGCTTTAACTCAGAGACTCTAAGTACTAAAAAGCTTTAATTTGGCATGGGTATACACATATTATAGAGTCGGTGGCTCAGCCGGTAACGACTCGGTTTTCCTAACCAGAGGTACCGGGTTCAAATCTGGACGGCCAATGTACCAATGAGTTTTTCAAAAACTTACGTACATACTTACCGATTGCTTTAACGGTGAAGGAAAACATCGTGAGGAAACCTGCACACGTCTGCGATGAAACTCGAAGGTTGTGTGTGAAGTTGACCAACCCGCACTGGGCCCGCGTGGTCGACTAAGGCCTGATCGCCCTAATTCAGGGTAGGCTCGAGCCCCTCGGTGGGGACGTATATGAGCTGTTATGATGATGATGATGATGATGATACACATATTAATTACGCCAGCGAAGCGTTAATTTGTTTTTGGGTTACCTCCCCTACACGCTTAAGTGGGGGTATTTTTTTTATTCTCGTCTATCCATGTCGTAAGATAGGTCTTTTAAAAATATTGCAGGTATGTGAAAACCATTTTTCGACTCAGTGATCCGTTTGCAAATTATAAGGCTTTCAAATGCAATTTTTTTTAGAGTCGAGTGTCCTCATGCCAACTAAACCGCTATTTCAGAACATCTGAAAAAAAAAAAAAAGTAGAACATATCAATTTAAAAGGAAAACTATCACGGCTTAGCAGGCTCTCTTAGTTTAGGAGTAATCTTCCATCTTCGGCAACATCGTTACTTACCACCAGGTGAGATGTTGTCAAGGGTTTACCAATTGTGAATAAACAAAAAAAAAAAAATGGTCGACCAACTTAAGATGTGCGGTTAGATTTGTAAAAAGTTCTTAGATTTTCCATATTTTAATGCGAGGTATTGAATGGAACAGTTGTCTCTTTCTTTTTCTATACGTGTAAAGAGTAAAGAAAATAACCACACTTTTTCACTTTTTCAATGGTTTTTCTTTTCAATCAAAAACTACAATGAAAGTATAAAAATTAATAACATTACTCACTTTGTATTATCATAACAAATATTGTTATAGTAGTATATTATTGCCGGTTCTAACTCACTTTTGTAGGTATTTTATTTGCGGTTGTAATTAGTGATGTGTCGTACAAAATGTATGGGGTAATGATTTTACCAACCGCAAAACAAGCGACGTTAACGTGGTCGAGGTTCCGAATCGTGGCCGCGTTGGTGATCGCTTAACCTGAATGATGAACGGCGGCGTGCGGTGACTGGTGCGATGGTGTCGTCAAGGTCGTGGGGCGCGGCTCGGCTCGGCTCGTGTTACGGGGTCAGGGGCCCGAAGGGGGCGGGGCGTATGTACTGATTTGATTAGAATGGTTGTGGGTGGAGCGGTTATAGTGATTGTACGTAAGATGGAGGCGATTTAATTAAGTAAGGTGTATTTTTTTAGTCTCAAGTTGAAGTCTGAACAGTGAATACATATGTACTGTTAATAAGGAAAAAAAATATATGAAGAAAGTAAAAGATTGTTCGTGTTATATTATTAGTGGTGGTGGTGGTAGTAATAATACTGTTTTAGATAACTATACTCCAGCGTATCCGATGTATGATTCCCATCACATTAGTTTGCTGAGCTCAATTGACTGGCAAGGATCACGTAAAAGTGTTCGACTTTCAAGGGAGATTGCTGAAGCTGGTTTTTTCTACTGTGGCAATGGGGTGAACAGTAGGATGATGTGTTTCTCCTGTGGAATTGGAGTGGATCGTTGGGAGGAGTTTGACGACCCTTGGATAGAAGATGCAAGATTCGCCCCGTATTGTTTATATTTGAGAGCAGTTAGAGGTGATGATTTTATAAAGGAAATACAAATTAAATACTGTAAGGGTGCTTGTTCTTCATATGATGAGGTGGATTAATAAAAAAATATGTTTTTTTAAATGTTTATTTTATTTACTATTCCTTAAATTAATACCTTAAATTAACATAATCATTATCATCATCATCATCATCACCACATCATCACATCACCATCGTGATGTCATCATGATGACATCACACAATGAAAAAATATATTCAGTGCTGGACATAGATCTCCTCCCAAGGATATCCATAAGGAACGCCGCCGCTGCATCCTTCATCATATCAGTTGAAGGTTGTTGACCACTGCTGGACATAGGCCTCCCCCAAGGATTTCCACAACGACAACCGGTTCTGCGCTGCCCGCATCCAACGGCTCTCCATCACCGCTTCCTTATGTCATCTGGAGAAAAAAAAACACAATCATAAATAACATTATAGGTGCACTTTGAATGAATGAAATGTAAACAATCATACAAACATATTACCAAATCCATCATCATCCTGTTAATTAATGTCATGAGTTTAGTTTTTCGCCGTTCTCTTTCTTCGCTCCCTTTGGGAGCCAGCATCACTTGACATGTTAAATCAAATATTTTATCATCTCTTTTGTTTATAGTATAATCGTCGAGAGTGCGAAATATTTCTCCGTACTCGTTGCGTCTTAGACACACTAAAATTTTATGATATTTGGCTAATATCCCATTTGTTTGGCTAAACTCAGATGTAGAAGTAGAGAATTCGACACCTCCAACTTCAAGGAAAACAATATATACAATCTGCCTAGAGTAAATAAAAAAATCATGGGTCTAATGAAAGATGAGGCGGGCGGTGAAATAATTTGTGAATTTATCGGTCTACGACCAAAACTGTATGCCTACACCATTCACGATGTGACCTCACAAAACCGCAATAGATGTATTAAAAAAAATAAGGGTGTGACATATGCTGTGGTTGAAAAACTCAGTTTAGAAGACTATCGTGAAAGTTTGTATAAAAATAAGATTTTTTATGATTACATGCACATTTTCAAAAGTATAAAACACAAAGTGTTCACTCAAAAACTACAAAAAAAGTTCTCAGCTCAGACGATGATAAACGATTTATACTAGACAATAAAATTAATACATTAGCTTGGGGACATTACAAAATCAATAATTTAATCCAACAAAATACATTATTATAATATTGTATGTGCTAAAAGAATATGTAAAAATACTTGTATATCTGTTTACATGTATGTTGCTACCAACTTTATTCATTGACTAGCTGTTTCCCGCGGCTTCACCCGCGTGCACAACGTTTCTATGACTTATTGAGGGTGCACAGGGCGCGAGCTGTAAGCGGCTAGCGAGTGTAGATAAAAGTTGACTATGTGTTAATCCAGGTGCTAATCTGTCTACCTACCAAATTTCAGCTAGATCTGTTCTGTAGTTTCTGCGTGAAAGAGTAACAAACATACATACAAACTTTCGCATTTATAATATTATTAGTATTAATATTAAACGAGGGCGAGGCAGGTACCTTGAATGATGGTGAATAAATTTAAATAATTTGCATATTATTAGATCTATCTCATGTCATGACTCATGAGTCACTACTTAACCGGCGCTGTACACTAAATATCTACTCAATGTATTTGTAAGTTTTTTATAAAGTATTTTTTTTATGCTTGCTATAAAGGATACTGTATGTAATAAATAAAAAAACATATGAAATAGTAATGAGTATTTTTTTTATCATCACTTCGATTAGTTATACAATTACAATCACACATAATATCACAATGAGTCGTCCTTTTGGTCTTTTTTTTAGACCCATACCTAATTTTTTCTATATAATCAAATCCTTTCACCGCTATCACGTAAGGACACATTGGAAAATGTCTTGCGTGCTCTTCCCATACATCATTATCGGGTCCCCAATCGTATAGTTCATTACCACAATAAAAACATTTAGTGACGTCACCAAAATTTTCGTAATAAAACCCCGCTTCCGCTAATTCCTCCGGGGTTGGCTGGTGATAGCTGATGCTGCTTGCCGTTCCTTTCCTGGCAGTCCAATTGCGGAAAGAAGCCAATCGCTCTCTATACGACATATATCTTTTATTTCTTACTTCCAAACCGTGCGCCTTCATATACCAACACGCTCTGTCCAGGGTATAAAAACTTATTTTATTTTTTATTAAATCCATTTGAAATAGATTTGACAAGCGCAACCCCATATGATGATGTTATTATCGTAGTGTATATGCGTGAAATAACATATAATAGTTGTGTCGATGTATATGTTACCTCAGTCATCCCCACTCCCCTCCAACCTTCCTGCCCTCATCTCAAATTCATCCCATTTTTTATCCATCAGCTTAAAAATTTCCGCATATATTATTGGGTGGGCTTCACACACTATCCATTGGAGTATTTGTTTCGTGTGATGCAAACAACGCTCACTAATAAATCCATAATCCATTGGCTCCTCATCAAAAGTCCTCTTTAATATTTGGAAACAATAGGATTCCTTTAGTAAGATGTCCTGCTCGTGAAGCGCAAGGACGGAGTTCATTCGTTGTTTGGCAAATTTCAAAGAGGCCAGGGTTGCGTCATCATCATCACTCAACTCGTCAAACACACACCTCCACGATTTCCATCGGTATCTATTATTCTCATTCAACGGAACTGGATCGATGAGTAAAAATTCCTGAATTACACCATGTAGACTGTACCAAATATCTCCATAACCATCAATATATATACCAATATCTTCAAAGTTGTATGAATCCCGTGTAAAATAGGGAGATCCTCTATAATAACTCTTCTTTAACACCACAGGATTGGGTAGGAATCGCCATAGTAATATTGATAACATTTTTTTTGTTTTCCACACTCACATAAAATAGTAACAATTTACATTGCGAGTGCAGGCTGGCAAATACAACCTGAACAGATTCTATTTAAATACCCCAACACCTTACCACCACTCAAATAGACACATTCTAATCAGTAAGTACCTCCTAACCCGCTCCGGGCCCCTGACCCCGTAACACGAGCCGAGCCGAGCCGCGCCCCACGACCTTGACGACACCATCGCACCAGTCACCTCACGCCGCCGTTCATCATTCAGGTTAAACGATCACCAACGCGGCCACGATTCGGAACCTCGACCACGTTAACGTCGCTTGTTTTGCGGTTGGTAAAATCATTACCCCATACATTTTGTACGACACATCACTAATTACAACCGCAAATAAAATACCTACAAAAGTGAGTTAGAACCGGCAATAATATACTACTTGTTATGTATTTTTTAAAATTTATACTTCAACATATTAGTCATAATAACTAGGGTTGAAAGTAACGGTGTAGACCTATTTTTGGGATTTTTTCTATCGAGCCAAAACTGCTCAATCGTGATTCATTAGCTTTTGCTTTAAAGGAACATCATTATCATCATTAAGGGTATTTTTTTTCAACTTTAGGTTTCCTATCGTTTAGGAGTAATTGACGTCAAAAATAACGAAATTCTGTTATACTACCTTCTTAAGTTTCTTTGCCAAATTCATGCCACAAAAAAATAAATAAAAAATCTCTGGTTAACCAATATGTAGCGAACCACATTAATATACTACCACCTTAAAGTGTTCTACTGCAGGAGCGTATCCTCATATTCCTCATGCACCTGCCACGATACTGCAGCGCATCATGCAAGTTCGCCGAGGCGGGCGTGCCCGACTTTTTCGCGGTGATGAGGTCGCGCGTAGCTTCCTGCTGGGAAAGGTTGCGCACCTCCGAAAGCAGCATCCTGCAAGCGATAGCTGCCAGGCTAGATAGCTCAATATTTAGTTACTGGCTAACCATTCATCAGAACGATAACTGAAAATAACTTATAGGTAATATAAATAACAAAGTACCTTTGTACAGTACTGCACTTTATTTTATATATTTTTGGCTTTTTGGCTGCAAATAAATAATTTATTATTATTATTATTAACTCGAGTACAATTAGACTCCTACTCATTTAAGTCCCGGGGCCCTTTTTAAAATCCACAATTGATAAGCTCTTGGTATCATCTCACCTGATGGTAATAGTGACGATGATTATCAAGATTCCCCAAGGCAATGGGAAACTGGCTATCTTATCTTCATGCCGGACACATTAATGCTTTTAACATTGATGTTTGTCAACAAGACTTAGATAAGATGGTGGTAGCACCCAGATGGGTTTAGAAAATGTCCAACCGCGTCTTAAAAAGTTAGACTCCGCCGGAAATCGAATCCGTGCCCTCTTAATGTGAAGCTAATGGACTTAACCATTACGCCACGAAGGCGATTGAAGGTACTTAGTGGTCAATGCGGCCTGGTCTAAAAGTTTACCACATGTGAATGGTGTAAATACTTAAACTAAAGTCACTTTAATGGTTACGGGTTCAAATCCGGACAGCCAATGTACCAATGAGTTGTTAGAAACTTACGTACATATATTTACCGATTGCTTTAACGGTGAAGGAAAACATCGTGAGGAAACCTGCACATCTGATTCTAGATGTATACGAGGTCGTGTAGCATACGTCCCTTGGATAGCACGGTTAATTAACCACGGTAAGAAAGAGAGTGGATATATTTGCTGGAGGCTCACATCAATGTAATTCTTTCATTTGATGAACACCAAATGGCTATAAATTGTGGAACTGCCCAAAGATTTAAAGTAACAGGTTTGGCAACAAACATTTCAAGTCTCCCTGGCCAGATTTTGATAGAAACACCATCTATATACAGCCACCGACTTTCTCTTACTTTACATAAATGTGGCAGCTCTTGAACCACTTTAATTTGGCTAATGATATAATTTTCCCCCTGTATAAGGCAAATCTGTGCGGTGTATCACTGATTGATATGATAAAGCTATACTTCTCCCGTTTGCTCAGTTCCA
This sequence comes from Coleophora flavipennella, assembly GCA_947284805.1. NCBI lineage: Eukaryota > Metazoa > Arthropoda > Insecta > Lepidoptera > Coleophoridae > Coleophora > Coleophora flavipennella. Next base: position 5,803,538 of record OX369266.1, read on the forward strand.
ATTATCTCTCTTCTTGACTCAGGCTTTAATGGAAACGTAACCTGGGATTAAACTCCAAGAATACGGGACAAATGATATGGCAATTGTGACATCTAAAGTTGGAGATATCATAACAATTCTATTCGGATCCAGAGTTGAAGATATCGTGACAAATCTATTCGCAAGGAGCTAGCGACTAATGTTGAAGGTAAAAAAAGAATCCCACCAAAAACATTTTCATATAAAATGTTGCCAAGACGAGACCATATTATGGCTCGCACTGTCAAAAAGTTATCAGATCTCATGTTGAGCCAAGCTTCTAACTTTACATGCCCTAATTCTTCAAGCCCTAAATTCACAAACTCTACACCTTAGTCAAATTATGTGGCTTGGCCGATTCGTTACTAAAAGAACTATTGTATAACAGAAAATAATGAACAGTGAATATTTTTTTCACCTTACGGTCATCCACATATTTTGACTGAGGTGTAGAGTTTGTGAAGTTAGGGCATGTAGAATTAGGGCATGCAGAGTTAGAAGCTTGGCTCTACATGAGATCTGATAACTTTTTGACAGTGTGAGCCATATGGTCTTGTCTTGACAACATTTTACATGAAAATGTTTTTGGTGGGATTTAACTTCTTTTTGTAAGTTGTTTTTGACAACTTTTTTTTTATACTGACCTAAATGAACTACTGAACTAAATGAGTGATTCAACTCCTTCCAGGTAGAAGATTCAAATCAATCTGCGACTAGCTACGACGCTCACGTGTGTGCCCGTTCGGTATTAACGCTGTCTGATATTGACTTTGGGAGTAATCGGCAACATCGGCAACAATAGTTTCAGTTCGGACGGCAAGCTATTCATCATCAATCACAGCGGGTACACACACATTAGCAATTCCATCCCCTTATTTAAAGGATGGGGAGGGGGGGAGTATTTACTAAAAATCCTGAAATACGTATTATATTATTTATAACAAGGAGTCCCTATATCAATTTTCAGACTTCTAGCATAAAAATTTGCGGAAGTCTCATACATACTTTCATAACCTAGTTTAAGGGGTTGGTGGGTAAAAGTTTCAAGTTTTAGAATTTTTTTGTTGTTTGTGTACTTAATGCTAGCTTACATACCAAATTTTCAGCTTTCTGGGACTTTTGGAAGTACCCTAATAATTTTTATTATCATCAGTGTGTCTGTGACGAAATCAGGGTATTTTAGATATCAATATAATCTAAAGTACAAGAGCTATGCAATTGAAACTTAATATGTTTAATGAGTCTACTATTGACATCATATTCCGAGAATTTTATTAATCTGGTATAATCGTGCAACCGCTGTTATTTATCTGGTAGCTAGTACTGGTGGTAACACTTTTATTAATTTGGACCCGACCACAGCCCTCCAAGACCACGTGCCAGCAACGTCGCGAGTTGGAGGGCGCGACGGGGCTGCACAATCAAATTTCCCTAAGAACCAATTAACAATACGAAAAAAAATATTTATGGGCCTCCATTATAAAGTTGGGTCAATGAGCTGATCGACTTCTATGGAAAGTCGATTTTTTGAAACATTCTTTGGAAAATTGTTTAGTTTCTACTTTTGGTTCATCTCCTGACATGCGTCCGTTGTCTTACAGTCACCCTGTATAGTTTTCCGGTTCCGAAAATGTTCGTATACGATAAAACTTACCAAATTATCAGCATGGGATATAATTTAAAGGTATGCATGCATATGTAAGCACCAACTCCAACCAGCGGCGACCTGGCGGGCGCTGGCCGGCACGGACTACACCCGCACAACGACACAGGAGACCTCAATCGAAGCCAAAAGTGGGCATTACCTTTTTTGTAAGCTTTGTTATATTGAGTACGAAATAACTATAGCCCGTCAACTTCGTGCGCGGTAGGCCTGCGGTACAGGCGGGTAGGCGGAGGCGAGGAAGCACGATACGATACGATCTCCGCGGGGGAAGGTGCCCTGCCCCGCTAGCCTGTGCCCTTCCCCGCTGGCCTCAAGCTCCCCCGCGGAGATCGTATCGTATTTTGCTTCCTCGTCCCCACCTACCCGCCCGTACCGCAGGCGTACCTAAGATTAAGCTAATTCAGACAGAGATGTCTACTGCTGACCATAAACCTCCGTTGACCTTGGCTTATTGCTATTCACGAGGCTCGTGCCCTTCCCTGCTGGCACAAAGCCCCCCGCGGAGATCTTCCCGCACACCCCGCCTCAGCTGCTCAGGCGTATCGCGCACGGATTGGACGGGCTATAGTATCTCATCTGTGGTCTGGAACAAATCTTGGAAGATAATTAAGATTAAGCTAATTCAGACAGAGATATCTACTGCCTACCATAAACCTCAGTTGACCTTGACTTATCGCTATTCTAAGCTACGTTCATTCAGAAGGCAAGCTTCCTGCAAGTTTCATTAGATCATTAGTCTACCAAGTGGGACGGGGGGTGTTTAACACTTTGTCTTGTGACCCCTGGTTGCTACTTGAGATTAGTTCGTCCTCACTGTGTAACAATAAAAACTGAACTTGGCCCCCGTGCGTGAAGTATGTATGGTCTCATCATCATTAATAATCATCATCATCATCATATCAGTCGAAGGACGTCCACTGCTGGACATAGGCCTCCCCCAAGGATCTTCACGAAGACCTGTTCTGCGCTGCCCGCATCCAGCGGCTTCCCGCGACCTTCACCACTGGAGAACTTTACAGTCCCATCGGCCATCTGTTCTACGAGCAATGTGCCCCGCCCACTGCCACTTAAGTTTAGCAATTCTGAGAGCTATGTCGGCTGAATCATCATCATATCAGCTGAAATATGTCTGTCGCAGGCATATAGTATAATTCGTCATTTTACAAATGATCAACAAATTGTAAAATGCCGTTCACAGATTTCTGCTACCCAGGCTTCGCGAGGCTCTTTGACTGTAAAATCAAATCTGACCGACCGAACCGACCTGACCATTTCTCTTGCTCATTGAACAATCTGCGTTTCGCTCGCTCATTTCAGTTTCGCTTGCTCATTTTACGATCTGCGTATCGCTAGCTCATTTCAGTTTCGCTTGCTCATTTTACGATCTGCGTATCGCTCGCTCATTACAGTTTCGCTTGCTCATTTTACAATCTGCATATCGCTCGCTCATTTCAGTTTCGCTTGCTCATTTTACAATCTGCGTATCGCTCTCTCATTTGAGTTTCGCTTGCTCATTTTTCAATCTGCGTATCGCTCGCTCATTTCAGTTTCGCTTGCTCATTTTTCAATCTGCGTACGGCATCTTACAATTTGCCTGACCGTTTATATACGGACGAATTATACAATTTACCTAACCATTTGTAAAATGACTAATCATACAGTATGCCTGCCACATGTCAACTGCTAGACAGAGGCCTCTCCCAATGATTTCCATTCATAAGGATTGCCTGCGCTGCCTGCGACTTTCAATAGGTCTTCGGCCTGCCTACGCCCCGTATTCCAATGCGCGGTCACCACTCCAGAACTTTAGTGACCCAACTTTCGACCGATTTCCATGAAATTTTCATGTGTATTTGGTAGTTATGGAAATAGGTGGTAAATTATATTTCAATAAGGCAAAACAATGTTTACGGGGTCAGTTAGTCTGTATAGATAGGTATATAAAAGGAAACAGTGACTGACTGGCTTTATGGGTTGTTGACGTTAAGTAACGATCTTCTCTCTCTTATCGTGTGGCACAGTTAATCGTGCTATCCAAGAGATAGGCGGCGGCGGATGCCTGGTGTTGCACTTAGCATCACCCGCGGTCACGTGTAGGGCATTTTTTTTTAGATTTACACCTACGGACATGTGCAACGCGACCTCCATACACATTTGGAATCAGATGTGCAGTTTTCTTCACGATGTTTTCCTTCACCTTTAATGCAAACTGTAAGTATGTACGTAAGTTTAGAAAAACTCATTGGTACATTGGCCATCCGGATTTCCAGAGTACCAGAAATTAAAAGTTGCCATGATAAGAAACGCTGAAAAAGTTTAAAAAATCGACTGCAATCGCAACAACCAAGTAAAATTTTGCAACAGTTTATGGTTTTTGTTAATTTCTTTAAAAAAATACTTAATCGATTTTGATAAAATTGATATGGGACCTAGAATTGAAGAAAAAAACTAGCCAAGTGCGAGTCAGAACCGCGCACATAGGGTTCCATACCATCATACTAGATAACGCTAGTTTCATGTTTAAAATCCATCATACTAGATGGCACTAGTTTCTTCATGTTTAATAAAACACGTTTTCTGTATGGAGAAGCCCCTTATTTTTTTTACTCTTTCTAGTTTTTAATATTTGATATTACAGCGGCAATAGAAATACATCATCTGTGAAAATTTCAGCAATCTAGCTATCACGGTTTATGAAATACAGCCTGGTGACAGACGGACGGACGGACAGAGGAATCTAAGTAATAGCGCACTCTGGACACTTCATACAACGGGCCAGGAATGACGTGACAAACAAAATGGCGGCGAAATCCTATACGTTCGACAACCAAACTGTAACCAATCTGTATCAATCTGGGTGACGAGGGGGTGACGTCGCAATCTAGAGAGCGGCAGGGAGTGTCCATACTGTATGTTATTACTAATATATTATAACTAGTGGGTTTTCGCAGCTTCGCCCGCGCAGATCCCGATTTTTGCGGTTCCCGTGGGAATTTCCCAAAATCCTTTCTTAGCGGATGCCTACGTCATAACATCTACCTGCATGCCAAATTTCAGCCCGATCCGTCCAGTGGTTTGGGCTGTGCGTTGATAGATCACTATGTCACTCAGTCAGTCACCTTTAAGTTATACATATTTAAGATATACTTTGGTAATAGGTTCCCGGTCTTACCTTTCGGGGACGAAACTCGAAACTCTAAAAAGAATCTTGAAAAACTGGTTCACAATCTGCGAAGTTATCGTGTAACAAACATACAAAAAACATACAGTTGAATTAGAAACTCCTCCTTTTTGAAGAAGCTTGAAAATAGGTGCCGAACAATTAGGGTGATAGTTGCACCATGTAACTTTAACGATAACCAAACCGTAATCAGCGGTCAAATCTCCGGTTATATATGGGTTGCACCGTTTTAACAGCGGTTAAAATGACGTCATAACTTAACGCTAACGTTAACCGCTCGATTTCGACCGGTTACTGTTATTGTTATGGTCAAATAACGGCGATTTGAGGGCTGGTTACGGTTTGGTTACTGTTATAGTTACATGGTGCAACTCACCCTTAGAAACGCTAAGCGCGTTAAAAAAACAACATTGTACATAGTACATTGGCCGTCCGGATTTGAACCCGGCATCCCTGGTTAGGAGGACCGAGTCGTTACCGGTTGAGCCACCGACGCTGATGATATCGCGTAACAAACACAAAAAAAAACTCAGTCGAATTGAGAACCTCCTCCTTTTTGGAAGTCGGTTTTTAAAAGCATGACTTTACTTAAACATATTATACGAGTAATCCACACAAATCAAGTTGTCTCTAAGCTAAGAAGCCAACCATATCTTAGCAAAACAAGCATACATTTTTCACTTCTATCCTTCTAATGCTGCGGAGTGGCTTATTCGACTTTTTCGTTGGCGAGATTTATCTCCCGGCAACCCTGCTTTTGTTTGATGCTAAATGACTTTATTTAGGCGCCTAAGCCTTAAAGCTTGGCTCATTTGGCTTTCAGTCGTAAAAGCTTATAAATAAGCTTCACGTCTCTTGGTTGAATTGAAGATGTATAGGCGACGGGTTTTGTAGCTAGGTATATCAAAGTATGTATGTATATAAGTACTATCATACAGCATGGACACTCCCTGCCGCTCTCTAGATTCCAACCTCACCCCCTCGTCACGCAGATTGATACAGATGGTTAAAGTTTAGTCCTCGAACGTATAGGATTTCGCCGTGATTTTGTTTGCTCCGTCATTTGTTTTTAGAAATGTCATTTTACGACCGTTGTATGCAGTGTCCGGGGTGTAGCTATATTAAAATTGTTTTTTTTAAGTTTATACGCTCTCAAGGTAAAGGAACCATCGTGAGGAAACCTGCACGCGCCTACAAAGAAATTCAAAGGTTATAGTGAAGTCGACCAACCCGCACTGGGCCTGCGTGGTCGACTAAGGCCCGATCACCCTAATTCAGGGTAGGCTCGAGTCCCTCAGTGGGGACGTATATGAACTGATACGATTTTAAGTTTATATCACCTCCGTGGCGTAATGGTTTAGTCCATTAGCTTCATATCAAGAGGTCGTGGGTTCGATTCCTGGCAGATTCTAACTTTTAAGACTCGGCTAGGCTGGTAGAAGTATGTTTTGTAAGTCCGCCTGGCTAGCTACCACCATCTTATCTAATTCTTACCGCCAAACATCAATGCCAACAACATTGATGTGTTCTGTATGTGTGATAGCCAGTTCCCCATTGCGTTGGAAAATCTTGGTAAACCCTCTTTCATCTTCGGCATCATCGTCACTTACCATCAAGTGCGATGATGCCAAAAGGGCTTACTAATTATGAGTAAAAAAACTTGGCTTGTATACCTATCGAAGCTAAACAATTGTGTAGAAGCCTTAGATCACATATAAAGAACTAGATCCCCGGTTCCATACCGAACAACAACCTTCAAGAAACTTCCTGACAGATTTTCGAAAGGTGAAAAGGATAAACATATTCAAATATGTATGTTAAACAGAGAGGGAGAGTCGTTAAATTATACCTTCATAAACAAGAAATCTCTACTCATCACAGTAAAAAAAATATCTCCAGGGAATCTAAACTAAATAATACGCACCATTGACCAAATTTGTGAGTTTTTACTATCATCATCATATCAGCTTAAGCCCTTTGCGATTTCCACGACGACCGGTCCTGCGCTGCCCGGATCCAGCGGCTTCCCGCGAACTTCACCAGTTCAAAAGTACTACCAAAAGTTCGTGTCTCGACCCGTTGTGACTATGATTTGTAAATTGCACTAGCACATTGCTGCACTTGGTTGCAATTCTTACAAACGAGAGATGCTTACCTCCTCGCCTTTGCTGAAGGCCTGGAATTTAAAAAAAATTTGTTCTGTAGTTTCGTTAAAATGTTCTTTGAATAAAAAAAATACAAGACGAATGTATGATATCATTTGTAAACTGCACTAGCACATTGCTGCACTTGGTTGCAATTCTTACAAACGAGAGATGCTTACCTCCTCGCCTTTGCTGAAGGCCTGGAATTTAAAAAAAATTTGTTCTGTAATTTCGTTAAAATGTTCTTTGAATAAAAAATTACAAGACGAATGTATGATATCATTTGTAAACTGCACTAGCACATTGCTGCACTTGGTTGAAATACTTACAAACGAGAGATGCTTACCTCCTCGCCTTTGCTGAAGGCCTGGAATTTAAAACGATTTTGTTCTGTATTTTCGTTAAAATGTTCTTTGAATAAAAAAATTACAGGACGAATGTATGATATCATTTGTAAATTGCACTAGCACATTGCTGCACTTGGTTGCAAAACTTACAAACGAGAGATGCTTACCTCCTCGCCTTTGCTGAAGGCCTGGAATTTAAAACAATTTTGTTCTGTAGTTTCGACCCTTAATTTGGCTATGTTCGGAGTGACGAACACGTAATTTGAAAAATTCTGGTGATAGTGTTTTTAGAGCTATGTGCATAATTTTCGGCAAATATAATAGTATTATTTATACAAAATGTACTACAGTTAAAATTTTGCTTGTGGCAACACTGAACTGTCAGTTGTGTCGAAAAGATGGCGCCGAGACGACAACGGTGTGTTTTGCACAATGTAATTATTTATTTTTATGTGTTTATAACGCATTTTAGATAGTCAACTATATATTTTTTTATTGTATAAGATATAAAGAAACTAATAACGGTACACAATTTTCAATAAAAGTAATACATGTATTGGTTTTTTGGGTGAGACAGGGAGACGTTATATCTCCGAAACTGTTCACCGCCGCCCTGGAAGATGTTTTTAAGCTTCTGGACTGGGGTGGACTCGGCATCAATATCAACGGCGAGTACATATCCCACCTCCGATTCGCTGATGATATCGTGGTCATGGCTGAGACTATGGAAGACCTAAGCACAATGCTCGATGGCCTCAGTAAGGTCTCTCAACAAGTGGGTCTTAAAATGAACATGGACAAGACGAAAATAATGTTAAATGTCCGTGTCGCACCCACTCCTCTAAAGGTTGGAGACTCTACACTGGAAGTTGTTGACGAATATGTATACCTGGGACAAACAGTCCAGTTAGGTAGGTCCAACTTCAAGAAAGAGATCAACCGACGAATCCAACTCGGCTGGGCAGCGTTCGGGAAGCTTCGCAATATCTTCACGTCCCAAATACCGCAGTGTCTCAAGACTAAGGTCTTTGACCAGTGTGTGTTGCCAGTGATGACTTACGGAACTGAGACATGGTCGCTTACTATGGGCCTCATAAGAAGGCTCAAGGTCACCCAAAGGGCAATGGAGCGTGCTATGCTCGGAGTTTCTCTGCGTGATCGAATCAGAAACGAGGAGATCCGCAGGAGAACTAAAGTAACCGACATAGCTCACAGAATCGCTAAACTGAAGTGGCAGTGGGCAGGGCACATAGCTCGTAGAACAGATGGCCGATGGGGCAGTAAAGTTCTCGAGTGGCGACCGCGCACCGGAAAACGTAGCGTAGGCAGGCCTCCCACGCGGTGGACCGATGACCTGGTGAAGGTCGCGGGAAGCCGATGGATGCGGGCAGCGCAGGACCGGTCGTCGTGGAAATCCTTGGGGGAGGCCTTTGTCCAGCAGTGGACGATTTGTGGCTGATATGATGATGATGATGATGGTTTTTTGCAACTAAAGGAATTGTTCGTCACGGCGAACATTGCCAAATGCACAGTAAAAAGTATATTTGCCAGTATGTTCGGTGTGGCGAACATTGCCAATTGTCCCAATGACTAACCCTATCATTTGCTTTTTGCAATATTTGGTGTGGTTTTCAGTTTTTTGCTAACTTTTCTTTTTATTTTGCTTTCTTATAGTGCAAAATACCTGGGCGCGGTGATAAAATCCTAGCACTTGTACCTAGACCAAATGCTATTTCAGAAACAAGTGAAAACTCAGATAATGAGCTAGAACTGCATGCTTCCCACTCTAACAACTCATCACCTGTACCCTCATTATCTTCTTCTCTTCTCAACTTAAATATAGATAGTCCATATGATGAAGATGAGTCCCAGAATGATGATAATGATATTCCTGAAATTATAAAAGTTAACTATCAAAAAAGAACGCCATTACGCACGTATGGGAATAGGAAGAAAACTGGTGTTAGGGATGTAGCAAAAGAGCCCAAACACTTTAAAGATAAGGAAATGCTATTGATCACAGATGAAAATAGCAAGAAAACTGGTATAGAGTGTGCAACAAATATGCCTGAAAACTGTGAAGATGAAAAAATGCCATTAAGCACAGATGAGAATAGCAAGAAAACTAGTGTGGAGGAAGTAAGAAAAGACCCGGAAAACACTGAAGATGAAGAAACGCTATTAAAAAGTTGTAATAATGAACTTGATGATACGACATCTAATCAAAATAGTGATATTGTTTTTTCCTTATTACACATGTTTTATTACTTATATCCTTACTTTTACATTCTATGTAGTTCCTTTGGCAGTGTTCGCTACAGTGAACATATAATTCCAGGAAACCTACAAATTTGAGATTTTAATAATTATTTTTTTTAGTCATCTAATGACTCCCTGAATTAATCCTCAAAAATTGAAAAGGTATGGTTAAGGTATATTTATCTGCCAAATTAAGGGTTAAAATGTTCTTTGAATAAAAAAATTACAAGACGAATGTATGATATTATTTGTAAATTGCACTAGCACATTGCTGCACTTGGTTGCAATTCTTACAAACGAGAGATGCTTACCTCCTCGCCTTTGCTGAAGGCCTGGAATTTAAAACGATTTTGTTCTGTATCTTCGTTAAAATGTTCTTTGAATAAAAAAATTACAGGACGAATGTATGATATCATTTGTAAATTGCACTAGCACATTGCTGCACTTGGTTGCAATTCTTACAAACGAGAGATGCTTACCTCCTCGCCTTTGCTGAAGGCCTGGAATTTAAAACAATTTTGTTCTGTATTTTCGTTAAAATGTTCTTTGAATAAAAAAATTACAGGACGAATGTATGATATCATTTGTAAATTGCACTAGCACATTGCTGCACTTGGTTGCAATTCTTACAAACGAGAGATGCTTACCTCCTCGCCTTTGCTGAAGGCCTGGAATTTAAAACAATTTTGTTCTGTATTTTCGTTAAAATGTTCTTTAATTAATAAAATTACAGCATTAATTTAGGAACCTACTCAGCTCATCCTTACTAATATTACTAAATGTGTTTTTTTGTTTGTTACCTTATCACGCTTTAACAAATTCATTCTTGATGAAATTTGGCATGCAGGTAGCCTGTGTCACGACAAAAGACTTAGGTACTTTTAATCCCGTGAAAATAGCATAGTCCGATGCAGTTCCTGAGGGAACTGAAGAAATAGTTTTTTTTTGTTTTTTTTTAACATCGCAACGGAACAATGGATTGTTGTGATTTTATGCACAGGGCTTACCAATTGTGAATAAAAAAAAATAAAAAAAATAAAAGATAGTTGAGGCTGTGGGAAATAACATGGACTGATAATCAGAATATTCCGATATGGGATTGGGATCTGGAGAAAACTCATGTCCGTCCACGCTCGCGAGCCGCTAGCACCACTTAGCTTCAGAGACAGTCAATAAAATGATGTCCACGCGAGCGAAGCCACGGGCAGGAGCTATAGATATTAAAATAGTTGAATTTTTCTTATTATCATCGTTTTGACCGAAACGTCCACTGCTCGATAAGGGCCTCTCTCTACCTTACCCTACCCAACCCTACCCTACACTACACTACCCTACCTTACCCTAAAACCTTCTCCCGACAGTAACAAACTCAACAAAAAAAGAATTAGCGAAATCGGTCCTGCCGTTCTTAAGTTATAAATGGTCTAACTAACATGACTTTCTTTTATTTGTGAGGGATGTAAAAGCAAAGTGACCTTATTCATATTTGGTGGTTTTTAATCTGTGAATGTCAAGTTTTTCTTTGTGTCTATGGCTATATGTCAGCAAAAATTTTTAGGTGCAAATAGGCTTCAGTCTCGAGTAAATCTATTTTCTAAAACGACTTTAGCAGCAAACACGTCTCATTCCAATACAAACTGTGTTCATGTGAAAACAAAAAAGATGGATTCTCGATTTTCAGTGACATAGGACTGAGGTCACTTTGCATTTATACTCCTCATATATAGATTTTCATTTACGACTGAATCATTTCGACATTCGAATTGAACCACAAATAAATTGCTTGAGTTTTTCCTACTTTTTAAACGGCCAGGTTCATTATTTCTCGGCCAGCAAAGTTAAATTGAGCTGGGTGGCTATCAAAGTTTTTCGGAATTTTTAAATTAAACCAGTTGCGATTTTGTATCGATTTTATAAATTTTGCTAGCGGCTTTGCTCGCGTGAGCATAGTTTCATCCAGACACCGTTCAGTAATATACTCAGATTTTTAAAATTTGCATTATTAAAAAAATAAAAATGCGCACCAGATTGATTAAAAGAATCGATTTATGAACAGAAAATACTGGAATAAAAATGTTTGGAAGAAAAAATTATTGAAATTAAGTAAAGTAATGAAAAATGCAATTAAACCAAAAAAATCTGAATTTGCTGTGTTTTAAAATGGGGCAGCCGATTTGTTTTTAATTTAGTCACACCAATACGTTCGATAACCAAACTGTAACCAATCTGTATCAATCTTGGTGACGAGGGGGTGAGGTTGCAATCTATGGAACGGCAGGGAGTGTCCATACTGTATGTTAGTACTAATCTTAATATATATAAATCTCGTGTCACAATGTTTGTCCCCAATGGACTCCTAAACCACTTAACCGATTATAATAAAATTCGCACACCATGTGCAGTTCGATCCAACTTGAGAGATAGGATAGTTTAAATCTCAAATTATAGTAGCAATTTTAATTTATTGCTAATTATTTGTCTGTTATTATTTGACAGTCACAATTATCTGTTAACTCCAAATGATTCTAACAGATGTCGATACCTTTCGACTGGGTCGAGTAAGTAATCAATAGATGGCGCTGCTATGGTAAATCTACGAACGTGTCATATAAGCTACATTTTAACAGAATTTAAACTATACGCGTGTGTGTGTTTGTGTGTATAAAAGAGGGCTACTTTTAATATCGCTCATTTTAATATCAAAAATTTAGGTCACCTTTATAGCAGTATTATATTTTCAATTCAAAATTAATACTGCATTTGTGATAATAATAAAATGTATGTATATAGAGTACTCACTCATTTTCTTTCACTATTTTTTCGTGACTTTCTTCATTAATAATAAATGCACTTTGTTCATTGATATTTATTATTTATTTTCGCTTAACCGCGCTTTTATTACTTTCTTCATTAATAATAAATGCACTTTGTTCATTCATATTTATTATTATTATTATTATTATTTTTTTGTTTTCTTCGCCCTTTTAGGGCAGGCTAAGGCTCATTGGCCATACCGCCTAGTCTTCAGTATATGTTTTTCTATGTAGAATTCACGTCTTCAGTAATTTTCAGTATATTATTCAGATTATGTAGTGTTTTTCTCCTTTTCAGTTTTCAAGATCACTGTTTTTTCACGTTCACATCATTGTCTATAAACTAACCTAACCTAAATACTCTAGCAAAATGATAGCACTTTTGCTAAAGCTTGCTCGGACTTCTTGTGGGAACTCGAAACACAGTATACACACTTTTATTTCATTATCCTACACAAGAAACACATAAATGATACTTCGCTGATAAATACACTATCAATATTACACATCGAAAACCACTAAATGTAATTTTTCGGATAATAAAAGAAAAATGACAAACTGAACGCTACAAATTCCCGCCAAAAAGTCCTTTATTATTTATTTTCGCTTAACCGCGCTTTTATTACTTCTTTGTTATTTTTAAAGCAATGGTAGTTGGAGCTATACAGCCAAATATGGAATAAAATCTTTTTGCACTTTTTTTTTAAGCAATGGTAGTTGGAACTATACAGCCAAATATGGAATAAAATCTTTTTGTACCTATCTCTATAAATACAAACCTGTGTCTTAAATAAAAATCTTTTTGCATTTGTTAAATAAAAAATAATCAAATCTTTTTTGTCATATGGAGGTATATTAAAATATGGAATAAAATCTTTTTGTACTTTTTTTTTAAGCAATGGTAGTTGGAACTATACAGCCAAATATGGAATAAAATCTTTTTGTACCTATCTCTATAAATACAAACCTGTGTCTTAAATAAAAATCTTTTTGCATTTGATAAATAAAAAATAATCAAATCTTTTTTGTCATATGGAGGTATATACAGTTTATGAAAAGAGTTTTATTATTCTCCGAAAATGATCAAATCTTCTTATATGTTTGTTTTGACAACCGATATTGTTGCCATGGCAACCGAGCGTGAGGTTTTTTTCTTCGTTACGGAATTTCTGGATTCGGTCCCCGCGCTCAATCATATATAGAGAATGATATAGAATATCATAAGAACAAGAGCAGCAGGAGAACGAGACATAGCCACAGTATGAGCACAGGAACAATAATTTCAATTTATACATGTAAGTAATATCACATAGTTTTATAAAAGTTAATTAATATATCAATGAGAAAATGGCACAAACTTGAATTGATTCAGAGTATTTTCCCGGATATACAGAATAATTATTTGAATCATGAATGGCTTAGTCAACGGGCGATTTTGGCAGCCAAAAACGTTGATGTTGAAAAAGCATAGTGGACCCCGTGACTGATGTTCTCTTATTGTTCCTCTTAGATTGTTTACTATAATGTAATATAACAAAAACTTTAGCCACAGCAACGCGTGGCCGGGTCAGCTAGGTAGGGTATGTAGGGTAGGGTAGGGTAGTGTAGGGTAGGGTAGTGTAGTGTAGTGTAGTGTATGTAGGGTAGGGTAGGGTAGTGTAGGGTAGGGTAGTGTAGTGTAGTGTAGTGTAGGGTAGGGTAGGGTAGTGTAGTGTAGTGTATGTAGGGTAGGGTAGGGTAGGGTAGTGTAGGGTAGGGTAGTGTAGTGTAGTGTAGGGTAGTGTAGGGTAGGGCAGGGCAGTATAATGTAATGTAAGGCGGTACGAAGTTCGCCGGGACAGCTAGTATATAATATAATACTTTGATTTAGTTACATTCTATCTATCTTTTATTTTCAATCTTGTTTCTTTTTGTTTAGTTAAAACAAGCTTGTACCTACCTTATTACTTTATTCCATGTAGGTAAACTGTCAATGAATAAATGAATTATCTATCTATAATATAATAAAACTGTAACGGAGCCGTGTCTGTACATGAAATATTTTTGGAAAATAATAACTGTGGTGGACATTACTAACGATACAGAGGCCAAAACAACAACTTTTGGAATTTTTGTCTGTCTGTCTGTCTGTCTGTCTGTCTGTATGTTCGCGCATCACGCAAAAACTACCAGGCCGATTTTGATGAAATTTTGTATGGTGGTTCCTTATAGCCCAGGTTAACATATAGGATACTTTTTATCCCAGAAAATTCAAGAGTTCCCGTGGGAAAATCAAAAGTATTCATTAATAGAATGGCTCACCACGCAAATGTGGCTTGACCTATTACAATCAAATTTTACACGTTGATACCCTTATCGCGAACTAAAACTGGGACATTGTGAATCCCAAAAAAATTAGGGTTCCTACAGGAATGCAAAAAATTGTATCTTTAGAATGACTGAACGTAACAATATGAAACCTTTACAATGGGATGGGGTGTTTTTGACCATCATTGTATAGTCGGGTATTCTTTATTCCGGAAAACTAAAGAGTTCCCGTGGGAAATTATCTATCGATACTTACAATAATATCACTAGAGTACTTTTTTCTATATACTATTAGCTACACATACCATACATTATAATCATAGTAGCAGAATGTCAATAGATGGCACTGCAGGGATAATAAAACGCGCTTAAGTTGTATTAGAACATTAAAATATTATTTCATACTTTTGAGTGAATTTCTTTTATGTATTTTTCAGCATACGCTACTTTAAACTCTGGAACTATGGTACGATAGCAATGTTTTTCATAGACGAACAGAGAGGTATTTTTTACAGATTCCAATCGTGTAAAAAAATAAAAACACATAAATCGAGTTTAGCATCTTTTAACAGGAGGCACAGATATGGGAACTCTTCTGACGGCGACTATTTGCGTGTGGCAGTTGCTCTCCGCCTGCAATATCAATATCTGTGAACCTCATCAATGTATTTGCGGGTCCACGGCGGAGGCAATTGGCCATCACTCACTGAGTTGCAGTCGTGTTTGTGAAGATTCCCACGTCACCAATTCCTTAATGACCTCACTCGGAGGGCACTGGTATCGGCCAGATGGAATTGATTCCAGACAGAATGGAATATTCCATCTTTGATGCAGCCGCCGGCCGGGCTTTAGTCGATCTGATGGCAAAAGGCCGGAGGGTTTAAACAGGTGCTATGGCAGAGAGGAACGCGTCTGCTTGGGAAGCCACTTTTTCTGCCTCACTCCTCACCCGTACGGTACTGCTGCTCAATTTGCGGTGAGAAAGAAGCATAATAAGTACTCGGTCTTGGAGGCAAATTACTGCTTTGTGCCGCTGGTCTGTGAGAAAACCGGCTGCTGAACCCTCAGAGGCCTTTGCCTTCACAAAGGAGATTGGCCTTCGCCTTCGAGAGAGGAGATGTGACGTGAGGTCCTACCTGCTGCTAAGGTTGTCTATTGCCATCCAGCGCGGCAACGAGAAGTACGTCTTGGGCTCCTTTGGAGCTGATACGACTCGAGGATTTGACCCATATTAATATTGTTAGGAAATTTTATTACTAGACTGATACCTATAATGTATTTGAATTAGTTTTTTGATAATATAGGTATATGTGTTATTTCATAATATCAGTTTATATACGTCCCTACCAAGGAGCTCGACCTGCCCTGAGTTAGGGCGATCTGGCCTTAGACGATCACGCGGGTCCATTGCGGGTTGATTGACTTCACACATAAGCTTCGAATTTCTTCGCAGGCGTGTGCAGGTTTCCTCACGATGTTTTTCTCACCGTAAGAGCGTTGGATAAACGTACATACCAGTATCAAATCGATATTCGTATAGATATTGGTTAGTGGCAGGATTCGAACCACGGCCTTCCGGAAAGGAGGTAGTGGCCCTAACCGTTTTGCCACCGACGCTCTATATTTTATTTCAGATTTAGAAATCCTTACTTAATATTATAAATGTGAAAATATGTGTGTTTGTTTGTTACCTATTCACACTTCAACACCTCTACCAATCTTGATGAAATTTGGCATACATGTAGCCTGTATCACTGGGAATGAAATAGTCAACCTTTTATCTGTGGAAATTTTCATGGCCCGATGCAGTTCCTGAGGAAACTAAAACAATATTCTTTGTTCGTTTTATTTAAAATCGTAAAGAAAAAATGGATTGGTGTGATTTTTAGCACAGAGATGAGGTGGAAAATGATATAATTTACTAATAAGTATATCCTGACATAGTTCCCGAGGGATCTGGGGACAACTGTTTTCTACGCTCGCGCACGTCGGTGGCGTCGCAACGGAGCAACGGAGCAACGGATTAAAGTGATTTTTTGTATAGAATTTGTTGAGGGGGTGGGAAGTGACAAAGACTGCTAATCCGAATAGCCCGATACAGTTCCTGAGGTCCTGGAGAAAACTCATGTCCACGCTTGCGAGCTGATTGCGGCTGGCGCACCACTCACCCTCAAAAAGAGTCATAAATCTATGTCCACGTGGGCAAAGCCGCGGGCAAAAGCTAGTCTTATAATAAAAACAGATTTCAACTGTCTCGTATTGCGAAGTTCCAACGAAGAAATACAATAGGTAGATGATGCTGGTTTCTCTCAAAATTATTTTTGTTGTCTAGACGTGACGCTTGCTTGAGGTGGTCACTAAACAGACAAGGAGAAGTAATTGTGATAATTATTACTTTGTCTGGTTTTTATCTTTTCAAGCACAAGTCTGTTGCTTGGGGTTTTTAAATGAAATTGTTTTAATTTATTTTATCACGAGCTAACTTTATTGTAAATACTTAATTGAGAAAAAGACGATACCTATTTTTTAATCGACTTCAAAAATCGGTTTCTCAATTCGACCATTTATTATAACTTCGTCGTATATGAACCGATTTTGAGAACTATTTTTTTGTTGGAAAGAAGATATCCCAAGGGTGGTACCATGATAAGGAAACCAGGATCTGATGATGGCATCCAGGATCTGATGATGGCATCCAAGAGAAATCGTATTAGCGACTAGTGCGTTTGAAGTCGTTTTTTTTTTTGTTTATAGTAATGGCTGTTGCCCGCGGCATCGCCTTTGTGGATATCGAGAGCGGGTTTTTTTTTATCCTAAGTCCATCCTGAAATTCCATTCTAACTATTTGTGATTTTTTTTAAATCGGATGAGTAGTTTCGAAGATTAACTTCTATATACCAACATACAAACTTAACCTATTTATAATATTATTGCATAGATTTTGTTGAGCAATCCCATTCCATTTCAGAAGATGGTGAATTAGGATTTTCGTTGAGCTTTTCGTGTTCTACAGGGTGACTTTTAATTAGTTCTTGATAACAAAAGATATGCATGTACTCGTGATAAAAAACAACTTTCCCAAAGAAACTATATGTTAAATCAGAAAAAAGAATGTTGGTCCTCGATACATAAAAAGTTATCAAATCGACAAAAATGTATCAAGGACCAATTTTTTTTTTCATATTTGACATATAGTTTCTTTGGGAAAGTTGTTTGTAATCACGAGTACTATCTTTGCTATCAAGAACTAATTAAAAATTACCCTGTATAATATATATTCCTTATAAAAATATTATTTTGTTATCATCATACATCACGAACCCTTGCATTAGATATATATATTTGGAATTTGTTTTCATTTTTCTTCTTTTACACGGACGGACAGACAATAACATCGTATTAATCGGATTTCATTTAGGTTTTTCTGTAATTTTTAAGTGAGGCTCTATAATCTGTATTTTTTTTAATTTTTGGCGTAGTAGTTTCGGAGATAAGGCGGAGGGGGGAGTGCTCTATTTTCGCACATTTTATTAATATCTTCTAATATAAAATAAAAAAACCTGTTTGTATTTCATAACGTATATCTAAACTTTTTATTTATTTTCTCCTCCCCCCACCCTCCAAAATCAAACCTTAAAAATCGGAACTTGTTTATTTGCTCTCTACAATCATGATTGTGTCAGCAAACTCTTTAAACATACCAAATTTTATCTTATTTCGTCCAGATTTAAGTATTTTTATCTTACTTTATTTTCGAATAGACAGACAGACGTGAGTCATCTTTACAACACAGTTATGTATTATTTTATTTGCTTATTAGGTATTTTTATGCTCACTTTAAGTTTAGTGAAGTGTGACATTTGTTTTAGTTAAAGCAACATTTAATTTAATTTAGTTATGTTATTTTGTTATTTTTAGGGTTCCGTACCTTAAAAGGAAAAAACGGAACCCTTATAGGATCACTTTATTGTCCGTCTGTCCGTCCGTCTGTCTGTCAAGACCCTTTATCTCAAGAACGCGTGGAGGTATCGGTTTGAAATTTAAACCATATACTTCGGTCTACAGTCCCTTCAAGCTGTGAAAAATCAATCTTAGTCTTCTTTTTTTATTAAAAATTTGGGTGCGTTTGACTATATCTCACCTGATGGTAAGTAACCATATAGTCGAGGATGGTACACGCAAACTCAAATAATGCTTATTCATTCTTGCCCTAATGATCCCCCAATTGTAGGAGTCGGGAAACACAGACGCAGGCAAGGAGTTCCACTCCATCGCTGTCCGCATGATAAATGAGGAAGCGTAACGCTTCGTGCGTATAGTGCTGAATATCAACAACAAAGTGGTGGAAACTCCCCCTGCATCTCGTTGACCGAAGGTGGAATGAGGACGTGCAGTTCTTGTGCACACTCTCCGAAATGAATTTGATAGAGTACGGAAAGACAAGCAACTTTGCGGCAATACACACGGCTTTGAAGCGTGTCTTTGACAAGCTCATCGTCGCCAGTAAGTCTCCGGACATGTCGGTCGATGGCGTCCCCTGTTTTTTATTAGATCGTATCAGCTTAAATTTCAGTCCTACCCTGAGTTAGGATGATCGGGCCTTAGTCAACTTATGCGGGTTGGTCGATTTCACACAAAAGTTTTGAGTTTCTTCGCAGGCGTGTGCAGGTTTCCTCACGATGTTTTCCTTCATCGTAAGAGTGTCATACATGTGAAATTCAAATTCAAATACACATGGTCCGTGGCAGGATTCAAACCACGGCCTCCCAGATAGGAGGTTGTGGCCCTACCCTTTACGCTTTTTACAAGATATCGAACCGAAATAATTTTCTATGAGAGTTACATATCTTCACGTCCAAAATACCACAGTGTCTCAAGACCAGGGTCTTTGACCATTGTGTGTTGCTAGTTATGTCATACGTAACTGAGACATAAAAAGGCTCAAGGTCACCCAAAGGGCAACGGAACGAGCCATGCGATCGAATCAGAAAGTAAAAACGTGATTTCACGCATCTAGGTCTAACAGTTCAGGGGACACCTTGTATTTTCCTGCCTACATACTCGTAATATACAAAACTTTATTGTTAACATTTTAAAAAACGGTAAATTCATAATCAGAATCGCGCACTAAGGGTTCCGTACTATTATACTAGATGGCGCTAGTTTCTTCATGTTTTAAAAATACACGTCTTTTGTATGGAGACTTTCACTTTTTCTAATTTTTAGTATTTGTTGTTATAGCGGCAACAGAAATACATCATCTGTAAAAATTTCAACTGTCTAGCTATCACGGTGTATGAAATACAGCCTGGTGACAGACGGACGGACGGACAGCGAAGTCTTGGTAAGAGGGTCACGTTTTACCCTTTGGGTACGGAACCCGAAAATATGGAAATAAAAATAGTTTAATCGGCATTCACGAGTTCTAGACATTGAGGTGCAGCCCTAATTCCCAAACTAGTCGATAGACCGTATTTTGGGAACTAGTTTCTTCCCTTTTTTACCCAACTTTTTAACCGCCTCCGTAGCTCAGAGGCAAAGTTCACTGGCTTTACACAGGGGGTCGCGGGTTCGATTCCCGGCGGGGTCAATTGTAAGACTCGGTTTGGTTGGTGGTAGGGCATTTTCTAAGCCCGTCTGGCTAGCTACCACCATCTTATCTAAGTCTTGCCGCCAAATATCAATGTTAACAATATTGATGTGTTCCGGCTTGAAGATAAGATAGCCAGTTCCCCATTGCGTTGGGAAATATTGGTAAGCCCACTTCCATCTTCGGCAACATCGTCACTTACCACCAGGTGAGATGTTGTCAAGGGTTTACCAATTGTGAATAAAAAAAAAAAAAAAAAAAACTGCGCCAGAAGTATGTATGTATGTATATTTCTTTGGAACGCTCTGCAGCCTTGATGGTTTGATGGATTTTGGAGTGCGAGGTGGATTCATCTTGATCCCGTGAGTGACAGAGGATAAATTTTACCCCAATGGCCAAAAAAGGGGGTTAAGTTTTTATGCAGTCGGGGTTTTAATTTTAAATTAATTCGTTTAGTTTTTAAATGACGCAGTAAGGTAATTTATAATTTTAAACTTATTTTAATTTTGGGATATCATCGTATCAGCCAAAAATCGTCCACTGCTGGACAAAGGCCTCCCCCAAGGATTTCCACGACGACCGGTCCTGCGCTGCCCGCATCCATCGGCTTCCCGCGATCTTCACCAGGTCGTCGGTCCACCGCGTGGGAGGCCTGCCTACGTTACGTTTTCCGGTGCGCGGTCGCCACTCGAGAACTTTTCTACCCCATCGGCCATCTATTCTACGAGCTATGTGCCCGGCCCACTGCCACTTCACTGCCGCTAAAAACGTAGATTAACTATGTAGATCTAATGGAAATATTATGTTCAAAGAAAATTCTAATTCTTTAAAAAAAACCTATTAAGCGTCAGTCCACACGAGGAGATGCTTAAAAAATTACAATTGTTCTTTATATGTATGGGAGATACACTATTTTAAAATTGAAATTAAGATACATTCCTACCCTTTTTCAACCGACTTCCAAAAAGGAGGAAGTTCTCAATTCGACTGTATGTTTTTTATTTTGATTAGTGTTACCTCAGAACTTTTGACTGGCTGAACTGATTTTTGTAATTTTTTTTTATTTGAAAGCTAGTGCTTTCCGTGTGGTCCCATAATTTTTTTATCAAAATCGGCGTTGTACTTTATAAGAAAATTAACAATAAAATAATGCACAAGTTGTTGCGATGAAAGTCGGTTTTTTAACCAGTTTAGAGTTTTTGTTTTAAATTTCATGCCATTCGGTGCAAAAGTGTAAAATTTATGGCGCTTGACTGTCTATGAAGGACGAATGGATGGACGGTGGGACAGAACGATCTTAGGTATAAGGGTTTAATGTAGGGACCATGAAATCCTAAAAACTGCTCATGACAATTTATTGTAGAAATCGATCAATCACAACAACAAAACCAATGATCTTTCACTTCGCTAAATCAACCGATCTATCGGCAACCGATCGACCCAGCTACTTTTCGTACCTATTCCTTGACAATAAGAGCAAAACATGACTAGCACTTTCAATGATGCTGACAGTAGTGTCCTAGAAATTCCACCGCAGGCCCATCCTAACAATACCTATAAGGTTATTGGCCGATAACGATGGTGATTCAGCAGGTTATACATAAGTTGGCCTTGTGTCACCCTTTCGATATTAAATCAGTTGATTGATAGTTTGGTGATACAATAGGCAGAAACAGCTTATCTTAAGGAAAGTAAAAGTTCTAACAGTCCCATACTAAAAAACATATTTTCAATACAGTTGCTCGAAAAGTGGTCCTTTATATGCCAGTCAAGTGTGCGCAAAATTGATTTTACCGCACACGTGCTTTTACTATACCATTTTTTTTTTATTTCTAGCTCGGTGAAACGAGACATTTTTAGCAAAAAAAAAAACTAAAGATAATATAGAATCTTCTTTAAGACTTGAAAGGAGAATTTTAAAAGAGATAGTTAGTTCCTCCGAGGTTAGTACATAACGCAAGCTGTTTAGGTTCAATTTGGGTTATATCTTTGTGAAGAAAAGAGAAAAAATATGAATGAAGTGGAACCGGTTACACCAAGGAATAGGTCATCTTTACCAAAAAGTTCCCTACCACCAACCAAACCGAGTCTTATAAGTTGACCCCACCGGGAATCGAAGCCAAGACCTCCTGGTGTAAAGCGAATGTACTAACCATAACGCCACGGAGGAGGTTAAAAATTTATTAACAAAGTAATTCTCAATTACTATTTACACATTCTCGTTAACAAACCTAGACATTTCCACTGCTAGGGCACGGGTCTCTTTACAAACTCGGCAAAGTTAGGCCATACTCCATAAATGGACGCCAAGTCTAAATTGGTGGAGGTTGTAGGTCTAGTCGGGAACCTTACTGTCAGAACAGAAGCAAAGTATAAATATTACTAACATACAGTATGGACAGTCCTTGCCGCTCTCTTGATTGCGACCTCACCCCCTCGTCACACAGATTGATACATATTGGTTACAGTTTGGTTCTCGAACGTATGGGATTTCGCCGTGATTTTGTTTTCTCCGTCATTTGTTTTTAGAAATGTCATTTCACGACCATTTGTATGCAGTGTCCGGGGTGTGACAGAAGTTTGAACGGCATCTGAGACGGTATTTTACGACTGTCATCTTGTGATATCAACCGGTACGTTCCTTGCCACAGAAATGGTCACGAATCATTGAAAATGCTAAACACGTTAAAAACCTACTTCCATTGCAACAAATTAGTACGGTAAGTAAGTAATTAAGTTTGCGTCATCCGGTGCGGCATATGTGAGAAATACCTCAAGGAGTCAGTGAGACCCCACTTCCCTATTTCCTATTTTTAGGTAACAGTGCACAAAATGTCAGAAAACAGTATAATATGAAGTGATTCTGGTAATAAACACGTTAAAAAACCGACTTCCATCGCAACAACTTAGTATATTTTTGCATTATTATTTTTGAGTTTTTGTTAATTTTCTAATAAAGTACTACACCGATTTTGATAAAACTATTATGAGCGTCGGTGGCACATACTTACCGATTGCTTTAACGGTGAAGGAAAACATCGTGAGGAAACCTGCACACGCCTGCGAAGAAACTCGAAGGTTGTGTGTGAAGTCGACCAACCCGCACTGGGCCCGCGTGGTCGACTAAGGCCTAATCGCCTTGATTCAGGGTAGGCTCGAGCCCCTTGGTGGGGACGTATATGAGCTGTAATGATGATTATGAGACCACTCTGGAAGTACTAGCTTTCAAACAAAAAGAGAATCATCAAAATCGGTTCACCCAGTCAAAAGTTCTGAGATAACACACATAAAAAAACATACAATCGAATTGAGAATTGTTTTGGAAGTCGGTAGAAAATGCCACTAACAGACAAAGCTATTCAGGTAATTACCGTGCTTCAGGTCATTCTGTGATCGACAACCACTGAACTACGATAGCTAATTTATCGAAATTTACTTCGTACTTACTCTCCAGACTACGAACGAATTGATGTAGGTACGTACATTTTGTATTTAATTACCAATTGTGAATAAATAAAAAAGGTTATGCTTGGCCAAAAAAATTTAGAAGAAACTCTCTCAGACAATGGGAACAAGGCTAGGCGACTAAGAAGGAGAGAGAGAGAAATAGAATGAGAGATAAATTATTCTGAGCTCGTTCGCAGTTTTTGATAATGGAAACTAAAATTGTTTAAGATCTTCTGAGTTTAAGTTTTTAGCTCAAACCTTATAGTAACTAGAAGATCTAGTGAGTTTCAAGTTTTTTGTTCAAACCTCTTAGTAACTAGAAGAACTACTGAATTTTAAGTTTTGGGCTCAAACCTTTTAATACCTAGAATATATAATGAATTTCAAGTTTTTGGCTCAAACCTTTTATTACCTGGAATATGTACTGAATTTCAAGTTATTGGCTCAAACCTTTTAATACCTAGAAAATGTACTGAATTTAAAGTTTTTGTCTCAAACCTTTTAGTACCTAGAAGACAAACTGAAATTCAAGTTTTTGGCTCTAACCTTTTAATACCTAGAAGATGTACTGAATTTAAAGTTTTGGCTTTTAATACTTAGAATATGTATTGAATTTCAAGTTTTTGGCTCAAACCTCGTAATACCTAGAGGATGTACTGAATTTCAAGTTTTTGGCTCAAACCTTTTAATACCTAGAAGATGTAATGAATTTAAAGTTTTGGCTCAAACCTTTTAATACCTAGAAGATGTAATGAATTTAAAGTTTTGGCTCAAACTTTTTAATACCTAGAATATGTAGTAAATTGAAAGTTATGGCTCAAACCTTTTAATACCTAGAATATGAAATGAATTTCAAGTTTTTGGTTCAAACCCTTTAGTACTTAGAAGATCTATTGAATTTTAAATTTTTTGGCTAAAACTTCTTCGTACCTAGAAGATCTACTAGATTCTGGTACCTGGTGAGTTTTACCTAACTGTCTAAGAAGGAGGTTCATGTTTTTCAGGTGTATGTATGTGTGTCTGTTTCTTTGGCTGAGCTTGTAGCCTGTAAATTTTGGGTGCAAGGTGTCGTTAAGTTTTTTTGAATTCTCTGAAAGATATAGGATACATTCTTAAGCAGTAGGGTTTGTTTTTGTAACAAAAACAATCAATCAATCAATCTCCTGGTTTGTTCCCTATTTGGGGTCAGCCCTCCTGATACTTTTGCGCCACTCTTGGCGATTTTGCGTCATTTCAGGCGTTAAGCCCAGCGTCGTCATTTCTTCAGAGACGGTTCGCATCCAGGTGGTCGGTAGGCGTCCTCTGCCTCTTTTTCCTTCTTCTATGGCCATCACCCGTTTTGTCATATGGTCTCACTACGGCGCATCACGTGACCGTACCAGCGCATACGGCTCTCTTGCATTGGAGTGGAGATCTTTTTTCAGGACTTTATATTTTTCCAACAGTACCTTTACGGATTGAATTGCATCCGTGGTGCCTACGCCGGAAGTAAAGGCACACTGGTTTGGGGTAATTTTAGACCGGTTATCTAGCCTTTTGATAATGACTTTTCCCCATATTTTAAGGGTGTGTGAAGTCAGTTTAATGGCCCTATAGTTTCCACATTCAGCTATATTTCCCTTGTTCTTGTAAAATGGTACCATGTTGCTAAGCCTCGACATATCCGGCATTCTACCCGTCGTTAGAATAAGGTTGAAAAGGTTGGTCAGCCATATAACTCCAACAGTATCCGATTTCTTCCAGACCTCTGCTGGTATTTCATCTGGGCCTGTGGCTTTTCCATTTTTCATACCCGATATAGCAGCCTTCACTTCAGATGGTGTGACAGCTTCAATAGGGCCCTCTATGCAAGGCAACGGGTTTAGCGGCTCCTGTGGAAACTCCTCATTTAGAAGGAGCTTTTTGTAACAAAAACAATGTACCAAAATTTCACCTGCACAATAACGTTTCTATTTAAACCTCGGTGGTTTTTTTTGGAACGCGTAATGCTGTTTCTGGATGTATATTGTTATTACGATAATAAATAAAAAATAAATAAATGTAAGTTTAAGTTTTTAACTCATACCTCTAAGTAACTAGAATTTAGTTTGCTCTTAGAAAGTACAATGAACTCCGTATCGGTACTATGCATACATTCTCTTTACGAAGAACACCGCACAATCAATCATTACTCCGAAGTGAAGTTTAGAAGCGAGTCCACAAGAAAGTACAGGCAGTATTCTAAATTATCCAAACGCATACGCATATAGACTTGCTTTCATTTGCTAAAAGATTGTTCCACGGATGCTTTAAAAAAATCTTTAATTCTCATAATAGCAGTGCATCTGCTATGTTTGATGAGACTCGAACTGACGGCTTTCATGCTTTAATACGAAAAAAAATAGCATCGCTACTGTCAAGAGTGAGAAACAGCAACAGCGGCGTCCTGAAAGTGTTTTCCGAAAAGTATGATTGTCCCAATGTTAAGCATTGGGTCAATATACTTATAAATAAATGTTAATTAAGTTTTTTATTTTTCTGTGTGATTTTTATTTAATATTATTTATTAATTACTAATGTAGTTTATAAAAATTTTGTGTATACTAACAAAAATGGACTAAAATTGTCTGAAGGAATAAAGATTTATTATTATTATAATAGTGAAGGGAAAATATTATTCACTTTAAGAAACCATATTCAGCCTAGTTCACCATTTGAGTAGCTCCTTCTAAGTCTGAATAAGAAAAACAGTTTTTTAAGATTATTTCTTTACCCTTTAACTGTAGGTACATCTCCTAGTTATTGACTTACAATATTTGATTTTTAAATAAGAGATTTTTCGTTCAAAATAGTGTTATTTTTTTATAGAAAATGTAGCGTAGGCAGACCTCTCACTCGGTGGACCGATGACCTGGTGAAGGTCGTGGGAAGCCGCTGGATGCGGGTAGCGAAGAACCGGTCGTCGTGGAAATCCTTGGGGGTGGCCTCTGTCCAGCAGTGGACGTCCTTCGGCTGATATGATGATGATGAAGCCTATGAGTAGAATAGTAAACGGCGCCTATCTTAGATCACATTCGAAAAAAACGAGATTCATGGTTACGCAGTGTAAAGTGTCCGAGCATAAAGTCACATTTCTTATTCATAAATTTAGCGACTCTCCCTCTCTGTCTAAATACATATTTGAATATTTTTATCCTTTTCTCCTTTTAAACATCTGTCTTTACGTTTCTTGAAGTTTGTTTGGTATGAAACCTGGGATCTAGTTCTTTATATGTGATCTAAAAAAGCGTCGGTGGCGTAACGGCTAGGGCCGCCGCCTCCTGTCCGGGAGGTCGTGGTTCGAACCTGCCACGTACCAATGTGATTTCGAATTTCGATTTCATATGTACGTTTATCCGACTCTCTTACGGTGAAGGAAAACATCGTGAGGAAACCTGCACACGCCTGCGGAGAAACTCGCAGGTTGTGTGTGAAGTCGACCAACCCGCACTGGGCCCGCGTGGTCGACTAAGGCCCAATGGCCCTAATTTAGGGTAGGCTCGAGTCCCTCGATGGGGACGTATATGAGCTGATATGATGATGTGATCTAAAGCTCCTACACCATATTTTTAGCTTAGATAGATATACAAAGCAAACTTTTTTTTATTTATAATTAGTAAACCCTTGGCATCATCTCACCTGATGATAAGTGATGATGATGCCGAAGATGGAAGCAGGCTTACTATGATTCCCCAACGTAATGGAGATCTGGCTATCTTGTCTTCAAGCTGGAACACATCAATGCTTTTAACATTGATGTTTGGCGACAAGACTTAGATAAGACGGTAATAACTAGTCAGGCGGCTATGAAAATGCCCTACCACCAACCAAACTGAGTCTTACAAAGTTGAACCCGCCGGGAATCGAAGCCGCGACAAGCAAATGGACTAACCATTACGCCACAGAGGCAGTTTATTTATATGAGAAAATAGCAACTAAATATGTAAGTTAGTAAATATTCTTTATTACACATTAGAATAATCAATACCAATATTACAGATGAGATACTAGTTAGTTCGTAACGGATACTGCACTTCCTTATAAAACGAAAATACCTACGCATTTATTAACCTACACGTTCCCACTGTCAGACAATACACGGAAACATGAGTATTAAGGCGCTCGACTTAGCGGTCATAACTGCGTACAAGGGCGGCGCGCGAATCGCGGCGGCGACTGTACAGCGTTTTAGTGCTAGGGTTGATTCATGAAAATGAAAATAAAAGTTTTACAAGTGATGGTTTTTATTTATTTGATTAGTTTAAGTAACAGTCATACTAGTTGATCGTACATAGAAGGTGCGCCAGCTTAAAATGAATTGCAACTTAACTTTTATTTTTGTTTGTTTAAAAAAAATGCGCGGTACCCACTAAGTAAATTCTGATTAACGAGTTCTGATTGCGACCCGATAGTTTTTAAAAAAAATCAAAATTGATAAGCCCTTACTTAGGATCATCTTACCTGATGGTAAGTGACGATCATACCGAAGATATTTAACCGCCTCCGTAGCTCAGAGGCAAAGTTCACTGGCTTAACACAGGAGGTCGCGGGTTCGATTCCCGGCGGGGTCACCTTGTAAGACTCGGTTTGGTTGGTGGTAGGGCATTTTCTAAGCCCGCCTGGCTAGCTACCACCATCTTATCTAAGTCTTGCCGCCAAACATCAGTGTTAAAAAAAAAACATTGATGTGTTCCGGCATTTATTTATTTATTTATTTATTAGGTCTACCAACAGTAATTTACACCAACACATTCATTTACAGCATAATTCTTAGATTATTGTCTAAGTGCAACCACTTTTTACAGGTAAACACAGCATGCAACATGGGGACTATGAATGTGCTTTGGTCTATTTTAAGACATTCAATTCCATACCTAATGTGGATAAAAGTAATAATTTATTTCATTATGGTGATAAAATACTTAAGGTGCCCGAGGGGACTTATGAACTGCGCGATATCATCAAGAACCTGTACAAGCAAATGATTGCTCAGGCTCAAATCGATGGAGATGCAAAGAGTGGAGGTATACTCGAGTTGGAGGCGAATGTAAACACAGCGAAATGCTTAGTGTACTCACCTAAATATGAGGTTTATTTCAACAAAAAGAACTCTATCGCTCCACTTTTAGGCTTCTCGCCGCGAGTTCTTAACCCCAAGATGATGCACTGGTCCGATAAGCAGATTGATATACTGATAACGCATACTATAAGAATACAGTGCAACATAGTGGAGGGTTCATTCATCAATAACGAGCCATCGCATGTGATTCACGAGTTTTCACCTACTGTCCCACCTGGCTATCAGATAGTGGAGACCCCTTCGAATATTATCTATTTACCAATCAAGAGAAACACTATACAAGAAATTAAGGTGCGCATTGTCAACGAACGCGGAGACCTGGTTAATTTTCAAGGTGAAAATATATCGCTACGATTGCACATTAGAAAGGTACTGCGATGATTGTGTATAAAAGTGAGAGCAAGCAGGTGACACCTACATTAAGTAGTGATCATCGTGAGTGGAGACATCCACCACCTACTACTACCGCTGTTAAAAAAATATCTAAAGAAAATATCTTATTTTTGCAATCGATTGGGTTTAAAGTACCACCATGTCATCGTCATCCACTATCTTAGATATAGCTGAGAGTGTGGTGTTTGATGATAGCATAGAGAGTATTGAATATCACACCTTTAACCCATACAATAACTCTTTCAAAAACAACGATGAGATTCGTATTTGTATCAACCGCCAAGATTTGATAGTGTTGCCGTGCGATAGCCAAATTTTAATAGAAGGCACTATTAACAAGGAGTGCACCTTCATCAACAATGGATTAGCCTACCTGTTTCAAGACATACGCTACGAATTGAATGGAGTGGAAATTGATAGGACCAAGAATTGCGGTGTCACATCCACCATGAAGGGTCTAATCTCGTACGCTAAAGAGACGGAGAACGCCTTGGAGAACGCTGGGTGGAATACCGGTGCGATAAAGGTGATTGAAGATGGAGACTTTAGCTTTACGGTGCCACTATCACACCTGCTCGGATTCGCTGAGGACTATCGACGGGTGATAATGAATGCTAAACATGAATTGGTTTTAAATAGAGCCAATACAAACATCAATGCTGCAATCACCAAGGAAGTTGCCAAGCATCCGGAAATAGAAATCACCCGTCTTGTTTGGCGCGTGCCAATCATTAAGGTGTCTGATAAGGAAAAACTACGACTTATAACCTATGTAGAGAGAAATATACCTATCCCTATCGCATTCCGCACCTGGGACCTGTATGAGTATCCGGTGTTGCCATCCGCTCAAAAACATGTGTGGACAATTAAAACCACCTCACAACTGGAGAAACCTCGCTATGTCATCATTGGACTGCAAACGGGCAAGAAAAATGAGGAGATGAAGGATATGAGTCTATTCGACCACTGCAATCTAACAAACTGTAAAGTGTACTTGAACTCTCAGTACTACCCATACGACTCATTTTCAGCTGATTTTGAAAAGGGCTCCTACCCCCTATTGTATGATGCATTCGCCAATTTTCAACAAAACTACTATCATCGCTTACATAGTAGCCCACAAGTGGACGTTGCGCACTATAAAACAAAATGTGCGTTAGTGGTTATCGATACATCGCGACAGTGCGATACCTACAACGCTGGTGGCGCTATCGATATCAAAGTTGAGCTGGATTTTAAAAAGAATGTTCCTGGTAACACTACAGCCTACTGTCTTATCATCAATGATTCTATGTTTGAGTATACCGCACTCACCGGAAGTGTGCGAAAGATAACACAGTAAAAAATAAGTTAGTTACCTTCGGTCTCTTGAAGAGTGCAGTGCAGATAACATACGTCTTCAAATTTTCTAAATATAAAAAAATGTTGGGTTTATTTCCCTCGTACACGCCATCTGTGGTTTGGCGGAAGTGTGAACTAAGTAAGAGTCAGTTCAGTCTACCAACTACAACAGCTGGACAGCAGAAATTATCTTCTATATACGTATACCTAACTCTACAACTATCACAGCATAATATGGAGACGGCGGCTGTGGTGGCGGGGAACAAACCGCAAGATTTATCAATTTGTGTGAACCTCGATGGGAAGCTGGAACTAAGTGAACGAGAGTGGTTTGGACTATTCGTGGAGAAAGCAGATATCTTGAGAAATTTCTTCACCAGCTCACCTACATCGCCCGAGATGCCGATGGAAATAACCTGCTTTGGAAATCTAGCTGTTTTCAACTTACCACCCCGGCCGGATGTCTGCGCAGATTTATTAATAACACGAGTAACCCAGCCGGAAAAATACGTCGTATTAAGTCATGAGGATTGGAGAAACATTGAGAAACTTATGGGGTGTATTAGTGCACAGATGCAACGATTACATAAACTCGGGGCTACCTATGAAAATCGAATTAATTTGTTCAAGAGACATCTGAAACATAGGCAACCGCTTACACTACAGGAAACGAGTGCTATTCTAGATCAAGTGTGTGATAAAACGTCTATTATCGATTGTGAAATAGCATGTTTTTGTCTCGAATTTTTGTTTAATACCTATTTTATAAGTTGATGAATTAAAAAAACAAGTATATACTTATTATATGAAAATGGTTTTTTATTTTTAAGATTCACATGCGAAACCCTGAAAAGGTGTTTCTTCTCGTTAACTAAGTACATAAAATTCTATTAAACTTTATACTAGCTGCTGCCCACATCCGCCTGTGAGCGGCGCGCACGTTGATAAGACTCGGTCCGGCCCCCGCCGCCGTGCCGGTGCCGAGGTTGAATGATATGCTCGCACTATATGAGCAGCGGGTTCGATTCCTGACAATGTCAATGGATTTTTGCTTAGTACACCCCATCTAGCGGTGTGTGTGTGTGTGTGTGTAACATTATCATCTACTAGAGTGTTGGTACTGCGCCGCCATTGTATTCCATCATCGGAGTTAAACACAGCTGATAGTAGTACCATGTTTGACCGCATCATTCAGCGCCTCCGCCCCCGCACCCTAGGCATCCGCCGTGAGCCGCAGCATATTATCTCTGTCTTCTCTCTCATAGGTATAGTTAACACCTAGCGCAAAAACTGTTTGGCAGGCCGCGGTATGTGTGTGTCTCTCTCTCTCTCTCTCTCTCTCTCTCTCATAGGTACATGCGATGGCTGGCGCGCTACTCCTCACACGTCATAATCACCCATGTATATCAATATTTCATTGCTAACGTTATCAGGTGCCGTAGCTCTGTGGTGTAGCTACTCACATCACTTCAGAGCCACCGCCGCGGTGGTGGTGGATTCAAATCTAACCAAACGAATGTTTTTTTTCTCACTAACGCCATCTATATTCACACATTCGCTAACTTTGCTGCTATGGTGACAGCTGACATAACAGTCCAATGACAGGTGTGTCATGTTGACAGTTGTGACAGCTGTCATGTTGACAGTTGTGACAGCTGACATGTTGAGTAGTTCTTCTAATACCCGCTTGGGCAGCGCCACTTTGCGTGTAGACCTGTCAAAACATGACACCGCGTGACGTCACACAAATGCTGGACTGTGATTGGTCGATGCCAAGGCCACGCCCACTACGCCTACGCATATTCTCACTCACACCATAGCTCTGTCTCGCTCTAACACATGCGGTATCGCATCTTACCCCTCACTTACTCGTACTGTATGACGTCATTCTCACTCACACCATCGCTCTGTCTCGCTCTAACACATAGGATTTCGTATCTTCTCTCTCTCTCACTCGCACTGGTGGTCCAGAACTCTCATATTTACTCTACTGAAGTTTAGTTTTAAACATAAAGTATTAATTTGAAACAGATAACGCTTATCACAGTAAATGCAGAACTATGAAAAATATGGGCCTTAAGTGGAGGCGTCGGACAGATTATCCGACGCTAATCTATAAATTTTACTAATAGCATCCAAGTTTACATCCATAATATCACTACAGCTATTAATAACTTTACAAAATTTAGGAATTGGTGAGTTACAACCTAAAACTGATCTACGGAGAGGTGGGCATAATGGAGTAATAGGGTTACGGGGCAAGCGGCTTGGAGCACGAAAATTAATGAGACGTAATAATTGTGGACAATCAATATGGTTTTTAAGAATTTTAGTTATAAACATGCAGTCCTGAAGGTTTCTACGTATTGAAAGCGAATTTATTTTAAAAAACTCTAACCTATTTTTGTAGGAGACAGTTTTTTTAGCCATACCAGAGGAAAAAGACAGATGCCAGAGAAATCTTTTTTGAACGCGTTCTAAGCGTAGAGAATGTGTAGAATAGTGAGGACGCCAGACCACGCTACAATACTCAAGTATGCTGCGTACCATGCTATTATAGAGTAATATTTTTGTACTGTGTTCACAAAATTTTTTACAGTTTCTAATTACAAATCCAAGCATTCTAGATGCTCTTTTAACTGTCCTTTCGATATGAGGTACGAACGTAAGCTTTTTGTCAAAAAGCACACCAAGGTCTCTTATAATATCAACCTCCTCAATGAGATCACTATTGATAAAATACTGAGATTTGACTACATTAATTTTCCTAGAGAATTTTATGTAAAAGCACTTTTTAGAGTTGAG
The DNA here is from genome assembly GCA_947284805.1 of Coleophora flavipennella. Classification (NCBI taxonomy): domain Eukaryota; kingdom Metazoa; phylum Arthropoda; class Insecta; order Lepidoptera; family Coleophoridae; genus Coleophora; species Coleophora flavipennella. Next base: position 5,836,947 of record OX369266.1, read on the forward strand.
ATGCATGTTGTTATTATTGCACCATTTAAGCAACCTATTAAAATCATCTTGCAACAAACGGACATCTTCAAAGCTTTCAATAATTCTGCAAAATTTTAAGTCATCAGCATACAAAAATGTCTCTGAGTTTTTGAAACACTCCGGAATATCATTTATAAAGTAATTGAACAAAACTGGACCCAAATGGGAGCCTTGTGGCACACCGGAGGAAATTTCACGGGACGTAGATTGAAAACCATTCATTACGACATAAAAAGACCTATCAGTCAAGTACGAACTTAACCAATCAAGCAATGAGCCTGATATCCCATATAAGGAGAGCTTGTGTACCAAAACTTTATGAGAAACCCTATCAAAAGCCTTGCTAAAATCTGTGTATATAACATCAGTTTGTTTACATGAATCAATTGCCTTCGCTAGAATTTCCGTAAAAGTTACTAGGTTAGTACCTGTTGATCTAGATCTAACAAATCCATGTTGAGAGTCGGTCAAGAATAATTTAAGGTAATTTTGTAGATAGGGGCAGATTAAAGATTCAAAAATTTTAGCAAAGCAAGACAGAACAGATATGGGCCTATAATTAGCTATGAGATCTTCATTTTCACTTTTATGTATGGGGACTACTTTTGCTACCTTCCATTTCATAGGGAAAATGCCAGTTATCAAGGACCTGTTGTAAATCAACAACAGAGGCTCAACCAGTTCAGAAGCACATTTTATAATGAATAAAGGCGGAATGCCATCAGGTCCAGCACCTTTCTTGTAGTCTAGACTTCGAATTTTTTTTAATAGCGTTTCATAATCAATGCAAGGTGTAGTCAGACATATACTGCCACTCTGAAGTATCTTTAGCAAGTTTGAATTTTGTTGATATTTTAAGTGATCATTATCACAATTATACACAGATGAAAAGTAAGAAGCAAACATTTCGCATATTTCAGTGCTCTGAGAGGTGCTGGACGAACCGTCTGTCATTGATAATGGATAAGCACTGGATCCTCCACGCTTAGCCTTGACAAAAGTCCAAAATAATTTGGGATTATCTACAAGTTCTTTTTCTAATAATTTTATGTAGGAGTTATATCTAAGAGTAGCCAGTTTATCACAGCGCTTACCAAGTATTTTCAATTCTATTTGATCTAAAGGATTCTTATATTTGTTGTAACGTTGTCTTATTTTATATTTCTCTTTTATTATATTTTTGAGAGTTTTATCAAACCAGGGGGGACAGTGAGAATTATTTTGTCTGCATAAGGGTACAAATTTATGGATTGCTATTTGTAGAATTTCATAAAAAACACTAAGCATGTCATTAACATTATCTAACCCCATAAATAATTCAGACCAGTTCAGCTCCTTCAGGTAATTTACAGTTGATTCGTAGTTGGCCTTAAAAAAATTAGGTCTGTCGTATATTTTGTTGTATGGTTGTGTTGCACTTATTTCAAAGCAAATTTGTATGTCCAGGGGAGGGTGATATTTGTCCACTGTAGTGAGCGGGCAAATGCTTTCATTTACTTTACACGAAGGAGAAGAAGTCAAAACAAGATCCAAAAATCTACCAGAATTATTAGGTATTCTATTCACCTGATTAAGTTTTTTAACGTTAACGAAATCTATCAATAAATGACATATAGCCGGCAAAGTATAATTTGTGGTAGGATGATTTCCTGAATCCCAGACTATGTTACCTAGATTAAAGTCCCCGATTATACAAACTTCGGAATTAATATGTTCTAATACAGAATTGCAGTTGTCTATAAACATTTCTAAGGTTATGCGACGCACAGGTGGTGGCATGTATACTGCGCAGAAGGCTATTTGTCGCAAAGAACGAGATCCGGGTACATCTATCATAACCCAAAGGTCTTCACAATTGCTTTCCCATGCTGTAAAACGTTTAGATTTAATTATTTTCTTAACTGCTATCAGAACTCCACCTCCCTCTTTACTACCGAATGAAGTTAAATTTTCCCTGTCCTTTCTGTATATTACGTATCTATCATCAAACAGCTCACTGCTCCATACTGAACTATTAAGCCAGGTTTCAGTTAGTATGATGACGTCATAATTGTTACATTGTATATTACGAAAGAATGTATGGGTTTTGGTTCTTAAGCCTCGACTATTTTGATAGTATAATTGTAAATTATAACCTTTTAAGCCTTTTAATCATTAAAACATGCTCAATTTTAAATAAAAAAAAAACACCTAATTTATTTTACTTAGACAGTCCATACTCCTTACGTGTATATAATTTGTATCTTCACTTTTCCTGGCAAAAATTCTCCCGCCTCTTACCCAGACGTATTTGTAACCTTTTTCTCTTGCTCTAAATCTAACAGCCGCATGGAGTGCCCTGTTGGCAGGAGACAAATGTTCTACAACATAGATTGGGGCCCTACTGCTGGCGAATCCAAGATGAGAGCTGCACAATTTATTTGAGGGGTTGGATTTGTTGAATCTAATAGTGGACGCCAGCAACTGGTCTCTCAATTTAGTAGAAGTCAACTGCACTACGATTGATCGAGGGCGAGAGCTTGCAGTATTGAGCTTAGCCACACGAGTGCAATGCTGAATATCAGTTTCTTGTATCTCGCAGCCAACTGAGTTTCCCAACTGCTTGATAATAGAGATCAGATTTTCATTTTTGCTTTCAGGAACGCACTGAATCTCTATGTTGTTTGAGCGTGAATGCTGTTCTAGGTAGTTGATACGCTGATTCAAGTCAGTGATCGAATGCTTCATTTTCGTATTTTCTTCCTGTAGCAGATCCATAGTTTTCAAAGCAAGTCCGTGCTCTGATTCGATTTCATTAAATTCATAAAGTTCATCGATTCATTTATTTCTCTCATATCCTTCTTTATTGGTTCCAATTCTTTGTTAATTATGCTGATCACACTGGTATTAAGTTGTTTAATCATTTCGCTAAATTCCTTCTGTATCACCTCCTGCACAATACAACGTACGTCATCTTTTGTAACTGGAGAGCACGGTGAAGGTAGGGGCGGCGAGCCCGAAGCAACCCTCTTATTATCTCTCTTGGGGGTAACATCGCGGTTCGGAGTGCCGTCTTTCCTTAGTGTTTTCGGGTTTTGGTTCCGACATACACGACATTTCCATGCTTGAGATATTACCGAATTTTCCGCAGCAGATGAGATTGACATGCAAGAGTAGTGAAAAGACTTACTACAGGATGTACAAGTGATGAATTGTTCTCCTTCTTTCTTTAATCCACAAAAAGCACACATCGTATCAACTGGAGCCATCATAACTCGCCGTCGCGCCTTGCAACCTCCACAATAACAAAGTCCAGTGTAAGGCCGCCCACAGAAACAGGTCGCGCCCGTCGTCGTCTCACGGTCGCGGGAAAAACGGCGTAAGCGCCGGGGAAACGATGCGACTTACGCGTTCTCACCGACAACTTTGTGCTGTGGAATTTGACGGTGGTTATCTCTTGATTTTGAACTGTTTCTTTGTGAAAAAATTGTACTAATAAGAGTTATTCGTTTGTATAACTACACAAAATCACAGCAATCGGTCTTTACTTATAAATTCGCGAAAGAACCAATCCAAACAACAGGTGTAAACACAAAACAATTAATTAAATGTGACGAGCGTTATCACAAAGATGTTCACTATATGACGGTGATTAACGTAATACCACCTTACAAACTCCTTACAAACATAAGACGTGCAGTTATATTTGTAAAAAGTTTAACTCCTTACAAAATGTCTATTTATCTAAACTGCAAAATTAACTTAGTTTTTTCCTAATTTAATTTTTTTTATCACTACGGAACCCTACTTTGTTCATTATCCGACACGCACTTAGCCAGTTTTATTAGATCTGTTTTTTAATATTTTTTATTACCTACAATCTACATACCTAGCACGTACATAGACTTCCATCATCTACCACTAAGCCAAAGTATATTAGTACACTTAACACGGTTCTGACACACAATAATAATGTTTACCTACCTGCCTATCTCGAGGTATCTATACCTACACAAGACACACGGTGGATGGCGGCCCGACTCGCGAGAGCCCGTCCGAGTGGGTGGCTAAGCGTAAGTAGGTATATTTAGCGGTAGGATATAGGCGAGTGACGGAGCACTGCCAATATGTGTATAATTCATCATCATCATCTTATCAGCTCATTACGAGCCTACCCTGAATTAGGGCGTTCGGACCTTAGTTGACCGCGCGGGCCCAGTGCGGGTTGGTTGACTTTACCACAGCCTTCGAGTTTCTTTGCAGCCGTGTGCAGGTTTTTTCACGATGTTTTCCTTCACTGTAAGAGCGTCGGATAAACGTACATATGAAATCGAAATTCGAAAACTCATTGGTACGTGGCAGGATTCAAACCACGACCTCCTGGACAGGAGTGAAATGGCAAAATGACACTAGTGAAATTGAAAGCAGTATGTGACGGTTCACAATCTTTAGACAGTTTACAATCTTGCGAGATAGATCCCGTTAGATTATAGGTAATCTAACGGTTTTTACAAATTTACGGTGACAAAGATATAATAAAATCTAAATCTCGGAAACGGCTCCAATGATTTGCTTGAAAATTAGTACACGGGGATTTTTTGGGGCGAAAAATCTATTTAGATAGGTCTCATCCAAGAAGTTTATAGGTAAAACTGGAGGTCACACTCTAAATACCTAATTGAAGCAAAGAAATATGCCCTTGAAATGTCTCTTTACCGCTCCGTCTCTTTTCAATTAGCGGGTGTGAGCAAGAGCTTCACCTATACACGTCTTGTTCATACCTCCTAATTAGAAAGAGACGGAGCGGTAACGAGAAACTTCGAGGCCATATTTCTTTGCTTCAAGTAGGTATTTAGAGTGTGGCCTCCAGATTTACCTATAAACTTCTTGGTCTCATCTCTGGGAATAAGTAGCGTATTTTTAAATGTTTTTAACGGCACTGGGTACTAGGCCCCGAGCAAACCTCGGTCGCCCGGGTACTACACAATTATTTAAACTCCATATCTAGTGAACAAGATTTTACATAAAAGTCCTAGAGCGAATTTGCGCTCAAATCGTACTTTGCTATTCGTTATTGTCGAACTAACTATACTGCCCTATATAAGCTATAATGCCGCTAACCCACAAGTGGTCGATTTTTATTTTTTTATTGATTCCTACTCACAATAAAGTTCTCTATGGACCCATCTAACCCATACTTCTCTATCTTTTATAGATTCTGAGATACCGAATGCAACTTTGCCGTTAATTCTTCAAATATTACGCAAAAACAATGGTAAAATGCAGTTAATCACAATTGCTAAGCTAAATTGCGGCCAAAGCTGGTTAACGATAATTTTCAAAAAAAAAATATCGTCCATAACTGAACTTGAATGCCGTTACCTCATTTTCCTAATCTAATATGCGGTTAAAGTACTTTAACTATCTAGTAGTATTGTAAAATTCAAGTCGTAGCACCCTAGTAATCCTAAACTATAATGTCGTTAAACGAAAATGCTATACTTTAATGCGGTTACAGGTGTTTAGCGGCATTTTAGAATTTTATATGGTCATTTAAACATTAAGCATCAAATGCTAAGCAAAAATGCGGCTATCCCTCATTACTACACTAAAACGCCGTTAGCTAATCTCGCATTGAGTCAAGGTCAAAAAGCACGTGAAGGTTTCATACGAACTCTAAAGGCAACAAATAAAACATAATGATTATAAGTTTTACTATACTTGCTAATGAAGAATATGAGACATGTGAGTCAAATAATTAACATAAAAGTGGAACTTCGCATGTTGCCACAACTCTCAGATTGTTGAAAATTGTAATGTCTGCGTAGAATGGGCCAAGCACTACGAGAACTACAAGAAAGCAAGAGAGCTGTACCAAAAACATAAAAAATTAACTTACAGTGAAACTTACAAATACTACAGCACAGATCTTGAAAAAGTGCCCAGACTCAAAGCATCAATTTTTTGCCCACGTATAGTAAGTAGTATTCAATGAAATTTTCGCACCTCTAGGGAAAATCAGTACAGAGTCTATGCCACTGACAGTTCTTTGGCATGATGGCATTGCAGGAAGAAAACAAAATTATATAATGTCAGCATTTTAAAATATCTTTCTCTGCAATAGAGACATTACAACATTACATGTATGGTTAGATGAATGCAGTGCGCAAAAAAAGAACTGGCTGTTATATTCTCTTTTTATTCACTTGATTCAGTGACATCATTTCAACTAAACAAATAATACTCTATTTTTTTGAGCCACGCAACACGTTCATGTCTTGTAATCAGGTGCGTCACCAAATAGAGCTGACTCTTTCATTTTATTGACTTTGAGGAGACCGTGGCATCTATAAACAAATCAAAAGTGAACGTGAAGTCTATGGCGACTAAAGATTTTTTCAGTATCCAAAATTATATATCAGACAAGAGAGTGCAGAAATCAATTCCACGAGCGTATTTTAAAGATATGATTCAAGTATGTTTTTACCCGAAACAGTTTTGGCTAAAACAAATAATTCAAGAAAGACTGATTTGAAATTACATTCTTAGACTTAATAAGTAATTATGGAACAAGTACGAGTAATTACTACTTTTACGGTTGTTACGATAAGTTTCCTTCTCAAATTATTATGATACATAATTTATTATGTGGGTTAAAAACTGAAGTAGTAGATAGTTATCGATATAACCTCAGGTTCTTCTTTTAAAGGCTTTTTAGATGTTTTAATTTTGCAAGACTATGAATTACTTATTAAATTAACCTATAGATTAGGCATGTTCCTACATGGTATGTTAAGCTAATAATAAAACGTTAGGTATCTTAGAAACTCAGGCAGTTTTAGATCTCAACAATTTTTTTATGAAAGAGGATTCTTTTGAAAGTTTCAAGTTTTGAAAAGACTTTATAGATTGCCTAGTTATGTATGTATTAATATAGAAGTTCTTAAGCCATTCGTAAGCTTGTTCCTATTACCTTGTTATATTTTTAACGCTTGACATTTGTATTTCTTTATATTCTTTTTAATTTACATGGAGTTTAACCTTGTAGTTCCTTTATGATAACAATAAATGGATTATGTAAAATTACTAATAACTTTTCTATACTTACTTATTCAGCCTAAGAATCTAATTGCAAATCAGTCTTTCTTGAATTATTTGTTTTAGTATTTTCATGAGCAGGATTTATAGTTGTTTAGTTTTTCCAGATTATCAGTTTGTGGTTCAGGATTAGCATTGAAAAGATTTTCAAAAATATTTTTTTATCGGTTTCAATACCTTTCGGTTCTGTCTGGAATTCCAGTTTCATTATATTTGGGTTTTTCAGGTATTTATCATTTAAGAAACGCAGCTCGGTATATTTGCCGTGAAAGTAGTTCTTGTACTTCAGATCAAAACTCTTCGGGGTAAAAAAAACTGAACCAAATCTTTCAAGTACGCTTGTGGACTTGATTTTTGCACTCTCCTGTCTGATGTATAATTTTGGATATTGAAAAAATATTTAGTCGCCACAGACTTCACGTTCACTTTCAAATTGTTTATAGATGCCACGGTCTCTTCAAAGTCAATAAATCAAAGATTTTATTTTCTTTTTCATGGCCAGCTCTATTTGGTGACGCACCTGATCAGAAAACATGAACGTGTAGCCTGGCTCAAATAGTAGAGTATTATTTGTTCTGTTGAATGATGTCACTGAATCAAGTAAATAAAAAGAGAATATTAATTTTGCGCGTTGCAGTTATCTAATCATACATCTAATGTTGTAATGTCTCTATTGCAAAGAAAGAATAAATAGTAAGGCTGACATTATATAATTTTATTTCTTCCTGCAATGCCATCATGCCAAAGAACTGTCAGTGGCTTAGACTCTGTATTGATTTTCCCCAGAGGTGCGAAAGTTTCATTAAAGACTACTAGACGTGGGCAGAAAATATCAGCCTTGAGTCTGGCAACATAAATCTTGCACTTAACCGCTTTTCATTTTTTTGACTCTAATTTTTTGTCAGCTTATATGCTAAGCTAAAACGCTGTAACGCGACGAGGTTTAGTTATTAGCGGCATTTTAGTCTAAGAATACGCTACCAAAATAGAAAAGTTAAAAATCGTTATTAAAAAACCTAATCTAAAATGCGGTTAAGTCACGTTAGCGGCATCATAGTATAGTATTATCTTGTACCCAGAGATTAAACAGTTTAGACTTAAACATCGTTAAAGCACTTAGCGGCATTTTAGCTCAGGAAATAAAACAAAATATTGAGATTTTTATAATCCAATAAAATAATATTAAATCCGTAGACTAAAATGTCGTTAAGTATACCGTAACGGCGTTTTAGTATTGGATTTCAATACAAATAATTAGAAGAATGCAATACTAAAACATAAAGTTCGTATTTTTATAGGGTTAATCCATCATTTCCGCCGCCAAAGTATACCTATCGTACAGTTATTTTAATGTTCTTTGAAATGATATTTTAAAATTTTAAATCGGATGAAGGGTTATCAAACAGCAATCATTTTTCATTTTGGCGGTTTTGATCGCGTTTTTCTCCAAAACTCATTTTTGGGGTTAACGGCATTATAGCTTATATAGGGCAGTATATGTACTAAAATCGTTACATAAAGAAACTCATGGACACGTTGCTACTTTCTCGTCAGAACTTAAACAATACTAGTGTACCTATTTCTAATATCAAAAATATTAATTCTGATTGTATCTTCTGTAAGTTTTTATTTAAAATCATTAAATAACATTAAGTTTAGCAATAATTATTTAATTAAATACAAAAAATCACGGAAATACTAAACTGTTACTATCTGACTATAAAATTACTAAAAATTAGGTCATTCTTGACTTTTCTTAATCAAAGTTTAGCAGTAATCATTTGATTACTCCCAACAGCTAAAGAAATAGAAAAAATCTCAAAAATACTAGTTATTTGTTATCAAAAAAACTGGCATAAGCATATTTAAAATTATGTTCTATTTTGTGTAATTACAGCTGTTTTTTCCCACTAAATAAATTAAAATAAAAAACTAAAAATAAATTCAAGGTCCTTCCTGTACTAACTCCCGCTTGAAAAATTGCACAACACTTCAAGAGCTCACTTTGAATTTTAAATGTACTCAGGGAATAGTATTTAGAGAGACGAGACGCCATTTTTTTCTCGTCTATTTTGCTGAGGGCGTTTATGAAATTGGTCGTTCGTTGGTTACGAAGAATATTAAGTTTTAAGCATAAATATTATATTTGCGGTTGAAAAGTTAATGTGTTTTTACGATAAAAATGTTTAATCATTACCTACTAAATCTTATAAGTTCAATATCTTATGAAGTCATTCTTGGATCTAGCAAGAATATCCTTGAATCGATGTTAATATGGTAGACTAGTTTTTGCCGGCGGTTTCGATCGCGTGGGCATCGTTTTTATGACTATAGGTATCGGACTATACTGATAAGCAGTCTATGTCAATTTTCATCGGTGCAAAAAACCACGTCAATCTTTTTCCCTGCGACGTTTGCGAAGCATGTAAATGAGTTTTCCCCAGATCTATTATCTATATTAGTAGTCTTTATGATTTTACACCCGCTCAACCATCTCTGTGCAAAAAATCATAACAATCCATTGCTCCGTTGCGATGTTAATGAAATCAACCAAAAAATTGTATTTTTCAGTTCTCTCAGGAATTGTATAGGACTATGCTGTTTTCACGGCATAAAACGTAGCCTATGTCCTTCCCCGTGTTACGTCAGTACTAATATACAGGGTGTAACAAAATTGGTGTAGGTCCCGTTAACTGTATGTTCTACTCGTAGTCAATTCTCAAAAAAAATTTGAACCCTCCATACTAAAATGCACAAAATCGGTCGATCAACTGATCGATTTGTATGAAGAGTAAAAAAAAAATTACGTTTTTAGCAAAGTCGTAATTTCATGTTTTATTTTTATTAAGTGGAACTCCAGGTCGTTTTTAATTTAAAATTTATATGTAATACTATATATAAGACTGTTTGTTTCCTAAATTAATTTAAAAAAAAAAAAAAAGTCGTAGAACAAAAGTTGTTCAGTATGATGAGTAGAAGCTCCAGTTAACGGGACCTACACCAATTTTGTTACAGCCTGTATATACTTTGCCCGTGTCACAGGATACCTAAGTGCCAAATCTCGTCAAGATTGATTAAGGTTTTGAAGCGAGAAGAGGTCACATACAAACAAACCGTTTTAACCGCCTCCGTAGCGTAATGGTTAGTCCATTCGCTTCTCACCAGGTTCTTCTCACTTCTCATACAAATCGACTGCAGTAACCTGCCACTGAATCTTAACACAAGCGACGAGAGAACAAAAGAAATACAACATCTAGAACGCGCTATTAGAATTTCTCCAGCGCTGAGTATATGCAGGTGTAACAAAATTGGTGTAGGTCCCGTTAACTGGGGCTTCGACTCATCATACAGAACAACTTTTGTTCAACGATTTTGCTGAAAACGTAAAAAAAATATTTTACTCTTCATACAAATCGATCAGCTGATCGACCGATTTTCTGCATTTTAGTATGGAGGGTCCAATGGTTTTTTTTGAGAATTGACTATAGGTTCCTTGGAGAAAGTTGTTCAGTATGACGAGTAGAACCCCCAGTTAACGGGGCCTTTACCAATTTTGTTACACCTGTATAATTAGGTAGGTACTACCTACCAATACTAGTAGTAATGTGATAATAAATGTTCTGGAACAAATTACTCATTAAAAAACAGGCCAAGAGCGAGTTGGATACGTGATCCGATGGTTCCGTACCATCACACCTCTCTATGCAACTATGACAATGATACCTATTCACATCACAAAAAAAAAAGGTTTTACTTTCCATTTAGTTCGGACTCCTTGGCGCGAGTACGTCTCATACTTAGCTGGTTTTTATAATTTGTTGTTTTACTTCAGGATTGGTACTACAATCACACCAAGTTTCACACTTTTATGTATTACCGTTTTTGCGAAAGAGCAACTCAATTTTTCAGTTTTTATTCTTTGTTTTTTGATGGTGTAACCCGCATAATAACGCATATTCTGTGAAAATTTCAGCACGGTCATGTCAGGTATGACGGTTCAAAAGATAGAGCCTTTTAAATGTCGGACAGATAGACAGTCGGACGGACAGACGGACAGCGTATGCTTACTAATAGGGTCCCCTTATTCAGAGACGTATTTAAGAATCTGGCGCCCCGGGCACAAAAAAAACCGCCCCTTTAAGTGACAAAAAATTGGCCAAGTGCGAGTCAGAGTTGCGCGCTAAAGGTTCCGTACTGCCACACGATAAACGTCACCTTACTGTGACCTTCTGTTTGCATGCTTGTAGTGGTTTGTCACCCTTATTTTTAACACGCTTTTATTAGCTTCACTTGTAACTATGTAAGAAAATCTTGGAATCTTAATTTGATCCACTTGCCGGTCTTCGATTAGGATGAAATTTTGCACACGCTCTGAGTTCTGATGACAATACATGACTAGCTAAGAAACGTCATTACAAATCCAATATGGCGGCCTCCCCAAGATGGCGGACTGGCTGTTTGAATTCCACCCCCATGATATGGGTACCAAATGAAAGGGTTTCCTGTCAGGAATACGAAAAAAATAGTCACGTGACATAAGTCCAATAGAAGATAACTAAACGTATTTACTAAAAGCGTGTTTTTTTAGTTTTTTTAAACTAATTGATGATTATTTTCAAAAATAGGTTAAATCTATAAGAAATTATCGACTAGGTACCTAAATCAAATTTTCAAACTTTGCTCTAATTTTTCCACTACGACTGACGAAAGAACCGAAAAAGGGGCGGCCAGGCCGCCCCTCACCTCTTGCAGCCCCGGGCCAAGTGCCCCCCCCCCTTGGACATAGGGTATATACGCCTCTGTTACCTGGTATGGAACCCAAAAAAAGTCGACAGTGAAGGAAGGAATATGACTTCGTCACAAGTATAGGAAAAGATAACTTAATATCTTTTCATTTGGTTTTTATTATTTGTTGGAAATATTTTCCTAGTTTCGGCTCCAGACTCCAACAAACTACATCTTGTCTCAGACGTAAGAGGTCCACAATAAAACATCGATCAAAGGTACTCACTAGTAGGTAATCTGTGGCCAATGCCACTCTCAAGGAATACCACAACCACAGTATTATAATATGGCTTACAGTAGTGCAACGCCTTTGATGTCGCACGATGCCGCCACGGCGTAGGTACTAGCAGTACTAGCACACCCCGGACACTGCATACAAATGGTCATGAAATTACATTTCTAAAAACAAATGACGGAGCAAACAAAATCACGGCGAAATCCCATACGTTCGAGAAACAAACTGTAACAAATCTGCATCAATCTGGGTGATGAGGGGGTGAGGTCGTAATCTAGAGAGCGGCAGGGAGTGTCCATACTGTATATTAGTACTAATATATATACTTTGGTACTAGCCTGTAGCCAGCCTGGCTGTGCCCCGCCACCCGCTGCTCCGCAAGTACCCTTACATTGCTCTGCTTAAGTACATTCGTTGTACTTCTGTAAGCCGCTATGTTGCAATACTGTGCCACAACGGACGGCACTGCGCTGCCCACATCTGGAAGCTTCGTGTCTAAAATTTTATGTTAAGTTTGTGGTGAGCTCAGATCAAAAATCAAGGTAGATTTAGTGTAAGCCACTAAATCTGTGGTGTAAGCGTTTTGAATACGGGGTATACTAAACTTTGCTCCAATCACGACGGAGGAGCACAGTTTCGCTTTCAGCCACACGTTGTCGCATGCACCTGTCTCAATTACAGCACACCCTGGACACTTCATACAACGGGCCAGAAATGACATTTCAAAAAAGGAATGACGGAACAAACAAAATGGCGGCGAAATCCTATACGTTCGACAACCAAACTGTAATCAATCAGTCTGGGTGACGAGGGGATGAGGTCGCAATCTAGAGAGCGGCAGGGAGTACTGTATGTTAGTAATAATAAATATACTTTGATTACAGTGAAGGACATGGCCTACTACGTGTCGAAACGTGGTCGAAACACTAGGTCGCCTTTTAAGGTAAATAAAAATGAATACGTATATACTTCAATCTAGAGAGCGAGAATCTAGAAGCGTCGGTGGCTCAACCGGTAACGACTCGGTCCATCTAACCAGTGGTACCGGGTTCAAATCTGGACGGCCAATGTACCAATGAGTTTTTCAAAAACTTACGTACATACTTACCGATTGCTTTAACGGTGAAGGAAAACATCGTGAGGAAACCTGCACACGCCTGCGAAGAAACTCGAAGGTTGTGTGTGAAGTCGACCAACCCGCACTGGGCCCGCGTGGTCGACTAAGGCCTAATCGCCCTGATTCAGGGTAGGCTCGAGCCCCTCGGTGGGGACGTGTATGAGCTGTAATGATGACGTATATACAGGATTTAACAAAATTGGTGTAGATCCCGTTAACTGGGGCTTCTACTCATCAAATAGAACAAAACATTTAATTCTTCATACAATATAACGATCAGCTGATTGACCAATTTTGTACATTTTTGTATGGAGCGTCGATTTTTTTTTTCGAATTGACTATGGATTCCTTAGGAAAAGTTGTTCGGTATGATGAGTAGAAGCCCCATTTTACGGGTCCAACACCAATTTTTTACACCCTATACAGAACAAAATGATAGAAATGATTGTTGTATGAAACTCAATGTCTGCCTTTATTTTTGATCTGAGGTGGTGAGAAACGTAAATGATTTTAACCGAAAACTTCTTCGTTCCGCCCGACTGAAACCCATCCCTTTAGATTTTCGAAGGATCTAACGCTGACCGAACAAAATAAACATAACTTTGAATTCAACTACTCTACGGTAAATACGGACCGGTTACAAGCAAACGGTTTCACAGACACACAAAGACTCGCCCGGCTCTGTTGTTGACCCGCCTCCGGTATACATACAGTATTTGGGACCTGATGGGTTCGATGCCAAAACGCGTTTTGTGTCACGATGTCAGTTAGATACGAGTAAATAGCTGAATTGGGTGCCTAGTCAACTATTTTTTATTCAGGCATCATCTCACCTGATGATAAGTGACAATGATGCCAAAGATGGAAGCGAGCTGACCAAGATTCCCCAACACAATGGGGAACTGGCTATCTTCTCTTCAAACCGGAACATATCAATGTTGTTAGTATTGGTGATTGGCGGCAGGACTTAGATAAGATGGTGGTAGCTAGCTAGGCGGGCTTAGAAAATGCCCTTGCACCAACCAAACCGAGTCTTACAAAGTAAGACTGCGCCGGGAATCGAACCCGCGACCTCCTGATGTGAATCTTTAGAAACGGTGCGTTCCTACTCGAAGAGAGCAAAGGGCGATATCTCCGCCAGGCGAGGTGGTATGCCTGGGGTCCGGCCGTGGACCAATCGTTGATGACTGGTATCTGTATACAGGGTGTAACAAAAATGGTGTAGGTCCCGTTAACTGGGGGTCCTACTCGTCATACTGAACAACTTTCTCCAAGAAACCTATAGTCAGTTCTCAAAAAAAAAAAATTGGACCCTCCATACTAAAATGCACAAAATCGGTCGATCAGCTGATCGATTTGTATGAAGAGTAAAATATTTTTTTTACGTTTTCAGCAAAGTCGTAGAACAAAAGTTGTTCTGTATGATGAGTAGAAGCCCCAGTTAACGGGACCTACACCAATTTTGTTACACCTGTATATACTCAGCGCTGGAGAAATTCTAATAGCGCGTTCTAGATGTTGTATTTCTTTTGTTCTCTCGTCGCTTGTGTTAAGATTCAGTGGCAGGTTACTGCAGTTACCGCCATAAATCAATGGGCTTAACTATCTACGGATGTGATAAACTAAACAAAAAATATATTTTGATGTCTGGAAGAGATCGCTTGTTAGCGATAAGACCGCCTATATGTACAACTTCCTTAATCATTGTATCTTTTTTTTTATTTTTTTTTCTCTTATGTTGTGCAATAAAGTGTTTTCAATCAATCAATCAATATTTTTTGTGTAAAAACGGCCTTTCTCAGATGACACATTCAGATAGACTGAGAAAGTAAAACAGCAAATCGGTTCGATAGAACGACCGGGCGGGCTTGGTTTTGATTTCATAATATTTTTTTAATAGATTGAGAAGGGCGAAAGTTACCATGCTTGATGACAAATGTTCATTAAAAAAATAATTATAAAGCAGTTCGGTTGGATATAACGACCGAACGGAATCGTACTACATTCTAGATGGGAGCGCGGTGTGCGAGCCGCTAACCGCTCGCGGGGTTGATTTGCAATACTTGATGACTAATATGTGCATCAGTGCCTTTTTATTAAAAAAAAAGCAAATCGGTTGGATAGATAGAACGGCCGGATGGACGTTTCTATGACTTTTTGAGGGTACGTAGTGCGCGAGCCGTAAGCGGCTCGCGAGCGTGGAAAATAGTAGCCTTAATATTAATCCAGGTCCTAATCTGTCTACCTACCAAATTTCAGCCAGATCCGTTTAGTAGTTTTTGCATGAAAGAGTAACAAACACAAATCCATACATTCTTACAAACTTTCGCGTTTAATTTATTAGTAGGATAATTGCTTACTTATAGTAATAGGGGACGGACGGGCATGATGGAGAGGTCGGGCATGATGAATAACGATGCTCGTTTCATATTTTATTGTTAGAAAGAGATGACACGAGTGTCGGTCGACTCGTGCACGCACACGCACTTGTTGACAGTCGGCATCCGAGGCATTGTTTACTTATCACGCGTTTTGTCAATAGAAATGTGTTTTTAATGAAAAAAATTAGGAAAAAACGATCGTAAGTACCCTGTGTTTTTTTAAATTTATACATAGCTATCAAAATGTTGATATGTATAGTGAATTTTGATAGAAATAAGAGTATAAAAACGTGTTCATCTCGAGTCTTAGTCTCACCATTTTTATTTTATTTTAGGTTATATCGATAAAGTAAGAGGCGGGCAAGATGAGACCAGGCAAAATGGATAATATCCATTTTGCCCTCCTTATGTTTTGGTTTGAGATGGTTAAAATCCAAGTAGAAAAATTGTATTTAAGACTATGTATCTTTATTTCAGCTGGGTTTATAATTTCAAGAGAAAGACCGACCGGGCCAACTGGACAGAAGAAAACTTAGCAAGAGCTATTGAAGAAGCCAAAAAACATCAAAATTAAATGCGAGTCAAATGTATGGAATATCTTACGCAACACTACACCGACATATAGCAAATGAAATTAGGCCGATTCAAATCCGTTTTCACATTAAAAGAAGAGGAAGAACTGGTGAATTACGCGAAAATAATGGATTCTAAGTTTTTTGGGTTCACACGCACTGATTTTATGAGGATGGCTGGGGAGTTTGCCAAAAGGAAAGGGAAAGCTGGAGTTTTTCGTGGGAATATTGCGGGAAAAGGATGATTTAAAAATTCCAAGATTCGCAACCCATCGTTGGCTTTGAGATCACCAGAGCCAACATCTGTCGCCCGAGAAAAAGGATTTAATCGAGAGGCTGTAAACAGATTCTATTCCTTGTTAGAGGAAGTTGTAACCCAACACAATATTACACCGGAAATGATATTGAATAATAAATAAAAAATAATAAAGATCAAAGATTAGTATCAAAGAAAATTCCAACACAAAAACACGGATAAAATCTTATTTTTGCACTGTATGCAAAGAGGTATATATCCACCCCCCCACGAGGGCTGGATCCAATGTGGAGTCTGTCAAGAGTAAACCCATGAAGCCTGCTCATCGTACTCAGGCCGAAGAACATATTTTTGTGACACTTGTTTTGATTAGATTTAAGTATCCATTTTGCCCGACCCATGTATTCATTTTTCCCGCCATGGGTGGGTAAAACGGATAATGGCACTTTTTTTAAAAGAATGACTTTATTATGATTAAGGTATATTTTCTGCGATTTTGATCTCAATTATGTATGCTCGAATGTCCAAAGATTATGATTAAGCGAGAAATAAATAAACATCATTGCGTTAAATATTTTTAATTTATTTTTAAAATTAACATATCCTTCTTGCCCGTCCGTCCTAAGATTCAGGACAAACATGATGTATCTACATGATAGGTTTGTTTTTCCAACGGGTGAGTGTTTAGCGCACCGGAAAACGTAGCGTAGGCAGGCCTCCCACGCGGTGGACCGATGACCTGGTGAAGATCTCGGGAAGCCGATGGATGCGGGCAGCGCAGGACCGGTCGTCGTGGAAATCCTTGGGGGAGGCCTTTGTCCAGCAGTGGACGATTTGTGGCTGATATGATGATGATGATGATGATGAGTGTTTAGTATTAGTAAGTAGGTACTTGTAATATGTTGTAGTGCATTAATACTGCTAAAGAATCAAGTTTTTATAACCATTGTTTTAAAGGTCGATCATAGAAGAAATACAGTAAGTTGAATTGAGTAAATCAAACTTGAGACTTGATTTTTTGGAGGAAAATACATTAATTTCTTCCTGAAAGTAAGTCGTTTATTTTATGAAAACAAATAAGTGGGAGCCAAATAAATAGACGTATCGTCAGAAAGTTTCAAAACAAGTAACTTTCTCATTTTGCGACGAAATAAGAAAACACGCGTACAACGCGATAGGACGCATTAAAATTCTACGCTCCTCAGGCTTTTGTTTAATAGGGTAAAGACTTTTATAGCGACCGTCACTATACGATATGATGCAGATTCAATAATAACAAAAACTGGACAAGAGCGAGTCGGACTCGCGTAAAGTAGGGTTCCGTAGTCTTTTCAAAAAATAAATGTTTTTTATGAAAATTTTATGAAAACAAATAAGTGGGAGCCAAATAAATAGACGTATCGTCAGAAAGTTTCAAAACAAGTAACTTTCTCATTTTGCGACAAAAATAAGAAAACACGCGTACAACGCGATTGGACGCATTAAAATTCTACGCTCCTCTGGCTTTTGTTTAATAGGGTAAAGACTTTTATAGCGACTGTCACGATACGATATGATGCAGATTCAATAATAATAAAAACTGGACAAGAGCGAGTCGGACTCGCGTAAAGTAGAGTTCCGTAGTCTTTTCAAAAAATAAATGTATGGTTTAAAAAACAAAATTGTTTTTACAGTTGATGATGGAACGTTTTGTATAGAAAATCTTACTATGGACCTCATTAGAAGGCTCAAGGTCACTCTTAGGGGAGATGGAGTGAGCTATACTCGGAATTTCCCTACGCAATCGAATCAGAAATGAGGAGATCCGTAGGAGAACCAAAGTAACGAAGTTACGAAAGTTACGAAGTATCTAGTATCTCATCTGTGGCGTAGGGAAATTCCGAGTATAGCTCGCTCCATCTTCCCTTAGAGTGACCTTGAGCCTTCTTAAGAGGCCCATTGTAAGATTTTCTATACAAAATGTTCCAATATCAACTGTAAAATAATCTTGTTTTTTTAAAACGTACATTTATTTTTTGAAAAGACTACTGAACCCTACTTTGCGTGAAGTACGACTCGAACTTGTTCAGTTATAATTATTATTAAATCAAAGAACCTTTTTTTTATCCACAATTGATTAGCCCTTGGCATCATCTCACGTGATGGTAAGTGACGATGATGCCGAAGATGGAAGCAGATTTACCAAGATTCCTCAACGCAATGGGGATCTGCCTATCTTATCTTCAAGCCGGAACTTACCCGAAGTGGCGTTATATCACAAATATACAAAGACTTCATCTTCAATATTACAGTACTACGCAGTACTGTCGATGTACTTAAAAATCTCTACCTATTCTCGAGGAAGAAGCAGAGACATAATAATAATATATAATAACTTAATAACTAGTATTCCCGGCGAACTTCGTACCACCTTATACTACATTAAACTACCCTACCCTACCCTACCCTACCCTTCCCTACTACACTACACTACACTACACTACCCTACCCTTCCCTACCCTACCCTACACTACACTTCACTACTCTACACTACACTACCCTTCCCTACCCTACCCTACCCCTACACTACCCTACCCTACACTACACTACCCTATCCTACCCTACACTGCACTAAACTAAACTACCCTACCCTACCCTACATAAGAATCTTCTCCTGACAATAACGAACTCGACAAAAAAAATATTTGCGAAATCGGTCCAGCCGTTCACGCGTGATGCCGTGACCAAGGGAAATAGGGATTCATTTTTATATATATAGATGCTGTTGTTTATTTTTATCTTAGGATGAAATAATTTTCGAAAAACCTAACCTAACCTAAATGTCATCGACCGTTTTATAAAGTGTCCGGGATGTGGTTATGTGAAATAAGCTTTATTAAAAGCTTGTAACAATAATAATAAAATAATAAATACTTGCATGTGCAATCGATCAGTGTTTCGTCTCATGTCGGACGACATAAATGTCGTCATCCTCAGAAAGGCTCCGGGGCGAACGTTTAAATCCCAAGGTCTGAAAGGTACTGCTTTAAACATAAACAAATCATTATACTCACAGATTTTTAAGGCACTTTAAAACGTTTGTAACTTGAAGTTAAGTTCTTTTATGAACGAAAATATTTTATCTCGTTGGAAAATCTCATAAGCCTCATTTTACATTCATTAAACCAGCATCGTCATTATTATCATATCAGCCAAAAGACCTCCACTGCTGGACAAACGCCTCCCCTAAGGATTTCCACGACGACCGGTCCTGCGCTGCCGGTCGTCGATCCACCGTGTGAGGGGCCTGCCTACGCTAGGTCTTCCGGTGTGCGGGTGCCACTCGAGAACTCTAACTCTATCACTAAACTTAAGTGGCAGTGAACAAGTCACATAGCTCGTAGAACAGATGACTGTTGGAGCTTTCCCTCTCGTATTACCAGGTTTATGATATAGCGTCCCCACCACAGATAAGAAAAAAATTTTGCCGCACCAATAGATTGGTGAAGGAGGCGTGGCAGCGAGTTAGTTTCATGCACAAAGAGGTATGCTTCTGTCATTCGTAAATGATTGTACTGCGCAGAAATTGCACAATTTCATGGCAGGCAGAGCTCCGTGTGTTTTGGTGTCAAAATTGCCGAAATGGTCAATAATAAGGTGCAAAAATGCAACTGGCAAAGTAAATTTAATAAATGGAGGAGTTTCTTACCACGTGTAAGTGAAAAAACCTAAATGAAAATTAATCTATCTATATATATATATAAATGAATTGCTGTTCGTTAGTCTCGCTAAAACTCGAGAACGGCTGGACCGATTTGGCTAATTTTGGTATTGAATTATTTGTGGAAGTCCAGAGAAGGTTTAAACGTAGTGTAGGGTAGGGTAGGGTAGGGTGGGGTTGGGTAGTGTAGGGTAGGGTAGGGTTGGGTAGTGTAGGGTAGGGTAGTGTAGGGTAGGGTAGGGTAGGGTAGTGTAGTGTAGGGTAGTGTAGGGTAAGGTATTGTAGTGTAGCGTATGTAGGGTAGGGTAGTGTAGTGTAGGGTAGTGTAGTGTAGTGTAGGGTAGTGTAGTGTAGTGTAGGGTGGTGTAGGATAGGGTAGGGTAGTGTAGTGTAGTGTATGTAGGGTAGGGTAGGGTAGTGTAGGGTAGTGTAGTGTAGGGTAGTGTAGGGTAGTGTAGGGTAGTGTAGTGTAGGGTAGAGTAGTGTAGTTTAGGGTAGGAAAGTATAGGGTAGGGTATTGTAGGGTAGGGTTGGGTAGTGTAGTGTAGGGTAGTGTAGTGTAGTGTATGTAGGGTAGGGTAGGGTAGTGTAGGGTAGTGTAGGGTAGTGTAGGGTAGTGTAGGGTAGGGTAGTGTAGGGTAGGGTAGTGTAGTGTAGTGTAGGGTAGGGTAGTGTAGTGTAGTGTTGGGTAGGGTAGGGTAGGGCAGTGTAATGTAATGTAAGGCGGTACGTAGTTCGCCGGGACAGCTAGTACTTATATAAAAATAAGAATTTTTATTTTTGGTTTCTTGTTATTTAGTGCGAGGGTGTTGTCGATATTTTTGAACGATATTTTTTTTCCCGAATTGAAGCAAAAGTAGATCAGAACTACAGAACGTAACAATTTGTTTCCTACAAAATCAAGCACTGTTTACTCAAAGCATTTCAGCGATAATGACTTCGTGGTTACACCACACAAGAAATGCATAAAATGTTTTGCACTGCCTCATGTAGACGTTTGCATACTGTTTTCAGTACGTATCGGTCGTTTTAATATTTTCTTTACTTTTTACCTATTTACAAACCATAGTACTGGAAAGCATAGTTTGGGGCTGGATGACCGTGTTTGATTTGTCCATGAATATTTTTTTCTGTAAGTAGGTTATTATCTTATAAGTTGTATAAATTATAGTTTTAATAGAGTTTTAGTTTACTTTTCTTTGAATGAAATAAATCATTAGTACAGGTAAGCATTAAAGTATTTCTAGGCTTAAAAAAACATGCAAAAAAATATATACAGGTATGTGGCGGAAAAAAAAGTAATAATTTGTTTCCCATTCGTAAAAACAGAAAATTCGAAATCAACAGAATAAGGTTGCTAAGCAAATCGGTTGGATAGACAGATCAGGAACTGCATCAGATTATGCTATTTTCCCGGGATAAAATGTAGCCTATGTCCTTCCCCGTGACACAGGCTACCTGCATGCCAAATTTTATAAAGATTGATCAAGGCGTTGAAGCGTGAAAAGATAACAAAGAAACACATTTTCACATTTATAATATTATAGTAAGGATTAGGTAGCAAATTATTAATTTTTTTGTAAGTACAAATTATTTCTGTATAGTGTATTGTATAGTTACATTACATTGTATATAGTAACCAAGCCAACCAAGTAAATCGAGAAGTCTTGATAAGGAAAATAAAATATATCATCATATCAGCCGAAGGAAGTCCACTGCTGGACATAGGCCTCCCCCAAGGATCTCCACGACGACCGGTTCTGCGCTGCCCGCATCCAGCGGCTTCCCGCGACCTTCACCAGGTCATCGGTCCACCGAGTGGGAGGCCTGCCTACACTACGCTTTCCGGTGCGTGGTCGCCACTCGAGAACTTTACTGCCCCAACGGCCATCTGTTCTACGAGCAATGTGCCCCGCCCACTGCCACTTAAGTTTAGCAATTCTGAGAGCTATGTCGGTTACTTTGGTTCTCTTACGGATCTCCTCGTTTCTGATTCGATCACGCAGAGAAACTCCGAGCATAGCACGCTCCATTGCCCTTTGGGTGACCTTGAGCCTTCTTATGAGGCCCATAGTAAGCGACCATGTCTCAGTTCCGTACGTCATCACTGGCAACACACATTGGTCGAAGACCTTGGTCTTAAGACACTGCGGTATCTGGGACGTAAAGATATTGCGAAGCTTCCCGAACGCTGCCCACCCTAGTTGGATTCGACGATTGATCTCTTTCTCGAAGTTGGACCTACCTAACTGGACTGTTTGTCCCAGGTATACATATTCGGTAACAACTTCGAGTGTAGAGCCTCCAACCTTCAGAGGAGTAGGTATGACACGGACGTTTGACATAATTTTCGTCTTGTCCATGTTCATTCTAAGACCCACTTGTTGCGAGGCTCTACTGAGGCCATCGAGCATTGTGCCTAAGTCGTCCATAGTCTCAGCCATGACCACGATATCGTCAGCGAATCGAAGGTGGGTGATGTACTCGCCGTTGATATTGATGCCGAGTCCACCCCAGTCCAAAAGCTTGAAAACATCTTCCAGGGCGGCGGTGAACAGTTTCGGAGATATAACGTCTCCCTGTCTCACCCCTCGCTGCAGCTGGATAGGTTCCGAGTTTTGATCCTGGAGGCGAACCGACATGGTGGCGTTTTCATACAAACACTTCAGCACTTCGATATATCGATAGTCAATTTGGCACCTCTGGAGAGACTGTAACACAGCCCAGGTTTCGACCGAATCGAAGGCTTTCTCATAGTCCACGAACGCCAAGCATAGTGGCTGATTGTACTCTTCAGTCTTCTGTATAATCTGCCGCAGCGTATGTATGTGGTCTATGGTACTAAATCCTTTTCGGAAACCGGCTTGTTCGGGAGGCTGGAAGTCGTCAAACCTGCGTGCGAGACGATTCGTAATGACCCTCGAAAACAGTTTGTAGACATGGCTCAGAAGTGAGATGGGTCTGTAGTTCTTCAGCAGGGTATTGTCGCCCTTTTTGAAGAAAAGCACGACCACACTTCTGTGCCATGCCTTAGGCGTTTGTCCCTCAAGTATAACGGAATTAAATAATTTCTGAAGAGCTTTAAGTACCGGTGTTCCACCTGCTTTCAGAAGTTCAGCCGTAATTCCATCATCACCCGGTGCCTTATTGTTTTTAAGCTGTTTAAGAGCCATTCTAATCTCGTACAGGCTGACGTCCGGGATATCTTCGGTATAGTGTCGGGTAAGTCTAGCTCTTGGGTCTTTAGCCAGATCGCTGACAGGCAGACGTGTGGTCGTGTACAATTGTCCGTAGAACTTCTCAACTTCTTCCAGCAACTCAGTCTTAGACGATATGATCCTGCCGTCCTCAGTCTTCAGCTTGGTCAGTTGGCTTTGACCAACAGACAGATCTCTAGCGAACACTTTTGAGCCTTTGTTGTTCTCAATCGCCTCTTTAATACAATTTGTATTAAAGTGGCGCAAATCGCGAGTTAGAGACTTAGAGATCTGCCTGTTTAGTTGCCGATACTGAGTAGCGTCTTCAGAGGACTGCAAAACCAATCTGCGTCTTTCTTCCATGAGGTTGCTGGTGAAGTCAGAGATTTTTTTGGTTCTGTTTGAACGGCGAGTTTTGAAAATCTTAGACCCGACCGTTTGGACAATTTCCACGAACCTGTCGTTATAATCGTCCACATTCTCGCAGTCTCCTAGGCATTCGAAGCGATTGTGCAGCTCGAGCTGAAAGTTTTCGGGGTTTTGGAGCTGGATGGGCGCTGTGGACTTCATCAGTCGACATCTTTCTAGCTTGGTCTTTAGATTCAATGTGCCTCTTACCATTCGGTAATCGCTTCCTGTTTTGACTGAGTTGATCACAGAGACATCATTGAATATTTGCCTTCTTGTCGACAAGATGAAGTCGATCTCGTTCTTCGTTACGCCATTGGGATGCAACCATGTCCACTTTCGCTGTTTAGGCTTTTTGAAGAAGGAGTTCATCATAAAGAGGCCCTCCTTCTCCATAAAGTCGGCCAGCAGCTGGCCACGTGCATTTCTCTCCCCATATCCAAATTGCCCCACTCTCAGCTCACCATCACTTCGTTTGCCCAGTTTCGCGTTAAAGTCCCCCATAACAATGGTGTATTGAGTCCGGGAGCTATTATGTAGAGCTCTAGAGATATCCTCATACAGGAGCTCCACTTCGTCGTCGGAGTGTTGCGCGGTCGGTGCATATACCTGAATAACTTTCAACGAATACCGTTTGGTAATTCGGAAAATAAGGTACGCTACCCTCGTCGAAACACTCTCGATCCGGATCACATTGTTAATGAGGGACTTGTGGACTAGAAACCCGATACCACCCTCGGACAGTTGGTCGCCCTCCCGGAAATAGAGCAGGTTTCCGGATTTAAGGATTATGGTGTCCTCCCCCTCTCTTCGGACTTCACACAATCCTACGATGTCCCATCGTAACCTGCTCAATGCTTCCTCGAGTTCTGTTAGCTTTACGTCGGTTCGCAGTGTGCGCGTGTTGTAGGTTGCCAGGGCCAGAGGTCTTTTATTTAGGTAGCCTGGCATCTGCCGGGGATTCTTCGCACCCCATGCCCCGCCGTTACCTTGACCGCTACCGGAGCCAGGAATAGCGGGGCCGCCGGGGACTAGGGGCCGTTTTTTCTTTGTGTCGGTCATTTGGGGGGTGTTGCCGTAATCGCCACGCTTGGCAGGCGGGTTGGCGATCGCAGTGTTGCAGATTGGCTGCATAACCACGGAAAGACGCTGCTGCCCATCCTCCGGTTTGAGTCCCTTAGTCGGCTCTTACGACACCTATTGGATGAAATAGGATGGCCCTATTCTAAGCCGGGAGCCATACGGCCTTCTAAGCCGGGAGCCATACGGCCAATAATAAAATATATGTTATAATAAAATGAAAGTTATGATAATGAAATTTTAATAAACTCCTAATCGATATCTGAAGGTCCTGGAGGTCTCTGACCACGAATTTTTATAAATATATCTTTTAGCATAGTATGGTAATAATATTATTATCTAAGATAGACCGAAAATCACTATTTTTACGACTCACTAACTCATCAAAATATATAGTCCACTTCCAGGTGACTTAGAAACTTGAAATTTGGCATCAAGGTAATTTATTGGACGTATATAAAGGAAAAATACGAAAATCAGCCAAGTGTGAGTCGTACTCGTACACCAAGAGTTCCGTATCACCAATACTCATAAAATATAAATACCACTACCGGGTGACTTAGAAACTTGAAATTTGGCACCGAGGTAGGTTATTGGACGTAATACAAAGAAAAAAATCAAAAAAATGGCCAAGTTCCAGTCGTACTCACAAAATTTGGGTTCCGCACCACCACTCCTCATTGGAATAATAATATAGGCCACTTCCAGGTGACTTTTTTAAATTGAGATTTGGAATCGCAGTGGGTTTATTGGACGTAATATGTAAGAATTAAAAACTGGTAAGTGCGACTCTGGCTTGTGCACCGAGGGTTCTGTACCACCAAAAATATCTTATATATCTATTAGTTCAATAAGGAAATTAGTATTTGTACTTTACATAATTTAATGATATCACAACAAAACATAAATAAGAAATGGGGCCAAGTTCAATATAAAAAAATTACAACGATCTAAATGGGTAGGTACTCAGTTCTATAGTGGTTTCTTAATCATAGCTACGAAACTTCAAATTTAAATATTTATTTTAGACTTCTCCAAATAATAGAAAAAGTACAACAGTTTTCAGTTTCTTAAAAAAATATGTTCTGTTCTACTAAATGGTGTAAGTAAAGTAGGTATGTGCAAGTTTAAATGATCAAGGTGCCAAGCAAGCAAAGCTTACTTTTTAAAAGTAAATAAAAATATAGAATGAAATTGGATACTAAAAACATGACAAGTTACACCATGCAAAAGCACAGAACATAACATTTTTTTTTAAGAAACTGAAAACCGTTGTACTTTTGTTTGGTTTCTGCACTATATCTATCACAAACAGCCTGTGTTTTTTTGAGTTAAGGAAAATATTATACAAGGCTAATAGTTTATAATTATAATGTTATAGTAGTAGTTAAAATATATGTTAGAATAAAATGAAGGTTATGAGAATGAAATTTTAATAAACACCTAATCGATATCTGAAGGTTCTTGAGGTCTCTGACCACGAAACCGTGGTCACTTTCAAAGCAACCGGCGTAGTAATTGAAAAACCTATCATACCTCGCATTCCTAATATAATCTATGGATATTAAAAAATGTCTAACTATAACCACAACACTATGAAAATGACACCATGTTTGGAAAAAATATTGCACGGAAAGTTTCTATTGAATAACTTTAGTTCTAATCTTACGATCTGAAGTTTAATTCGAAATATTTTTTTTAATGAGTTGCACAACATTACATATTATTTCTTAAGTTCTTATTTAGTTTGTTTGATTTAGTGATTATTTATCACATTATTTTTTAAACTTTTAGTGCTCATCAATTAAACTGGGCAGTTTTACTATCCTGGTATCACCTTGTCATTGTCATTCTGTCAATTTTCATAAACTCAATCTTTAAGTCTACTTTAATTTAATGATTTTATCGGTTTGTTTTTTTGTTTTTGGGGGAGGTTACTTTAAAAAAATACCCAATAGCATCAACCTGTTTGTAGTGTGCTTTATGTGTAATGGCACGCTCGGTGTTAGTACTAAAAAATCAACATCAGGGTTCTATAGAATTCTTTAATTCTGTGATCCCCACTCACTCACAGCTAGGTCATATAGTGAGGGCCGCTATTCCTGCCAGCACCTTATGGCGAATGCAAGGACCAGTTGCGGTAGGTCTTGCCGCCAAGACGCTTGTCCTGGTACTCTGCAAGGCGAGTGCCTCGTGGAAGGGAACCAATACCTGCTGTCCAGGTAGGTCCCGGAGCTGTAGGCACGCTCATCGTTGGAGCAGTAAAGTTCTCATAAAACCTTACCCTGAATAAAACCTGAAGGTCGCAGGAAGACCTATATGCGGGGACCGCAGGACCTGTCGTTGCGGAAATCTTCGAAAGGGTCCTTTGTTCACTAGTGGACGTCTTTTGGATGAAATGACGATGATGATGATGATGAAACCATACCCAAGTTATACTACAAACACATTTTTATACCCAATTGGTAAGCCCTTGGTATTATCTCACCAGATGGTAGGTGACGATGATACCGAAGATGGAAGCGGGTTTATCAAAATTCCCCAATGTAATGGAAGAACTGGTTAAGCTGGAATACTGTTAACCAGTTAAAGGCCCGACCACCTGCGACCACTTCATACAATTACGAGGTGTGCGGCAAACCGACTAGGAATCAAAGTGGTCGCCATGACCGAAATCAGTCGGATAGATCATTAGTGACGTGGAGTCTGTAAGGCCCCAGCCTGTTTTGATTTTTGTGATTTGAATGCTTCCCTGCGCCCTGCGCGTGTCCCTCACGACCGAACCTCACAGTAGCTTCGGTTTTAGTCCTAAAATATCGGGAAGGGAGAAGGTTGCGTCATCCGGTGCGGTACATGTGAGAAAAAATACCTGTTAAGGCGGTTATATTATAGATTTTCCTTATTTTTGACGTTACTCCAAAACGACAGAAAACCCAAGGTAAGAAAACAAAATACCCTTATTGTTGATGATGTTCTTTAAAGTCAAAAGCTATTAGAAACACGATTGAGCAGTTTTGGCTCGATAGCAAAAAATCCCAAAGATATGTCTACACCGTTACTTTCAACTCTAGTAACGACTAATATATTGAAGTATAAATTATTTATAAAAATATACAAAAATATTTGTTATGATAAAATCAAGTGAGTACATAATGTAATTATTTTTTATACTTTCATTGAAGTTTTTGATTGAAACGAAAAAAGTGAGAAAGTGTGGTTATTTTCTTTACTCTTTACAAGTAAAGAAACAGGTAGTGACAACTGTTCCAATTTATTATTATTATATCAGCTCATATACGTCCCCACCGAGGGGCTCGAGCCTACCCTAAACCAGGGGATTAGGCCTTAGTCGACCACGCGGGCCCAGTGCGGGTTGGTCGACTTCACACACAACCTTCGAGTTTCTTCGCAGGTGTGTGCAGGTTTCCTCACGATGTTTTCCTTCACCGTTAAAGCAATCGGTAATGATATGTACGTAAGTTTTTGAAAAACTCATTGGTACATTGGCCGTCCAGATTTGAACCCGGTACCTCTGGTTAGATGGACCGAGTCG
The DNA here is from genome assembly GCA_947284805.1 of Coleophora flavipennella. NCBI lineage: Eukaryota > Metazoa > Arthropoda > Insecta > Lepidoptera > Coleophoridae > Coleophora > Coleophora flavipennella. The sequence continues at coordinate 5,865,329 of OX369266.1, forward strand.
TTACCGGTTGAGCCACCGACGCTTTCCTGTTCCAATACCTCGCCTTAAAAGTCGAAAAGGAGGCTGTGAGATCCCACATCCCTATTTCCTACTTTTAGGTAATAGTGCACAAAATGTCAGAAAACAGTATAATATTATGTAGTGATTCTGGTACAAAGAGGTTATCTAGAGGTCAAATCAACAAACCAGTACAAAAATACTGCAGGTAGATGATCCAATTTTTGAACAGCAAGTGAGTAATTCTCTTCTTCTCGGTTCAGATCAATCCGATATTGTAGACGAATACCTTAGTATAATAAAATCCTTATTATCTTACTAATATTATAAATGTGAAAATGTATTTGTTTGTTTGTTTGTTACCTTTTTACGCTTCAACACCTTAACCCATCGTGATGAAATTTGGCATGCAGGTAGCCTGACAACTTCTAAATTTCGCCGCTAGAGGCGCTATTTAGAATCTATGCATCGCGAATAAGATAGCCAGTTCCCTAATGCGATGGGGGAATCTTGGTAAGCCCGCTTACATCTTCGGCATTATCGGTGACTTACCATCAGGTGGTATGATTGTACGAATTGTAAATTTTAAAAAACCGGCCAAGTGCAAGTCAGAATCGCACACATAGGATTCCGTACCAGCATACTAGATGGCGCTAGTTACTTCAACTTTTAAAAGACGTGTTTTTTTGTATGGGGACTTTCACTTTTTCTAACTTTTAGCATTTGTTGTTATAGCGGCCACTGAAATACATCGTCTGTGAAAATTTAAACTGTCTAGCTATCACGGTTCATGAAATACAGCCTGGTGACAAACGGACAAACGGCCGGACAGCGCAGGCTTAGTAAAATGTCCCGTTTTTACCTTTTTGGTACGGAACACTAAAAAACTCTCATCACACAAAATCACTTAGTTGGTGTAGGGCGTTTTACCAAAGAGCGATTTTCTGTTGTAGCCTGTTTTCCGCCAGAAGTATCAAATGTTTTTCCGCTGCCCCCCGGTGCATCAAGGAAAAACGATTCTCAGAGCTACGACTCCGCGCTTTTTAGTACTTTGTCAACAAAAACCACTTTGCTCTACTCTAAGTCTTGGGATGTTATCACTTACGAATCACGATCGCGGCGGACATTTCAGCTGCAGCACACCCTGGACACTTCATACAAAGGACCAGAAATGACATTTCAAAAAAGGAATGACGGAACCATAGACTTATATTTTAAGTCTGTGGACGCAACAAACAAAATGGCGGCCAAATCTTTTACGTTCGACAACCAAACTGTAACCAATCTGTATCAATGTAGGTGACGAGGGGGTGAGGTCGCAATCTAGAGAGCGGCAGGGAGTGTCCATACTGTACGTTAGTACTAATATATACTTTGGCAGCAATGTAACCGGTTTCCGCGGCGTACTTGCTGTACATACGTGGCTGGTCTGAGAACAAATCCAGAATCACTCCGTACTTTGGTGAAAATCCGTTCGGTAGTTTTTAAGTTTATCGCGTTAACAGACAAAAGCGGCGGTGGACTTTGTTTTATAATATAGCTAGCTTTTACCCGCTTCTTCGCCAGCGAGGACAACGTTTTTATGAATGTCTTTGAGGGTGAGTGGAACGTGGACATCAGTTTTCTCCAGATCTCTCAGAAACTCTATATTGTCACCCCCCCACCAACCAATTCTATAAAAAAACACTCCAATCCATTGCTCCGTTACGATGCCGACGTGCTCGAGCATGGCAATGAGTTTTTCCCAGATCCCTCGGGAACTATGTCAGTATATGCTTATTAGTTAATTATGTCATTTCCCATCCCCTCAACCATCTCTGTGCAAAAAATCACAACAATCTATTATTCCGCTGCGATGTTAAAGAAACCCAAAAAAAGTATTATTTCAGTTCCCTCAGGAATAACACTGGACTATGCTATTTTCGTGGCGTCGTTGGCATAATGGCTAGGGCCGCCGCCCTAACCATTCGAGGTCGTGGTTCAAATCCTGCCACGTACCAATGTGATTTCGAATTTAGATTTCATATGTACGTTTATCCGATGCTCTTACGGTGAAGGAAAACATCGTGAATAAACTCGCAGGTTGTGTGTGAAGTCGACCAATCCGCACTGGGCCCGCGTGGTCGACTAAGGCTCGATTGCCCTAATTCAGGGTAGGCTCGAGTCGAGTCCCTCGGTGGGGACATATATGAGCTAAAATGATGATGCTATTTTCACGGGATACAAAGTTAGTCCTTCCCCGTGATACAGGCTACCTACATGTCAAATGTAATTAAGATTGTTTTAGGTGTTGAACCGTGAAAAGGTTACAAATAAACAAACAAATACATTTTTACATTTATTATATTAGTAAGGTTAAGGAAGATAAGATTAAAGATAAAATAAGATAGAAGATTGTAGATTCTTTTATATCGAACTCAACTGGATTTTCTCTATTTTATTTTACACTCCATAAGACGCAAATCTATTGACAAGTCACGGATCCAGTGACGTCCTACCCTCGTCAAACGTAGATAATCGGACACCAAACGGAGCCACCTGGAGCCTACCGCTAGTTGGGAGGGACTAACCTTGCCAAGTACATTTTGTCAGTTCATTTGCTATGTAGACAATTATTTTTGACGGTGATATTATAATCTTCTTTCATTTCTGATTTCGATCACTTTAAATGTTAATATAGGAAAGATAATAATAAAAAAAGAAAACTTTTTTTGCTTGCGTTAGCTAGGAATACCATAGAGTAAGTGGAGAGCTTTAAATATCTTGGATCAGAACTAACCAGGAAGAACAGGGCTGAGAAAGGAGTAAAAGCTAGAGTTATAGCGGGAAACAGGTATTTCCATGCATGTAGAAAACTCTTAAGGTCGAAATTCTTAAGCATAGCGTTTTTAACCGCCTCCGTGGCGTAATGCTTAGTTTATTCGCTTCACACCAGGAGGTCGCGGGTTTGATTCCCGGCGGGGTCAACTTTGTAAGACTCAGTTTGGTTGGTGGTAGGGCATTTTCATAGCTCGCCTGGCTAGCAACCATCATCTTATCTTAGTCTTGCCGCTAAATATCAATGTTAACATCATTCATGTGTTCCGGCTTAAAGATAAGATAGCCAGATCTCCATTGCGTTGGGGAATCTTGGTAAGCCCGCTTCCATCTTCGGCATCATCGTCACTTACAATCAGGTGAGATTATGGTGAAAAAAAGTTAACCATCTACCGTACCATCATTAGACCTGATGTGACTTACTCATGTGAAACCTGGGCTGGGCTATGTATGACTCAGAAAGACGAAGTAAGGCTTGCCATTGTTAAGCGAAAAGTACATGGAAAGATCTTTGGACCGATGAGAGAGAGGCAGATAACTTATATCGCATCCGAATGAACCACGAACTACAAGTACTGATGGGGCAAGAACTATCGTAAGATTCTTTAAAGCACGTCTTGGATAGGCCGGGCGTCTGGAAAGAATCCCGGACAATCGGGCTGTAAAAGTTATGACGCAATAGAAGAGATCAATGGGCAGGTCAAGGAAAGGTGGATTGATTGTGTCAAAGACCTTCGAAAAATGGGAAAATTTAGCAACTGGAGGAAGGAGGTACGCAATCGAGTCAAGTGGAGGAAAACTGTGGAAGATCAAGACCCAAAAAGAGTTAGGGCGCCGATGGAATGAGCTAGGAATTTCAACCGCCTCCGTGGCGTAATGGATAGTCCATTCGCTTTACACCAGGAGGTCGCGGGTTCGATTCCCGGTGGGTCAACTTGTAAGACTCGGTTTGGTTGGTGGTAGGGCATTTTCTAAGCCCGCCTGGCTAGCTACCACCATTTTATCTAAGTCTTGCCGCCAAACATCAGTGTTAACAACATTGATGTGTTCCGGCTTGAAGATAAGATAGCCAGTTCTCATTCCGTTGGGGAATCTTGGCAAACCCGCTTCCATCTTCGGCATCATCATCACTTACAATCAGGTGAGATGATGCCAAGGGCTTACCAATTGTGAATAAAAAAAAATTGAACTTACTATGCCGGTTGAATGTGAATAATGATATAATTGAAGATAGGGTTTTATCAAAGGAGACTTAATTTTATTTCTAAAAGTAAGTAAAACTCTATTTTTTTTTTAATTACTTGGCGATTTTGTGACACAAAATTTTTAAAATGAAATTAATGAATAACCCTTTTAGTTGGTTTCATAAAACATTTTTTTTTACTTTTTAAGTTTTTTTTTAAAACGTGTACCTACGTAAAATTCTAACTTAATCAGAAACCGGGAAGTGGGTCAAATTTAACCTACAGTTTTCGAAGTAGCCAACTTACATACGAACATTACAAGTTAAAAGCTTTTTCAATTCAGTTGCTCGAAAAGTGGTACTTTCTGTGCACAAAATTGATTTTACCACACACGTGTTTTTAGTGTTCCGTACCTAAAGGGTAAAAACGGGACCCTATTACTAAGACTTCGCTGTCCGTCTGTCTATATGTCTGTCTGTCCGTCTGTCACCAGGCTGTATTTCATGAACCGTGATTGCTAGCGAGTTGAAATTGTCACAGATGATGTATTTCTGTTGCCGCTATAAAAATAATAACAATAGTGCCTTCTAGTATGATGTTACGGAACCCTTTGTACTAGCGCCATCTAGTATGACTACTCTTTGTGTACGGTTCTGACTCGCACTTAGCCGTTTTTCTACTTTGCCACTTTAAAAAAAATCTAGCTAAGGGAATCAAGACATTTCTAGCAAATAAAAATATAACAACTAAAGATACAGAATCTTTTTTGAGACTTTTGAAAGGAGAATTTTAAAAGAGATAGATTATTCTTCCGAGAGGTAACATAATGCTAGTTGGTTAGATTCTCTTTTGGCTATACTCGTGCCTTTGTGAAGAAAGGAGAATAAATACCACGGTGGCCTGTGTCAGAAAGAAAAAAGATTGATGACGCGTGAAGCGCATAGGTTACACAAAAAAAAAATGTTATATTTTCCAAAGAGGTTGCATGCACTATTATACCAAGCCATAATGTAATCATTTTAAGGTAATATTAAAAAAAAATACGCATGCGTATGTGTGCGTAGCTTTAGATGAGAAAACGAGAAAATAATGAAAAATGTACTTATAGGTGAATGTTTTTTTTAATTTACAATGGTAAGCTCTTGGCATCATCTCACATGATGGTAAGTGACAATGATGCCGAAGATGGAAGCGGGCTTACCAAGATTTCTCAACGCAACAATAGGGATCTGGCTATCTTATACATCAATGCTGTTAATACTGATGTTTAGCGGCAAGACTTAGATAAGATGGTGGTAGCTAGATAGGTGGGCTTAGAAAATACTCTACCACCAACCAAACCGAGTTTACAGCAAGTTAACCCCTCCGGGAATCGAACTCCCGACCTCCTGGTGTGAAGCGAATGGACTAACTAACGAAGGTCGTTAAAACAAATTATGAAAAACAAAGTAAGATTACTCCCCCGGTCATTTAAAATTTGCCCCAAGTCCAGTATAATGAAACATTGATAGGTATGTAAAATGTAAATGTCACCGTTAAATTGTACAAACCGTTAGATTGTTAGTTTTAACCGCCTCCGTAAGCCCAGCGGCAAAGTTCACTGGCTTTACACAGGAGGTCGCGGGTTCGATTCCCGGCGGGGTCAATTGTAAGACTCGGTTTGGTTGGTGGAAGGGCATTTTCTAAGCCCGCCTGGCTAGCTACCACCATCTTATCTAAGTCTTGCCGCCAAATATCAATGTTAATATCATTGGTGTGTTCCGGCATGAAGATAAGATAGCCAGTTCCCCATTGCGTTGGGGAATCTTGGTAAGCCCGCTTCCATCTTCGGCAACATCGTCACTTACCACCTGGTGTGATGAAGCCAAGGGTTTACCAATTGTGAATAAAAATAAAAAAAAAATAAAAAAATTGTAATCTAACGGAATCTATCTCGCGAGATTGTGAACTGTTAAAAGATTGTGATTCATAACATACTAATACTACTCATCAAAATGAAAAACTTTCCACAAGGAACCCATAGTTAATTATCAAAAAAAAATTTAGACCCACCATACTTAAAATGCACAAAACGGTCTATCAGCTTATCGATTTGTATGAAGAGTAAAAATATTTTTTTGTGATTTCAGCAAAGTCGTAGAACAATTATTGTTCAGTATGATGAGTAGAAGCCCCAGTTAACGAGACCTGCACCAATTTTGTTACATTCTGTATATTCGTATAATTCATTCAATTTTTAAATTTTAGCCAAGATGTACCCACCCTCATTATTTGACTAAGCGTATGAATTTCTCGTCTATTATTAATATTTTTATGTACGTAGCACTATTTATAAGTACTAATGTGACTTATTTAAATTGTAATTACTTAGCTAATAATCATCATCATCATCATCATCATATCCTGCTGGACATAAGCCTACCCTAAGGATTTCCACGACGACCGGTTCTGCGCTGCCCGCATCCAGCGGCTTCTCGCAAACTTCACCAGATCATCGGTCCACCGAATGGGAGGCTGGCCTACGCTACGTTTGCTGGTGCCCGGTCGCCACTCGATTAGCTAAAAGCTAATATCTGAAGATAAAACAAACCTTAAATTTAACAATAAACTACATCATTTATTAATCTTAACCCGTTACAAAACAAATCCGATAAACAGCTACCCAAAACCATTGTACCATTGTACACCAACAAAATTTCTGGAATTACAGAACGCTTTCAGAAAGCTTACAATGAAACTGTTTGGTGTTTGGCCTCACGAATCTCAGGTGACCGAGGGCTCTGACAAGGGTCAGTATCATTGGATGACCTTACATCGTCTGTTTATGGATTGGTTCTAAGTAACAGAACTGCTAAGTTTCATCGTTTAACCAAAGAAGACTAAATTACTCATTATACTTACAATTTTTTAAAGTAAAACCTTTAATTTTACTGTTTTTATAATGCAAGTCCATGACACGAGTTATCGATAGGCCATTATCAGGCTGTACATTCATGGGTCGTGCATTATCGTTTGGGCATTACTGGGACCCAAAACGCATATTTCCAAATTGAAAAAAGGCGAGCACAGTATTTCCTTAGATTCTATTGAAAACAAACAGTAGAATAGATGATCCTGAGACGTTGAATCCACTTCCAAAGTTCATGATCAAACCAAAATTAAAATACCAAAAAGATCTGTTATCACCAGGAATACGGCATCTTACCAAATTTCAACTCTATAAATAACAAATCTCTGAGGGTCATTTTAAAATTGATTACACATACCTAATACAAACAAATAAACAAACAAACTCGCCGCGAAGTGTACCTAATAAAAGTTTTTAATAACCTACTCAATTTTATTAAATATGAAAAACCCTACTCAATAAGTGTGACTTACGTGGTTAAAGCGTCGGTGGCGTAATGGCAAAAGCCGCTACCTCCTGTCCAGGATGTCGTGGTTCGATCCTGCCACGTGCCAATGTGTTTTCGAAGTTCAATTTCATATGTACGTTTATCCGACGCTCTTATACGGTGAAGGAAAATATCGTGAGGAAACCTGCACACGCCTGCGAAGAAACTCAAAGGTTGTGTGTGAAGTCGACCAACCTGCACTGGGCTGGGCCCACGTGGTCGAGTAAGGCCCGGTCAACCTAATTCAGGGTAAGCTCGAGCCCCTCGGTGGGGACGTATATGAGCTGTTATGGTGACGTGGTTAGAACGATGTTGCAAATGCACTGATCTAAAGAACGGTCATTAGTTATTACCTGTATGGATTTAACTGTAAGTGGTATTCCACCAACCAAACCGAGTCTTAAAAAGTTATACTCCGCTGGGAATCGAGCCCGCGGCCTCCTGATATAAAGCTAATGGGCTTAACCAGTACGCCACGGAGGCGGTTGCGGCGGCTTTCGCTAGGTAGGTAGACCGATAGACTAGTGAGGATAGCGGAAAACCGCTGGATGTAGGTATGTGGTTCTGCGTCTTGCTACAGATAAGTGGAAAACAGAGGTCTATGGGGAGGCATGTGTGCTACAGTGGACTTCTTCAGAAGATTAGCTATGCGGTTTCTTAGAATAATTATCGCTTAACGGTTTCGCTCATCTGAACCTTCGAACTATTGTGTATTGTGAACACGGTTCAGAGCTTAAATTAACAAATGAGAGAAGGGCATGGAATGATTTAAGGTTTGTTATTGTTTGTGGTGTAGAATTTTGAGATAATTTCTGATTTTATTAGGATTGTCATTTTGTAGTCGGCTAAGTTAGCATCAGTGGGATTTTTCTTAAGCTTGCGCTTGGCCTTATTTCGTTTAGTCATAGCTCGTTTAATCGTGTCATTTAGCCAAGGTGCAGGTGGCCGTTTGACTTTCACTCTTTTAATTGGAGCATGTTTATCAAACAGTTTGGTGATAATTAAGTTGAAATGGTGAATCTTATCATCAGTATTGCACGAGCTGATCACTGGAGACCAATCAAGACTTAAGGCATCTTCTTTAAGACGCTTCGAATCAATATTTTTAAAACTACGGAGAAACAAGTACTTGGGTTTACGCTCCTCAGGCCTGAGTTTGTATGATATAAAAATTTAATCATGATATGAGAATGGCCATGTAAGCTGGCCATGGCTTACAAGAGGATTACAAGAGAGGGTTAGAATTACCATGTTCTTGCAATATCATTGAAGTTACAAGATACCAAATTTAGTATAAATCAGACATGTGTAAATTGCTTCAACTGCTTCCTTTCATCAACTAGAAAAGAGCTGGTGTCCTGAAACGGCTGTATAGATTTTCTTGAATCAAAGCTCAGAAAACTCTTGATCAAGTCACATTTGAAAAAAAATATGAAAATCGCTCCATTTTGATCAATATAATATATTAAAAAAGTAAGTGCACAATGTGAGTGCCTCTAAAACTCAGAAATAAGTCCCAGTGTGATCAAGGGAGTTAATGGTGTGTACCCTCTATCCCCCATCTGTGAAGAAGGTTGCCATTTTAACTGAAGGTGTGTTTTTGAAGATTTAAGGGCTGGAAGCCCTCCAGATATTTCTAGAACAGTCCTGAATATTTGATAGTATTCGAGAGCATTCCACAACAACATCCCAGATCATTGTGGAACATTCCGGAATAATCTCGAATATTCTAGAACATTGTGGACCATTTGAAGTATCCTTTGGTTGTATGGGTGGGGCTACCCATTGGTAAGGGGTATTTAAAGAAGATCCGTCGTAGGTTTGAACGTATTACATCAACTTCATGATCGACCCCAGCTCGTATTGCCAGCTCCATTATAGTACGTACGCCAAATGCCCCACGTCTCTGGAGGAGACCCCATTTTAGTACGCTGTTTACGTGCTCATATTTCGAGCGAAAACACATTGATAAAACTACTTTTGTCTAAGTCTTTCGCATTAAAACGTGTCACCGTGAAGTAAAAGCGTCGTTCTCGGTAAAAAGAAATTCCGCGAAATCTGCCAGAAATACCACATCATGGTATCCACAGATGTAGATAGGTCGGCCATTTTTTTTCGCACAGAAAATGAAACTAGACAAAAGCTTAAGCTTCTACTAGCGAAACTGAGTTATTTGTTTTCACCAAACATGTAACTGGACAAAAGCTTGAGCTCCTACTAGCGAAACTGAGTTATATGTTTTCACCAAACATGTAACTGGACAAAAGCTTGAGCTCCTACTAGCGAAACTGAGTTATATGTTTTCACCAAATATGTAACTGGACAAAAGCTTGAGCTCCTACTGGCGAAACTGAGTTATATGTTTTCACTAAACTGGTAACTGGACAAAAGCTTAAGCTCCTACTAGCAAAACTGAGTTATATGTTTTCACCAAACATGTAACTGGACAAAAGCTTGAGCTCCTACTGGCGAACCTGAATTAAATGTTTTCACTAAACTGGTAAGTGGACAAAAGCCTAAGCTCCTACTAGTGAAACTGAGTTATATGTTATACTAAACATGTAACTGGACAAAAGCTTGAGCTCCTACTAGCAAAACTGAGTTATATGTTTTCACCAAACATGTAATTGGACAAAAGCTTGAGCTTCTACTGGCGAAACTGAGTTATATGTTTTCACTAAACTGGTAACTGGACAAAAGCTAAAGCTCCTACTGGCGAAACTGAGTTAAGTGTTTTCACTAAACTGGTAAGTGGACAAAAGCCTAAGCTCCTACTAGCGAAACTGAGTTATATGTTTTCACCAAATATGTAACTGGACAACAGCTTGAGCTCCTACTAGTGAAACTGAATTATATGTTTTCACCAAACATGTAACTGGACAAGAGCTCTATCTCCTACTAGCTAAACTGAATTAAATGTTTTTAGAAAACATGTAACTGGACAAAAGCTTGAGCTCCTACTAGTGAAACTGAGTTATATGTTTTCATCAAACATGTAACTGGACAAAAGCTTGAGCTCCAACTAGCGAAACTGAGTTATATGTTTTCACTAAACATGTAACTGGACAAAAGCTTGAGCTCTTACTAGCGAAACTGAGTAATATGTTTTCACTAAACTGGTAACTGGACAAAAGCTTAAGCTCCTACTAGCAAAACTGAGTAATATGTTTTCACCAAACATGTAACATGTATTACTTTTGTGTCACTAATTTTATTTCCATGGACAATCGCATCGTATCCTACTGTACCACGACAGTAGGTAGGTAGGTATAGTAGGGGGTGGGTTAAAATGAAGATGCGTGCTTACTGATGATGGAAATTATTAAAAGTATAAGTAAAAGACTTGAAAAGAACATAAGAATTTAGAGAAACATAATACACTTAAATTTAAAATACAAACTACAAAAATATGAATTAATCTTACCCGAGATGGGTCTTAATAGAGAGAAACAAGTTATACTAGATTATGATGAAAGATAAACGAAATGGTAAAATGGTGAGATATTGAATGATTTTTGGAAACAAATGTCAGCGCATGCATAAAATAAATAAATAGATGGAATGAAAAAAGATCGAATGAAAGAAGAACGCATAACAGTGTACCGCGTTACACTACAGCGCCAAAATGGCGATACTCAATTATACACAAAAATATTTATAACAACAGCCAGTCCAGTGTGTAATAAATAATAATATAGGCCAGTGCTGAAAAAATACCAAACGTAGGATAATAAATTCGTACATAAAATACACTAAGCCAATAAATTACTAATCAGTAAATTTACTAGAATTAATTATTCTAAACTTGAACAAAAACTAGGCGTTCCTCCACACGCAAACTCAGTTTCCGGGCTTGCACGTAAATTGCAAGCATTCGATTAGGGTGGGTTAAGCAATTTGGAATGCTTTCGACGGAACATGCAACTGTTAGGTTGATGGTAACGCCTTTGCTTCGCGGTATGTTATTACGCGACTGTAGAACGTAAATATTGTATGATAAAAGTATTTTATTAAAACACAAAAGATTATTATTAAACAACCTAACTTAACCAATTAAGGCTTACACCACCGTTAACGACCAACTTTGTAACCAGTTTTTACTTTAATTAAGGATTTATTATCGAACATTTTTTTTGTAATTTACAGGATATGAGAAGAGATTTTGATTTACTCGAATACTATTTTATTACACAAAAATAAGAAAAAAATAATCATAATGCACCCTTTTTTTATTGTAACCATAGAACTGCTCAAATTTTAATCGAATCATTATGATAATTCATGAACTTCTTAGTAAAAAAATATAAAATCATTTTGTTTTCTTTCTTTTTAGAAGTTCTTCTTATTTTATTTTTAATCAACTAGCTGTCCCAGTGAACTTCGTACCACCTTATACTACACTACACTACACTACATACGAGTAAGAACCTTCTCCTGACATTAATAAAACTCAACAAAAAAGAATTATCGAAATCGGTCCAGCCGTTTACACGTGATGCCGTGGCCAAGGAATTATCGATTCACTTTTATATACAGGGTGACTGGTAAGTAGTGCAAATCCTTTTATGGGGATAAAAAACATTTAATTTGCAACAGAAAAAGTCATACTAACTGGGGGTCGGAAATCAACGGTTTTCGAGTTAAAGCCTATTTAACTTTTTAATTTTCTATGAAAAATTGTTTTGTTCAAATGTTTTGTGATTTTTTAACAAAAAGTTATAATACAGTTGGCATGCAAAATACGGTAAAACCTACCTCATTTTATCACGCTTTCGAACTTAGTAAAAAAAGTTAAAAATGTACAAAATTAATTGCAACAAAAAACAATGATTTTTGTCAAAAGGGGGCCTTAAATCTTATACTAATTATCCTACAAAGTGCGATTTTTTTGGCTGAGCTTGTGAATCAAAGTTAGTCATGATGATAGAGGGTCAGAGATGTTTGTTTATGCGAAAAACATGATAAATTATGAAATTTAAAAAAACATGAAAATAATGTTTATTGAAAATTTGTATGGGAGTTGATGCACCCTTTTGACAACAATCATTCTTTTTTGTTGCAATCAATTTGTATTTTTTTACTATTTTACTTTTTTGGAATGCTGATAAAATCTGAAAATTTTAACCGTATTTTTCACGCCAACCGTATTATAAATTTTCTTTGTAAAATCACAAAATATTTGAACAAATGAGTTTTTCATACAAAATATAAAAATGAAATGGGCATTAACTCGACAACCATTGATTTCCGACTCCCAGTTAGTATGACTTTTTCTGTTGAAAATTAGATGTAGTTTATCCCTTTAAAAGGATTTGCACTACTTACCAGTCACTCTGTATATAGATAGAGTCCAGCCGTTCAAGCGTGATGCCGTGACCAACCGTTTTTTTATATCTATTAAAAACAACAATATTCGCACGATTCGTCCGCAGCGATTGACGTAACAGCCACGTTGCAGTATGAGCTGACAATAAATTTATTTCCATGGTACTTCGTTCGGTGTTTGAAACATCGTGAATCGAGTTACGAATTTTAGGGGCGAAGGAGCCTTAAACTAAATAAAACCGGTTAAAAAGTATGCGTGTCAGCTTCGACGCGCGAATGGAGCTTACTCATCGTGAAAAGTCTGGTTTTGACGTCTCTGACTTTACAAGAGGGACGTTCCGAGCTTCGCCCTAAGCGGAGCTCGGCCTCGCGGTTTAGGCTGTATGGCCATGGAGTCTTAGCTTTACTGGTATAAAATGTGAGCATAAAACGTGAGTTCACAAAGTTAACACTCGACTTCACTCGCTAGATGAAATCGTTTCATGAGGAGTGAACTCCGAAAATACCTCTCTTTTTTGAGTAGTCGGGTGAAAATGTATCCTTTATCACTCACGGGATAAAGATGAATCTAACGACACCTCGTACTTCAAAATCCATCAAGACGTTTAAGCTACAGGCTCACCCAAAGAAACAGACATACATACATACACCTGAAAATCATTACTATCATTTTTTGGCAGTCGGGTAAATACACACAGTATTAAAAATAGTGGGCGTAGTTAGTAGAACAGATGACCGTTAGGGTAGTAAAGTTCTCGAGGGGCAACCACACACCAGAAGACGTAGCGTTGGCAGGTTTCCCATTCAGTGGACCGACGTCGCGGAAACAGTGGTGAACATCGCGGAAAGCGCCTTTGCTTCGGAACCTTATAATGCGACTGTAGAACGTAAAAATGTTGTAAGATAATGTATTATATTAAAATAAGTACAGAATATTGTTAAAATATAAACAGTGCTACAAAATACTGGTGAACGGGGCATACAGCTTGTAAAACAGATGGCTATTGGGGCAGTAAATTTCTCGAGTGACGTCTGCGTATTCAAATTCAATATATTTATTCAAAATAGGTGCATATTACACTCTTTCTGATAGTCATAAAATAATAATAACAATGTCATTTGTGAAGAATCAAGAAATAAAAAATAATTAGTTAATAACGTCAAAATTCAATCATTGATATAAACCAGATCATGTCATTAGAACATGAAAACAATATGACACGAAAAATTATACATAAAAATCATTGAATGCCTTACATAACACAAGAGTAGCCCAGTTCACACGGACAGCACCCGGTCACGAGTATAACGCGAGAGTCAGCCATCGCTCCCATCAACCATATTAGAGGGAAAGGAACGACCCGGCTCCCGATGCGCCACCATCCGCACGAACATTGCGTACCGGAAGACGTAGCGTTGGCAGGTCTCCCATTTGGTGGACCATTGATCTGGTGAAGGTCGCGCTCGCGCAGGTCCGGTCATTGTGGAAAGTACCCACAGTTAGTAACTAATTAGTAAACTGTGCCACAGTGTACTAGAAATAGGTTTACCTACAATGAGACCCAAAAAATCGGCCAAGTGTGTGTTGGACCACGCATACTGTAGGGTTTCGTTAGTGGAAACCTGTTTGTCTCAGAACACCTTAAATCTTATTCTTAGGTAGCCTTGAAACACCAGCGGCACTTTTTGACTACTTTGACGAGCTATGTTGGGAATGGCATCTGCATGCCAAATTTCATCAAGATTGGTCGAGGTGTTGAAGCATGAAGAGGTAAGAGGGTCAAATGGCGTAATTTCTCGATAGACCTGTTCCTATTAGGGTTTCAAAATTCTGTCACAGTATTAAGGTAGGCGAAATAGTCTTAATACTGTGATTCTGTTTTGGACCATAATGGTAAAATATGAAATCATTACATGATGGTAAAATATGAAATCATTACATGATGGTAAAATATGAAATCATTACCAGTTGATGATTATCCCTACTAATATTATAAATGCGAAAGTAACTCTGTCTGTCTGTTACGCTTTCCCGCAAAAACTACTGAACGAATTTGGCTGAAATTTAGTAGGTAGACAGATTAGGACCTGGATTAAGATACAGGCTACTTTTTACCACGCTCGCGAGCCGCTTGCGGCTCGCGCACTGCGCACCCTCGAAAAGTCATAGAAACGTGGTCCACGCGGGTGAAGCCGCGGGAAACAGCTAGTAACAAATAAACAATTAACTTGACATCAGTTAAAACCTATATTTAACCTTATATATTTACAAACAGAGTGCGTGACTTAAAAATCCATTACGCAGTCGGTTTAAAAATATATTATCTACATATCCCAATTTAAATGAGCTCCTAGGTATGTTTATTTTGAAATTATCTTTGGAATTGCTAAATTGTATTGAGGGTAGGTCCGTGAATTAGGGAAAGTGTAGCGTGTCCTCTTCCCAACCCTTATTTTGTAGGGACTTGTGTATAATGTATATATACAGTACCTATATAGTATGTAGGACGGCGTGGGACGCAATATAGTAGAATATTCCAGGCAAAATATGTTTTAATTATTTCGAGGGAACATTGAGATTTTGTGTTTAGATAGAAAATATTTGGGCAATGGTTTTGGGGGAAAAATGAGGTTTCTGAAAATTAGATAGAAGCTTTATTAGAACGGTCTAACTGCAAGTAGCTCAAGCAGCTGTAGTCAAACTAGGAACCCTTACAATTTCGCCATGGCTGCCTGTCTGTCCGTCGGTATTTTACAGCTGTTTTACTCAAATACTATTACAGCTATTAAACTGAAATTTCGTACGGTTAAAAAAATACTGAAGTGGTAGTGGGCAGGGCACATAGCCCGTAGAACAGATGGCCGTTGGGGTAGTAAAGTTCTCGAGTGGCGCCCGCGCACCGGAAAACTTAGCGTAGGCAGGCGGTGGACCGACGATCTGGTGAAGATCGCGGAATGCCAATGGATTCGGGCAGCGCAGGACCGGTCGTCGTGGAAATGACGTCTTTTGACGTTTTTCGCCTGATATGATGATGATGAAATACCAATAGAAGAAAATCTGTAAAAAAATATTTGGCAATTGCTTTTGTTCATTCCTGAATGGGATATCGATAAATCGTCTTATAAAAAAAACTATTAAGGGTTTGCAAAGCTCATTTTTCCAAGAAACAATTCATTTACTAACTATTAAATTTCAAAGTGATTTTTTTAAGATTTACATTACAACTGTATAACTACAAATTCTTGGAAACTAGCATTTTCTATGACTGTATTTAAGAGTTCGTTATGCGCGAGTCGCACGCTCTATCACGGCAACTATCTCAAGGAAAACACTTGAGAAATCGGAATAAAACATAGCCCATGTCCTTTTCCACGACACAGGCTAAAACAAAATAAATAAGTAATAAATAATTTATTTGATATCTTTCACAATAGTTACGTTATTGTTAACAATCTGTATTACATTTCTACGTATGGCACTACAACCTAAGCTGGTATACAGATAAATCTTACGAGGAGAAGAACAAATAAGATGTTGAAGTAGAAAAGTAGTGTGAAAAGCTTTTATACTTTTATACTTTTAAAAAAAAAAAAGCTTTTATGATATACTTGCATGCCAAATTACGTCGATATGAGGCGTTAAAGCGTGGAGAGGACACAAAAAAACACATTTTCAGTTTAAAATAATATTAATAAGGATGTTTACAATATTATTGAAAATAGTAGGGGAAATAAAGGAAATTTATTACGGTCAAGTAGGTTTTCTTAGTTTCGGCAAAGATTAGTTAGAGTGAATATATAACTAAATATTCTGTGAATATTTCAAGCGTCTACCTGTTGCCGTTATCAATATCGAGCAAAAAAATCGTTTGTTGTATGGAGGCCTCTATGGAAGATAGTATGGATTGTATTGTAACTTAAACATGAATGTGTAAACTGTCGTGTTTGCGCCTGGCTGACAGCCACGGGTACCATCCTGAATACCAACGCTACGCTTCCGAGCGTAGCATATGCAAAGTATAATATAAGTACTAACATACAGTATGGACACTCCCTCCCGCTCTCTAGATTGTAACCTCAACCCCTCGTCACCCATATTGATACAGATTACAGTTTGGTTCTCGAACATATGAGATTTCACCGTGATTTTGTTTGCACGGAGATTTGTTTTTAGAAATGTCATTTCACCACCATTAAATTTGTATGCAGTGTCCGGGGTGTGGTTTAGGAGTCATACTCGACCCAGTTTATTACGGCCAAGTAGGTTTTTCTTAGTTTAGGAGTATAGTCGACCCAATTATGATGTGCAGTTGGATTTTTAAAAAGATTTATTTTATCAACTATTGGTAAACCCTTGGTATCATCTCACCTGATAGTTATTGTCAATGACGCCGAAGACGGAAGCAGGATTATCAAGATTTGCTATCGTAATGGGGATCAAATCTTCTAGCTGGTTAACATTTAATTTTATGTTTGGTAGTCAGACTTTGATAAGTTGGTGGAAGCCAGACAGGCTTAGAAAATTCTTACATTTTCCCTACAATACTACAAAAATACATGTTTTTTTAAAAATGTGCATTAATTTAAATAACCGGCCAAGTGCGAGTCAGAAAGGGTTCCGTACCATCATACTAGATGGCGCTTTTACAAAAGGTTCCTTATCATCATTCCTAGATGGCTCTAGTTTCTTCACGTTTAAAAAAAAACACTTTTTTGTATGGAGACCCCCATTGTGTCACTTTTTCTTATTTTTTGTTATAGCGGCAACAGAAATACATCTAAGATATAGTGTTGCACTATGGGGAAATAGTTATCAATACAATATGCAAAAAGCCTTTGTCATACAAAAAAGAGCAATACGCACTATTGTCAAAATACCGCAATGGGAGTCTTGTCGATCACATTTTGTTAGGTTAGGCATACTTACAGCTCCATGTCTTTATATATTTGTGCTGCTCTTAAACTTTACAAAAAAAACTGTTAGGAGAGGAAACAGAACAGGACAGGGTGCGTAGAATCAGTACGCGCAGGCGGGATGTGAAGCGCAGTGCGCTGCCGCCGCGTCTCGACGTGGTTCGCCACGGTACACGCTATAATGGGGTGCGTCTTTTTAATGCACTGCCGTTAGAGTTCAAGGGTGACGTCACGCTGGCTAGTTTTAAGGCAAAACTTAGGGCTTTCTTGCTGAGGGAGTGCTTTTATTCTTTGGACGATTTTTTTAAATATGGCAACTAATATTATTTATCTTAGAATGTTATTTATTACTTATATTATTTATCTTAGACTTTTGTAATCTTGGAATTTTATCTTTAACATAATGAATTGTACATAATCTATTTTCGAACACAAATATTTTTGTTAACGAAATAAATAAACTGAAACTGAAACTGAAACATCATCTGTGTAAATTTCAACTGTATAGCTATCGTGGTTCATGAAATACAGCCTGGTGACAGACGTACAGACAGACAGACAGCGGAGTCTTAGTAATAGGGTCCCGTTTTTACCCTTTGGGTACGGCACCCTAAAAAAGGCTACGGAAGCCTATTTTGCACGTGGTCCGACCTGCACTTAGCCACATTTTGCACGATGCAGTGACTTAAGATATTACTTATGTAACATATCTATGAATTCCCTTCATAATAAACCGATAAAATGTTTTTGCTAACAAAAAATCAATGGCCCGGATTGACCCCGGATACGGAAGCGGAAGTTCCGTGACAAGCTAATTTGATCAAGAATATGAAGGATGAGCGTTGTGTTTGGTATGACATTAGGGCCGAAAAAAAATACAATAAATGGCCGACCCCATGAACTTTGTATTTTATTTAGGACGGTAGGTAAGGTTAATCCTTACCTACCGTCCTAAATAAAACACACGGTCTCTATAAAAAAAAACGAGACCTACAGTACTCGCATATGATGTGTAACATGTGACAAAATACTTATGAAATTAATTATCGGGTCGTACATTCACGGGCCGACCCTTCGAATAGTAGTATGTCATCTTTGCCTTTGCCATCACACTAGGCGGCATGGCTATGACAACCTTAGTTTTCGAGAATTAAAAAACGTTCGCATTTCCTGTTACACATTTCCGTCCCATTTCACGAAATCACTCCCACAAATTGCAGGAAAGCGAGAGCAAAGATGTTACACATCGAAAAACCTGTTTTTTTATAACGTGAAGAAACTAGCGCCATCTAGTATATACGTATAGTATATAGTACGGAAGGAACCCTTTCTGACTCGCACTTAGGCGGTTTTTGATGTGACGCGTCGCCACGCTATATGATGATATATACACGGTGTCCAGTAAATAAATAATAAATAAATAATAATAATATTCTGGGACAAATCACACATGGTCATCTGGCCCCAAAGTAGGATTCCCTGTGTTATGGGTTACCAGAGACTGATATACATACTTATATACGTTTAAATACATACATATATAGATATAATTTAACACCCAGATATATAAACATAGGTACAAACTGAAACTGGAGATAGATCAAGTCATGACTTATCCGAATTTAAAAAAATATGTCTTGTAAAACTTCAACCGTTTCCGAGATATGGCGGGTTTTTTGAAATTTCCGTAAATCAATACTTTTAGTCAGTTTCAGGGATGCTACAGCTGAAAGGAAAATGGAAGCAAACTTAAATAAATATTAACAATTGGTAAGCCCTTGGCATCATCTCACCTGAAGGGTTAACAAGATTCCCCAACGCAATGGAGAACTGGCTATCTTATCTTCAAGCCGGAACACATCAATGTTGTTAACACTGATGTTTGGCGGCAAGACTTAGATAAGATGTTGGTAGCTATAATAGCCAGGCGGGCTTAGAAAATGTCCTATGGGTTCCTTGAGGAAAGTTGTTCAGTATGATGAGTTACATCCTGTATAAAGGTACCTAGATTAAGTGTTCTAAATAGAGAGCAATTTATTCATACGAAAGTGATCAACGAGCTACCTAAGCTACGATCCGTTGGCATTCTTAGTAAGAAGCAAATACCTATATCTGGCAAAATAGGATAGCAGAAACCATTTTTTTAGTGTAAAAAACCGTATTTTTTTTTCATTATTTTATATTTATACTTTGTCGGCGTGATTATACACATGCCAAATTACAGTTTTCTAGTACTAAAATTATCTGAGCTAAGCCACGGGCAGACAGACAGACAGACGGAAGGATATAGTGAAACTGTAGGAGTTTCTTGTTGATTACGGAGCCCCTAAAATACTGACAAGACTACAAATTATAACCCGGACAACGACAATAACATCATCATCATATCAGCGCATATACGACCCCACCGAGGGGCTCGAGCCTACCCTGAATTAGGGCGATCGGGCCTTAGTCGACCACGCGGGCTCAGTGCGGGTTGGTCAATCACAATATTATTATAATTCGAACTAGTAGAAAATAATGGACACGTTAAAAAACGACTTCAATCGCCATACCTAAGTACGTTTTTGCAACCTTTTTTTTGTTTATGTTAATTTTATAAAAAAGTAATAAAACAATTTTGATAAAATTTATATGAGACCACCTCAGGAGTATACACTTTCGAATTTAAAAAAAAAACAGTCCTTAATTTACGGAAAAATCGGTGGACATACATAAAAAATAAACAGTCGAACTTAGAACCGCTTGCTTCCTTTTTTGAAGCCGGTTAAAAAGCTTGTAAAACGCGTGAATCCGAAACCACGCTGTTAGTCGCCAAGCCTATGCATTTAAATTCAGACGAAACGGCGGCTAACCTCACCTTATATCAGTTGACCTGGTGACCTAGATACAGTTTAAATAACCTGGTGCCTACCTGAACCACCAGGCTTCGTTTCTGGTACACTTTCAGTGGCATTACGTACGGTGCACTGGTCAAAAGTGACCGGAGTTGCATTCATGCTTTCAGAGGCCATTTTGTTTGAGATTTTTTTAACGTGAATTGGGTGCGGTCGTATGGTGATAAACAATATAGTTATTTGTGTAACTAGGGGATAAAGTAATATTTTGTTCCGAGTGCGTGAGTTTTTAATTTTGATCTTAGCGAGGAATTCAATATACGTCGCCCGAGAATAAAATATTTGGACCCCGAGTGATAAACACAATTTTTCATCAAAACTGAGAAAAAGGAATTGGTACAGTACTAGTATCTATAAATGTAAAGTTAAGATTAGCCGGCTGAACTTCGCGAGGCTCTTCGACTGTCAAATCGATCAAACCTGACCGAACATAATATTGCTCGCTTCGCTCGCTCACCACCCAAAAAACATTACCCAGCCAGTGTTGGGTAGACCTTCTTGTGCGCGGTTAAACGCCGAATACCAACTAATAATCGGACTTTACCCAAACAACTTAAGTCGGCTAATCTTAAGTTTATGTTCACACCCACCTTTTGGTTTTACATTGGTTTTAGCGTTCTGTCTTCTGATTGGTCCGCGTTCGTGTCAGAACAGTCGGACCAATCAGAAGAGACAAACAAAACTCCCTACAGGGAGCAGAGTAGAGTTTTATTCGCACTTATTGATGAACCATCGTCGTTTTTCAAATAGGTGTGATAAAAAGGTCATTTCCAGTCATTCCGTCATACAAAGATTGTTTTTTTTAGCTTGTCACATTTCTTGATACTTGAATACCCATAGCAAAATTAGCAAAGTAAAAACCATACAATGGATCAAAATTTAACTTGAATTCTGTGATTGAAGTCGGTTTTTTAACATTTTTAGCGTTCCGTACCCAAAGGGTAAAAACGGGACCCTATTACTAAGACTCCGCTGTCCATCCGTCTGTCTGTCTGTCCGTCTGTCACCAGGCTGTATTTCATGAACCACGATAGCTATACAGTTGAAATTTTCGTAGATGATGTATTTCTGTTGCCGCTATAACAACAAATACTAAAAGTTAGAAAAAGTGAAGAAACTAGCGCCATTTAGTATGACGGTACGGAACCCTTTGTGTGAGGTTCTGACTCGCACTTGGCCGTCAGTTTTTTTAAAAACCCTCGATATTTTGTTATTAAAACGTCCAAATGAGCTGTGCGTTCGAGAAGCTGCGCGGGGGGGGGGGGGGGTTTAATTTTTGTTAATTTATATTTATTTGTGTGTTAGTTTCGTATAAAAATTCATACATGTTTTTAATTTTACACACGGCGCCACATCAAGCTATACAAAACCAGTATACGCGGACCTCGCGTATGTTGAAACGCAAAAGCGTCGCGCGGCCAGCTTATACTGGTTTTGTATATCTTGATTTCTCGCTGTCCGTACATACTAAATGCAAGTAAGAACCCTTCCGCGCAAGACTTTTTCTTACGAATATGTGAAACCAGCCAAGTTTCTTTTTTTTTAATCCACAATTGATAAGCCTTTGGCATCATCACAGTTGATGGTAAGTTACGATGATGCCGAAGATGGAAGCGGGCTGATTCTTCATCACACCAAAGAACATAGCTTGGACTACGGCGAGGTCTAGATACGACACGACAGCAGCCTTTTCTTTGATTTGCTCTATGTAGTTTCACCTTGGTCTTCCCCTGCCTCTCCTTCCCTGTATATTTCCATCTATGTTGGTTTTCACCACAAAACTGTCGTGTCGTATCAGGTGTCCTAACATATTTACTCTTCTATTTTCCACCATTTACAGCAGACTTCTTTTCTAACTCACCTTATCTAGACATTTTTAGTTTTTATTTAAAATTTGAGTGCGTTTGCCTGCAACACACTTAATGGGAAGTGATAATGCAGTCGAGGATGTTACACATATATACAAATAATACTTATTCACTCTTGCCTTACAAATAATACCTATTCACTCTTGCATTGAAATTGTAGGAATATGAGTTTCACTCCTTCGCTGTCCGCATAATAAATGAGGAAGCATGACGCTTCGTGTGAAGGGTGGAACATCAACAACAAATAGGTGCAACCCCTCCCTGCGTCTCGTTGACCGACGGTGGAATGGAGCTTTTCTTGCGTACACTCTATAAAATGAATTCGATAGAATACCGATAGACAGGTGACTTTGTGGCAATTCTCAAGACTTTGGAGCTCGTTGTTGTCTAGCTCGTCGTCACCAATGAGTCTCCGTACGCGTCGGTCGATGGCGTCCATGGTATCCAGCTGATAGCGGGCTGATCCATCCCATAAATGTGAAGAGTACTCCATACATGAGCGGACCTGTGCTTGAAATATAAGATCAGCAGCTGTCCTGTGTAAAGTACCTTAGAGAGAATGCCTAGCTTCATTGCAGCAGCTTTTGCTTTGGACTCAAAAAGCGTCGGTGGCTCAACCGGTAACGACTCGGTCCATCTAACCAGAGGTACCGGGTTCAAATCTGGACGGCCAATGTACCAATGAGTTTTTCAAAAACTTACGTACATACTTACCGATTGCTTTAACGGTGAAGGAAAACATCGTGAGGAAACCTGCACACGCCTGCGAAGGAACTCGGAAGGTTGTGTGTGAAGTCGACCAACCCGCACTGGGCCCGCGTGGTCGACTAAGGCCTAATCGCCCTGATTCAGGGTAGGCTCGAGCCCCTCGGTGGGGACGTATATGAGCTGTAATGATGATGAATGATCAATGTAACGACTGAAATTAAGATTGGGTGTTAAATCTACGCCGAGGAGCTGTAGGTGATCAGATATTTGAATTGGACAAGTAAACTCGTGTGCAGTACGTATGATATGAGTGGTCAGACAATGAAAAATTCTTTTTTGATGGGAAAATTAACATTTAATTAAAATTAAAAATTAAATCAAATATTCCTAAAAGTTATTAAAAATTAATATTTCTGAACTATAAGTAACGTACCTGTTGCAATTTTTTTTGTATTAAATACGATTTTCATGCATTGGTATATTACTCAACAACGACATAAGTACAAAAGAAGGGTAATGTTTTTGGGTGTAAGTATTTACGTTAGCAAGTAAGTATGTATGTAAGTATCTTTGGTCTAGCATGTAGCCTAAAGGTATTAATGAATTTGGGAGTGCGAGGTGTCATTTCATACATATCGTGAGCTGCAGTCAAAAGCACTCAAATTTTTAATTCTTCTTCTTTGCGTGTCGATGACAAATTAAATCATTCCGGCCCAGAACTAAGCCACTTCGACTGCACTATTTGTGGCGTCCATTAAGTCCTGCTGCGAACAGGTGACAGGGCAGACAGGACAGGAAACTAAATGAGCCATGGACTGCACCGCTCCACACACACAAAATCCCAATTTTTAA
This sequence comes from Coleophora flavipennella, assembly GCA_947284805.1. Classification (NCBI taxonomy): domain Eukaryota; kingdom Metazoa; phylum Arthropoda; class Insecta; order Lepidoptera; family Coleophoridae; genus Coleophora; species Coleophora flavipennella. Next base: position 5,889,286 of record OX369266.1, read on the forward strand.
TTGAAAAAAAAATATATTAAAAAATATTATATATCCCATGTCCGATTTTTACCCGACTGCCCAAAAACGAAAGGTGATGTTTTTAAACAGTCGGGTTTTATTTTTAATTTTTAATTATATATATTATTAAGGTTTATTTCTTCAGCATCAAACACCTAAAAACATCTTTTTAATGAGTTCAACTTTCAAATTAATCGTGTTCTTTTTTTTGTGATAGAAGAAATCTAAAAAAAAATAATTAAAAAGGAAATTAAATCACGCATATTGGTATATATCTATACTAATTCCACATAAAATAAATAAGTCTGAAGATGGTGTTCGAAACCGGTCGCTGACAAACTAAAAACGCAGTTTTATTTATTTTATGTGGAATTGGTATATATATATATATATATATATATATATATATATACCAATATGTGTGATATAAAGCTCCACCAAGAACCTACAATCAAAAGTATCAACTATCTGAAATTTAATCAGCTTACTAGATCAGTAATTACCTCAGAAATCCGCAGCGCGGCCGACCCCCGCTAAACCAGACCGGATGTACCTATCGTATGGGCGCCGTAGGTACGTTTGAACTCGTCGCTGCAAGGGTTAATTTACCTGGTTTGGCTTAGCTCACACTATGAAGAGAAAATTAAATTTCTACTCATTGGAAATAACCAAACGAATTAATTTAAACTTAAAAACCTGACTGCATAAAAACTTAGCCCCTCGTTTTTGGCTAGTCGGGTAAAATGTATTCTATGTCAGTCACGGGATCAAGATGAATCTAACGACACCTAACACTACAAAATCTATTAAACCGTTTATGCTACAGAGCGTGCCAAAGAAATGTAATAATGTACATAAATACATTCATATACAAACATGTATACATACATTCGAAAGGCATAATTAATCTCTCTCTGGTAAAAATATCAAATTCATTACTTTATGAGAAAATTAGTAGTGCGACTTACCTTACAATAGCATACAGATGTGAAAAAGAAAGTGCACATTACAGAGATTTGTTACCATAGATGGGTTATGCACTAACAAACAACATTTGAAAATCGAAGCCATTTACACACACAAAGTTATAGGGAGTTCGCTTCCATTGCGCCGAATGCTACTAAGAAAAGAGATGCCAATTGGCATCTTTTTTTTGCTTCACTTTTTAGACACATGTAACCTATCTACCTCCCCTTATATATAGCATATCTCTGGCACATTATAACAAAGTAGCAAAGATTTCCGTTGCGTAGGTGGCGAATGATATCATAGCTGGTGTGACGTCAAGAGAAGCGAAATTCTCTACCTGTCATGCGGCTCGCCAGCGCCTGCCTCATGCTCTACCTCGACCTGGTACACTTGGACTTGGGTAGACGAAGCTTGCGTTGATTCTTCCTCCTCTCCAACACAGTATTGTAACAAGAACAGCTCCATGATGTCGGAGACAATATCGGAGACAATATTTGAAACCTCGATCTTCTCGTGATCGTACCAAGCCTCGATCCTGTCGACGTCACCGCACTCGACCATCATGTTTGCGACTTGCTTCTTGTCCGTTACCTTGAGCAAGTTGCTCAGTCCGTCTAGCACCACATAGATAACTTCCGCGTCTTTACAACGGAGTAGGTCGCAGAACGGTAGTATGGCCTTGCAGCTTATCAATGTGGCCACCTGCTCCTTGGTGCCACATATGCAGAGGTTAGCGACCACCCACGCGGCTTCTTTCTGCGTTTGGAACTCGCCATCACTAAGAATTTCTACGATCTTTGGCAGGAGGCCAGCGTCGATCACTGCTTGCACTTGGTACTTGTTACCTGCTGTAATGTTTGAGAGGAACCACGCTGCCTCTTTGCGTATTGATATTTTCTGATGTGACAGCAATGCTGGGAAGTGTGAGAGTGCACCACAGTTCAGCACGACTTGTGTCTGTTTGTCAGTCCCCGTGGCGATGTTGCCGGCAGCCCTAAGTGCAGGGATCTGCACCTTCACCTCCTGGTGAGAGAGGAGTGGGATGAGCTTGGGGACGATGCCAGCATCGATCACCATCTGGATCTGCTGGTTGCCTCCATCAGTAAGGTAGATGATGGTCCATATTGTGTTTACGAGTGTATGGATATCACTATTCATGATGAGAACGTTCAGAGCGGTAAGGATTTTCCGTATCGTCTTCACTGGCAGAGGGGGGTCTTTACACTTGCACATATTGACGATAACCCATGTGATAGTGCGAAGAAAAGTTATGGAAATCTCCGGCTTGATTAAGTTTAATAGAGGCTTGACTACTCCCAATGATATTAAAGAGTCACGGAGCTGCGGTCCATCACCAATAATGTTGCCGAGAGTCCAAACGGCCTGTTCGCATACATTTTCGTATGGCGACGTAAGAAGGTGCAGGAGAGGTTTAACCGCTCCAGCGCGGACAACTTTGTGAGTGTGTTCTGATGTGCCGCTGGCTATATTTGTGAGTGCCCAAGCAGCTTCAAACTGTAGGGTAGGGCTATCGGTTCTTGAAAGACACTTAACTAGGATGGGGAGGACACCTGTCGCTATGAGTTCGTCTACGGGAGGCTCGTCGCTTGAGAGGAGTTTTCTGTATTGCTGCACTGATGCGAGCTGCACTTCAGGTTTTTCGGCTTCGGCCGCGTTCATCACTAATTTATTTCTTTTCTTGTTAGTGATTTTTCAGTTTATATATTTTGTGTTATAAGTGTGTTGAAATAGAATCTGTACAAAACAAAAACGAGTTTGAAATATAAGAAACAAGACAGTGGTGTCTGGATAGTATCTCTTTAGTAGTCTGTGTGTCTGGAAACTACTAAGGAGATACGATGTTATCCGATGATCACCAAAGAGAATAATATTACAGAATAAGTTCAAAGAAATTAATATTTTAACTGTTGCTAGTCTATTTACGTCATGTATGTTCGTAAGAATTTGCATTTATTTCCATAGTGACAGGCATAATTGAATTAAAGAATTATAAATAAAACGGATATAGCCTTTTCGAGACTGAGTAAGGTTAAAATGTCATCGGTGGGGCAGTGTCTAAGATTCTTTAATATAATTCCAGAAAATGTAACTAGTTTGTCAGAAAATATTCAAGACCAATGTCAAAAAATGCTTGTGCTCTAGAAGATATTATAGAATAATGTAAATGACAAATATATATATATGTTGATTCTACTACCTGAGACTGTAATCGGAATCATGACATTATTCATAATATACAATAAGTTTTTTTGACTATTTAAAAGTGTGTGTAAACACCTATCATCATCATATCAGCCGAAGGAAGTCCACTGCTGGACATAGGCCTCCCCCAAGGATCTCCACGACGACCGGTTCTGCGCTGCCCGCATCCAGCGGCTTCCCGCGACCTTGTAAACACCTATTTAAAATAAATTATTTTGATTTTTTTTACTGTTTAAAAGATACACAAACCGACAGACAGACAGAGGATGGACTTACGAATGAACGGACGGTGTAGACTTAGTAATAAGGTTGCATTGGCACCCTTTGAGTAAGGAACCCTAAAAATCGGCTATGTGTGACTCGCAATATGAACGAAAACAATTTTTTTGTAGATAAACAACATAAATCATTTTGTAGTGCTACGGAACCTTTGGTGAGCGAGTATGACTCAAACTTAACTTGATTTTTACTACGTCCGTCCTTTATACCACCGCCGTGTTGTAATGGTTAGTCTATTCGCTTCAAACCAGGAGGTCGCGGGTTCGATTCCCGGTTGGGTCAACTAGTAAGACTTGGTTTGGTTGGTGGTAGGGCATTTTATAAGCCCGCCTGGCTAGCTACCACCATATTATCTAAGTCTTGGCGCCAAACATCAGTGTTAACAACATTGATATGTTTCGGCTTGAAGATAAGATAGCCACTTCTCCACTGCTTTCGGGAATCTTGGTAAGCTCGCTTCCATCTTCGGCATCATCGTCACTTACCATCAGATGAGATGATGCCAAGGGTTTATCAATGGAGAATTAAAAAAATAGCTTATTAAGTATTTTTATTATTATTCGACATGAGAACGACCCCTCATTAATTTCACCGCTCTAATTAGTACCTGACTCTCAGTAACATAACGATTTATAAGTTAAAATGGATATAAATCTGGCTTTACCTTCGGCCAGATGGGGCCAGCTTCAGGAAGAAGCAACTTTGAAAGTGCTATCTTTATTCAAACGCTTCGGTGGCTCAACGGTAACGACACGGTCATCCTAATTAGAGGTCCCGGGTTTGAAATTCAGACGGACAATGTACACGTGATCGCGCGCCGGTGATGCCAATAGCAACATCAGTCAACCATAGTCTATCTCTCGATAAGAGAAAGAGATACAAACATAAAATTTGACAGCTTATAAAATTATATTAGTTAACTAGCTTTTTCCCGCGGCTTCGCTCGCGTGGACATCGTTTTTATGACTGTCTTTAATAGTGATTAGTAAATTATGTCGTTTCCCACCTACTCAAGCATCTCTGTGCAAAAAATCACAACAATCGAGTATTTTTTTGGTTCCCTTAGGAACTGCATGAGATTATGCTATTTTCCCGTGATGAAAAGTAGCCTATGTCCTTCCCGGTGACACAGGCTATCTGCATGCCAAATTTCATAAAGATTGGTCAAGGCGTTGAAGCGTGAAAAAGTAACAAACAAATAAACATTCAAACAAACACATTTCACATTTATAATATTAGTAAGGATTAATTATCGCACAAGCGAGTATTATAGGCATTATTTAAGTTTGCATATACCATCCTCGACTGCATCATCACTTATCATCAGGTGAGTTGCAGTCAAACGTGCTCAAATTTGTAATAAAAAAAAAGGAAAATATCGCACTTTTTCTCAATGGGTGTTGCCAAAAAAATATGACTTGGTCAAAGTTAATTAAACTGAATTCTATTGCTTGTAGAAAACCACAGAAATTTCAACAGTCAGGTTTTATTTTTTATTTTTAATTACATCACTAAGGTATATTTCTTCAGCATCGAATACCTGAAAACAACTTTTTTAATGAGTTCAATTTTTGACTTAATTTATTAACCAAACGAATTAATTTAAACTTTAAAACCTGACTGCATAAAAACATTACCTCTCTTTTTTTGGAAGATGGGTAAAATGTATGAACTATGCTACTCACGGGATCAAGACGATTCCAACGATACCTCGCACTCTATAATTCGTCAAGGCGTTTATAAGATATTGTGGAATAAAGAAACATACTGACTGACTCGGTGGCTCAGTGGTTAGTGCTCTTGACTACTGATCCGAGAGTTGTGGGTTCGATCCCCACCGAGGGCAAACATTTGTGTGATGAGCAGATTTGTTTGCTCTGCGTCTGGGTGTTAAATATCTATATATGTATGTATTTAAACTTATATAAGTATGTATATCAGTCTCTGGTTCCCATAACACAGGGAATCCTACTTTGGGGCCAGATGACCATGTGTGATTTGTCCCAGAATATTTATTTATTTATTTATACATACATACCTACATTAAACCTAAAAAACAAAACACTCCTATGTGGGCAGTCGTTTAAACTTCTAATTCTAACTAGATAAGAATTAGTTTTGACTCAAACGCTGCGTAATATTTGCTTTACATTCTTAAAAAAATTAGGAAATAAGTACATGATTTCAGGATCATTAAAAAAATCAAGAAAATCTACTATAACTAAAAAATAATAATAACAAAAAACTAATCGTTAACGTAAGTGGCTTTGTAACTTAATTACTGGAGATACGTATTTTAGGGTCCCGTATACAAAGAGTAAAAACGGGACCCTATTACTAAAACTTCGCTGTCCGTCCGTCTGTCTGTCCGTCTGTTACCAGGCTGTATTTCATGAACCGTGATAGCTAGGCATTTGAAATTTTCACAAATTATATATTTCTGTTGCCGCTATAACAACAACTACTAAAGGCGGTCTCCATACAAAAAACGTGTTTTTTTGAAACATGAAGAAATTAGAGTCGTCTAGTATGATGGTACGGAACCCTATGTGTGCAGTTCTGACTAGCACTCGGCCGGTTTTTTTTTTAATTTCAGCAATCTTAAAACACACTGAGAAGCATATAAACCTCATACAGCATAGTTCGATGAATAAAAACTCCTTGGTTTGAGGTTCACTGACTGCTTCATTCAAATTTTGAACGGACCGGTGGCGCGGGTGGCAGCGCGGCAACGGCCAAGTGTGAGTCGGGCTCGCTCACCGAGGTTTCCGTACCATCACATCTCTGGATAAGGAACCATAAAAATAATAAATAGAAAACCATACAATATCATAAAAACAATAAAAAATCTGTTTAAGCTTGTACTGTCTAATCTTGTAATCTGTTTAATCTTTTGGTTGGTGGTAGGGCATTTTCTAAGCCCGCCTGGCTAGCTACCACCATCTTATCTAAGTCTTGCCGCCAAACATTGATGCGTTCCGGCATGAAGATAAGATAGCCAGTTCTCCATTGCGTTGGGGAATCTTGGCAAGCTCGCTTCCATCTTCGGCATCATCGTCACTTACCATCTGGTGAGATGATGCCAAGGGCTTACCAATAGTGAATAATAATAATAAAAAAAAACGAATAAAGCCCTTTCATAAGATACCCCACATGACACGGTTACCTCAATTCAAAATTTGGACTGCCATTCCTTGCATAATTGATTACTTCCTTTAAACAAAGACTGTATTTATTATGATTTTATTACAGATATATAGTTTTCAGATTTTTCCCTACACTTGTAGTATAAGACGGTATTACTTGCCAATTTTCACAGTTCTAGTTCAGCAGAAAATACCCTATAAATTTTGATTCCCTTGAGAATATCGAAATATTCATTTTTTGCGGCATAAACGGCCGTATCTTTTTCTTACATAACTTAGAAGTTTGATTTGAACTTGATACCTCCACACGTTCCTGAGATAAAGGGTCTTGACAGACAGACGGACAGACAAATAGACGGACAACAAAGTGATTCTGTAAGGGTTCCGTTTTTTTCTTTTAAGGTACAGAACCCAAAAAAATTACAAGAAAACAAGATGAAATAAATTTAAGTAAACTTGAAGACTTTTAAGTAGGTACAAGCCTTTATTTTAAAGAGTTTTTATTTGAATGGTATTATACGAGTATTGTTGCTCGAAATTCCTACGGCTTCATTTCAAATATCGGCTCAACCGGATCCCTTGAAGTTGCTCTAAAATCAATGGCAAGATTTAACCTACACCGTACCACAGTATTGCGATATGGCTAACACTAGCGCAACGCCTTTGATGTCGCTCGATACCGCCACGGCGTAGGTACTAGAAGTACTAGCCACTAACTAGCCTACTAACTCGCGGAGTTTACCAGGTTGTGCCCCTCCGCCCGCTACCCGCAAGTACCCTTCCGTTGCTCTGCGTAAGTACATTCGTTGCACTACTGTAAGCCGCTATACTGTGACAGTACACACTACGCTTTTAACAGATGAAGCCAAGCAGTACGCGCTATGAGTAGAAGCCCCAACTAACGGATCCTACAGCAATGCTGTTAAATCTATATAATCTATCGGGTGAGATGATGCCAAGGGCTTACCAATAGTGAATAAAAAAATATTTTTACTGTAGTGCTAGTAGATACCTACTAAATAGGAAGGACTTATCCCTCATCTATCAAGAAAATCCCTACTGCAATCCGCAATTTGCAGAAGCTATTAATAATGAGACTAACCATTGTGACGCAGGGACAGTTCTGTAGCATGGAATTAATAAAGATTTCTTTTGTAACGCTAGCTTGAGAAAATAAATTTTGTGTTCTTCTTTCCCAAACTATAAAATAACTGTTGGAGAATAACTGCATTTTATTTTGTATGCGCAAAGCGCAATAAACAACGATTGTGATTAAAAGCTTTGATTGAAATATACCTAAAACAAAAATATTGAATTTAATGTTACGATTAGTATTGTTTTAATAATGCACCTGTGGCGGCAGCTGTCATCTAGAACGCGCTATTAACATTTATTCGCCTCTGAGTATAAATACAAGTACCAACCATCAACAGTTGGACCAACGTCTGGTCCCCAGGCACAACTCCCGAGAGCAAAGGGAGATATCTCCGCCAGGCAAGGTGGTGTGCCTGGGGACCAGACGTTGGTCCAACTGTTGATGGTTGGTACTTGTATTTATATTCAGACACCATGTACCCAAAATTGGTAAACTTCTAAATCCCTAAGTCCAGCTTAAGCGCTCAGTGCGACTTCGTCTGCTGACTTCAAATGAAAAATTTTGCTTATGTTGTGAACATAATTACAATTTTACTTATTTTTATTAAGATTATTTTATGACCTGTGCACATCCATGTGTTATTTTTCTTTCTCTCTGTGGTGATACTGTCTGAACTGAACTTTAGTGTAAGTAGGATTGGATGACGTAAGCAAGTGTTCAACATTGTACCTATGGTTTAAAACAAATAAACAAATAACATTTTTTATGAGAGCACAGACCAAATAAAAGACTTTTTATTTATTCTGAGTATGAGAGCTCTTCCTAGTAACATCTAGTATATGATATACTCAGCTCTGAAGAAATTCTAATAACACGTTCTAGGTGTTGTATTTCTTTTGTTCTCTCGTCGCTTCTGTTAAGGTTCAGTGGCGGGTTTATGCAGTTGCCGCCACATCACTCCCCCTCCAATTAGAGCTGGCAGTCTAAGGTCGCGCGTGCTGTCGTCCTCGTCGAGTCGGGTCGATGTGCAGTGTGCCAGGTCAATGTCCACGATGAGTCTGGATTAAGGCTGGCGTCAGGCGTCACGGCAAGGGAAGCAGGTGATGCGCGCAGATTAGCGTGTGGCTGCCGACAACTCGCTGCTGCCCGAAGGTGAAGTAGCAGGTCAGGAAACTCGAAGTCTCGGGTTGCGATGGTCCTGATTTAACTTCAGTGCGATGCGACTGCTGTGCTGCTGAAGCTTGCTTTACCGGCTGGATGCTTAATGTGGAGTATCACGTCGGGGTCACCAATTTAAGAACGTTGCGTTCATATTTGACGTGAGCAAAAGGAGATATCTCCGCCAGGCGAGGAGGTATGCCTAGGGTCCGGCCGTGGACCAATCGTTAATGATTGGTATTTGTATAATATACTCAGAGCTGAAGAAATTCTAATAGCGCGTTCTAGATGTCGTAATTCTTTTGTTCTCTCGTCGCTTAAGGTTAAGAGTGGCGGTTTACTGCAGTTGCCGCCACATCCGGATACCTCACTTTTAGCCGGATTTCAATTCGGCTGAAATAATGTACGCCGCATTTTATGAGCAGTCCGCTTTCTTCAAAGCGGCTTAGTTACGTAGCGCCTACATACAAATGAGCGCATATTCGATACGCTGCGTTGTAAAACTAGAGTTAAAATCTCCGAATAAAACTGAATCGAAGCGAAGCGAGGCTACTTTTCACGGTAGAACAAGACATTCTAACTTAAACTATCCTAACCGTCTGTCCGTCCTTACGTCCGACTCTGTTTTATTCAGAGTTTTATTACTCAGTACTTTACAAAGCAGCGCGCTGTTTTGCAATAGTCACGCTACAGCGTCAGTGGCGCAATGGCAAGAGCCGCTACCTCCTGTCCGAGAGTTTGCGGTTCGAACTTTGCCATGTACCAATGTGTTTTCGAATTTCGATCTCATTTGTACGTTTATCCGACGTTCTTACAGTGAAGGAAAACATCGTCAGGAAACCTGCACACATCTGCGAAGAAATTCGAAGGTTGTGTGTGAAGTTGACCAACCCGCACTGGGCCCGCATGGTCGACTAAGGCCCGATCGCCCTAATTCAGGGTAAGCTCGAGCCCCTCGGTGGGGACGTATATATGAGCTGATGTGATGATCATTATATGTACTTTTAATTTCGAGTGTTATTCGGCTCCACACTGCTTGCTTCGCTGTCCATACGTAAACTTTAGCATAACTCTGAAACCAGCCATTTGGATACTGTTGGAATCCTTTCTCTCCATAATCCGTTATGGGGACGAACTGACTTTGAATTCCTGTCCTCTGCCGTCACTAGAGGTACGTGCATAATGGAAATTTCCGACTGGTATGCTTTCTGAAGTCTAGTCCGGTGCCGGCGATATTGGCGCACTGATGAATTCGCCATTGGAATGGATAGAACTCAGTTTGAAACACGAAAATGCATTTCTGAATTTTGGATGTTCTTTAGAAAAGGTAAATCAGTTTTGGAATACATTGAACGAGACTCGGTAAAAGTCGGCCTAAGTTTGCAGCTAAGATAAATATTTAAATACTTTTACCAGCTAAGTATGAAATATTTCAACGGAAGTAACAAAAAAGTTATTTGTAATCTGATAACTGGGAATTATATTTATCAACTGAACATTTCCCAAAAAGGGACAATATTTTTTGGTTAGAAACTCATTGTTAAAAAAAAATTGGGACTTGGAATAAAAATCAATATTTATTTATTTATTTTTGTGACTTATAAAGTACGTACACATTTACCATCACCAAGAACAAAAAGCAAACAAAAGATCAAAAAATCAAGATAAATATTTATTGACATTTGATTGACATTATTTGATTGTGATTATTACCTACCTATCAGCCGAACACGTTGCTACCTGCATTTATTTTTAAGAATAAGCGTTTTTTCTATTAAAAAACCAATTTTTTTTAAATAAAAAAATTGGCACTGCAGTTACTCCATATAAAAAGTTCGTTTTCATGCTGAAATTGTCTATGCTTCTAAGACCTATACGGGACAATATTTTTTACAAGCTTTTAAGGTGCAATGTTCGTTTGTAAGTTGTCTGCTTCAAAATTTACAAGTTAAATTTGACCCACTTCCCTTGTTTAGTATTGAGATGAAATTTTGCATAAACGTTAAGTTTGGATGACAACGCATTGTCAGTTCAAAATTTTTTTTTAATATAAATGCTTGTACCTTAAAGTTTTCGAGGTGAGCTTATTAATAAAGGGTCTGATGAAAAACTAAGTCGGTCTAGTTTCGTCGATGATGAGGGTGGACTGAGTTTCTCTCGCGATTCCCGCCGACCAGGTAAAGATAGGATCGCCATCAATAACCTTGTGGTTGAGATATGAACAGCGCGCGTTCGTGGAAAACCGCTCGTGCCATCGGCGAGCGATAGGGTGACCACCAATACTGATATTTCGAGCAATCGATTAAGTGAGCAGCCTAGTTTGCTACCATTGTTTTATTAAAGTTCTGCCGCCAAAAATTAATGTTAACAGCTGATATGTTCAGACATAAAGATAAGATGGTTATTTTTCCATTTTTGTTAGGTTTAATGACTCTAAAACGCAGGCGTGTCTATTCATTGCGAAAAGGAGTCCTTTTACCCTAACTCCTACTTTCCGAGATGAATCTAATCAGATCTGAGCTCCTTGCCGTAGATTTAACATCCGATCTGGATTTTAGGAGGTGCATTGAATCCAAGGCGAAAACGACTACCAAAAAGCTTGGTATCCTCTCGAAGGTGAGACATTACTTCACATCAGAGCAGCTTCTAACATTATACCAAGCTCAAGTTCGGTCATTTATGGAATACTGCTCTCACTTATGGGACGGTTTGGTTCGTTACCAGCTAGATGAGTTGGATTCTATCGACCGATGCGCTAGGAGAATCATTGGTGACGAACAGGCTCCAGAACCTTGAGCATCGCCACAAAGTGACCTGTCTATCGATTTTCTACAGGATTATTTTCGGAAAGTGTGCTCTGGAGCTTCACGACCTCATTCCGCTTTCTCCATTTCATCATCGGATGACCAGTCGCGGAGGGCAATTCCAACCCATTGTCGTTAATGTTCCACCTTTACGCACGAAGCGTTTTATTTCTTCGTTCATTATGCGAACGGCCAAGGAGTGAAATTCCCTGCTGATTCGTATAATTTAGGAATCTTCAAGTCGAGAGTGAATAGGCTTAACTATTTGAGCTTTCGTGTTACATCCTCGGCTCCATCGGCACTTACCATCAGGTGAGTTGTAGCCAAACGCATTCAAATTTTTAATAAAAAAATAAAAACCGCTTATATCTTCAACATCATCGTCACTTAATTTCGGGTGAGATAATGCTAAGGACTTACCTATCTTTTCTTTACATAGTATAAAATGAAGTTACTTTCGCTGTCTGTTCGCTTAGATCTTTTGAACTACTCAACGGATTTTAATGCAGTTTTCAGCAATAGATAGAGTGATTGATTAAAGAGGAAGGTTTATATGTATAATACATACATATTACAGTACATAAAAACTGAAAAAAATAAAGATTTGTAATATTTTTTCTTTTTTTCTTTACATAGTATATAATTAAGGCGCTTCCGCCGTCTATTCGCTTAGATCTTTTAAACTACTCAACTGATTTTAATGCAATTTTCAGAAAAAATAGAGTTATCCAAGAGGAAGGTTTATATGTATGATACATACATATAATAGTACAGAAAAACTGAAAAATTCAAAGATTTTTAATATTTTCTTTTTCTTTTCTTTACTTTGTTGCTTCCGCTAAAAACTAAACTAAACTAACTAACTAACTAAACTACTCAACGGATTTTAATGCAGTTTTCAGCAATAGTTAGAATAATTAAAGAGGAAAGTTTATATATATAAAACGTACATATTATAGTACAGAAAAACTGAAAAATTCAAAGATTTGTAATATTTTCTTCTTTTCTTTATCTTCTTTTCTTTACATAGTATAAAATGAAGGCGCTTCCGCTGTCTGTTAAACTACTCAACCGATTTTAATGCAGTTTTCAGCAATAAATAGAGTGATCCAAGAATAAGGTTTATATGTATAATACATACATATTTTGGTACAGAAAAGCCGAAAAATTTTAAAAAACATTTATTTGATGTCGTGACAAACATATTTTTGTGCGCATAAATCGAAAACGCTGATTAACCCTTACGAGATGTATCAAATTAATGTACTACGGAATTTTATATCTTAAAAATATCGATAAAAAAGTTCATCATGGCATATATTTATCTCCTAAGGAAAACCCACAGTAACCATTTTTATCTTTTAAATTAAAAAAAATATGTCTACCGAGCTATTTTATACAATACAGTATTCTTTATCCAATTAAATACATTGCATACGTTGTACATTTAATGTAGATCAAAACTTTCCTAAACAGCGTTTAATTAAAAATTAAATGGATAATTATCTTAGAAGATATCAGAGATTTAAAAATGCGGAGGTACAGCGGCTGGCGGGCCGTACGTTTCGCCCCGGTTGGCAGGCGGTCGGCGGTAACATTGTATACAAAGATATCCTGTAGTATAGACTAATCATCAAATTATTAATCACTCCACACTGTCTCTACATTGCATCCGTACGAAGCTGGGGCGGGTCGCTAGTTGTTGATAAAAAGTATTTTAGGTAAGATTAAATGTCTAAGGTTGGTATCAAAATGTATTGTTACAGTTTTGCCCATCTTTAAGAATATTTCATAAATGACCAAAATCTTTTTTTTTTTTATTAAAAATTTGAGTGCGTTTCCCTAGATACGACATACATGAAAAACATGGTATTCCTACTGCTTTCCAACTCTGCGGGTAGGTTGTAGAGCAAAAACACTTTGGCCTGTTACAAACCTTGCTGTTATAAAGCAAATTGTAATTACTTATTCAAATATCTGTCTCAAAAAATTGGTCTGACTCTAATAGTTGAAGAACATTTTGTATTGAATACATCTTTTCTTCTGTTCTGTTCAATGGATGGCCCCACCAGGTGTGATTCCTAATCCTCTCCTTGCATCGATGTCCTCATGACTGAGGGTCATGACGTCCCCGACGAACATGACATTCTGTTCTCTTTTATGTTGTTGCACCATCTTCTCCAATCATTGGCGATCTGCATAGCTTCATAGATATTGGATTGTACGGCAGTATGGATCTGGTTGGACCAACGCTTGAGACTCCGATCACGAAGTCTCTTTTCTTCTATTTTGACGGGTACAGGAGTGTCGCTAGTAAGCCGCCACTTTCCTAGCAATGTGACCGAAGTACTCGAGAACCTTAAGGCATATGGCGGAGAGTCTCTTGAAAATCATAGATGACAAGTTGGATAGTGACTTTCTCAGGCACTTAGACTCACCCATACGGTTTCCAGAGAGGTTTTATTTTACGTTTTTTGTATATTAACTTAGTCTGAAATAAATGATAAGTAACATGTGGAGATCAGAAGGATAGGCCTATGTTTTGATAGTGGTCTTGTTTCGGCCTAGATGATGATTATATTTAATCGTATGACAGAAATCAGATAAAGAAAATCATAAATTTAACCCCAGAGAATTAATCCACTTAAAAGCATCCTCGTTCAATTTGATCAGGTCTACCAGGGAACCTCCAGTGTACCGAGTCGATATGCACTCTCGGAAAATATGTTGGATGCTCTGCGTCTCGGTACCACAATGACGAGCAAGGGAGTCCAACCAGCTGCAACTACATATAACTGTATAGGTCACAGCGACCGTAACCAGTACGCAGTCTTTTGAGGTTGCACCAGGTTCGCCTCCGTAGTTCAAACCCCTCTATCTTGGCACCCGGGACAATCTCCGAGCCAAACTTACCAGCCAATACAGTCGTCCATGATTGCGTCCACTCCTGGTTGATGCGATAATGATGATAATTCATAGTGATAATGCGTAGTTTGTCAACGGCCTTAATTCCATTCTCTTTAGGGTTCTCAGCCGTTTGGGTGGACGCAGCCTCATACGGGATACGGACCGATTACTCAATGCGACAGGATCCTTCCAGTGATCAATGATCACCTTGAATTAATGAGCTGTTGGATTAATTAATTTGTTTTTTATGGTTTTGTACCAGGTAATGGGAGCCTATTACTAAGCCCAGGCTGTCTGTCCTTTCGTCTGTCCGTCCATCTGTCGGACTTTTAAAAGGATGAATATTTTTAATCGTAATAGGTAGCCGGCTTAAATTTTGATAGATGAGATTCATTAACAAAAAAACGGCCAAGTGCGACTCGGGGTCACATAAACAGGGTTCCGCGCCAAAACTTTAACTATACCAACTGAACAAGACTTTTCAGTACATACTTTGCTCTAGGTAAATAGGGGTCTATTTATTCTGGTCTTTGGAAATATTATATTGATTGTGGAAACGGAAGGACTTTAGATTTTCTCATAGATTTTTCTGTTATTTATACATTTAAACTCATATACTGCGAATTTTATAAGATTTTGAGACTAGTAGTTTCCGAAATAAGTTGGGAGGGGGGGGGGGGGGGGGAATGGTCAATTTTCACATATTTTCTTAAATAAATTGAAAACTATTTACTTTAAGATTATAAAAATATATATTTGAGATTTCATATGGCTCTGAATTTATTTACGTTACACGTTTGTCTTTGGGTAGGTAACCGATTTACATATGTGTACCAAATTTCTACTCAATCGGTCCAGTAGTTTCTGAGAAAATTGGCTGTGACAAACGGACGGACAGACAGACACACGAGTGATCCTATAATCCTTCCCTTTTAACCTTTTAAGGTACAGAACCCAAGGAAAAACTGCCCCAACGGTCGAAGATACACAAAATATAACCTCTTACAAATATAACTGTGTCATCTTATCTTGTATTTGTAGCAATGACTTATATATTACTGGCGTAAGTTGTAGTGATGTGATATAGTAAGAGTCCTTAGCAGGAACTGTTCTTTCTTTTTCTACCTTTATTAAAAGCCTTTTTTTAACTGGCAATGTTTGTATGTACGTATGTGTTTATGTTAAATCTTGCAATCGATTTTAGAGCGACTTTCAGGGCTCTGATTGAGCTGAAATTTGGTATGAAGCCGTCGGTGACAATAGATTAAGACACGAGGCGTTCATTTAATTTTTTATATATTTATTTGTTTCAAACCATAGGTACAATGCTGAAAACTTGGTTACGTCATCCTATCCTAATTACACTAAAGTTCAGTTCAGATAGTATTTCCACAGAGAGAAAGAAAAAACACATGGTTGTGCACAGGTCATAAAAGACCATTTATTATTATTATTTTATTTATTTTGTTTTATTATCTAATAATTAATTACAAATTATATCTTAAATAAAATGCCTAAAATACTTAAAATAAAACACCTAAAACACCTTCATTTAGGTGTAATTTGAAATGAATTATTAGTTAATAATGTCAAAATAAAATCATTATATTTTATTATGAAATAAACAGACTTAACTACTGATTTAATTTCATAATAAAATAATATAATAATAAAATAAACAGTCTAAACTAAATTATAATTAATATTAAGTGAAATTTCAAAATTAAACAAAATAATTAATTTAAATCTATAATAATAATAATCAATGACCGCCTACATGGCGTAATGTTTAATACAATTTTTTATAATAAAATTGTTATATTATCTTTTTGGTATATTAGAGTCCTATAGTTTGCTATTTTGGATGTAAGTCCAATTAATTGAAACATATGTGAAGCGCAAACAACGTATTTACTGCAGACAATTTTAAATCAATAAATATTATATACTTATGTGGTTCAAGTTAAAGACATTCAATACTGGCACTATTTATTGTTATTATAGTGTTTGCCATAACTTTCACCACAGTATTACAATATAACGGCTTACAGTAGTGCAACGTATGTACTTACGCAGAGCAACGGAAGGGTACTTGTGGGGCAGCGGGCGGCGAGGCACAGCCTGGCAAACTCCGCGAGTGGCTGGCTACAGGCTAGTACTGCTAGTACCTACGCCGTGGCGGCATTGTGCGACATCAAAAGCGTTGCGCTACTGTAAGCCATACGTAATACTGTGCTTTCACTAACCGTGCCACCGTTCAAGCCATAAAATATTAAAAAGCAATTTTTCCGCGGTCACGACAATAAAACTCACGATGAATAGTTGGGGCCGATGGGAAATCAACGGGATACATACAAGTAATAAATACTCAAGTTGTGGCATGCAAACTACGGGTTTGCTCCAATTTGGAAGGATTAGAAATAGTTATTTGTGTCACAAGGGGACAAAGTATTCTTAGGGTTCTGCACCCAATGGGTAAAAACGGGACCCTATTACTGAGACTTCGCTGTCCGTCCGTCTGTCACCAGGCTGTATTTCATAAACCGTGATAGCTAAATAGTTGAAATTTTCACAGATGATGTATTTCTGTGGCCGCTATAACAACAAATACTAATTAGACAAAGTGAAAGTCTCCATAAGAAAAAATGCGCCACGACATGTGGTTTAGTAAAAGTACCATGCTTGCGCGAATGTGTTAAGTGTAGGTACGAGTATAACGCGCTGCACTTCCTCTATAGCCTGTCAACATCGTGCGCGATACGCCTGAGCAGCTGAGGCGGGGTGTGCGGGAAGATCTCCGCGGGGGAGTTTGAGGCCAGCGGGGAAGGGCACGAGCCTCGTGACCTTCCCCGCTAGCCGCAAGCTCACCCGCAGAGATCGTGTCGTGTCAATTTAAACTGAAAGTCTTTAATAGTTATTTATGATACGAGGGTGGTAAAAAGATAAATAACAAACGAGTGACATTTGTATTGTTTATCATCGTTACGAGTTTGTTACTTTCTTTAACACCCATGTATCATACGACATTTTTCAATATAGCTGTGAAGAAACAGGACAGTGACAGAAAAACAAAAGACATGGGTATATAACTATCAAGGTTTCAGCAACCAAAGTACATTTTACGCGACTTGTGGCTTATTTGAAATGTGCGGGGAATAATCTCACTTTGTTTTTTCTTATACATACACATAAGTATATTTTTTCTTATACATACACATAAGTATATTTTTTATAACACTGTTTACAGTGTTATTTTTATTCAAAACTAAACCAACTCAATTCAGTTTTACGAAAATTGCGCCATATTTAATTTTTCTAGACATACGTACGCATGCGTAAGTTTTCTTAAATCTAAACATATATAACTCAAAGGTGACTGACTGACATAGTGATAACGCACAGCCCAAACCACTGGACGGATCGGGCTGAAATTTAGCATGCAGGTAGATGTTATGATGTAAGCATCCGTTAAGAAAGGATTTTGGGAAATTCCCACGGGAACCGCAAAAATCGGGATCTGCGCGGGCAAAGCTGCGGGCATCCACTAGCATAAAAAGATTACACTAAGACTGTGGTTAATAACAACACTATATCGTTCTCCCTCTACGTCTTACTACACTTGTACAATTTCAACATAACATTCAATTTAATTGTCTGGTTGTTATGTATAATTCACAACTAAGAGGCAAAGATGACCTATTATTAGTAGCGTACACGAGGCAAATATTATGCGAAATTGAACTTGAAATTAAGCAAGTTAGTGAAGTTAGGCCTGTTATAAAGACTGAAAATATTGACAGCCAGAGATTAGAATGTGGTCCAGAAATTTTAAAAAAGTGGTAAAGTAAAATCACGTGTGCGGGTAAATCAATTTTACGCTTAGTTGACTGGCTTAAAAAGGACTAATTTTCGAGCAACTGTATTGAAAAAGTCATTCTGATTTACCATAATTCATTCATATCAGCTCATAAACGTCCCCACTGAGGGGCTCGAGCCTACCCTGAATTAGGGTGATCGGGCCTGAGTCGACCACGCGGGCCCATTGCGGGTTGGTCGACTAATAATACAATAAGTATATTATGCAATCATCATCATCATCGTCATATAAGCCGAAAGACGTTCTCTGCTGTACATAGGCTTCCCCCAAGAATTACCACGATGACCGGTTCTGCGCTACCCGAATCCAGTGACTTGTAGGTTGTATATTATACAATATTTTTATAAAAGTAGCAATGTAAAGTATTCGAGATCTTAGCCGATTTCCCGAGGGAGACGACCTTATTATCTTTCTATCCAGGCCATGGCGTAGACAGGTGGATATCGAACAATATTGCTCGCGAGCAAGAAAATAAATTAATCTCGTTGTAATAAAAAGGGGACGAAAATGATCTAGGATAAGGAAATGAGGCGTCTATGGAAACAACTCCCCGGGTACCTGACCACAGATGAGATAACAGAACTATGGTTAATGATTAAGATTCTTAGATATACACTCACTAATGCCACGTTTTAAATTAAGTCAAAAATCTTTTTTTAAATATGAAATTCCGGTAATTTCCTCATATTAACATGTATTAAAACATCGGTGGCATAACGGCTAGGGCCGCTATCTCCTGTCCGGGAGGTCGTGGTTCGAATCCTGCCACGTACCAATGTGTTTTTGAGTTCTGATTTCATATGTACGTTTATCCGACGTTCTTATGGTGATGAAAAACATCGTGAGGAAACCTGCACACGCCTGCGAAGAAACTCGAAGGTTGTGTGTGAAGATGACCAGTCCGTACTAGGTTCAAGTGCGTGGTCGACTAAAGCCCGATCGCCCTAATTCAGGGCAGGTCGATCCCCATGCAGGGTGGAGGGGGACCTATATTAACCAGTAAGATGATAATTTTTTAATAGCTCTATAAGTTTTTTCGAATATTTGTTATCGACAACACTTAGTAACACCTAAATATGTCTTAAGTGGTAATTGGGAAAACCCAAAAAAAATTGCCTGTCATACAAAAAAGTTAACGTATTTTTTCTCCAAAATGTTACTAAGTTTATCCATAAAATTTACGCTTTCGAGATATTTTTACAAGCGTCTATAATATAAATAAGTGATATTTCTAGATAAACCCTCGGTGGGGACGTATATCATCATCATCATCATATCAGCCACAAATCGTCCACTGCTGAACAAAGGCCTCCCCCAAGGATTTCCACGACGACCGGTCCTGCGCTGCCCGCATCCATCGGCTTCCCGCGACCTTCACCAGGTCATCGGTCCACCGCGTGGGAGGCCTGCCTACGCTACGTTTTCCGGTGCGCGGTCGCCACTCGAGAACTTTACTGCCCCATCGGCCATCTGTTCTACGAGCTATGTGCCCTGCCCACTGCCACTTCAGTCTAGCGATTCTGTGAGCTATGTCGGTTACTTTAGTTCTCCTGCGGATCTCCTCGTTTCTGATTCGATCACGCAGAGAAACTCCGAGCATAGCACGCTCCATTGCCCTTTGGGTGACCTTGAGCCTTCTTATGAGGCCCATAGTAAGCGACCATGTCTCAGGACGTATATGAGCTGATATATAATGATATCTTCTCCTCCTACGTGGCATGACCGATGTTAATAGATGTTTTTTTGCTACAGTTGGACCCATATGTGGCGCTGTTAAAAATGATAATCCTGGATCTCGACAAGAGCGCCACATACTGGTTCCAGTTATAGCTAAGAACCATCGAGGACTCAATAAGTCCAAAAATAAATACATCATAATCGGTCAAGCCGTTTAAGAGGAGAAGAATTACGAACCAGCACACACTGGAATTTTATGTACCTGTAAAGATAAAAGATAAATAAGGTTCTATTCGTTTATTGTTTTGAAAGTAACCGATTTTTGAAAAGTAAGTAAAGTCGTATAAAAATTGCCACATGACAAAATAAAAATAAAAAGTTTAGAACTTATTAAAGTTTGTGACTAGATTTCAAAACAATTCAATGAGATTTAAATTCAATTACTAATTAATATAAAATATAACAGTTTATCCGACGCTCTTACGTTGAAGGAAAACATCGTGAGGAAACCTGCACACGCCTGCGAAGAAACTCGAAGGTTGTGTGTGAAGTCGACCAACCCGCACTGGGCCCGCGTCACACCCTGGACATTTCATACAACGGGCCAGAAATGACATTTCAAAAAACGAATGATAGAACAAACAAAATCGCGGCAAAATCCTATACGTTCGTCAGCCAAACGTTAACCAATCTGCATCAATGTGAGTGACGAGGGGGTGAGGTCGCAATCTAGGGAGCGGCAGGGAGTGTCCATACTGTATGTTAGTACTAATATATATACTTTGCCCGCGTGGTCGACTAAGACCCGATCGCACTAATTAAGGGTAGGCTCGAGCCCCTCGGCGGGGACGTATATATGAGCTGATGTGATGATTGTACTAAACATAATCACAGAAAGCTACTTATCTTCACAAAATAATCTATATCCCCATATTTCCTATCACCTGACAACAACAAACCAACTTGAGCTTACATTACAATACGTTATCGTACAAAGCACAAGGAATTCTATTGAAGGACGAAAACACAAAAAGAGAGGACGGGGATATCATCAATCTATATCGAGGAGAGGGATCGAAACTGTTTTGTGACAGACTCAGTGTTGCTTGCAGTAAAAATGACTGTATCGTTTGAAATTTGGGAGAAATAGGATTAAAGTTACATATCAGGTGGAGACAATTTTGTCTTCAAATCAAATCAGGCAGCTACCATGATTTTTGTGTTTCGAATTAGATAACAAAATCAAAGTTATTTTTTAGGTTTCCGTACCTCAAAAGAAACAAATGGAACTCCTGTAGCAAAGTATATAATATATTTTAGTAGTAACATACAGTATGGACACTCCCTGCCGCTCTCTAGATTGCGACCTCACCCCCTCGTCACCCAGATTGATACAAATTGGTAACTGTTTAGTTGTCGAAAGTATAGAATTTCGCCGCCATTTTGTTTGTTCCGTCATTCCTATTTTGCAATGTCATTTCTGGCCCGTTGTATGAAGTGTCCAGGATGTGCCTGTAGATTCACTTTGTAGTCCCTCTGTCTATCTGTCTGTCTGCCCGTCTGTCAAGACGGTTTTTCTCAGGAACAAGTATTTCTAGCTGACCTGGAATTATGAAATTTGGCAAGGACCAAGGTTCACAGCACAAGTAAAAGTGAAAATTTCTCTAATAGTTAATTTGCAGTCATAATTATCAAAAAAAAATGCCATAACAAACTTAGATTTGCAGTTGAAGCATCGACTGTCATGTAGACCAATGTATGGGAAAATATTTCTCAACTGCAAAGTTAAGTTTGTCCCTCAATCTGCCTTACCATTTGGTTTGTAATATTCGGTGCTTATAAATTTATATATTTTTAATTTCAGTGACTTACTATATCACTTTGGTTAGGTAGGTCTTATCGGTATGTGTCTTGACAGATGACACTAACGATAATCTTATACTTTTTGATAAAAAAGAATGTCCATCTTTGACTAGCTGTATCTTTCCAACAAATAGACCTATAGTACTCTTGTTAGGCTAAAATTGTAGTCAATTCAGATTGCTTCATAGAAGTAACGAACAAAAATACGTAAAAACGCTTCTTTAAAGCATATTTTTCGAAAAAAACTGGAACAAGTGCCAGAATTTCGCAGTTTTTCATGCACCATGGGAATAGCAAAGGGTTTTCAGTGTTGCAAACTTAGATATAAACTATTGTTTAAAATGTTTATCTTTTATTGTGTTGATTTTGAGTGACCTGTTACCAAACCGGTCATGTGTAAGATGGACTTACGCTAAAGATCCTGATCTGAATGGAAGAAAAAACACCAGTCTCGTTTATGCCTTTTAGATGAAAATGAGTACAGACAGTTGTACTCGTCGATGTTTTTAGGGTTGCGTACCCAAAGGTGTGGTTGTAAAGAAATCTTGGTACACGAGCCCGACTTGCACTTGTCTTGTTTTTATAGTAAAAGAAAACCATGAATGATTTCGTGAATATTTGCACAGTTTCCTTATTTCGTATTTATTTACTGTTTTAAATGGAGGCAGTGTACGGCCTCCATTTTAAACAGCTCTGCGGCCTTGACGCATTCTTGGGTGTAGGACGGGGTCCATATTAGTAATAAATGTTTCCATCATATTGATATATTAAAACTAACTAGGAGTCGAAGTGGTCGCCATGACCGAAATCGGTCGGATAGATCATCATCATCATATTAAAAGTAAAAAATAAAACAAGACAGATTAAAAAGTAGTGATGGAAGAACGAAGACAAACGGAAAAATCATTAGAAAACATAACAAAAAATAATTAAAAAGAAAAAAATACAAAAAAGATCGAAAAGAAAAAAACAACAAGAATGACTTCTCCACAGCTCCTACAAGATTCTTGCCTCCAAGCAACATTGTTACTGGTGCGAGGCGCTGTTTGCTTCGAAAGTAGGTCAGGTGGTATCTCAAAAATATTAGGCTGTATGTCTTCAGTGGCGGAAGACATCTTGCTGTAGTCGTTGTGAAGTGGTGGCCATTTTGCCCGTGATTCATGGTGTTATCAGGAACTTTGTGCATACTATGAGTATACTGATGTCAAGTAACTTTGGACTTTATTATTACTGAGATAAAGAAGCGGTCGAAGCTCAGTGCAGGGTTACCACATGTTAAATTGAAGAGTCCTGAGAAAAAGCCTGATTTTTATCAAAAAGTCCCAACATTTTTATGAAACGGGCACTTGCGTAATTTGACGACGCAAAGTCTAAAATACCACTTATGGATATTCCTTTTGAGTGCCGACCGGTCACTCGCCGACTTACAATCTGCCATTGAGGCTACTCGTACTCTCCAAAAAGTGAAAAAATCACCATTCATTTTAGTCGTTCATTATGCGAACAGTCAAGAAGTGGAATTCCCTGCCAGCGTCTGTATTCCCCGATTCATATAATTTAGGAATCTTCAAGTCTAGAGTGAATAGGCACTATTTGAGCTTGCGTGATACATCCTCGGCTGCATCGGCGCTTTTCATCAGGAGAGGTGCAGCCAAAAGCTATCAAATTTTTAATAAAAAAAAGGCTAAGGGCTGCAACAGTATACCTTGATGAAGACCTAAAACACCTAAATAATCCAAAAATCCCTGGAATAATGAAAGTCTGGTCGGAATCCTGACAGGTGCCTAAAAGTCCTGATATGTCAGGACAAATCCTGGCGTCTGGTAAGCCAAAGTGAAATTTGCGTGGTTACGTCGATCAATTAGGCTAACTGACCATGGTCATTATACTTCGATAGGTTTGATAGAGGCGATTGTCTCGGCTTTTGCCGTGGTTCGCAAGACACGTTTTGTCATTGGTGCCGGTTTTATCACTAGGTTGCAGTTGTAAAAAGCAGTGTTCGAAAACTTCTGTCGCTTCTTAAAATTCCTGGAAGGAGGCTTTTGTCAAATTTCTAGAACACCACAAAACATTTGAGAGTATTCGAGAGCATTCTCTAACAACATCCCAGATCATTGTGGAACATCCCAGAACACTCTCGCCTGTTGTGGACTTTTCTGTAACATTTTGGACAATTCGAAGCTTTTTGTGTGAATGCAGGGGCTACTCCCTGAGCGAAACCGCGTACCACAGCTAGTAAATAATAAAACAAAAAGAGTAATAAATTTAGTGAGTCTACGAGTACATTCAATAAAAGTATATTAAATGTTTTTTATTTTGTTTGTTCTCAATCTAAAAAACAGTAATACATACAAGTTAACTTATTTAACCGCCTCCGTAGCTCAGAAGCAAAGTTCACTGGCTTTACACAGGAGGTCGCAGGTTCGATTCCCGGCGGGGTCAATTGTAAGACTCGGTTTTGTTGGTGGTAGGGCATTTTCTAAGCCCGCCTGGCTAGCTACCACCATCTTATCTATGTTTTGCCGCCAAATATCAATGTTGATATCATTGGTGTGTTCCGGCATGAAGATAAGATAGCCAGTTCCCCATTGCGTTGGGGAATCTTGGTAAGCCCGCTTCCATCTTCGGCAACATCGTCACTTACCACCAGGTGAGATGTTGTCAAGGGTTTACCAATTGTGAATAAAAAAAAAAGTGTCAAACTGTATGATTATAATACAAACCCGAAAGTAAAATAACAGTTAAAGCCGGCCAAGTGTGAATCGTACCCGCGTTAAGGAATCCACGCTAAGGATACCGAACTGAATAAATAAATAAAATAAATAAATATTCTGGGACAAATCGCACATGGTCATCTGGCCCCAAAGTAGGATTCCCTGTGTTATGAGAACCAGAGTTAGATTTAAATACATACTTAAATAGACATTTAACACCCAGACACAGAGCAAACAAATCTGCTCATCACACAAATGTTTGCCCTGGGTAGGAATCGAACCCACAACCCTCGGATCAGTAGTCAAGAGCACTAACCACTGAGCTACCGAGTCAGTCATAAAGATAATAATATTGCTGTCGCTCTGGTTGACATCTTTTAACTGAAGAAAATGGGTACTTAGTTATTATTATTCTAATTGTACTTGTGTTAAGAGGTAAAGCGGTCGGGAGCCGGGTGGTTACTTTCCCTCTAATATGGTCAAGGGGAGCGATGTTTGACTCTAGCGTTATACTCGTCCGTCCGTGTGACCTGGCCTAATCTTGTCAAAGACATTAATGACAAATTCCATAAATATAATGTATTACTTCTCGTATCATGTTGTTTTCATGTCCAAATGACATTATTTGTGTTAATATCAATGATTTTATTGACATTATTATCTGATGATTGTTTGTGCTTTAAATTTTCACAATTTGATATTATGTAATGTAATAACTATCCAATGACCATCAGGAAGAGTATAACATGCACCTCATCATCATCATCATATCAGCCGAAAAACGTCCACTGCTGGACAATGGCCTCCCCCAAGGATTTCCACGACGACCGGTCCTGCGCTGCCCGCATCCATCGGCTTTCCACGATCTTCACCAAGTCGTCGGTCCATCGTGTGGGAGGCCTGCCTACGCTACGTTTTCCGGTGCGCGGTCGCCACTCGAGAACTTTACTTCCCCAACGAGCTATGTGCCCTGCCCACTGCCACTTCAGTTTAGCGATTCTGTGAGCTTTGTCAACATGCACCTATTTTAAATAAATATATTTAAATCTTAAAATCAGAAAACTACGAGTGCAAATCCGACTCGCACTTGGCCGGTTTTTTCCGGAGTTATTTAGTAAAATTCATATTAATTAATTAAGATTGTGCTTTACTTAACACTAGAGTGCGCGGTTTGCGAAACGCTCACTCAGGCAGTTATACACCTAAAACTTCCTCATGAGTTACTCTGTCTATTGGTGAAAACCGTATGAAAATCGTTTTCGTAATTTTGAGTTTATCGCGCTCAGACAGACAGACCGACGCGGTGGGGGAACTTAGTACGTATAGAAGATAGATGTTAACGTGTACCTATATTAGTTCTCATTAAAATTTATTTTACTTTAAAGCTCAATACATTATTTCTACAAAAACAAAAACTAATTATTCCAAGGAGCCTTTTTTGTTTTCAGTGCACCCGTTTGAGTGTCCTCGTTACCCAGTTCCAATTTTCTTTGGGATAGGGTTGTCACAATGATCACACTTTTTTGTTTAGTACTAACTATATAGGAAGCGTCGGTGGCTCAACCGGTAACGACTCGGTCCATCTAACCAGAGGTACCGGGTTCAAATCTGGACGGCCAATGTACCAATGAGTTTTTCAAAAACTTACGTACATATACTTACCGATTGCTTTAACGGTGAAGGAAAACATCGTGAGGAAACCTGCACACGCCTGCGAAGAAACTCGAAGGTTGTGTGTGAAGTCGACCAACCCGCACTGGGCCCGCGTGGTCGACTAAGGCCTAATCGCCCTGATTTCAGGGTAGGCTCGAGCCCCTCGGTGGGGACGTATATGAGATGATATAATAATAAATAAAAAAATACAGGAAGAGAAGAAGAGGAAGACAAATAATAACTACACGAATGTAATAAAAATTAAAAACCCCACTACATTAAAACTTGACCCCTCTTTTTGGCCAGTCGGGTGAAAATGTATTCTATGTTACAGCGCAGGAGTGGAACTCCTTGCCTGCGTCAGTGTTTCCCGATTCCTATAATTTGGGATCTTCAAGGCAAGAGTGAATAGGCATTATTTCGAGTTTGCGTGTACCATCCTCGACTGCATCATCACTTACCATCAGGTGAGTTGCAGTCAAACGCACTCAAATTTTTAATATAAAAAAAAAATGTCACTCACGGGATCAAGACGAATTAAACAACACCTCGAACTGCATAATTAAAAACGTAACCCCTCTCTTTGGAAAAATGTATCCTATGTCACTCACAGTATCAAGAAAACTCTAACGACACCTCGCTCTCCAAAATCTACAAAGTCCAAAGGCTACAGAGTCTGCCAAATAAATAAATTAATAAATATACAATACATACATAAACTCGAGAAACATCTTCTTCAGGCGCCTCATATAACCTCCGGTTGTTCTGTATCTGGAGAAGGCCTGTGTCGCAAGAAAAGCTGATGTTGGAGCAGGATAAATTAAAATACAAATATTTTTTTAAGCTTTAATAAAATTTGAAATGATTTTTAGATAGAGAAATATTATTTAAGTTACTATCAGGAATGAAGGCTATACTATAAAAATGAGGCGTCATATAACCTCCGGTTGTTCCATGTTATTTAAAAGTTACAATCAGGAATGAAGGCTATATAATATAAAAATGAGGCATCATATAACCTCCGGTTGTTCCATGTTATTTAAGTTACAATCACTAATAAAGGCTATAAAAAAACAATGAGGCGTCATATAAGCTCCGGTAGTTCCATGTTATTTATGTTACAATTAGGTATGAAGGCTATAATATCCATGTTATTTAAGTTACAATCAGTAATGAAGGCTATAATATAACAATGAGGCGTCATATAACCTCCGTTTGACTTGCCTCCATGCTTGCCAACACTGAGTATTTTTTGCACCAAGCAGCCAGGATCTTACATTAAGAGCTCGCTTTGAAATATAGCCTTATATCTAGGCGATTGTCATACTATGTACAAGTACACGCCGGAGCCGGTTCTCTAGAACTACCGCACTAAGCTATACTGCGACCAACCCATCATCATGGATAACACGATTCCTTCGGATAAGCCAAACATCGTGTTGATGGATCAGACGCACACACGGATGTTGTTGGTGCATGTCACTGTATCATTCGAAGAAAAGCTCGTGCAGGCTGATGCCGAAAAATAACCAATTACCGAGACCTCGCGCACGCATGAGGCACCGATATCATCCCCGTAGTCTTGTCCGTAAACGGACAAATTTCAGCTGACCTTGAATGACACCAAAGGGAACTACAAGGCAGTACTATAATTGCAGCAATGCAAAAAGCAGTTCTCCTCTACAATGCTTGGATAGTCCGACGCTTTCTGTCCCCGTCACACTGAACTCCAGTCGACTGTGCTTTCGATGGAGGTGCTCTTGCCACTTCGCCTCATGCCAAGTGTGCACGGTAGCTTTATTTTTATTATTTTAAATCATCATCATCATATCATCCGAAAGACGTCCACTGCTGGACAAAGTCAAATACGATGACCGGTCCTGCGCTACCCGCATCCATTGTGAAAGGCCTGCCTTTATTTATTTTAAATAATAATATTAAAAATAATCATTAGAAACCGTCAACACGTAAAAAACCGACCTCAATCGCAACAACTTGGTACAATTCTGCATTATTATTTCTGGTTTTTGCAAATTTTCTAAAAAAGTACCACAACGATTTAGATAAAATTTTAATGGGACCAACTTGGAGATATACCTTTTGAATAACATATCGCGTAACAAATATCGCTTAACAAAGGTATGCATTTTTTAACTGGAGTTTGTATTGATGAAACTGAACAACTTTCCCAAAGAAACCCATTGTCAATTCGCAATTATTATTTTTAATTAAATTATCAAACTGCTCAGAATAACTCCCAGGTTTACGAACTTGACAATCAAAGGCCAAAGTTCAATGACCGCGCCGGCCCGCAATGGCGCCTATTCTGGAGTATTTCGCGCAATTAAATATTTTTATTTAGAAGTAACAAATGCGAATTGACCATAGGTTTCTTGAGGAAAGTTGTTGAGTTTCATGAGTACAAGCTCCAGTTAAAAAGTGCATACCTTTGTTAAGATCCTGTATACAAAAAAAAAACAATAATTGAAAACGTCCTTCTTTTTGGAAGTCGGTTAAAAATAGGTAATTATAGAGTGTAAACTATATCATTCCCAACTCGCATATCTGGTAGATATACGAGAGAGCATGCTCCTAATTTATGTGTTTTGTTTGATGTGACTGCGACTCTTGTCTACGTGTCTCTTTTTTCTTTCTAATTCAATAAATTAATTATTAATCCAAATCATTAGATAAAGTATTAGTTGGGTCTTCTCATCGGTTTACCTAGATTGTGTTGGAGGGGTCTCCAATATAATTCCAGCCCGTGGTCACTGTTCAAGAAATTTTTGTTCCCATTGCTTATCGGTTCCCTAAGTAAAGGACCCATAGATGACCATAGCTAGTTCTGACTTGGGCCTTTTTTTAATCCACAATTTTTAATCCCTTGGTATCATCTCACCTGATGGAAAGTGACGATGTTGCCGAAGATGGAAGCTAAGTTACCAAGATTCCTCCAACGCTTTCGGAGAGTGACTCATGTGAATATATAGCGAGATCCTTTGATATATCTTCATCTTCAATAAACAAAAGTGGTAATATTATTAAAATTACATCAAATAAACTGCAAATATGTAACAAAAAAAGCGTCGGTGGCTCAACCGGTAACGACTCGGTCCTTCTAACCAGAGGTGCCGGGTTTAAATCCGGATGCCCAATGTACCAAAGAGTTTTTCGAAACTTACGTATATGTACTCACCGATTGCTTTAACGGCGAAGGAAAACATTGTGAGGATACCTGTACACACCTGCGAAGAAACCCGAAGGTTATGTGTGAAGTCGACCAACCCGCACTGGGCCCGCGTGGTCGACTAAGGCCCGATCGCCCTAAGTAGGGTAGGCTCGAGCCCCTCGGTGGGGACGTATATGAGCTGATATGAATGAATGAATTTGTTTATTTACGTTTAAATTTGACCCTGTTAATAAAGAACAGAAACCCACAACTTACAGTACCACAAATACCATTATAATATTGACATTTCGACAACCCTACCGGGATAGTACAATAAGGAGCGAGCTCGCCCGCCAAATATTAATTAGTGCTCTTTGCACGACAATGTCTGTATTGGAATTTAGATGGCATTCGAAAGGGGTAGCCATAGAGTAGAGAAGAACAGAAGAATAACAGGGTCAAGAATCATTGAATAATCGATTGAAAACTCTTTATTGCACAACATAAGAGGAAAAAAAATTGAGGAAGTTGTACATATAGGCGGTCTTATCGCTAAAAATCATTGTTAGTAAGTAAACTAGAAGAAGACGATCCCAAAAAATACCAGTCAAGCTGTAAAGCTAGTGCAGTAGCTGCTAGTCACGGAAACGGTGAGAATGTGAATATGCCAACAATAATTTAGTAAGATTATATTTTTAATTCTTAATATCTTTCTCTCTTTTTAATTGTATTGTAGAGTTTGGGAGAGTTTAATTACAATCTAACCTGATGTTAAGCAACGATGACGTCAAAGGTGGAACACGCCATCCCAAACAATGCTTATTCACTCTCGCCTTGAAGATCCCCATATTGCAGGTTTTGGGAAACACAGACGCTGGCAAAGAATTCCACTCCTTAGCGGTACTTATAGTGAAAGAGGAAGCGAAGCGCTACGTGCGCAAAGGTAGAATGTCTACCTTATAAGGGTAGAAGCATGCCCTGCGTCTGGTTGACCGTAGATGCACCGGGGCTAGTGTAATAAGATCGTGCAATTCCTGCGCACACTCTTTGAAATATATCCTATAATGTCATCATAATATCAGCTCATATACGTCCCCACCGAGGGGCTCGAGCCTACCCTGAATTAGGGCGATCGGGCCTTAGTCGACCACGCGGGCTCAGTGCAGGTTGGTCGACTTCACACACAACCTTCGAGTTTCTTCGCAGGCGTGTGCAGGTTTCCTCACGATGTTTTTCTTCACCATAAGAGCGTTGGTATCCTATAATGTATAAAATTAAAATTAACCGCCTCCGTTGCGTAATTGTTAGTCCATTTGCTTCACACCAGGAGGTCTCGGGTTCGATTCCCGGCGGGGTCAACTTTGTAAGACTCGATTAGGTTGGTGGTAGGGCATTTTCTTAGCCCGCCATCTTATCTAGATCTAAGTATCTGAGCTTCTACACTAATGTAGATACCTAAATAATTTTGAGTCGGCGCCAAACAAACAAACGGAACGTTCGGCAATTGCCAACAAAGGGACGGATCACGTCGGTCGCCGCCGCCGTGCATTCCGCTGCTATTATTTCATTTTACGTAATAATTAATTAACTTATATGTTTGTTTTGCTAAACTTAAGTGGCAGTGTGCGGGAACGCTAAACACGTAAAATAATTATCTATATCTAGAGGATATTATAAAATAATAGATTATGTAAATGACAAAGATATATATGTTGGTTCTTTAACAAATACCCGAGACAGTAATCTGAATCATGACATTATTTGTAATATTCATAAGTTTTTTTGACTCGGGTGGCGACTGCACACTGGTAGGCCTTCCACCCGATGGAAAGATGACCTGGTAAAGGTCGCAGTAATAAGCCACTGATGAATGTGGGCAGCATAAAACCAGTCGTTAAGGAAATACTTAGGAGAGTAATTTGTTCAGCATTGAACCTTAAAGGTTGATAATATGATAAATACAAATTTCCTAACCATTTCGGATAGTGTAAGTAAAGCAAAACGTCTAACAAAATTTTACTTTCAACAACCAACTGAACCCTCTGCGTTTATTTTAGCTGTGCTGTACAACCTAACCATTTCCCTTCTTAAGAGGCTTATAAAAAAATCATGCGGTACCCGAACAGGCTCCGATTCGAACACAATGAGGACTTCTGATTGGAACCGTTTGTTCTCGCCTAAGACGAGGTGTTTCCAATTTTAAAATTTAAATGAAGTGTTCTTTTAAAGGTAGGTACATATAACGGTTGACGGCTGAATTTAAAATGAGTTATTCATATCAATGAAGAATATTTTGATGGGATAACTGGCTTTGTTTTTTTTTTGTTTTGTTCATTAAAATGTCAAGTTTGTATCGAATTAAGAGCCTATGAAACATAAAATGATAGATAGATATGGTGCAGCATAATTTTGCCATGGTCCCGGGTTCGAATCCGGACAGCCAATGTACAAAGAGGACTAGTTTTTAGGGTTCCGTTACTCAAAGGGTAAAAACAGGACCCTATTACTAAGACTTCGCTGTCCGTGCGTCTGTCTGTCTGTCCGTCTGTCACCAGGCTGTATTTCATGAACCTTGATAGCTAGACAGTTGAAATTTTCACAGATGATGTATTTCTGTTGCCGCTATGATAACAAATGAGAAAAAGTTAAAGTTTCCGTTTTTTAAATGTGAAGATACTAGTGCCATATAGTATGATGGTATGGAACCCTTTGTACTAGCGTCATCTAGTATGATGGCACCGACCCCTTTTTGTGCAGTTCTGTCTCTTAACTTAATTACATTTACTTAACGACAATTGCCTTTACGATGAAGAAGAACATCGCAGGGAAACCTCCCCATCTGGTTCCAGACGGTCTTGCTAACCATGTGTGGAAATAAAATTTGCTTATCCTTCCTGCAACATTTAGTTTCATAGGCACACCTCACACACCTCTTCTATACTCTACTTAGCGCGATCCAGAGGTGCTTTGGTCTCAGATTTTAGAAAATTTTGTCTCGTTTAGAAAGTTTCCTACATTTGGAGACGCTAAACACGGAAAATAATTATCTATATCTAGAGGATATTTTAAAATAATAGATTATGTAAATAACAAAGATATGTATGTTGATTCTATAACAAATACCATTATTACCTGAGACAGTAATCTGAATCATGACATTATTTGTAATATTCAATAAGTTTTTTTGACTATTTAAAAGTGTGTGTAAACACCTATTAAATTTTTTTTTTTGGTCTGAATGAGATCAAACATTAAAACCAAATACAATTTCGCTACATGTTTCTGTTTTTGTTAATTTCCTAAAAAAAAGTATTGAACCGATTTTGAAAAATTTCTATGAGACCAATAACATAAAAGTATATCTTTAACCGGAAAACGTAGCGTAGGCAGGCCTCCCACGCGGTGGACCGATGACCTGGTGAAGGTCGCGGGAAGCCGATGGATGCGGGCAGCGCAGGACCGGTCGTCGTGGAAATCCTTGGGGGAGGCCTTTGTCCAGCAGTGGACGATTTGTGGCTGATATGATGATGATGATATCTTTAACAATAATAAAGGATTTTCCATATCGGTTTATAAATGACTCACGACAGGATTTTTTAAATATTGTTTTTCTCTTTTGTGGAGCTCGGCATCTGGCCTCGCGGTTAGGCTGTATTGCCATGGAGTCTTAGTCTTCCTGTCATAAAATAAGTGAGCATTTATTTACGTTTTTACGTGATTTAGTGGCTCACGCCCTGCCAGCATCCAGCGGTTTCCCGCAACTTTCAGCAGGTCGTCGGTCGCTTGGTGGGAAACCTTCCTACGCTATTCTTCCAGTGCGCTATCATCACTCGAGAACTTTATAGCCCCAACGGCCATCTGTTGTTCTGTGATTCTGTGAGCTATATCAGTTATCATGGTTCTCCTACGGATTTCTTCATTTATGATTCGATCACGTAGGGAAACACCGAGCATAGCTTGCTCCATCGCCTTTGAGTGACCTTGAGCGTAAGCGTAACCTTGATAGTAAACGACCTGTCTAGGTACCGTATGTCATCACTGGGAACACACACTGGTTAGACACTGTGGTCTGAAACAAGTTACAACTGTCATAATACTGGACAATTTTTTCTCTGCAACTTTGCTATAGTCGCGTTTTTGAACTTCTCATACAAAGTTGACAAATTATGAAAACAAAAAAAAAATGAGAATGAAGCATCTTTGTGGAAGCTCCCCTAAAAAAAATAGAAACCTTTTTTTAGGGGAGCTTACACAAAGATGCTAACTAACAGTCTGTATAAACAGCATGATGGTAATTTAGATCAAACAGAGTTACACAAACATGATCCAGTTAGAGTACTTTCCGTAGATTTGAGATAAAGTTGAAATCTCCAATTTGTATAATTCATGTTCGTGTTCACGTGCACGCTCAATGGGCGACGGAGTTTAGAATTTCTAGAAGTTGGCGTTAAGAGCAGTGGTTCTCAAACTAATTAGCTTAATTTGATACTGTCTTGCATTTTGAAGGAAACCCGATTTACCTTTAAAACAGTTTTCTTGTTGTGGATATATAACGTGGTATTATAAATTTAAGCCATTTAACAAAAAGAAATACGATTGATACTTTATACACCAGAACTCTAAAATAAGGGAAAATTATTGAGAAATCTATTTATAATAAAATTGAAGGCACTACCTTAATCATACTAAGGGACGACCAAATATTTTTTTTGCAAGTAAATTTTCTAAAATATTGGAGCGAGGGACCCAATATTATTACGGTAAAACTCTATAATTCCGTCAAATGTTGATATTTCTATTTGAAAATTTATGGTAATTGGGTAAAATTTCCTAGTTTATAGGGTTTGATAGAAAAAGTGCAAGACTTAACTCCGTTGCAGAAAACAGTACGGTTGGAGAGAGCCCAGGCACTGAAACGCTTGCACGCGAGTGAAGCTTTGCCAAACATTGTCTTTTTGGATGAAAAAAAATTCACCGTCCAGCAATACGTGAACAAGCAAAATAACCTTCTGTTTTCAGAAGGGAATTCAACCGATAATCTCGAGCATATAATAGAAACAGAAAGCAAGGACCAGCTTCTGTCATGGTTTGGGCCGCAGTGACTGCTGAAGGTCGCTCTCCGCTCGTTTTTATCGACCAGGTTGTGACAAGATTAACAAGACCGTGCATCGCGAAAAGGTGTTAAAAGAAGCGTTAACACCGTGGGCATATAAACAATTCTGAGTCAGGACATGGACATTCCAGCAGGACTCAGCGCCGTCACACAAAGCCCTTAAAATCAACAATTTCTCCGTAAGAATGTTCCAAAGTTAATTTCGGCGCAACAGTGGCCCCTTATTCACCAGACGCCAACCCGTTGGATTTTTCCATTTGGAAAATTTTGGAGGCTAGGGTGTCCACTAAAAACACCATAGTTTGGATACGCTGAAGGCATGTCTTCGTCGAGAATGGCAGCGAATCCCGCAGGCCCACATTCGTGCAGCGTGTGATGCGTTCATCGGCAGACTCAACGCCACAATCAAGGCTAAAGGCGGTTATATCGAAAACCAAGTTTGCTTTTATAAACTTGGTAAATTTTACCAATTACCATAAATTTTCAAATAGAAATATTAACATTTAAAGTTCTGGCGTTTTTCCATAGTAACACTTGGTCCCTCGCACCCTGTACTTTATGAACATAGCAATATTCTAGAGTTAATGGGTCACCCCAAATATCACTCGTACTTTAAAAAAAAAAATTAAATAACTTACTCCCGCCATCAATGCGAATCTTGTAACCGTTACTTCTTCAAATCCAAAATTGTTAACCCAAAGTTCAGGAAGCATTTCGACCTTGGCAACTGCAATCAGGGATTTTGGTGTTCGTGTGTTCTTGGTCTTAAAAGACTAGCCAATTTTCTCTATAAGAATTTGGGAATGGCCATACCATAGATGACATACTAGTTACTTCGGCCATACTTACAGCACAGCAGAAAATGGCACTACTCATTTTTCCGGCACTTCTTACAATAAATTCATTCAATAGGTCATTTTTATGAGCAAGGATTTGAACACTCCTGACTTAGCTTTGTACTTTGGGAACAACTAGCGTGAACAGCAACTTAAAACAGAATTTAATCTAGGACTTCAAAGAATTTGCGATGAATAAAACCACTAGATTTTTTTAACAAAGCACAGAAAAAAGAGGGTACTCCTTTTTTAACCGTCCTCAAAAAAGGAGGTTATTGATTAGACCCGTATGTACCGATGTAATAGTGTTGGATTTGCACAATATTCGTATAAGTCAGTCTACTCGTATGTGGGCTTATAAACAGATATGTGCCAAAATTCTTAAGATTCAAGATTAATGATGTTTATTCAAAATATGCGCAAATTACACTCTTTCTGATAGTCGTAAAATAGTAATTATATGTACATAATGTAAATAATCGTTAGATAATAACGTCAAAATAAAATCATTGATATGAAACAAATTATGTCATTAGAACATGAAAACAATATGACACGAGACATTGAATGTCATCAATGCCTTTGACAAGAGCAGGTCAGTTCATACGGACAGCACCCGGTCACGAGTATAACGCGAGAGTTAGCCATGACCCGGCTCCCGATGCGCGACCATCCGCACGAACATTCAAGCGAGCATACACCTAAACTCATGCTAAAATTGAAATAAAAAAATTTAAAAAACATATTCTAGATTTGTCATATCTTTTCGCTTACACGTCAATTCTTGGATTTACCTATTCTCAGTTATTTTTATTTTCAGCTTTTAGATGTTGATAGCTTGTTCTCTAGATTTTATTAGGTTAACACTTCATTATTATTTACGAATATAAAATTAGAGCCTCTCTGCTCACTTAGCACGAGGCGACGTGGCAGGAGCACCTCCAGCGGAAGCACAGTCGGCTGGAGTTCAGTGCGAAGGGGAGAGAAAGCGTCGGACTATCTGGGCATTATCAAGGAGCACTGCTTTTTGCATTACTGCAATTATTGGTCTGCCTCGGAGATCCAGCCGCCTTAGGTGACGTTCAAGGTCGGCTGATATTAGCCGATTATGAGGATGATTTCGGTGGATTCCACTTGCCACATATCAGTAACCTCCTGGGCCAGGTCTAAGTACTTGGTCCTTTTATCGGCAGCAGCCTGCACGAGGTTTTCGTCATATGGGATAGTGATATCAACCAAAAACACCCTTGACAGCGCCCAATCCATCAACACGATATCAGGCTTATTCGAAGGAATAGTCCTGTCCGTGATGACGGGTCGGTCACAGTAGAGTTTGGCGCGGTCGTTTTCGAGAACCGGCTCCGGCGTGTACTGGTAATACGGCAACCGTCGAGATATGAGGCCATACTTAAGAGCGATCTCTTGGTATAGGATCCTGGCTGCTTGGTTGTGCCTGTGCAAATACTCAGTGTTGGCAAGCATGGAACAACGGAGGTTATATGACGCAGGGTCTCCCCTGGTTGACGGCACAACCGACAAACGTCCAAGGTGCCATCTTTTATTATGAACCTCCTATAGTTATTCGTCTTGACCACCTGATCCTGTTTTGCAAAGACAAAACCCTCGGTCTCCGCAAAAAGATCTCCGAAGCGCAGCCAGTGCACGGAGGCCTTTTGATCTACGAAGGATCCACAAAGGGCCTTGAAGAACCTACCGTGCAGCTCTTTGTCTTTCCATATGGCCTCTCGCTCAGTAGTGCTAAGTACAGTTGGCGCCTGCCAGTTCTCTTGGGCCATGGATAGAGGGGTAAGTCCTTTATCACAAGCTATGACAACTTTATGCAAGTCACTATCGTCTTTCGACAGGAAGTAACTTCGTAGGCTGCATATCTCGCAGTTGTGCATTTGTTTGGCACTTAAAAGGCCACGACCACCACTCTTCCGCGGGATATACAGCCTCATCACTGACGACCTCGGGTGATGCATCCTATAAAGTTTCATAGTGGTTTTACGAACAAAAACTCAGTAGACTTTTACTTCTATAAATCTGTATTCATTTACAATATCCAAGCACCAATATTGAAACTTCCGTCGACTGATCTCATCGTAGACTGAATACCAACCGCTCAGTCCGTGAGCAGCAAACCTTGAGAGAGGTAGGGGTGGGGAAGATCCCACTCCTACCCCGAGCTGAGCTGATCACCAGCGCGTGACGGCCGACAATAGTGAGCAGTGTTGCCAATATAAAATTTGATTTTTCAACTTAAACAATAAATCACGACATTCGGCCATCCGCTTCAGTGCAACTCCCGGTGCACGCTCACAAAATAGTCAGTTGGTCTTCGTCAACAATCCTAACATTCATTGAAAGTCATATTTTACAATCTCACAAATTCTTAAATTTCTTACAACAATTATGATTTGAAATTAAAATCACAGAATCTCACAAATTCTCATATTAAACAGATTTGATTGGGGTAAATATATCTATTAAACTTTAGCTCATAGGAGAACCGACACTTTTACATTTTTTTTATTTACATTAATTAAATCACGACATTCGGTTATGACACAAAATTAGATTTATAAAAATTTATACCTCCACAATCTACATTGTCTTTGTCATTCCACGGGCCTTCAGGAACTTATTTTTTTTAACAAGTCTTCCAGTTCTTCACAATTTAAGGCTATCTCAGATTAATTTTCTATAGTGTCATTGAAATACAATCTAAGACTGCTTCTTGAGATCATAATCTATTAATCAAAGTAAGTTTGTCATAGACATATTCTGACCAATAATTAAAGCTGATGTAAAAATAATTTCCGAATTTAAAACAGCAGTTAGAAGATTGAAGAATTAAAAAATAGTATAAGCCACGACACGATACCAGTAAACTTAATAAAAATAAGTAAAAATATATAGAGCGGAACGTTTAGTTTATTTCCAAAACTTATGTATTGATAAGATGTTTTCCCGGACGATTTAGAAATAGGCCATATTAATCCTAATTGGGTCGTTGACTGTATCAAAAAAAAATAATGAGATAAAATATATCTAAGTAGCTGTCTTTCTGTAATTTCAGAAAAACTTGTTCATTCTTTTTACAACATTTTCTATTACTTAATTATAACAATCACATAAATAGTACGACATAGCTTAACATTTCAAACATTTTTAGGAATAGTTTAATTTTTGACAGTTGATAAAAAGGAAGTCAGATGACTAGTACGAAGCAGCTGCCGGAATCCGGTATTGTTAAACTAATACAAACTATTATTTAAACATTTTTTTTTATCACTGGGTATTTTTTTATAATCTTTCGAATAAAAATGATGACGTCATCGGCCTAAATACTATGAGAAAAACCGTCACAGTACTAACGACGATTATGGAATGAATTCTGTTAATTTGTGGTATTAAATTACTTTTTACAGTATAGCATCGTCATGTCACCAAAGAGTTTTTTATTTTATTTACACGCTTCATAAAAAACGGAACAGTGCCAATTGTATTTTGTGTGATCTTACTGCTTTTAATAAACGTATTTTTTTGCTATTTATAAAAAAGGATCAAAAACAACTAAAGACCAATAGCAAAGTATTAGTACTAACGCCAATAGCGTTGTTGCCAAATTTCTCTAAAATACTTGAGAAACTCATATATAACTAATGTGATTTCTCAACTTGTAAAACATATTAAATTCTAATAATTAAACTAGTTACAAAATTGTCAAGGCCTTAACTAATGTCTAATTGTCATGAGTTAAAACAAACAAAAGCTTAGTTTCAGCTATACTTTTTTTTATAGTGACCGCGGGTGATTTTTAGTGCAACACCTGGCAACCGGCGTCTATCATAATCATAATCATAATCATTTATTGATAAACAATGTTTACACGTCAATTTCGATTTAACCAATTACATTAAAATACAAAATAAAAATATTAAAATACTAGATGTTAACATTAAATTAAAATACTGGATTGTTAAAAACAGTCAGTCAATACAAAATAATAATAATATGTCATCATAAAATAAAAATTACTTATCAAAAGATAATGTTATTTTAAATTTAGGAATGGATGCAAACTGTAAAACGTGTGCTCGAGAAGCCAACGCTTTAACTTTGCTTTAAAGCTTGCCAGTGTGGGAGCTTCAGTGACATGAGTCGGCAGCTTGTTGTAGACTGATGGCCCCAACACATGAGTCGTCTTACCGAACTTAGCGAGTCTATCCCTTGGATAGTACGGCCAATTGTACCACACGATAAGAGATAGAGAAAGCGATAACATTGAACAGACCTAGATGGATATGGAAAACAAAAAAAAATGTATTAAACTCTTAGATTTGTTCAAAGCTTTCGAGGGTGTATTATGTAAATCATTGTTCAATCAATTAATAACTATATGCACACGTGGAATGTGATGTTTAAAAGTTAACAAAATGAAAGTTATCGATTTTACTAAATTACTGTGACTTATGTGGACCTCGCGTAAATTAAATCTTTTTTTGTTATGTTTACCCTCTGTTGACTAACATACAGTATAATATTTTGGGAAAATTCTGTAAACATTCAATCTATATTAGTGCTACAAAAGCAAGGTTTTCGAATTAACTTTAATTAATTAAGCTGAAACACTGAGGACTATATTACTTACTGAACAAAAAATATTATTGTTGAAGTCACAAACTATACAGAGGTAAGAGTGTATTTACATACTAGAAATTTGAATATTTTTAAGAAATAATAGTTAATATTTTAGGAAAACAAACTAAATTATGAGGAATTTACGTTCTAAATATAAATAATATTTATGTTCTGTGAAAGTGACTTCTTACATCTATTATTTAAATAAAAATTAAGTGCTGTCCCTCGGTAAACGCATCACCCGAAAACAGCTGAACTGATTTGGCAAACTTCTTTCGAACATTTGCAACAGTTCAATCCAGGCTCCTATCCAGCATAATATAATTTGAAACAAATTTTTCATTTGAGGAGAAGGGGACAAAATTCACAATACTTCGTCGTAGGCAGAAACTCCACTGCCAATTTCTTTACTGACGTCCGAAAATCAATGAGGTGTTGACGTGGCTGATGTGCTGTGACCGGCCTCTTCAACCATCCAAAAAGTCGTCGGAGAATCTGAGAGCTTTGACGGTATCTAGATATTTTGTCGTAACGTTGGTGACGGCGATGGAGACCTCCGCCGCCTCCGCTGTTGAGTTCGCCCTTGCTTATCAAGATCCTCCATTACCTCGGAGAGATTAAAAAAAGCATTAGACGCTTGTTATATTATTATACAAGTAAGAATTGTGGCAATTGCAGGTATGTTGCCATTTCTGCCGAGGCATAATATAGGTATGGTGCTTCAATCAAACAAACAAACAAATAAATTAGAATAATAATAAAAAACTGAAAAACCGCAATTACCTCAGAAAACAGTTAAAGATATCGGAAATCTGACTGCATTTTTAAGAAAAACAAAGACCAGCCTATATTGGACGTTGTCTGTAACTACTAAGCAGTAATAGTGTACGGTTGACAACGTAATGTCAAGTTTTGTTCTATTTTCAAAATAGTAAGTATTTTATTATTCAGATTTCGATTCAACTAACCAGGATATAATGGGTTTCGCATTACGTATTTTCTTATCTTTCTCAATAATGACGGTATTTTCACGTATATGCTCTAAAATAATCATTTATAACCAGGGGTTACTAGAATCATGATTGTTAATCTGTTCGTTTTGGACACGCTTGGCCTTGAGTTTTGAAATACTAAGCTTTTAAAACAAATCCGTAGGCGTACCGAGTTAGAAGTGACATATCTAGCCAGTTGATGCATATCCTACAGAGGCTCACTTGGCCCGAAATTCATAGACACACTTGGCCCACAGTGACATACTTAGCCACTAGTTGCTATATAGGCACACTTGGCCCAAGGTGGCATACTTAGCCACATATCTACTTAGGCACACTTGGCCTAAAGTGACACATCTAGTCACTTGATAGGTACCTACATATCTTATATAGGCGCACTTGGCCCACCATGTACGACGGAGGTACGTCACGACTAGGTAGTAATACCCTAGCTTCGATAAATAAATAAACATAATAAATCGATAACAGCAGTAATAAAATCGCAAGTATATTATAGTACATAAAATATTAAGTCTTTCAATAATACAGTGTTGGCTGGAACAGATCCCCTTTTCGGATAAGTCTGCTTTCGTACAAATTTATATTTTGTTGTTCTTGTATTGTAATAAGAGTTTACAACCAAACAAACAAGTCTGACATACCTTCCGAGTATAATTTAATAAAATAATAATAAGTAATACTAATGATTATTTACTATCTTTTTTTTTATATTGCAGTGTGGTTCTGGAATTAAACTTTCCAACCAGAATAACATTCTAAAAGAGTTTCTTCAATGATATACTCGTAGTCCACAAATGACGGTTTATTAAACCAACGGGTTATACCTTTCCTTTTTAACCAATGCAAAATAATTTCGTAGAACAGTGATGTTTGTTAATTATTTTTTTGACATCGTTTTATCAAAACAGTTTTAAGCGTTCCTAATAAATAGCTAGTTGTAAAGAAATATAATTTATTTTTGGTGTCCACGTTGACGAGCAAATATCACTTCACTTCCCACTTCCAATCTGTCGTGAGGCAAATCATTGTTTTCTCCGATACAGGTATTTACAATAGTTTCAAGAATTTTAGGAGACTGACTTTCCACTTCTAAGGTATATTTTGAGCCCATTAATTTTATTATGTATCTTACTATTCTTATTTATACCACAGATTACTAAATAGTTACTTTTTATACTTCATTTTATTATCTTTCGACTGGTCCTGTCACAAGATGAAACTTATTAAAAATGAAACTAAAACGCGATAATTGTATAACAGGATTATTGCACATTACTTAATTCCAACTTCCAGCTATAAATAAAATAGGAACTGCCCACCTTTGACGAAGTCCTGGGTTTGGCATACATAGCCTTATACATGGGCACATTTGGCCCGTCTTAGTGACATACCTAGTCACTGTGACATCAACTAGACTGTATCTATGGGCTGCTTAGTTATATGAGGACTCACCTGGTCCGATATGTACTCGTATGACACACCTGGTCAATATGAGGACTTACTAGGTCCAATATGTATGACACACCTGCTCATTGAACTCGTCTATGCCATGCCTAGTTATAAATAAACTAACTTTGAAAATAACCATCATTTTAATGTCACAATGTCTTAATTATTTGTCATACCCTCAGTTTAAAATTTCAAACAATGTGCTTTTCTCAAATTAACAGCAATGCAAGATGCTATTGAAGAACAGTGGCCCTTACAATAACATTTACATCGTTTTCCAGACTAAAGTTGTCAAAGAGTAGCCTTGCGCAACGATAGTCCGGCAAGTAGCAATTTTAAATAAGTAGGTTATTAGCCACCATTCGAAGTTTGTGCAAGATATTATTTAAGAACAATGGTCCTTGCAATGATATTTACACAAACCTACCAGAACAACGTAGTCAATAGAGTAGCCATGATCAACGCTGATCCGATTATGACGAACAATTACCCGTTTCTATGTTTGAATTCGAATAACTAAAATAAATTTATGCAATATATCATCGTAAGACAATGGTCGTTGCGATCAAAATTGCAAAAATTTACCGGAAAAACGTTACCAAAGAGTAGCCTTGGCCAACGCTAATCCGATATTCATAGTTATTCAAAACGTAACACTAAAGATTTTATGATTTTAAGGCAGAAGGTATGACAAAATAACTACTTAATAAAACACGTGCACTCATATCTTTTGTACAGTTTAAAAAGTTACATACCTTTATGGGCTGAAGGTAGTGTCCCGCTTCTGAGTTTTTACGAACAAAAACTCAGTAGACTTTTACTTCTATAAATCTGTATTCATTTACAATATCCAAGCACCAATATTGAAACTTCCGTCGACTGATCTCATCGTAGACTGAATACCAACCGCTCAGTCCGTGAGCAGCAAACCTTGAGAGAGGTAGGGGTGGGGAAGATCCCACTCCTACCCCGAGCTGAGCTGATCACCAGCGCGTGACGGCCGACAATAGTGAGCAGTGTTGCCAATATAAAATTTGATTTTTCAACTTAAACAATAAATCACGACAGTGGTGTGGACTTTTCGATCCAGGGCGTCCAGTTTTATACAAGCACACGCCTCCACCAGCTCAGCCGTCCATTGCCCCTCGTTGTGTTGACAGGCCGGGACCATGGTTACGCCAAAAGGCAACAATACCCGCATGATCCGGTCTCTCGCCTGTGTTCAAAACAGCAGGTCAGTCCAGTGACCTGTAGAACTTCTTCTGATCACTCATGAAGAGGCGATTCTGGCGA
This sequence comes from Coleophora flavipennella, assembly GCA_947284805.1. Classification (NCBI taxonomy): domain Eukaryota; kingdom Metazoa; phylum Arthropoda; class Insecta; order Lepidoptera; family Coleophoridae; genus Coleophora; species Coleophora flavipennella. The sequence goes on from OX369266.1 coordinate 5,933,172, forward strand.
AACCGGTCTACCCGCTCCAAGTATCGCTGAATACGGTTTGCCCACGCAGCAATACGTTGCTTCAGGTCGTCGATGCGCTCTGTCACTAACCGCATGGCGTTACGGATCAAATTCCGATCCCGCAAATGCGAGCCTGACAAAGCGCATCACTCGGGGCCTATATTGCCTGACCTAAAAGTAATCAGTTTGCCAATGAGGAATCTAGCCTTAGCAAAACGACGCTCAATCCTTTTCTGCCATGCCGGCTTTTCCCGCGGACGGGATGTGCGAGCCGGTTCTGGCAATTTGGCACAGATAGAACGGCAGACTGCCATTGAAGCGCCAAAGAGGATTTAGTTCGTATCACTGAGGTCGCTGCTGTTCGCCAGATATTCTGGCAGCATGCGGTTTATGGCCTCAATGACATCCCGATTTCGGACGCTAAGGGGCAACCGTGGAAGCCGCGGCCTCTCCTCGGGAGGCAAAATACGGAATTCCTGAATCGCCTCCTCTAGTGTACTCCTGATTCGCTTCAATTCCTGGGAAACCGTTTCCGTCTCACGATCCTCGCTAAGAGATGGTGGTGGCGGTTGGGCTGAAATTGGCTCAGCCACTTGCGGTACATGTGCCGATAATAGGCGCGAGCCATTTAATGAGGATCGTGAGGCGGGAACGACCTCGCATCGTAGTTCTTCGAGTTCGGTCAGGCTAAAGATGTTCGAGCGCAATATGTACCGAACTCGATCCGCTAGGTTTTGCTCCGAGACAGACAATGCAGGCTCTAATCGCTTCTCTATTATTATTATTGGGTAAGAGGGGAATAGGACCACAAGAGGGTCCTAATAAATCACCGCAACCTTCAAGATCTTATGTGATCACTGCCCCTGTTATATAATTTCCTCAAGGCCAATGGTCCTGATGGACTGGACGATGCACTTGGGATCAAGCTCCCTGAAGTCCGCTGTGCTTTAATATTAATACTTTTGCTGCAGGTAAATGTCGTGAAGTTTTTGTATCTGAACTCATTTGTATCTACATCATTTTGTATTACAAAGTGGACACGGGAAGTGGCTTTTGCACTAAAAGTGTAAAATAAAACAATATGCCTTAAATGGTCAATAATGTAATTATCAATGTAATTTAATCTGATCCAACGAACAGAACGTTTATTACAAACTATAAACCGTTTACACAAGCATTGAAGCTCCGGACCACAAAATAGTAACTTTACAACATGCGATACAAGCGTACGATGTTTTAGAATGCGAATCGTCTGTCTATTCATTTAAATACTTAGCACTGATTTTAGATTTTTATCACGCTTTTATTAGCTTCACCTGTATGTTTGTATGTATGTAACCGACTCCTTTGGACTCGATTTTGACCCACTTTAAACGGACAGATTTAATTCAAACTTTGTAGACTTATCAAGAATCAGCGACAATATAATAATTTCATAAGTTTGAACTAAAAAATAAAGTTACAAAAAACTAAAAAACACGCTTATCACGTCGAACTAAAAAGTAATAAATAATTGAAAATAATAATTAACAAATTACTAGTATTATTGTGGAAAAGTGTGGGTTGCTCGATAGACGAAAAATATGGCACAGAGCGCCCCACGCTTTTTCACAATAATACTAGTATTTTTAACCCCCGACGCAAAAAAGAGGGGTGTTATAAGTTTGACCGCTATGTGTGTGTGTGTGTCTGTGTGTGTGTCTGTGTGTCTGTCTGTGTGTCTGTCTGTGGCACCGTAGCTCTCAAACGGGTTAACCGATTTGGATGCGGTTTTTTTTATTTACAAGCAGGTTTTTTGGCGATGGTTCTTAGATACGTTTTATCAAAATCGGTTGAGCCGTTTCAAGGTCATCAGCTCTTTTGTTAGCTGCGGTGGGGTTCTTAGACTCTTAATGTGTATTTACTTTACTTTCAAACATACATGTGACCAAAAACTTGAAACACTCATGTATGCTTAATAACTATGCAGGATTATGGAACTCTTGGTCTGATGCTGCAGCCAGGATATCCAGAACACTAGCACACTCTTAAAAAAATAATAGCAGATATGTCGTGTTTGGACTCGTTTTGATCAGTATTTGATTCTGCATACAATGCAATGGTGGCAACACGGTGAGCTGATGCTGCGGCCAGGATATCCAGCACACTAGTACACTCTTAAAAAAATAATAGCAGATATGTCGTGTTTGGACTCGTTTTGATCAGTATTTGATTCTGCATACAATGCAATGATGGCAACACGGTGAGCTGATGTTGTTAAAATCCGTAAAATTTTTGACATACTTACGTACCTGAAACTATGACTAACTGTGAACTAAATATTATTGAGATAAACCTTCGCTTTGATTTCTTATATAAACCCCCGACGCAAAAAGAGGGGTGTTATAAGTTTGACGCCAATTTCTGTGTGTTTGTGTCTGTTTGTCTGTGGCATCCATCGCAACTCTCGAACGGATGGACCGATTTTGATGCGGTTTTTTTTACGTGAAACAAGTTTCCTTGCGGTGGTTCTTAGCTATAATCGATAAAGATCTGTTCAGCCGTTTGAGGGTTATCAGCTCTTATCTAGGTGACTAAGGGATCTGGGCAACTTATACAGGTCTGATCGATTCAAAATTTGGTGCCCTGTTAATGTAAAAATATTGCAAAACCATGATAACCTTGAACTGTTGATGCAGCATCTCCTAGAATCTACAGAATACCCAACTCCTCAAAAACTTTCAGTAGAAGTATCGTGTTTGGGCTCAAAAAAAATATTCAAAACAATTTATTTCAAATAGGTGTTACACACACTATTAAATAGAATTAGAATAGAAATTATTAGAATAGTCTCAATGAATAGGTGTTAGATATAATATGGTAACCTTGACCTGATGCTGCATCATCTCCTGGAATCTGCTGAAGCAGCGGTTAAAAAAGTAAAAAACTTCCATGGGTCCATGGATTTGAAGTTTAGAGTTATAACACATTTAATTGCAGCTTCAAACAAGGGAGGTGAGCAACTTCCACAGGCTTGATCGATTCAAAATAGGCTAGATTTTGTGTCGCAGTATCTTGTTTCGTCCCGGAAACTATTTGTATGAATGTGGGGGTAGAGTTTCGATTGTATGTAATAGTTATGTAAAGTTTAAAAAGCACGAAATAAAAATTAAATTAAAAATTTAAAAAACCCCCGACAAAAACCTCTAAAAAGTAAACAATAATATGTATTGACCCTTTGAGTTTAATTTAAGTAGTAATATTTTGATCCAAGAGTCGTCGCGTAGGGGGACCGCTAAGTAAATAAAATAAAAACAGAATACAACTGATTTACTTTAATAACTTCACAACTTAGCGGTCCCCCTACGCGACGACTCTTGGATCAAAATATTACTACTTAAATTAAACTCAAAGGGTCAATACATATTATTGTTTACTTTTTAGAGGTTTTTGTCGGGGGTTTTTTAAATTTTTGTTAATTATTATTTTCTACTTATATTAAGAATTACTTAGTTTGAAGTGCTTTAAAAGCGTTTTTTTTAGTTTTTTTAAACTCTATTTATTAGGAAGGTTAATTCCATTAGCTTTACATCAAGAGATCGCAGGTTTTTTTCCCGACTGAGTCTAACTTTGTAAAAGTCGGTTTGGTTGGTGATAGGGCATTTTATAAGCCCGTCTGACTACCTACGACCATCAATGTTAACAACATTGATGTGTTTCGACTAGAAGATAATATAGCCAGTTCCCCATTGCGTTGAGGAATCTTGGTAAGTCCGTTTCTATCTACGGAACCATCGTAACTTACCCTTAGGTGAGATGATGCTAAGGGCTTACCAATTGTTATTACAAAAAACCGGCTAAGTGCGAGTCAGAACCGCACACATAGGGTTCCGTACCATAATACTAGATGGCGCTAGTTTCATGTTTCAAAAACCATCATACTAGATGGCGCTAGTTTCTTCGTGTTTAAAAAGAAACGTTTTTTGTATGGATACCCCTTATTTTTTCACTCTTTCTAATTTTTACCAGAAACAAAAACACATCATTCATCACGGTTCATGAAATACAGCCTGGTTACAGACAGACAGACAGACAGACGGACGGATAGCGGAGTCTTAATAATAGGGTCCCGTTTTTACCCTTTTTGTACGGAACCCTAAAAAGGGTTCGGAAACGATCAGTGCTAATTGTAGGCCTCCCCCAAGGACTTCCATAATGAAGGTCGCGTTTCTCGCGACCTTCATCAGGTCATCGTTTCATCGATCACACCATATAAGATTTAATTATTCTGTGTTCATAAAATATATGTATGTACTTTATTTACCACTTAATCAATCATCATCATCATATCAGCCGAAGGGCGTCCACCGGAAGCGCGACCGGTCCTGCGCTGCCCGCATCCGTCGGCTTCCCGCGACATCCACCGAACGCTGCATATATATATGTATGTACATTATTTACTACTCAATCAATCACATAATCATAACCAGCGATATCGGACACATTTTTGTCGTACGGTGTAAAATCTGTACACTTGGTGGTACAGTTGGCAGGCCACAACCCACGGATTTATCCCCTGGCGCGGGGCCAGTGAGCAACAAGTCAGTACATTTTAGAGGCGATCCGGAGCCACTTAATTGCACCTCGAGTCTACCAAGTTATTGCTGTTCCCGACGTCGATGGGAGCTATTGGTGTTGCCAGTAAAATAAAGTTGATATAAAATTTTTATCGGTGCTTGAAATAATGTTTTACACTTTTACTGCTGACCATCGATCGCTACGCACCTACCTGTGTATTTCAAGTAAGTGTGAAAAAGCTGCTACGTTTACAGGCTACGAGCGTAGATATCCAGCAGTTGAAGAATTTCGTTTCCTTAGATTATGCGACGGTCGTTTTTTACCTTCGTTGGTTTTATGCTCTTTGTTGTCATTTATGTAAGTAGGAACAGCGTCGGTGGCGTAATGGCTAGGGCCGCCGCCTCCTGTCCGGGAGGTCGTGGTTCGATCCTGCCACGTACCAATGTGTTTTCGAATTTCGATCTCATATGTACGTCTATCCGACGCTCCTATACGGTGAAGGAAAACATCGTGAGGAAACCTGCACACGCCTGCGAAGAAACTCGAAGGTTGTGTGTGAAGTCGACCAATCCGCACTGGGCCCGCGTGGTCGACTAAGGCCCGATTGCCCTAATTCAGGGTAGGCTCGAGCCCCTCGGTGGGGACGTATATGAGCTGATGTGATGTGAGAAGGTTATTAATTTATTTACTAGCTTTACTCGCGGCTTCGCCCACATAGATACCGATTGTGCGCGGTGCTCGAGTCGCATGCGGCGTGCATTTTCTTGTTATTAACCTTCCCAGGCACAACACCTGTACAATGTTTTAATGTTTTAATTAACGCTGTTTTAATAAAACGAAAAAACAAAAAGCATTGATTTTTGTACTTACATTTTATTTATTCTCAACTGAACGTTCTCAATGTGAAACCTTTTATAAAATTCTAGCTGTCCCGGCGAACTTCGTACCACTTTACACTACACTACACTACCCTACACTACCCTACCCTACAACTACACTATACTACCCTACATTACACTTCCCTAACCTGCATAAGAACTTTCTCCTGACAATAACGAACTCAACAAAAAAGAATTAGCGAAGTCGGTCCAGGCGTTCTTAAGTATAGATATATGTATATAGTGTAACGAAAATGGTTGAAAATTGGGTTAAATACCCTTTAAAATTCCGTTACATTTATACGTAGAATTTAGGGGGTTGTATAGCTAATGTTAAAAAATAGAAAAGGACATTTTGTGGTAATAAATAAAAATATAATTTAAAATTTGTATATTTTGTACAGCTGGTTGTAAAAAAAATATGTTGGTCACCTCTTTATGCGTACTCGTAATAATATTTAATTTAGTAGTTCTAAAACTATGACTAAAATTGAATAGAAAATTAACACGTATGATTACACCTTTAGTCCATTTAGAAATTTTATCAAAAGTACCAATGACGATCTATACGTATAGATTGTTTACAGTTATTTTAGTGAAAATACCTTGAATTACTTATAAACTATCACACTGTTAAATTTATAAAGTTCAATATAAGCAGAAGGAATCTTGTCCGGGAAATAGGAAAATTAGATAACAAAGGCGTGTACTTCCATTATCAGCTGACGAGAAGATGGTATATCGCTTTCGCTGACTGATGGTATATCTGTTTCGCAGCTGACACAATGGTGGTAGATTTTAACGGCTAGGGACGACCTTGTTGGAAATAAATCCCTCCCCACTGGACACGTTAAGGGGTATGCTAAAAACCCTAGAAATATGAGAGAAATCGAATTTAGTATAGCGCCATTCGCCAAGGAAAAATCAAAAAGAAAGTAGGAAATTCGTACCTTGAAACAGCGGCAAGGGTTCCGTTGTATAAATTTAATTCAAGTTGTATACGTTGATTCGCATTAAAATTTCCAGATAAAAACACACAATATCAAAAAATGTTCTCCTCCGGTGACCAACATTCGTTTTTGTTTTTTCCTTCAATCAATCCAACTCTGTCAGAAAACGCCGTTTTAGAATTTCGCATGAAAAAGATTCTGAACCCCAAAAAGGTTTTATTTTGTAACGAAACCAAAAAGATTACATTACAATAGATAGGTAAGCGCACTAACACTTGCGCGATGTAGGATCCGTCCAGCGTCATCTAGTGGTGCTTAGAGAAATCATGTTTTTAACATTTACAACCCTCTATATCTTGGCAACCCCTTGACCGATTCGGCTCATGTTTTTAAATTCTTTTTGTCTTATTAATTTGCCTACAAAATTTCACGACATTCCGATCAACATACAAAACATTCATACCTAATACAAACGCCAGATTGGTTCAGTAGACTGTGAGAATTGCGCTCGCTTCGCTCACTCGGTCAGTTTATTTAAATTCTCTCTTTTTTAGTTCGAGGAAACCGTTATACTGTATCGTCAACTTATTCCTGCAGATCTAAGGAAGAATCAAATCAATCAATCAATCAAATATGCTTTATTGTAAAATAACAAAAATATATATAGATAAAAGGACAGAATACACAGTTAAATTTTAAATTGTACAATGTAGGCGGCCTTATTGTTTAAAGAAATTTCTTCCAGGCAACCCAGAGAATGGATACAATTAAATAAAAGTAAGGGCTGTGCAAAGCAAACCATATGCAACAAAATTGAATAAATAAAAATTTACTATAACTAAATATCTAAAATCTAAATTATGATACAACAGGTAATAAAATACTATACAAAATATAAATAATAATAATATGTATAAACTATACTTACATATTATAATAAAAATATATACTAATATACAAATAAATATTGATCAGTAAAACAAGGAATAGTGCTAACATGTTGTTTGAAGACATAAAGGGTTCTACCTCCGACTAAAAAACCTTTTGTTGGACAATTATTATTATTATGTTATGTTTTATACACAATAATGGGAGTTACAATAGTGTGGACCTATCCGGCTACACACTACCCTACTATGATAGGTTCAAGTGACGACGAACGATTGCTGTTGTGCGGAGTGTAACAGCCTTCTGCATTTTACTCCGCAGAGTCGGCGGAATTCCAGTTTGACTAGACCCTCCGTCAGACTCCTCGGAATAATGCCTGTGCTGGAGAAAATGAGTGGCACTATGAACACCTCCCTTTGCTGCCAGACTTGCCAGATCTCCTTGGCAAGCTGCTCGTATTTCGTCAGCTTCTCCTCCGTATACCCCTTGGTGTTATGTGTGTTGGGTACACCGATATCCAGCAGCCACGTCGTGCCCCTTACTCTCTCCACCAGTACGATATCTGGTCTGTTGTGAGGCATAGGTCCGTCGGTCAAAACCGACCTGTCCATAACAGCTGGTGGATGCCTACAAGTGTCATAAAACTACCCATTTGGAGCTTTAAGTGCCAAATAAATATTTATTTCTTAGCACAAACATATTCATCAGGTACAGTAAGAAAAATATAAATAATGTACAAAAAATATGTTGGTGGAAGACTGGTGCCTAAAGTAAGATGTAAATCTTGTAGTATAGGTCACTAGGCTCCCTACCCTCGATATACAAGAAACAAAACAAGCTTAGCGAAGTAGGAATAAAAAGTAAACAAGAAATGAAAAATAAAAATACAAAAAAATACAGAGATTTGATAAGGTTTGTGTATGTGTGTGTGAGTGTGAGAAACAAAAATAACTAACTAAACATCTATGATATTATTTGCATAAATTTTTCCGTTTCATAGTAGTCAAGAGTCAGCAACCAAGCAGTGAGCGTAGTTTTGCATCTGTAAGCATTGAGCAAGCGGGGTTACTTGTTACTTATATCTAAGAGTTGCATATAAGTTATTTTAAGGTCCTATTTGACACAATTGGTACTATATTAGTGATAAATTTGCAACTATAAGGTGCAATTTCGACTTTATGTCACCTTATAAAAGTAGAAACATAAAACGTCTTTAGAAATAGAAATAGAAAATCATTTATTTGCCTTAAACACGGTATACAGAGATCTTTAAAGTTATATAGCACTCATGTTTAGCTATTAAAAACAGCATGCAAATATTAAGGTAATAATTACAATAATACTAGGTCAGTGATATTATGATATGTAAACATAAGGTATAAATTAGTGACAACCAATTTATAATTTCAAACTATAAACAAGCAGCAAAATTCACTAATGTGCTAGTTGGGTAGTAGCCAAGAATGAAGCTGTATATAAATCAGACTTGATGAATTTGGGTTTGTATGGAAAGTACCTTACTCAGATTATTCATGGAATAATTAAGAACTTAGTGCAGTAGGCCTTATTAAGTCCTAATTATTCACAAAAAAATGTGAATATTAAAATCGTTAGAGCCATTTTTGAGAAAAAGCAACCAACAACCTGGATTTGTATGGGAGGTTCCTTATACCGATTTTTCTTGGAACAATGGAGTACCGCGTACTGTAGATTAAATATACAGTTATATTATAGCACACCCTGGACACATCATACAACGAGCCAGAAATGACATTAAAAAAAAAAAGAATGACGGAACAAACAAAATGGCGGCGAAATCCTTTATACGTTCGGCAACCAAACTGTAACCAATCTGTATCAATCTGGGTGACGAGGGGGTGAGGTCGCAATCTGGAGAGCGGCAGGGAGTGTCCATACTGTATGTTAGTACTAATACATATACTTTGGTTTAAGTTTAAATTTTAACTAACACATTATAGACTGTTTCGACTGAAAATAAACCCAATTTAATTAAAGCTTCAATTCAAAGAGCGTCGGTGGCGTAACGGCTAGGGCTGGTACCTCCTGCCTGAGAGGTCGTAATTCGAACCCTGTCACGTACCAATGTGTTTTCAAATTTTTATTTTATATGCACGTTTATCCGACGCTTGCGAAGAAACTCGAAGGATGTCTGTAAAGTCGACCAACCCGCACTAGGCCCGCTCGTCCTAATTCAGGGTTGGTTTGAGTTCCTCGGTGGGAAGTATATGAGCTGATAAGATGAATTACATATTTACAGAGTGTAAATAGAACCTTTCAGAGCGTAGTACCAAATTCGCAAAGTGCCATATGGCATTTTGCGATATATATTCTTTTTACACGCAAAGCACCAAATTCTCAGAATACCAAATACGCTTAGTGCCATTAAGCATAATGCCAAATTCGAAAAATAGCATTTTTTGCTACCCATGGGCACAGAATTACAATATGGTGCCATGGGGGATCGCTTTTCAAGGCTCTTTGACTGTAAAATCAATCAAACCGGACCGAACTTAATATCGCTCGTTTCGCTGTCTCATTTACAGTTTTTTTTTAAATAAAAAACAAATTTTTGCCAATTCCCTTTTTGGTAACAGTTTTGGTAATTAGCGTATTTGGTACTATGCGTATTTCAGGTTTAGTAACTAGCGTAGTTGGTGTCTAGCGAGTTTGTCACTTTACAAACTTAGTACTATGCTAAATTGGAGTTTTGCGTAATTGGACAATACGCGTGCGTTGGCTATTTGCGAATATAGTACTACGCGTCGAAACTAAATGAAATCGCTGGCAATTTGTACTGAACAACTTTCCCCAAAGGAATTTGATAGTCTATTTACTAAAACAATTGGCGGCGCTGAACACGTTAAAAAACCGACTTCAAACGTAACATATTATTATTAGATAGTATTATACAGTTTTTTATTAGTAGTATTATACAGTGCTAAACTTAAGTGCCGTTGGGGCAGTAAATTTCTCGAGTGGTGACCGCGCGGTGACTCTAGATGTGGGCAGCGCAGAACCCGTCGTCGCGGAAATCCTTGGGGAAGCCCATCTCCAGCAGTGGACTTCCTTCGGCTGATATGATGACACAAATTACTATGATAGCGACTGCCGCCATTCACGTGTAGCGTTATCTTCCAATGTTATTACAAAACGATACCAATACAAAGTTGTATCAGATAAAATAAGGACTTTTTTTATTCACAATTGGTAAGCCCGGTGTTGTGAAATGACGGTATACAGCACCCGAGTTTAATAAATCCGTCACATAGTGCGCCATATTGCTTTTGGAGATGGACGGATTTAGTAATCCTGTTGAGCGAAAGTGTGATTAAATTTATAATTCTACTAATTTATGGCTATTAAACGCGAAAGTTTCTAACAATGTATGGATGTATGTTTGTTACTCTTTCACGCAAAAACTACTGAACGGATCTGGCTGAAATTTGGTGAGTACTTTGGTGGCTACTTTTTGCAACGCTCGCGAGCCGCTTGCGGCTCGTGCACTGTGCACCCTCGAAATTCATAGAATAGAAACGTTGTCCATGCGGGTGAAGCCGCGGGAAACAGCAAATGAAGGGAGTGCAGTATGCCGTATTTTTCAGGGCTTGTGACTACATGCGCTTATCAATCAAACTGTGTTAGTATATAAGCTGAAAAAAAAGAGGTTGTGCTCTGAGCTTATAGAGATCGCTTATAGGGCCTTATCAAAAGGTTCATGGTCACCCAAAGGGCCTTTGCTCCTTTGAGCGTGCTATGCTTAAGGTTTACTTACGTGATCCAATCACAAATAAAGTTATTCGTAGAAAAACCAAAGTAACCAATAAAACTCTTAATGGTGTATATCCTTACTATATAATATTACTAAAATATTATAAATGTGAAAATGTGTTTGTTTATTTGTTACCTTTTCACGCTCCAATGCCTTGACCAATCTTAATGAAATTTGGCATGCAGGTAGCCTGTGTCACTGGGAAGGACATAGGCTACTTTTTATCCCGTGAAAATAGCATAGCCCGATGAAATTCAAGAGGGAACTGAAAATATACTCTTTTTTGGTTAATTTCTTTTACATCGCAACGGAACAATGGATTGTGTGATTTTTTGCACAGAGATGGTTGAGGAGGTAGGATATCCTGAAATAATTTCCGAGGGTTCTGGAAAAAATCCATGTCCACACTCGCGAGCCGCTTGCGGCTCGCGCACTGCGCACCCTCTAAGTCAGTCACAAAAACGATGTCCACGCGCGCGACGCCGCGGGCAAAAGCTAGTATTACCTAAAACATAAATTCATTATTTTATGTCCACATAAAACAACAAAAAAAATACACGTTATAATTTGTCAGCGACCGGTTTCGAACACCATCTTCAGGCAGAGTCGAAAATAGTGTTTGAAACTGGTCGCTGGAAAATTATAAATGCAGTTTTTTTTTGTTTAATGTGGAATTAGTGCAGATAGGTATATACCAATACTAGCTGTCCCGGCGAACTCACAAACTCTACTCTACTCTACACTACACTACCACTATACACGCTACATACCTACACTACGCAACGTTCGTCCCTGGCGTTTAGGAGGAGATCAGTAATATATCGATTGCAATGCCTCATACTGGGCCCAATTGTGTTTTCAAACTATCCAAGAACCCACTGAAATATATACACAAAATTTCATCGAAATCGGTCTAGCCGTTTAGGAGGTGTTAGGTGACAAAAACACGTACAGAAGAATAATATACCGGGTGGTCCAGATATAGAGGCCGTTTGTAACTACGTAAATTTCGAATACAAGAAAATAAAATTATGAAATATGAACTACATGTTTCAATACACTTTATTTACAGAAAATATACTTATAAATTACTAGCTGTCCCGGCGAATTACGTACCGCCTTACATTACATTACACTGCCCTACCCTACCCTACCCTACACTACACTACACTACCCTACCCTACATTACACTACCCTACCCTACACTACTCTACCCTACACTACACTACCCTACCCTACACTACTCTACCCTACACTACACTACCCTACCCTACACTACCCTACCCTACACTACCCTACCCTACCCTACATACACTACACTACACTACCCTACACTACCCTACACTACCCTACACTTCACTACACTACCCTACATTACACTATCCTACCCTACCCTACACTACCCTACCCTACCCTACACTACTCTACCCTACCCTACACTACCCTACCCTACACTACCCTACCCTACCCTACACTACCCTACCCTACACTACACTACCCTACCCTACCCTACCCTACCCTAAATAAAAACCTTCTCCTGACAATAAAGAACTCGACAAAAAAAGAATTAGCGAAATCGGTCCAGCCGTTCTCGAGTTATGCGCTTACCAACACATTTTGCGATTCATTTTTATATATAAGACTAGCTGTCCCGGCGAACTACGTAGTACGTACCGCCTTACATTACATTACACTGCCCTACCCTACCCTACCCTACACTACACTACACTACCCTACCCTACCCTACATACACTAAACTACACTACCCTACCCTACCCTACACTACCCTACACTACACTACACTACTCTACACTACCCTACCCTACATAAGAACCTTCTCCTGACAATAATGAACTCGACAAAAAAAGAATTAGCCAAATCGGTCCAGCCGTTCTCGAGTTATGCGCTTACCAACACATTTTGCGATTCATTTTTATATTAAAGATAGATAAGCCAACAGGACCTTATTTACTACATTTCAGCAGTTTGGAGCGGAAGCGATTAAATAGCGATTTTCCAGATGTGGCTGCGATCTGCTTAGAAATCCGCTTCCAGATTCTTTTCATTGCTGGAATGCTAGTAGCCGGTTTATTTAACTAGCAATACCTCTGTTTACAAAGAGCCCAAAACTTTTCAATCGGCCGAAGCTGTGGCACATTTGGTAGGTTGTCCCATTTTGACACAAAGGAGATTTCTGCTCTCTTTAGTTCATTAAGCACAGGTGTAAAGTAATGTGACGTAGCGAGATCTGGCCAGAATAAAATAGGCCTTTGTATGTTTAGCTTCCGAATAAAAGGTAACAAGCGTTTCTTAATACACTCTTTTAGGTATATATATCTCCATTTACAGTACGGTTAGTCACAAACGGCTCGGAAATGTGCCCCTCTTAAGAAATTGCCTGCCAGATCATGTAGCGGCTTTCAAATTTCCCATTCGAGAGTAAAGTGTCTTCAATTGGTGTCTCTTGTTCATCGTCCGACATATATTATTTGTCTCCCGGTACTTGCGTCGGATCCAACGGCACGTAAGTTTAATCATCCAAAAAATGTTGTCCGCTGGGAATACTGTCTTTGTACAACTTAGCTGCACCCATAATACACCGATCGATCTGACCTTGATTGTATTTCGGGCCGCGTCTCTTCTTCCTGCTCCGAATCCCGGCTGCTTTCTTTACTTGCCGATATGTAGAAAGGGTCAATCCAAGTTTGCGTGATGCGATGCGGCCAGATTTGCTGCGGTCTTGTCTCGCCTTCTTTAATACTTTTGAAGTGAAAACTTCTTTAGCGGCGTTGTGCACTTTTTTTGTAATGGGTAAAAAATGTTAAACTCGCGTCAGGACACGTGACCTAATCGAAAATTCGTAAGACGGATGGAGTAGTCAAAACTTCTTTAGCGGCGTTGTGCACTTGTTTTGTAATGGGTAAAAAATGTTAAACTCGCGTCAGGACACGTGACCTGATCGAAAATTCGTAAGACGGATGGAGTAGTCAAAACTTCTTTAGCGGCGTTGTGCACTTGTTTTGTAATGGGTAAAAAATGTTAAACTCGCGTCAGGACACGTGACCTGATCGAAAATTCGTAAGACGGATGGAGTTGATTTTTTGTTGATTTTTCTGAGATATAAACTTTTTAATGTAATATAAATGCACAACGTTAATATTCAACTTTTCACTTCTGCCGGCACTCCCGGAGTGCAACCCGTCGTTTTTTTTTGTAATCTAGGCGTATTAATAATCGGTTGTTGGCCGGGAAGTGGCCTAAATCCTACTTGGCGATTGTCTACGTACCGTTTGATTACATTTCTAATGGTCCGGTCAGGTATATTTCGCTTGCGAAAGTAATGCAAAGTAAATAGACGATTTTGAGAATGGCGTCTGTAGAAATCTATAATTGCCTTGGCTCGATATTCGTGCTCGGCACGCTTCATTTTTTTTTCGGGAATGTGATTTAATATATAGAACTTATCAGTAAAATAAATTTGACATTTAATTCAGTTGTTTACTTTCGTTGTCATGGTAACAGCTGCAAACAACGGCCTCTATATCAGGACCTCCCTTATATATTTCGAATCAACAGAAGGGTTTTTGCCGGATCTATGAAATAAAATCGTTTTTGAGAAAGATGACTATTATTACTACCCTAGCTAACCGCTTCACGTTTCAAGATAAAACACACGATGCTTCGACGCATGCATAGGTGGCGCGCGCCACGTCCTTGCGCTCCGACATATATATTAAGATGAGTGAGTTCCACCAAGAACCTACAACCAAAAGTATCAACTAACAGATAAAACTCTCATTGCTAAACTTAAGTGGCATTGCGTGGGGCACATTAGTTAGCAGAACAGATGACTGTTGGGGTAGTAAAGTTCTCGAGTGCCGACCGGGCTCTGAAAGACGTAAGCCAGCCTCCCACTCGGTGGATCGACGACCAAGTGATAGGTCAGAGTAAGACCGTTCGTTGTGAAGATCCTTGGGGGGGGGATGTACCTCGAAGGTACCTGATATAAAATTTATGTGAAAATCTCTATAATTTAACCTTATTGCTTTTAGTTTGAGAGTTGTTACAAAGTCCGGGAAAGTCTGGGTCAGGCCCGTAATATAAAAGTTTATCAAGAAACGCTAACATACGAGGCTATTAGTTTTCGTAGTTAGGTATGTACGTACATAATATCATCATATCAGCTCACATACGTCCCCACCGAGGGGCCTGAAGAAACGGTTAACTTTAGGCCTCGTCCATGAGTTTTTACAGTATTACGTGGGTTGCCCAAATAAATATTCATATTATATGTCCGATAGACAACCACTTCCGTGTATTTTCCATTCCCCACGATTCGGGCCCAATGAGTTCCTGGAATTGAAACACAATGTACTTACTCACAATAAATGGCATTGTATTGTGGCTTGATTAAACTGTTCAGGATTTACATAAATTGATTTGAAAGTACGATTTCGCTTAACGTTTGGGGTGTACATTATTGTTAACTAGCTTTTACTAGCGGCTTCACTCGCGTGAACACATTATCTATGACTGTCTTCGAAGGTGCGCAGTGCAGAGCGTGGAAAAAACGAGCCCATATATTAATCCAGGTCCTTATCTATCTACCTACCAAATTTCATCCAGATCCGTTTATCTGTTGTGGCGTGAAAGAGTCACAAACATTCGTACATCTATACATACAAACTTTCGCGTTTATAATATTAGTAAGGACTAGCTGTGCCCGCGACTTCGTCCGAGTGGAGGTTTTGAATTTTCCCACGGGACCTATTGAATTTTCCGGGATAAAAATTATCCTATATGTTAACCCGGGTTATAAGGAACCATAATACAAAATTTCATCAAAATCGGCCTTGTAGTTTTTGCATGATGCGCGAACATACATACAGACAGACAGACAAAAAAGCCAAAAGTTGTTGTTTTGGCGTCTATATCGTTAGTAATGTAGTAATGAGACTGACTCGGTGTCTCAGTGGGTAGTGCCCTTGACTACTGATCCGAGGGTTGTGGGTTCGATCCCCACCCAGGGCAAGCATTTGTGTGATGAGTAGATTTGCTTTCTCTGTGTCTGGGTGTTAAATATATTTATATATGTATGTATTTAAACGTATATAAGTATGTATATCAGTCTCTGGTAACCCATAACACAGGGAATCCTACTCTGGGGCCAGATGACCATGTGTGATTTGTCCCAGAATATTTATTTATTTATTTAATGTCCACCACAGTTATTATTTTCCAAAAATATTTCATGTACACACACGGCCCCGTTACAATTTTATTATAATTGTAAGTATAGATTATAAGAATTTTTATTTTCTTGTTTCATTTTATTATGTTTTATGCTCGAAGTTGTTCACTTATTGTTATTAATTAATACAAAACACATTTATATACCTGTACGATAGCTAAACCTATAACACTAAATACATACATAATATAACAAAATCGTAAAACCAAAAAAAAAAAAACTGTACATAATATTCGGAAATAAACCGAACAAGTGCGACTACGGGTCACAAAAACAGAGAGAGTCATTTATATAAGAAACGGTATACCAAAAATATTTTTTCAAGTGACTATAAAAATAACCAAGATATAAGCCATTAAATGTTTATCTCTATCTCTTTCTAGCAAAACAGAATGTAGCATAGAGTTCATATGGACCGTGTGTTTTATGTCGTCATATTTACATATCGGATCTCTCTGTCTAATAAGTAGTTGAAAAATAAGTACCTAGTTGAAAATGCTTATAACTTCGGGGGGGCGTCGCTCCGATGTACTTTTAAGGTGGTCCTGCTGCCAAAGTTTAGGGGGTGTCTTAGTGGGTAGTGTCGAAGTAACTATTTAGTAATCTGTGGTAGTGTGGTCTTGGGCCTGTGCATATTTATTCTTTTTTTTTTTATTCACAATTGGCAAACCCTTGACAACATCTCCCCTGGTGGTAAGTGACGATGTTGCCGAAGATGCAAGCCTTATATGTATATAACGGGTATGTATGCATATAGGCGCAGGGCTGTGAGTCCCACATAACCAGTGCAGCCGGCTGCTACTGTGTATGCGTAAATGCATTCACCTCCTCCCCTCCCCTCCACCGCAGTCCAGAAAAAAAAAACGACGGGTTGCACTCCGGGAGTGCCGGCAGAAGTGAAAACTTGAATATTAACGTTGTGCATTTATATTACATTAAAAAGTTTATATCTCAGAAAAATCAACAAAAAATCAACTCCATCCGTCTTACGAATTTTCGATCAGGTCACGTGTCCTGACGCGAGTTTAACATTTTTTACCCATTACAAAACAAGTGCACAACGCTGCTAAAGAAATTTTCACTTCAAAAACGTATTTCTTGGCCGATTTAAATTTACATTTCACTTTTTGACATTGTTTTTACGGAATTTTCATATTTTGTTATGAAATACTATAAATAAATCATGCATAATATAGCCTGTTGAAGCAGTAATGACCATCTGCTGCACAATCTCATGCATTCGGAGGCAATATTATGTCTTTATTGTTAAATGAAAGAAGATGCTTTAAAGACATAATGCCTCCTAAAAATTGCTTACCAAGATTCCCCAATGCAATAAGGAACAAGCTATCTCATCTTTAAGCTTGACCACATCAATGCTGTTAACATTGATGTTTGGTAGCAAGACTTAGATAAATTCGATAAGATTGTGGTATCTAGCCAGGCGAGCTTAGGAAATGCCCTTCCACCAACCAAACTGAGTCTTAAAATGTTAGACTCCGCCGGGAATCGAACCCGCGATCTCCTGATTTATTCATAAACAAATGTAAACTTTATATTATGTACTTAAGAATAAACATTCAACAACCTGTATAGGTAAAGTCCAGAATAATATATAATAACTAGCTGTCCCGGCGAACTTCGTACCGCCTTACATTACATTACACTGCCCTGCCCTACCCTACACTACCCTACACTACACTACACTACCCTACCCTACACTACCCTACCCTACCCTACATACACTGCACTACCCTACCCTACACTACACTACCCTACCCTACACTACTCTACCCCACCCTACCCTACACTACCCTACCCTACACTACCCTACCCTACCCTATCCTATCTCTCAAGTTGGATCGAACTGCACATGGTGTGCGAATTTTATTATAATCGGTTAAGTGGTTTAGGAGTCCATTGAGGACAAACATTGTGACACGAGATTTATATATATTAAAAGAATATAGGTATTTAACTATTTTGTCGTATTGCCGATCAACACACAAAAAAAAACAATAATAAGAACACACCGTAATAAAGTATATTAAAAAAATATGAGGATTTTCAGTCGAGGCACATTTTCCTTATGGCTTTAAGATGCCTCTATCCGAGCAGGTTGATACGTGTTCAAATAATATCAAACGTAAGTCTATTCATTTTAAGTTGCGGGCTTCAGCGCGGCTGTTACATTGAAACCGAACGCGCAATTCTCGATTTTTACTTTTCTATGCTTTCAAATAAGTTTTAAAATAATGTGTTCAATTAAAATGAAAGGACTTAAGGTCTTAAGGTTTTTGTGTGTTGGTTTCATTCAACAAATTAATTGTTTGTTTTCGAGAATTTTTGCAATTAATGCCAAAAACAAGGATCTGCAGGATATTGCCTTACTTCAAAGAACTAAAGCTACTCACAGTACCAGCTTTATACATATTTGAAACTGCAGTTTTTGTTCGATCACATCCGGAGTATTTTCAGTATGGAACACGAGCCCGACTTCGTGATCGTCTGTACCTCGTAAAATGCAAAACTTCACTTTTTCACAGCAGTATATTTGCGATGGCTCCAAAGATATACAATAAAATCCCTAAAGTTATACGTGACTACAATACCATGACAGATTTCAAAAGACAACTTAAAACTTTCTTGACAAATAAAGCGTACTACTCTATTAATGATTTTTTAAATGATAAATCTAATTGACATATTTGTTTATAATAGAATTTGATATCATTAATTATAATTAATTCATCAGTATGTATAAGGTAATGGACATGTTTTGCTTATTTAAAAAAATAATTACATCTCATCTTTTATTTTGACATTATGTTGAATGACACGTTGTTTTTAGTTATAATGTAATATTGTGACAATTGTAATTATATGTATTTTTTTTTATTTTTTTTATTTTTTTTTATTTTGAGGACTGTATTGATATGCTTTTATTACTGTATTATTGTTATTTTAAATTTGTACGTCAAATGACAGATTATATATTAGGACATAATTTTCACTTAACATCTTTTGTAACATATAATCACAAATAAATGAAATTTGATTGATTTTGATTTTTGATATTTTTTTACATCAAAAGTGGTTATATTTTTTAAATTGTATTTTTGTGACTAAGATTATTATATATTTTTTTCCATAGTGATAGCTTCTCACAGGTTTTGAATAATTTGAATTGAATATTGTCACTTAACCTATCTTAAGGCCTTTAATATATATTTTTTTTTAATAAAGTGCCTCAGTCGAATGATCGCCGGCAATCGTACTATTTTTAGATTAGATAAATACGAGTCCATCGATTTCCTATTCACTTAACTTGAAGTAGTTTAAACAAACAATTGACAGACCCCTTGATCTAAACATCCGTAAACCAATAAAATCAAACAAACAGTAATCAAAGATACGTTGGGAAATAATAAAGAAAGAAATGTTTGCATTTTCAAACTCAAATCCCTTTTTTTATTATTTTTTTTATTGCCTAGTAGGTATATTTCCAACCTTACAGATACTAGGTAAGAAACATCCAAGCCTCCTCAGAGGCTTTCCTCAGTGATGTCAGCTAAACAGATATTTCAGAAATAGTAGGACAAAAAATAAATTTATCATGAAAATAATTACGGTCAAGTATGTCTTTCTTTTGTTTAGCGATAATAGTTAAGTTAAACTTTAGATGCGCAGTTAGATTTGTAAAAGTTCATAAGTTTATTTGTATTATATTTATTTTAGTAAGAACAATAATTATTATAATTTTAATTATGTTTTAAATATACCATTAATTTATTTATTATAAGTATGTGTTGTAGAGCGTCGGTAGCGTAACGGCAAGGGGCCGCTGCCTCCTGTCCGGGAGGTCGTGGTTCGATCCTGCTACGTACCAATGTGTTTTCGAATTTCGATTTCATATGTAAGTTTATCCGACGCTCTTACGGTGAAGGAAAACATCGTGAGGAAACCTGCATACGCCTGCGAAGAAACTCGAAGGTTGTGTGTGAAGTCGACCAACTGCGTGGTCGACTAAGGCCCGATCGCCCTAATTCAGGGTAGTCTCGAGCCCCTTGGTGGGGACGTATATGAGCTGATGTGATGTAATGAAGTATGTGTTATTTATGTAGGTAGATTAGGTTAGTTTATACTGAATTGTGTTTTATTTAGTTTATATGATTTTTAAGTACACACAGGTTTGCCTTCCATATAAGTATGGAACACCAGGTAAGGTTGGTTGAAAGAGAACTCGTATAGAGATAAGTCTACCTTTGTACACGTCCTCTCTAATTTCTTGTCATTTGAATGTTTGTGTACAATAAAGGACATATAAAAAAAAATCGAGCGAGACCTACAGTACTCGCATATGATGAGTAACATGTGACAAAATACTTTATAAAAGGACGGCAAAGATGCGGCAGACTAGGCTGTATGGTCATAGATACCTTTGCCTTTTCCGCGCTTTTAAAGCCTGAAAAAAGGACGGCAAAAATACGGCAGACTGGGCTGTATGGTCATAGATACCTTTGCCTTTTCCGCGCCTTTAAAGCCCGAAAAAACGCGACTTCTTGTTACACATGGGACACATTTCCGTCCCATTTCACGAAATCACTCCCACAAATTGCAGGAAAGCGAGAGCAAAGATGTTACACATCAATAAATTTTCCATACAAAATGTTTTATACCAACTGTAAAAATAACTTTGTTAAAAATGGAACCCTATACCTTGCCCGTGATCCGTAACGCACTTGGATATTTTTATGGGTTTCTTACCTCAAACGGAATCATTATAAAATCACTCATGTGTTTGTCTATCTGTCCGTTCGTTCGTCCGTCTCTAACAGGTAATTTGCTCCGAAACGAAATAGGCGAAAATATACCATACCTTATTTGCAAAACTACTGGGCCTCAAATATTGAAAAAAATACAGTATATGAGGTTGAATGCAAAGATTACAGAAAAGCCTATAAGAAAATCTAAAGTCCTTCTGTTCCCACGGGAAAATAAAATTTTCAAATCCAGAATAAGTAGTTATTTACCCTTATTTAACTAGAGCAAAGTTCATATTGTAGCAAAAATTATTTAATTTGAATTAAAATACCGGCTATGGTTTCGTTACATAAAACGTTGAATTTAGATTTTTGGCCTACAAGTGGATATATGAAAAGAAAATATTTTTGGGGTAAATCGGAAATATATTTTAAAACTAATAAATGTTAAAAAAACAGCTATCAAAGGTGAACGTGGTGACGTATTGGTTTAAGCATAAACCTTCAACACAAAATTTATCATAAATAAATTTTGACAGGTTACATAAGAACACATTTAAGATTTACAAAATAAAGATTTGGTTGAGTTCCGGATAGTCAACGATCGTCGCTATAATCCGGATAAAACCACGTACTAAATACAGACTATAACTTATAATTAATTAGCGTTAGATGAAATTTCACCGAGGCAGCTACACCCTACTTAAAACTTGTGGTTGAATGTAACCTCGGGGCATCCTAAACAGAACTTTTTAAAATTTAAAAAGGTTTTTCAAACGTTGGTAAATGAGTGGCCGAATCCTTGGAAAGAAACTCCAGACGGCAATAGTGTTGGCGATAGGAACGAGCAGATAAATAGGTTTAGCACTTCCCTTTAGGCGACTGGGGCAGGATGGCAGCACCCGGAGATTCTAGAAGGGAAGCCTGCCTGGTTGCGGTACTCCACGAGCAGTCTACCACTGGCGGCAAGGTGGAGGTAGCCTCAACAGCGGACGATACCGGAGCTATATGCCCTATGAAAAAAACATTTTGGTCACACGAAAGCCGTACCAAGCACGTAAGAGAACGAGAATTACTCTACTCACTTCTAACAAAATATATCGAGGGCATAGTTCACGAATATACTTTAAATTAAATTTTCCATCATATTAAATAATTTTCACAACGATAATTTACAAAAAATACACACGTCATTAAAATACATCACCGACCATCAATTTTTTTCCGTTCTTTCGAAATAAGTCAGACCCCGCTTTTCAAATTTTGCTCTGATTCTAAACATAAACGTCTAGCAAGTAACTATTTAGTAATCTGTGGTCTAGCCGTAACCGAACCAAATAGTTTTTATTTTGTGACGAAAAAGTTTTCGTTACACTATGTACAGAGGTCTTGTTCTGTTGGTAGTTAAAGTTTTGGTGTGAAACCCTGTTTGTGTGACCCCAAGTCGCGCTTGGCCGGTTTTTTATGAATTAAAATCACGAAATTGACGCATGAAAGCTATGACGTCACGCCTTGCTTTTTTAAACTTTACCGTAACATTTTGTGTTTTTGACAAATGATAAAAAGTAACTTAAATGACTAGTAGACTTACTACCCAATTCAGTGTGGGTTTCTGTGGGAAAGCTGTTTAGTTTTGTCAGTAGAGTCCCAGCAATTTTTTATCTGTGGTAAAGATGTTACGAGCGTATCTGCGTATAGGTAGTTAACCAATAGATAGTAAAATAAAAAACCGGCCAAGGTGACTCTGGGTCTCACAAACAGGGTTTCGCATCAAAACTTTAAGTACCAACAGAATAAGGCCTCTCAGTACATACTTTGGTCTAGGTAAATAGGGGTCTACTAATTCTGGACTCTGAAAATTTATTTTTTCCTGTGGGAACGGTAGGACTTAAGATTTTCTCAGAGGTATTCCAGTAATCTATGTATTTATCCTCATATACTGTAATATTTTCAAGATTTAAGGCCCATTAGTTTCAAGGATAAGGAGGGAATGGTCAATTTTCACCTATTGTCATAAAATACTTCAAAATATTTTGTTTCAAAATATTAAAATATATTTTATTGAGTTTGCCATAAAAAGCCCTCTCATTTGTTTTGTTTGCAAACATTAAAAAATAATAACTTACCCCCTAAAAGTGGCCCCAATGCTTAAAATTCCGTCCGTCCCAATGCTTAACTTTTTGCTTAAATTGTCTTTGGGTCATCGACCATGTGTACCAAATTTTAACTCAATCGGTTCTATAGTTTCGGAGCAAATTGACTGCGACAGAAGGATGGACGGACGGACAGACGTCACACGAGTGATTTTAAAAATGGTTACGTTTTTACCTTTTGAGGAACCCTAAAACTATTGAACATCGAATATTAAATGGACACAAGATTTTTCAACTTCGCACGCGTTTGTTACCGATGCCATGGTCATAGTATGGACATTCCCTAAACGATGGATCATGGGGTACGTCACACGCAAAAGCGATCAATCAACGTAAATCACTGTTCTGAGCAAATCACGCGTGAATTCGACTCCATTTAACGTTTTCACACCTCATTCTGGGCAGGATTCAAAGGGTCGGCTTATCCACAGTTTACTTACTTGAAGCAAACAGCTGGTCAATGAAATGTGTTTTAGGTATGTACAAGAATTTGAATTTATTATTTGTTTATTTCGTCGCTTAGCGTCGGTGGCGTAATGACTAGGGCCGCTGCCTCCTGTCCGGAAGGTCGTGGTTCGAATCTGCCACGTACCATTGTGATTTCGAATGTAGATTTCATATATTGTACTTACGTATATCCGATGCTCTTACGGTGAAGGAAAAAATCGTGAGGAAACCTGCACACGCCTGCGAAAAAACTCGCAGGTTGTGTGAAGTCGACCAACCCGCACTGGGCCCGCGTGGTAGACTAAGGCCTGATTGCCCTTACTCAGGGTAGGCTCGAGCCCCTCGGTGGGGACGTATATGAGCTAATATGAATGAATTAATTTGTTTATTTACATTTAAATTTGACCCTGTTAATAAAGAACAGAAACCCACAACTTTTTACCGATGACGGACCATAATAAATGCTTTGATATCAGGGCTGTACCAAGATTCAAGGTTCAAGGTAGTTATTCAAAATAGGTGCAAATTACACTCTTTCTGATAGTGATAAAATAATAATAACACAATGTCATTTGTGAAAAATCAAGAAATAAACATTCAATCAGTTAATAACGTCAAAATTCAATTAAAATAAACCAGATTATGTCATTAGAACATGAAAGCAATATGACACGAAAAGTTATAGGTACATAAAAATAATTGAATGTCTCTAAAATTACTTAGAAGACTAAAAACGGAAAAAGATACATTCTGTATTATTGATTTGTATTTTCGTTCTACTGCCTCTGTGTTGTAATAGTAAAGTCCATTAGCTTATCCTTTAGTCCATAAGCAGGTCACGGGTTCGATTCCTGGCAGTCTAACTTTGCAAGACTCGGTTTCGTTAGTTAGGGCTTGCCAATTGTGAATTTAAAAACAATTGGGGATTTTTCTAAGTCCGCCTGGCTAGCTGCCACCATTTTGTCGAAGGCTTGCCGCTAAATATCAATGTTAACAGGATTTATGTGTTCCGGCTTGAAGTTAAGATAGCCAGTGACCCATTGCGTAGGAGAATCTTCGTAAGTCCGCTTCCATCTTCTGCATCATACTCTCTTACCATCAAATGAGATGATGCCAAAGGCTTATCAGTTGTGGATTAAACAAAAATCTTTATCGAAATTTTTAAGTTGAATTGTGTGCCGTAGATTTAAAAAAGATCGGTGAATCATGTCATTGTGCGTAACGGGCATAATGCGAGCAAATCTTCCCTATGTCAGATTCCGTATAAAATTTTTCCAACCCTTTTCGTAGCCCTATTTTTAATAGGTACGTTTGCTTCGGGGAAAAAATGAAATTTAGGGATCATCGGTTGCTTGCGACATGGACACATAGACGGTCAGCGAACCGGGACTAGCCAACGCCTGTGACAGGGACTGGGATTTTTGACGGCACAAGAAAGAGGGTACTCTTTGTGGGGTACATTAAAATGTGTACCTACCTATAGAACACAGAGTGTAAAAAAATTGGGGTAGGAGCCATTAGGTGGGGCTCTTAATACATCATCATCATATCAGCTCATATACGTCCCCACCGAGGGGCTCGAGCCTACCCTGAATTAGGGCGATCGGGCCTTAGTCGACCACGCGGGCCCAAAGCGGGTTGGCCGACTTTACACACAACCTGCGAGTTTCTTCGCAGGCGTGTGCAGGTTTCCTCACGATGTTTTCCTTCACCGTAAGAGTATCGGATAAACGTGCATATTCTAAATTGAAATCACATTGGTACGTAGCAGGAGTCGAACCACGACCTCCCTACTGGAGGTGGCGGCCCTGGCCGTTACGCCACCGACGCTGCGCCTAATTATCATACAACTTTTCCAAAGATATTCATAGTCGATGCGAAAAAAATTGGATTCTTCATGCAAATCTATCAGCTGTTTGGTCGATTAAGTGAATGATTGTTCAAAAAAACATTTTTTTTTAGATTTTATTATGTTTTCTATTTTTTTTATTATTAAAAATTTGAATGCGTTTGACTGCATCTCTCCTAATGGAAAGTGATAATGCATTCGAGGATAGTACACGCAAACTCAAATAATGCCTATTTACTCTCGCTTTGAAGGTCCCCAAATTATAGGAATCGGGAAACACTGACGCAGCCAAGGAGTTCCACTCCTTTGCTGTCCGCATATTAAACGAGGAAGTGTAACGCTTCGTGCGGAAAGGTGGAACATCAACAACAAACGGGTGCAACGAATGGGTGAAAAATGTTATAAGGAAAATTAATTAGTATGATGAATCGAAGCCCCCGATAACGGTTGTTATACTCTGTATATGTGTGTGTTCGTGAGTATGTACACACGGCGCCACATCAAGCTATACTAAACCACGGCCTCGCGTATGTTGAAACGCACAGGCGTCGCGCGGCCAGCTTATACTGGTTCTGTATAGCTTGATGTGTCGCCTTGTGTACTTATACAGGGTGACTCCTAAGTCGTGAACCAAAATTCTAACGCGTTCGCGTAACCGTTTCTAACGCGTTCGCGTAACCGTTTCTAACGCGGCATTTCAAGGAGAGTTCAGTGCATTTACTCCCAAAACCATCAATTAAACTTTGTTGAAGTACAACTTAATTTCTTTAAAAAGTGTAAAATTACGAACCGTGTGGTCATCCTATTCTACTAGACGAGTTATATATAATAAGTACTCAGAGTACTTTTAATCATAGTGTTACTTAATCTTATCGATCGAGTGCCTAGGTTGAATGTTATGAAACATGTATCAATTTAAATTCGCAGTGTATTATGTATGACTTATGAGTATGAGATTTGTCATTGTTAATGTTTATTTTTAAACGTATCCAGCCAGTAAATACAAAAAGGTTAAATTAGTTTTTATGCACCCCCATGATATGGGTATCAAATGAAAGGGTTTGCTGAGAAGAATATGAAATAATTAAAACTAATCTATACATAAACTAAGCGTCGGTGGCTCAACCGGTAACGACTCGGTCCATCTAACCAAAGGTACCGGGTTCAAATCTGGACGGCCAATGTACCAATGAGTTTTTCAAAAACTTACGTACATACTTACCGATTGCTTTAACGGTGAAGGAAAACATCGTGAGGAAACCTGCACCCGCCTGCGAAGAAACTCGAAGGTTGTGAGTGAAGTCGACCAACCCGCACTGGGCCCGCGTGGTCGACTAAGGCCTAATCGCCCTGATTCAGGGTAGGCTCGAGCCCCTCGGTGGGGACGTATATGAGCTGATATAATAATAAAATCTATACATATAATAAAACTGTAACGGGGCCGTGTCTGTACATGAAATATTTTTGAAAATTATAACTGTGGTGGACATTACTAACGATTTAACCACTTTTGGATTTTTTTCCTGTCTGAATTTTCGCGCATCACGCAAAAACTATTAGGCCGATTTTGAAAAAAAATTGTTAGGTGGTTCCTCATAGCCCTTGTAAACATATAAGACTTTTTATCCCAGAAAATTCAAGAGTTCCCTTAGGAAAATTCAAAACTTCGCGGGCACAGCTAGTTTCAAATAAAAGCATAAACCTGAAAGCTTTTAAGTTTTTCGAAATGAGCTTATTAAAATTATATGAAGTAAGCCCAAAACTTTGTTTGACTAGAAGGAAGACAAATTATTCAAACTGATGAAATTATTAATTGTGTAATTAAAAGAGAGCGGCAACTTTTTTTAAACAAGGGATGAAAAAAAAATTAGGCAAGAGATGGAAGATTCACAAAATTCTTTGAACAATAATTTACTGGATGGCGCCAGATTAAACCTATTTTTGTTAACTGGAAATTATTATTAAGTAGCAACAAACAGACGGACACACATTTTCAGATTTCTTATATTAGTACCTATAAGGAAGTCTTTCTTTTTTTTTATTCACAATTGGTAAACCCTTGGCATCATTTCACCTGGTGGTAAGTGACGATGTTGCCGAAGATGGAAGCGGGCTTACCAAGATTCCCTAACGCAATAAATATATCTTAATTATCTTCATGCCGGAACACACCAATGATATCAACATTGATATTTGGCGGCAAGACTTAGATAAGATGGTGGTAGCTAGCCAGGCGGACTTAGAAAATACCCTTCCACCAACCAAACCGAGTCTTACAATTGACCCCGCCGGGAATCGAAACCGCGACCTCCTGTGTAAAGCCAGTGAACTTTGCCGCTGGGCAACGGAGGTGGTAGTAAATGAAATTTCCAAAAACGACCTATAAAATGAACTTGTAATTCCAAAAAGAAAATGTTTACAAGCGTAGTCCGCCAGCTGGTGTCTCGAAAGTCTTCTAGAAGGATTTATATCGGATACATAATTTATGCAGCGTCCTCCACCCTCCAGTCTAATTGATTTTATTCCGAATCGGGCATATTGTAATATCGTCGCATCTGTTGTCATTGCCAGGGCCGAATTAAGCTAAAATCTCGGTGGGGCCACATTAAAGATAAGTACTAGGTAAACGTACTAGTTTTGGGTGACCGCGCACCGGAAAACGTAGCGTAGGAAGGCCTCCCACGCGGTGGACCGACGACCTTGTGAAGATCGCGGAAAGACGATGGATGCGGGCAGCGGAGGACCGGTCGTCGTGGAAAAACTTAATAAGTGATTATTCTACTCATAAAACTTTTGTGCTACAGCTCTGCTGGAATCTAACACTTTAAACTTTCACGATTATTCATCACATTATCACATCAGTTCATATATACGTCCCCATTGAGGGGCTCGAGCCTACCCTAAGGCGATCGGGCCTTAGTCGACAACGCCACGCGGGGCCCGGATTGGTCAACTTCACAAACAACCTTCGAGTTTCTTCGCAGATGTGTGCAGGTTTCCTCACGATGTTTTCCTTCACCGAAGAGCCATGAAGAGCGTCGGATAAACGTAAATATGAGATCGAAAATCGAAAATACATTGTTACGTGATAGGATGGCTGAGATACGGCGTAGTGTTGTGGGGCGATAGCATCGATGCGATTGATTTATTTATTCTTCAAAAAAAGTGTTTGCGTATTTTGAAAAATATCGACTCTAGAACTAGTTGTAAACCGTTCTTCATAAAAAACAACCTTTTGACTCTTCCTTCTTTACACATATTGGAATGTGGCCTCCTTGCAAAAAAAAAAATAATTCATTGGTTCATACAAGCTAAAGATACTCACTCCTATAATCTTCGTAATAAAAACAAGCTAGTTCAACCCCAATTTAATTTAAAAATGTTCAATGACAGCCCCCATTGCAAAATGATAAGAATATATAATAAGATTCCTGAACATATTAAAGCTGAGCAAAAGATAAACACCTTTCATAGAAAGTTAAAGGAAATGCTAATCGAAAATTGTTATTATAGCTTGCAAGATTTTATAAAATGAACAATGACAATGTAGATACTTTTGATTTTAATTTATGAATTTCTTATAAAATGAAACAATTAATGACTTGATAATTTATTTATTAACATATGACCAGGTATTGACGGTGTTTTTACCTCAACGTTTCGACTATGCTTCGATAGCCGTGGTCGTGAGCAGACTGCAGTTGCTGTGTCATCGTCGCCGGCGCGTCGCAGTAACACATCCATCTACCCTCACTTCATTTTGTAAAGGGTTAGGATCACCACACATTTCTCTTAAAAAGGAAATGTAGTGAGGGTAGATGTATGTGTTCCTGCGACGCGCCGGCGCGGCGGCGATGACACCGTTGAGGTGAATACAACATCAACACCTGCGCGTATGTTCTATAAAATCACGTCAAGTCCCGCTTTCAATTTGCTGGAATCGCAAATATATATTTTTGCGTAAACCATCATCAATACCTGGTCATATGTTTTATAAAATCTCGTCAAATCCCGCATTCAATTTTCTGGAATCGCACAAAAGTTTGAACTTCCCATAGAATGTAAGTTGTATTTTGCCATTACAGCAATTTCGATTTATCTCGATGAAGGTTATTATTCGAGTTTGCGTGTACCATCCTCGACTGCATCATCACTTACCATCAGGTAAGTCGCAGTCAAAAAAAAGTTTTCAAAATAATGCTCAAATTTCCAAGCATGTTTGAGAAAAATATTAAACCGTCTTAGTCCGGCACTGTTCATTGCGTACTTAATTAGAGACTAAATTAAATACGCTTGGGCTGCGAAATAAATTGACATCGGTTCGAGAACTCGCGGTTTGTTCCAGATTGGGAGATAATTTTGATAAACAACATTTAGTAAACAACAGTCCCATCAAAAACATTTTTATGTAAAAATTAGCCAAGTCTCATGACTCTCCTGTAAAAAATATGAGATCTAAGGTGGAGCTTAGTCTGGCAGTACATTTTTTAAAATTAATATTCAGAAATTTGTACCATAGTTCTCTTTTAAACTCTCTCTCTCTCTCTCTCTCTCTTGTGCATTTCATCCCACATGGTGGTGGGGTCTGCTTTCCTTGTCTTCTTTCTCCACTTCGCTGAATGTAGAATGTAGGTATTTCTCTATGACATCCTTCCACCTCATTTTCGGTTAGTTAGTTTTCTTTAAAACTTACTGAATAAATAATAATACCTAAACTTACAATCAACATATTTTGTGCAATTTTGTTGCCTAGAAATGTATTTCATGTCATTTAGAAATATTTTTTTCTGACTTGGCAATCACAAAATTTAAGAGATTCTATTCAACTACCTTGATCAGGCTCAGGCAGTTTCTTCAGTCCTTTATAAAGATATCAAGAGCTCGAAAATTTGTTGAGTTGCTCCGAGAAAAGGGTGTAGGGCCGTGCTTGTTTGCTCGAATTGACGGGGGGCACTGCTTTGCCCCCTGATTCAAAAGCTTTGCACAATATTTTACTCTGTACCACGAGTACCATCCTACCATTTTCTATTTTTAGCAAACTTTTTTTTATCTACGATTGAGGTGGTAGTTTTTTTTATTTACAGTGAGTATAATGCTGAAGGTGGAAGCGGGCTTATCAAGATTCCCAAACGCAATTGGGATCTGGCTATCTTATCTTCAAGCCGGAACACATCAATGCTGTTAACACTGATGTTTGGCGGCAAGACTTAGACAAGATGGTGGTGGGATGGCGGGCTTAGAAAATGCCCTACCACCAACCAAACCGAGTCTTACTAAGTTGACGCTGCCGGGGACCTCCTGGTGTGAAGTGAATGGACTAACCATGACGCCACGGAGGCGGTTAAATGTAGCTCAGAGCAACTTGTGCTGTCGCCTTGATCACACAGGTAAACTGGTTACAAGCACGATCGTTAACTGGAGGGGTTTTTACTGCTCTTGGCATGTATATCCACCATATACGTGCTTCGCAAGGCACACTATCTCTGATGCTAAGTCGTTTCAGTCGGATTTATTATATATTATTTATATATAAAATATACAAATATATATTTTATATTTTTATATATTCTATGTCAAGACGAATCTAACAACACCACGCACTCCAAGATCCATCAAGCCGTTTAGGCCACAGAGCGTGCCAAAGAAATACCTATCCTATTAATAATACTATAAACGCGAAAATTTGTAAGAATGTATGGATGTTTGTTTGTTACTCTTTCACGCAAAAACTACTGAACGGATCTAGCTGAAATTTAGTAGGTAGACAGATTAGGACCTGGATTAACACATAGGCTTTCCACGCTCTATTTAATGCTGAAACACTTTATTTAATGCTGCACTGCGCACCCTCGAAAAGTCATAGAAACGTTTTCCACGCGGGTGAAGCCGCGGGAAACAGCTAGAAAATACATACACTCGAAAAACGTAACCCATTTTTTTCGCCAATCGGGCAAAAATGTACCCTATGTCACTCATGAAATCAAAATAATGTAACAACACCTCGCAGTCAAAAATCTATTAAGCCTTTTATGCTACAGAGCGTGCCAAAGAAAATATACATTACTAGCTTTTCCCGCGGCTTCGCCCGCGTGGATATCGTTTTAATGACTGTCTTTAGAAGTGATTAGTAAATTGTGTCGTTTGCCACCTCCTCAAACATCTCTGTGCAAAAAATCACAACAATCCATTGTTCCGTTGCAATGTAAAAGAAATTAACCAAAAAATATTTTCCCGGAGTAAAAAGTAGCATAATATGTCCTTTCCAGTGACACAGGCTACCTGCATACCAAATTTTGTCAAGATTGGTTGAGGCGTAGAAGCGTTAAAAGGTAAAAAACCAACAAACACATTTTCACATTTTTAATATTAGTAAGGATAGTAAGGATACACTCGAAAAACCTAACCCTCCTTTTGGCGTTGTCGGGTAAAGCGAAGGGAAAGGCTAGTTGTTAATTGCTGATTAGTGGCAAATGATAGAGGTACTCATGAAGCTGAACAACTCTTCCTCGACGACGACTTCCCAAACTTTTCCCAACAACAATTGTAGAGATAGGTTCCCTTAGGAAAGTTGTTCAGTTTTGAAGAGTACCATTCACCGCTTTTCAGAACAAAACCACCTGTATACGGGGTGATAAAATCAATAGAAATCCTTACTAATATTCATCATCATCATCATATCAGCCGAAGGAAGTCCACTGCTGGACATAGACCTCCCCCAAGGATCTCCACGACGACCGGTTCTGCGCTGCCCGCATCCAGCGGCTTCCCGCGACCTTCACCAGGTCATCGGTCCACCGAGTGGGAGGCCTGCCTACACTACGCTTTCCGGTGCGTGGTCGCCACTCGAGAACTTTACTGCCCCAACGGCCATCTGTTCTACGAGCAATGTGCCCCGCCCACTGCCACTTAAGTTTAGCAATTCTGAGAGCTATGTCGGTTACTTTGGTTCTCTAATGGATCTCCTCGTTTCTGATACTAATATTATAAATGTGATAATGTGTTTGTTTGTTTGTTACCTTTTCACACTTCTACACTTCGACCAATCCCGATGCCAATTTGACATGCAGGTAGCCTGTGTCACTGGAAAGGATATAGGCTATTACTATTACTGTGATTTTTTGCATAGAGATGGTTGAGGAGGTGGGAAATGGCATAATTTACTAATAAGCATAACATCCTAACACAGTTCCCGAGCGATCTCGGAAAAACATATTTCCACGCTGGCGCACATCGGCGGCGCAAAGAAGAAACAGATTGAAGTGATTTTTTTGTATAGAATTGGTTGTTTGAGGGGATGAGAAGTTACAAAAACTGCCAATCAGAATCATCATCATTACAGCTCATATACGTCCCCACCGAGGGGCTCGAGCCTACCCTGAATCAGGGTGATTAGGCCTTAGTCGACCACGCGGGCCCAGTGCGGGTTGGTCGACTTCACACACAACCTTCGAGTTTCTTCGCAGGCGTGTGCAGGTTTCCTCACGATGTTTTTCCTTCACCGTTAAAGCAATCGGTAAGTATGTACGTAAGTTTTTTGAAAAACTCATTGGTACATTGGCCATCCAGATTTGAACCCGGTACCTCTGGTTAGATGGACCGAGTCGTTACCGGTTGAGCCACCGACGCTTCAGAATAGCCCGATATAATTCCTAAGGGATCTAAAGAAAACTCGTGTCCACGCTATTGCCCATGTCATGTCCTTATCAAGCGGTTCGCGCACCACTCACCCTCAAACACAGTCATAAAAAAATGTCCACGAGGGCGAGCCGTAGGCAAAGGCTAGTGTTAAATAATCTTTTCCAAAAAAATGCGTCCAATTTATCAAAGACCAATTGGTACTTTAAAATAATGTAACAGAATTCTCTTAGACTTTCTCAAATTATTTGAAGTAAACGGCCGTAATATGGTACTAGAAAGTTTATTTCGGTCCTTGTTATAGAGGTAACATTCGTTTGTTTGTTTGCATTGAATAGGCTCCGAAACTACATGACCGATTTAAAAGTTTTTTTTCTCTGTTGGGAAGCTACACTATCGGGGGTTGCTATAAGCTATATTTTCAAAAATTTAGGGATCCTTATTAAAACTCTAATAATGTAGCCCAAGGTGTAAAAAATGACCTAAAAATTCCGACATTATCTATTGTGGCGTAGCGTAGTGTAGTGTAGCGTTGCATAACGTAGCGTAGTGTAGTGTATTATAAGGCGTTACAAAGTTCGCCGGGATAGCTAGTCCTATACAATTTAGTAAGAAATTTTGTTATTTAAGTTCCTGTTAATTTTCTAATAAAAGTACTGATCTGTTTTTGATATGGGACCAATCTGGCAGTATAAAAAATAATCATGAAAATCGGTTCACTATCTGCGAAGATATTGCGTAACAAACATACAAAACAACAAACAGTCTAATTAAGTACCTCCTCCTTTTCGAAAGTCGTTTGAAAAGTTAAAAATAAGGTTTACAAATGTACGTTTTGTAAACGTTAATGAACAAGAAATGTACTTTTTTGTAACGTTATTATGTTTTTGTAAAATCGTAATAATGGTCAAACATCCCAACTAGCAAAGTTTGATCGTATCACAACCTGAGGTTGGACCATTTTGGTCGTATTGCAATCGTATTAACGTTTATATGACGCGAAATAGGCGGAAATCATAAAACTTACATTCGTATAGCAGACGTGTTAAAGTCGTATAAATGAAAGTGATTGAGATATGACCATCTTGTCGTATAGTAATCTATTAGACGTCATATAACTTTACAAAAATTGTGAAGGAATCATTGGCATAACCTTTACACGGATACTTGATGTCTACATAGTTCAGTGGATGTGAGTGTAAGTGTAAGATAATAACTATTTAAAAATTGTAACAATTACCTAGTTAAGATTAATAACATTATGATATCTGCCATGTTTATTACTAAATATTATTTGCAATAAAGTTAATATATTAGATGGTCTTAGTAACTCTTAGTATCTACCTTTTCTAATGGGAATTAAATTTCTCGACGGTTATTTATGTAATTTTACATAATTTTTAATCCCCCCTTCGAATTATTGTAGAATAACATTATTAATTATATTATTTATTTATGTTATTTTTTATTATTACATTAATGCAACTTTATGTAATGATGATAACTATTATAAGACACCTTATGACTGTAAGTCACATTGCACGACTTGAATTTGTTTGCTGTCTGCCTTTTTTAGGGTACCGTTAAAGAAGTAAAAACCCTTGGCACAAAAATTTCATTGAAATAACATAATGGTAGTTATTGTAGACGTTGATAAATTTTTAACTTTTAGCTGTTTAATTTTAACTAAAAACGAACTAAAAAATCACAACAAAAGAAAATATACAAGTTCAATTTGTAAAAAAGTAACACGTAAAACCATTAAATATTTTTTAAAATTATAATAATAAATTATAAAACCTTTTCAAAACCATTAGTTACTTATGGCGTATCAATCTGAATATTCGTCTTTTAAACATTGTATAAAAGTCGTGTAAGCATTCTCAAAAGTTCTTATACAAAACCGGTACAGGACAATACGTTTTGTAAGAGGTTTTATGACATTTATATGATTGTAATGTAAAAATCTTATTACTGACCAAAAGCAGTGTTGTGGTCGCCAATACAACCTCCTGATTATCGTCATATAAATTACATCTATATCACTTTAAGTCACAACCACAAGATAGTCTTTTAGCAGACATAATTGTGACATTTAAAAGTTCATCTTTTAAGAGTTGTTTAACTGTCAAAAAGTCATAAAGTGATCGTAAACAAGATTAATGTACGATAAACATATATATTTCGTTTAAAGGATAAAGAGTTGTATAAAAATGTTCTGTAAAGGGCACAGCTGCGACTGTTATAAGATGTTCATATAATTTGATCGTGTACACGTTTTCTGGTCAAAATTAAATGACTAAAGTATTATACGACCACACGTTCGTATAAAATACTGTTACACATTTCCTTGAAATTTGAGATACTAGTAGATAACATCTATATAACCAAATGTTATTTAATTTCTGAATTATAGGACAACTTTACTAGTTGGGATGCAAGCGTGAACTTATTGATAATGTGACTTTATTCGTGGTACTGCGGCGCCGGTCGCCGTATCCTCCTACTACGCCGATACATGCACAAAAAAGAGTAGGTTAAGATCCTCCTTAACCTACTCTTTTTTGTGCATGTATCCCACCACACCACCCCCTCAACCATATCTGTGCAAAAAATCACAACAATCCATTGTTCCGTTGTGATTTAAAAAAAATAACCAAAAAAAAAGAGTATTTTTTCAGTTCCCCCAGGAACTGCAACGGACTATGGTGTTTTCGCGGGATAAAAAGTAGCCTATGTCCTTTCCCGTGACACAGGCTACCTGCATGCCAAATTTCATCAGGATTGGTCAAGGTATAGAAGCGTGAAAAGGTAAAAAACAAAGAAACAAACAAATAATCAAACACATTTTCACATTTATAATATTAGTAAGGAAGTAAGGATGTATTACTACCAAAATGAAAAATTCAAACACATACCACATATACTCGTACTAGCTTTTGCCCGCGGCTTCGCCCGCGTGGACATCGTTTTTGTGACTGACTTAGGGGGTGCGCGGTGCGCGAGCCGCAAGTGGACATGAATTTTCTCTAGATCCCTCGGGAACTATGACAGGATATGCTTATTAGTAAGTCGTGTCATTTCCCACCCCCTCAACCATCTCGGTGCAAAAAATCACACAATCTATTGTTCCGTTGCGATGTTAATTAACCAAAAAAGAGTATATTTTCAGTTCCCTCGGAAATTGCATCAGGCTATGCTAATTACACGGGATAAAAAGTAGCCTATGTCCTTCCTTGTGACACAGGCTACCTGCATGCTAAATTTCATTAAGATTGGTCAAGGCGTTGAAGCGTGTAAAGGTAACAAACAAACTAACAAACAAACACATTTTCACATTTATAATATTAGTAAGGATTTTATCAATCTAGTTAATTCAGTAAAATGATTAACATTATATTCGACAAAAAAGTTGGGACATACTCCTAATTGCAGTAGCTAATGTAAGATTTATGTAATAAAGCATCTACAGACCTGGAAAAAAGTAGATCGGATATTTAAACAAAATTTAATGAGCTAAATTAAATCTAATTTTACTAATCGTTTACAATCAATAAATGTTCCCACTTTAGAGGCACGGGTCTCTTTCCAATCTCAGGAAGGTTAGGACATACCTTAACACGGGGACCTAGTCCGGGTTGCTGGAGGTTGTAGGGCTAGTGGCTGTCTGATATTGAATATAATAAAGCATCCTACTGAAGAAACCCACTGTCAGATATTGAAGCCGACTATAATAAGCATCCTAGTGAAGAACCCCACTGTCAGATATTGAAGCCGACTATAATAAGCATCCTAGTGAAGTACCCCACTGTCAGATATTGAAGCTGACTATAATAAAGCATCCTTGTGAAGAACCCCACTGTCAGATATTGAAGCCCACTATAATAAAGCATCCTAGTGTAGAACCCCACTGTCAGATATTGAAGCCGACTATTATAAAGCATCCTAGTGAAGAACCCCACTGTCAGATATTGAAGCCGACTAAATTAAAGCATCCTAGTGAAGAAACCCACTGTCAGATATTGAAGCCGACTATAATAAAGCGTCTTAGTGTAGAACCCCACTGTCAGATATTGAAGCCGACTATAATAAAGCATGCTAGTGAAGAAACCCACTGTCAGATATTGAAGCCGACTATAATAAAACATCCTAGTGAAGAACCCCACTGTCAGATATTGAAGCCGACTATAATAAAGCATCCTAGTGAAAAACCCCATTGTCAGATATTGAAGCAGACTAAAACAAAGCATCCTAGTGAAGAAACCCACTGTCAGATAATGAAGCCGACTATAATAATGCATCTTAGTGAAGAACCCCACTGTCAGATATTGAAGCCGACTATAATAAAGCATCCTAGTGAAGAAACCCACTGTCAGATATTGAAGCCGACTATAATAAAGCATCTTAGTGAAGAACCCCACTGTCAGATATTGAAGCCGACTATAATAAAGCATCCTAGTGAAGAAACCCACTGTCAGATATTGAAGCCGACTATAATAAAGCATCCTAGTGAAGAAACCCACTGTCAGATATTGAAGCCGACTATAATAAAGCATCCTAGTGAAGTACCCCACTGTCAGATATTAAAGCCGAGTATAATAAAGCATCCTAGTGAAGAAACCCACTGTCAGATATTGAAGCCGACTATAATAAAGCATCCTAGTGAAGAAACCCACTGTCAGATATTGAAGCCGACTATAATAAAGCATCCTAGTGAAGAACCCCATTGTCAGATATTGAAGCCGACTATAATCAGGCATCTGACATGGCTTACCGACTGTCATCTAGTGATAGCTCCCCTAACAGCCAAACCAATCCAGTTGTTGACTTGTTATAAGCACGCAAGTCACACTAAGCCACGACCTTTGCTACTAATATTTTGTATGTAATCAATCAAAGATTTCAAAAAGTTTTAGTCTGCAAAAGATTAGCGCTTTCAATAGACCTTTCAGTTCACAATAGTAGTTTAAGCAATTGGGATTGTTAAAAGTGATTTTTTTATCTGACATGGCTTATCGATTGACGTGATAGCTCACCTAACAGCCAAACCAATCACACTAAGATACTGACTTGCACACTTAATCCAATCTTAAAAACGGAATTTCGAAAATTGATTTAACATTACAATAATGTAAATTAACATTATAACCAAATCACATTCCACAAATTCACAAGATTTTTCAATGTTTTAGTCACTTATATTATACATAAAAATTTAAAACGCTGAACACGTTAAAAAATTGACTTCTATCGCAACAACTTAGTACATTTTTGCATTATTATTTGTGATTTTCGCGAGGTACCCTTCTGGGTGGCGGAATTGACAGTTACGAAATAAACGGGTCATGGTCAGTCGCTCACTCAGTATTTTAGTAACAGATAAATACTCACTAAAATAGTTTAACGGTATACTAAATTTAATTTAGTTTATTTAGTGTGCATATTAAATGTGCAATCCAGTGTTTTTGGCGCTACTTTCGAATATTTTGTTCGACAAAAAGGGATTCACAGTTAAAGCAAAGTATATATATTAGTACTAACATACAGTATGGATACTGCTTAACACTCTGGATTCCTACCTTACCCTCTCGTCACCCAGATTGATACAGATTGGTTATAGTTTGGTTCTCGAACGTATAGGATTTCGCCGAGATTTTGTTTGCTCCGTCATTTGTTTTGTCATTTCACGACCGTTTTATGCAGTGTCCGGGGTTTGGTTAAAGGCTTAAAAACTAACCTCATTGAAATAAAAATGTGATAATAGTATCACACTGGTGTTGGAATAAGTCATTTTAGGAGCGAGTGTGTTAAAAAAGTATTAATGTATGAAAGACCAACCTAAGCCATGGATGGCTCATAGACAAATAAAATAAATAAATCTTTACTTCAGGTTATAACCCATAATGT
Organism: Coleophora flavipennella; assembly: GCA_947284805.1. Lineage (NCBI taxonomy): Eukaryota > Metazoa > Arthropoda > Insecta > Lepidoptera > Coleophoridae > Coleophora > Coleophora flavipennella. The sequence continues at coordinate 5,972,240 of OX369266.1, forward strand.
TATTCAACAGTTACATTATTTTTTTGTTGTTAGTTACAACAACATTATACTTTTTCTTTTAAATTACCTGATCGTGTCACTTCCGGTAAACTTTATATCTCGAACTCAGGAAACTTGGCCCGCTAGAAACATGTTTAGTGTACAATCAAAAACAGTTACTGAGTCCGTCCCTGCAGAGTTTGAAGGATGTTTTCATTAACTTACAACAAGGGCGCGAGCTACTTTGAAGTTGGGTAAGTACTAGTTTATTATTCGTCTATCTATCCACTTACTCGTTTATATTAAGTGTCATTAAATAATTAACAAAATTCTGGTTCAGCCTGGTTTTTAGGGTTCCGTACCCAAAGTTCCGTCTGTCCGTCCGTCTGTCTGTATTTCATGAACCATAATAGGTATACTGTTAAAATTTTCAGAGAATGTGTATTTACATTGGCGCTTTAAGAAGTTGTAAAAATAAAAAAAATAAAAAAATATTTAAGGAGACCCCATACAAGAAATGTGTTTTTTTTTTAAAACGAGTAGTAAATCTTGTATGATGCGATGATACGGAACCCTTCGTGTGCGAGACCGACTCGCACTTGGCCGGTTTTTGAATCGTATGTTCTGTTGATATTGGTTTTCACTGTATACTTGAGACTCTAGGGATTAATTAGTGCGTAGTATCGGTTGATTAGTGAACTGCGTATTCTTTCGTGTTGACTTTGTAATTGTTAATCTATAAAACGCATTTTCATCATATCAGCTCATATACCTCCCCACCGAAGAGTTCAAGCCTACACTGAATTAGGGTGATCGGGCCTTAGTCGACCACGCGGGCCCGGTGCGGGTTGGTCCACTTCACACACAATACCTTCAAGTTTCTTCGCAGGCCTATGCAGGTTTCCTCACGAAGCTTTCCTTCACCGTAAGAGCGTCGGATAAACGTACATAATAATCGAAATTCGAAAACACATTGGTATGTGGTAGGATTCAAACCACTAAATCTCCCGGGTAGGAGATAGCGGCCCTATCCGTTACGCTACCGACGCGTAAGTAAGCATTTTAAAATTCTTTTATTACAGTTACATCAAAGAAATTAAGTGACAATTTGTCTGTGAAATATTAAAATACAATATTCAGGGGCAAATGACACACGGTCATCTGGCTGGTCAAACAAAGACCCCCTGTGCTCTGGTAAACAGAGACTGATATACATATTTTTATATCATCATCACATCATATCCGCTCATATACCACCAGGTAAGATGTTGTCAAGGGTTTACCAATTGTGAATTAAATATATATATATATATATATATATATATATATATATATACGTCCCTATATATATATACGTCCCCACCGAGGGGCTCGACCTTACCCTGAATAAATAAAAGAAAACCGTGACGGACCGACTGACTGATCTATCAATCAACGCACAACTCAAACCACTGGACGGATCGGGTTGAAATTTGGCACGCAGATAGAAATTATGACTTGGCATCCGCTAAGAAAGGATTTTGGGAAATTTCTAGCGGAACGGTAATAACGGGATCTGCACGAGCGAAGTCGCGGGCAACAGCTACCTGCTACATACATAAACAGATTTTAACAAGGTTGGTGTAGGTCCCGTTAACTGAACAACCTTTTTTTTATGACTTTGCTGAAATCCATTTGCCCACTTCCATCTTCGGCAACATCGTCACCTACCACCAGGTGAGATGTTGTCAAGGGTTAACCAATTGTAAATAAAAAAAAAACACGCAAAAAAATAACTTCATACAAATTGATCAGCTGAACGATCAAATTTGTGCATTTTTGTATGGAAGGTCAACTTTTTTTAAAATTGACTATAGGTTCTTTAGGAAAGCTGTTCAGTATGATAGGTAGAACCCAAAATTAACAGGACCTACACCAATAGGGCGTATGCATGAATTTTTTTATCGTATTTCCTAACAAAATATGAAAATTACGTAAAAACAATATCAAATTTAAATCAGCCAAGAAATACGGAAGATATAAGCATTTCAAATACTAATTAGACAGAGAGATCTGATATGTAAATGTGACGACATAAAATTAACACACGGTCCATTTATACTCTATGCTACATTCTGTTTTGCTAGAAACAGATAGAGATAAATTTTTAATGGCTTATATCTTGATTATTTTGAGAGTTATCAAAAATATTTTTTGTATACCGTTTTTTATATGAATGGGCTTTTATTAAAGCAAAAAAAAATCATGCATATTCCCCATTTTGTTATATCGTGTGTAGATATAGAACACCCAGTCATAGAGCAAATAAACCTGTTCGTCACACGTATATTTGTCCTGAGTGGGGATCGAACCACAACCCTCGGCCAACAAAAACATAAAATAAGGAAAATAAAAGAAATAATATTTTTAGTGGCTTGCCAAACTCTCTAATCATGTTTGATCAGGCGTGTTAACAGTTGTTCAAATAAAACCTATAGCAGCTTTAATTCAGTCATAACATAACATTATTGTGTTTTTACCCGGAAAGGGTAGTGTAGCGACATGTACTATTTAATTTTATTTTATTTGCGCTGCGTAAACAGCTTTTTTTTTTGTTTTTTTTTTTAATTAAAAATTTGAGTGAGTTTGACTGCAACTCACCTGATGGTAAGTGATGATGCAGTCGAGGATGGTACACGCAAACTCAAATAATGTCTATTCACTCTTGCCTTGAAGATCCCCAAATTATAGGAATCGGGAAACACTGACGCAGGCAAGGAGTTCCACTCCTGCGCTGTACGCATAATAAATGAAGAAGTGTAACGATTCGTGCGAAAAGGTGGGCTCGGCTCGCCAATCGTTCCCTACTCTCGACGAACGTGAAGTCGTAGACTTCTTCCGTTCTATTTGTTTTTTGGGGTGCTCAATCCGAGATTTGGTTAGCCGACATGTTGTGATGCAACGTTGTCAAAAGAATCTGCGTTTCTTAAAGCCTTAGGCGGTCGTAGCTAAGTGTAATTTGCGTGGTTGGATTGATCGCGCAGGTTAACTGGTCTGAAGAATGGTCATTACTTGGATCAGTTTGGCTATTAGTGGCGTTTTTTCTCGAACGTTTCCGTGATTGATGTCGCTTGCTATCACTGGTGGCAGTCGATAAGCCGTGTCAGATGTCTTATTAGGCGGCATGAAAAACTTCTGACAGGTGGGTTTGCCGCTAGCCCTAGAACCTCCACCAATCCGGACTTGGCCCCCGGGCAAACCCCGGACACTGCATACAAACGGTCGTGAAATCATATTTCTAAAAACAAATTACGGAGCAAAAGAAATCACAGCGAAATCCCACACGTTCGAGAACCAAACTATAACCAATCTGGGTGACGACGAGGGGGTGAGGTCGCAATCTAGAGAGCGGCAGGGAGTGTTCATACTGTATGTTAAATATATATAATTTGCCCCGGGTATGGAGTATGGCCTAATCTTCCCCAGCTTGGGTAGAGAGAGACCCGTGCCCCAGCAGTGGAAACGTTGACTGGTTGTTACTGTTAGTAAAATAAGATTTTACTTATTGCTTTTTTGTGTTTAGTAGTACAGAAAAGGAAAATAATAATATATGGCTGGACCGATTTCGCTAATTCTTTTTTTGTCGAGTTCGTTATTGTCAGGAGAAGGTTCTTATGTAGGGTAGTGTAGTGTAGGGTAGGGTAGTGTAGTATAGTGTAGGGTAGTGTAGGGTAGGGTAGGGTAGTGTAGTGTAGTGTAGTGTAAGGTGGTACGAAGTTCGCCGGGAATACTAGTATGTACAAAAATAAAGGAATAAATATAATGTAACTGCATAATAAACATTCAGTCCGCAAAATAACTACTTGAGCGGCAAGATTTCATGATTGAGCGGCAGAAAAACATGTCTATAAGCAGCAACTCAACACTGTAGGAAGAGTGTGGTACGGGGAGTTCTAAATGGAAGCGGGAGCGAGCGAAGCGAGCTCGGACTTGCGGAGCACCCCGACTCGGATCCGTTAGGTTCGGAGACTGTGCGGGGAGGCGAGCTAAGCTCGCCTCCCCGCACAGTCGTAGTGTTAGGTTTAACATGAGAACACAGAAGTAGGAGCCCCGAAGGGGCTCCGTCGACCACTCAACACTGTAGGAAGAGTGTAGTACGGGGATGTTTAAAATAATTACAGCCATCCAGAATGACATAAATTGCTGATTGATTTTGAAATGTTTGCTGACCATGAGTTGCTGACCAATTAGCTATTTCTGCTCACCGATTATATTTTTCTGCTCACAGAAATAACAATACTATGCTAACCATTTAATTGACACCCAAAAATAAATACTTAAGTATTTATTTGTGTTATTAGTATTTCCTAAAGGATTACTTTCGAGCACAAATTGATGTAACATTGCTAAGTTAGTTAAAAAAATTAAACTAACCAAAAGTTTTAATTACAGCTTCATAATTAATTCTTTCGCATCCATTGAAAGCGAAGAGCACTCAACCTAACCTCTTGATAAAAACCGGCTATGTTTGAAATGAAAATGTGCACTGAGGATTCCTTTTTATTATTATATCAGCTTATATACGTCCCCACCGAGGGGCTCGAGCCTACCCTGAATCAGGGTGATTAGGCCTTAGTCGACCACGCTTGTTTCCTTCACCGTTAAAGCAATCGGTAATGATATGTATGTAAGTTTTTTGAAAAACTCATTGGTACATTGGCCGTCCAGATTTGAACCCGGTACCTCTGGTTAGATGGACCGAGTCGTTACCGGTTGAGCCACCGACGCTTCCTTACTCTGCTAATTTACAAATATCTACGTCGGTACAACATACTGTTTGGATTAAAGGCGACGTATTGATTGGAACAGTTGTCTCTGTCTTTTTCTTCACGTGTAAAGAGTAAAGAAAATAACCACACTATTTCAACGTATTTTCGTTTCAATCAAAAATAACAATGAAAGTATAAAAAATAATAACATTACTCACTTTGTATTATCATAACAAATATTGTTGTATATTTTTTAAAACTTATACTTTAAAATATTAGTCATAATTAGAGGTGAAAATAACGGTGTAGACTTATCTTTGGGAGTTTTTGTTCTATCGAGCCAAAACTGCTCAATCGTGTTTCTAATAGCTTTTGACTGTAAGGAACATCATCATCAATAAGGGTATTTTGTATATGGTTTAGGAGTAACTGACGTCAAATATAACGAATTCTGTAATACTACCGCCTTAAGTCTTTGCCACATAGTGTCATAATTTTTTTAACTAAATAGCTAAAGTAGTCGCTCTTAGTGGGCTCTCAAAAATGTTTTGTCAATTTTCAGTATGTATGTAAAAAAAACTGCCTATGACGGACAGATGGAAAGACACACTGACAAACCATCAAAACGATCTTTTAAGGGTGCCTTGTAGGGACTAAGGAATCCTAAAAAACTAGTTGATGGAGTACAAATTGCTAGTGAAGTGCTCTTAGGAGATAGGGCTTTGTTCCTGTATTGTATAGTTTGTCTTTAATTTGCTATGCATGAGCCGCTGGAACCAATTTGAACACCATAATTGGATTGATGGGCACCGAGAGGAGTCAATTACTGGTTAACTGTTTGGTTTACTGTCTTTCTTTGAAGATTCATTTGGTTTACATATACATAATATAAGTTTGTTTGTTTGGGAACTCTTTATTGTACAATATATATAAAAATGAATCCCTATTTCCCTTGGTCACGGCATCACGCGTGAACGGCTGGACCGATTTCGCTTATTCTTTTTTGTCGAGTTCGTTATTGTTCGTTCTTATGTAGGGTAGGGTAGGGTAGTTTAGTGTAGGTTAGGGTAGGGTAGTGTAGTGTAGGGTAGTGTAGTGTAGGGTAGTGTAGGATAGTGTAGTGTAGGGTAGGGTAGGGTAGGGTAGGGTAAGGTAGGGAATGGTAGGGTAGTGTAGTTTAGTGTAGGGTAGTGTAGTGTAGGGTAGGGTAGGGTAGGGTAAGGAAGGGTAGGGTAGGGTAGGGTAGGGTAGTGTAGTGTAGGGTAGTGTAGGGTAGGGTAGGGTAGTATAGTGTAGTGTAAGGTTGAACGTAGTTCGCGGGGACAGCTAGTTGTACAATAAAATACAGTTGTAGGTTGACTGACTCGGTGGCTCAGTGGTTAGTGCTCTTGACTGCTGATCCGAGAGTTGTTTGTTCGATCCCCACCCAGGGCAAACATTTGTGTGATGAGCAGATTTGTTTGCTCTGTGTCTGGTTGTAAATATCTATTTATGTAAGTATTTAAACGTATATAAGTATGTATATCAGTCTCTGGTTCCCATAACACAGGGAATCCTACTTTGGGGCCAGATGATGTGTGATTTGTCCAAGAATATTTATTTATTTATGTTACTTATAGGTACAGAATAGGAATAATATGTACAAAGGCGGACATTTCCTAAACGGGATCTCTTCAAGCCAACCCTTAATTTAATTACTTAAAAAAATAAAATAATCAGAGAAAACAAATTACGAGTTTATTATCACAAAATTAAATTTTCAAGGTAACATCCAAATAAAAAAATGTGTGAATACTTTCCTTGGGTTGAGTTCTTTATAACCGACTTTGAAAAATCGAGAAGGTTGTCAATGCGACTGTCTGTTTCGTTTTTGTTTGTTTGTAAACGGATTTTGATAAGTCTCTTATTATTTGTCATTTTTATGCCTCCATATAAATATTATTAAAATATTGTTAGTACTTATTTAAAAAATTGACAAAATAAATAAATGGAAACGCTAAACCAACTTCCATCACCAAAACTTAGTACAATTTTGCATTATTATTTTTGGTTTTAGTTAAATTTAAAAGAAAAAATGATTTGTCAATTTATATAGGACCAATTTAGCAACATACCCATCGAATAAAAATAGAATCATGAAAATCAGTTCTTAATCTGCGAAGAAGAAAGGTTTTTGGAAGTCGGTCAATAACTTAGCAAAATTGTGCTTAAAGTCGGTTAAACTTGGTTCTTTTAACGTATTTAGGGTTGTGATTAGACATTTTGACTTGTTTAAACAGTGTCACAGTGCAGGGATGCCCATCATCATCTCCATCATCTTCATCATCATCATCATCATCATCCTGTGTCATCCCCTCGGCCTACAGGCGATCTGGCTCCGCACTTATTTACTCGTCGCTCCCGCGGGTACAGTCAGCGAGGCCGAGAGGTTTTAAGATCCCTGAGATTCCTTAGGAGGGGTATTATCATATCAGCTCGTATACATCCTCACCGAGGGGCTAGCCTACCCCGAATTAGAGCGATTAGATCTTAGTCGACCACGCGGGCCCAGTGTGGGTTGGTCGATTTCACACACAACCTTCGAGTTTCTGCGCAGGCGTGTACAGGTTTCCTCACGATATTTTTTCTTTCATAGTAAGAGCGTCGGATAAACGTACACATGAAATCGAAATTTCAAATCACATTGGTACGTGGCAGGATTCGAAACACAACCTCCCGGACAGGCCCTAGCCCTTACGTTACCGATATAAAGCAAATTTATCTAAATCATGCTACAACATATCTAATCAAGGGATGACTCTTAGCGAAAATACGATAACTCATGATTATGCTATCTGTGTCTATCAACTGTTTAAAATATAGCTCGCTGTAGTTACAGATAGCACATGCTATAAGATACATCTGAAACTACAGCGAACTATATTTTAAACTGTTGATAGTGTCTAAGTTAATTATAGTCATCATCATCATCATATCAGCCAAAAATCGTCCGCTACCCGCATCCATCGGCTTCCCGCGATCTTCACCAGGTCATCGGTCCACCGCGTGGGAGGCCTGCCTACGCTACGTTTTCCGGTGCGCGGTCGCCACTCGAGAAATTTACTGCCCCATCGGCCATCCGTTCTACGAGCTATGTGCCCTGCCCACTGCCACTTCAGTTTAGCGATTCTGTCAGCTATGTCGGTTACTTTAGTTCTCCTGCGGCTCTCCTCGTTTCTGATTCGATCACGCAGAGAAACTCCGAGCATAGCACGCTCCATTGCCCTTTGGGTGACCTTGAGCCTTCTTATGAGGCCCATAGTAAGCGACCATGTCTCAGTTCCGTAAGTCATCACTGGCATCACACACTGGTCAAAGACCTTAGTCTTGAGACACTGCGGTATTTGGGATGTGAAGATATTGCGAAGCTTCCCGAACGCTGCCCAGCCGAGTTGGATTCGTCGATTGATCTCTTTCTTGAAGTTGGACCGGCCTAGCTGGACTGTTTATCCCAGGTATGTATTCGTCAACAACTTCCAGTGTAGTGTCTCCAACCTTTAGAGGGGTGGGTGCGACACGGACATTTAACATTACTTTCGTCTTGTCCATGTTCACTTTAAGGCCCACTTGTTGAGAGACTTTACTGAGGCCATCGAGCATTGTGCTTAGGTCTTCCATAGTCTCAGCCATGACCACGATATCGTCAGCCAATCGGAGGTGGGATATACTCGCCGTTGATACTGATGCCGAGTCTACCTCAGTCCAGAAGCTTAAAAACATCTTCTAGGGCGGCGGTGAACAGTTTCGGAGATATAACGTCTCCCTGTCTCACCCCTCGCTGCAACTGGATAGGTTTCGAGTTCTTATCCTGGAGGCGAACCGACATGGTGGCGTTTTCATACAGACACTTCAAGACCTCGATGTATCGATGGTCAATTTGGCACCCCTGGAGAGACTGTAGCATAGGCCAGGTTTCGACTGAATCAAAGGCCTTCTCATAGTCCACAAACGCCAAGCATAGTGGCTGATTGTACTCTTCGGTCTTCTGTATAATCTGCCGCAGCGTATGTATGTGGTCTATGTGTATGTACTAAAGCCTTTTCGGAAACCGGCTTGTTCGGGAGGCTGGAAGTGGTCAAACCTGCGTGCGAGACGATTCGTAATTACTCTCTAAAAAAAACAGCTTGTAGACATGGCTCAGAAGTGAGATGGGTCTGTAGTTCTTCAGCAGGGTGTTGTCACCCTTTTTGAAGAAAAGCACGACCACACTTCTGTGCCATGCCTTAGGCGTTTGTCCCTTTGTAATTATAGTACCTATTCTTTATTATCATCGTTGAAAATTTTCGTTAAATCATTTTATCAGCGATTAATTGTATTTTAACTGATGGTGACGCTAGCTAGCTGGGGGTAGCCCTTAATGGAGGCTTGATGTTTTTTTACGCCAAGTTTCGTGTAAAACTCGAAACTTTTCCCAAGTCTGACTGACGTAACCTTGTGGTGCGTAGCGGTGAAACAAGAAGCGTCATCCGTGTAAAAAATTGCTTAAAACACAACATTTTATTATTATAAAGTCCCGTAAAAAGTCGGTTTCTTGGCCCAATCAATCACACCGCGTCTCCGGCAGACCGCCGTTTTATCTCGTTAGGTATAAGAGGGTACACATACATCTGCGACTAAGATATACCAGCGTTAAGAAAAATTGCGTTTTTACTTTCGAGTGACTAAGGAGCTAGCGTTAGGTATAATGGGGTAACATATACACCTGCGACTAAGGTATACCAGCGACAAAAACAATTGTGTTTTTACCTTCGAGTGACTAAGGAGCTAGCGTTAGGTATAATGGGGGAACATATACACCTGCGACTAAGGTATACCAGCGACAAAAACAATTGCGTTTTTACTTTCGAGTGACTAAGGAGCTAGCGTTTAGTATCAAAGGGTACATATACGAGTAAGTACACCCGCGACTAAGACAATTGCGTTTTTACTTTCGAGTGACTAAGGAGCTAGTGTGAGGTATAAGAGGATACACATACGCCTTCGACAAAGATATACTACCGACAAAAACAATTGCGTTTTTACTTTCGAGTGACTAAGGAGCTAGCGTTAGGTATTAGAGGGTACACATATATCTGCGACTCACATATACCAGCGCCAAAAACAATTGCGTTTTTACTTTCGAGTGACTAAGGAGATAGCGTTAGGTATAAGAGGGTGCACATTCACCTGCGACTAAGATATACTAGCGACAAAAACAATTGCGTTTTTACTTTCGAGTGACTAAGAAGCTAGCGAAAGGTATAAGAGGGAACACATACACCTGCGACTAAGATATATCAGGGACAAAAACAATTGTGTTTTTACTTTCGAGTGACTAAGGAGCTAGCGTAAGGTATAAGGGGGAACACATACACCTGCGACTAAGATATTTCAAGGACAAAAACAATTATGTTTTTACTTTCGAGTGACTAAGGCGCTAGCGTTAGGTATTAGAGGGTACACATACACCTGCGACTAAGATATATCAGGGACATAAACAATTATGTTTTTACTTTCGAGTGACTAAGGAGAGCGTTAGGTATTAGAGGGTACACATACACCTGCGACTAAGATATACCAGCGACAATAACAATTGCATTTTTAGTTTGTAGTGACTAAGGAGCTAGCGTTAGGTATAAGAGGGTACACATACGAGTACACCTGCGAATAAAATATACTAGCGACAAAAACAATTGCGTTTTTACTTTCGAGTGACTAAGGAGCTAGCGTTAGCGAGCGACGGAGTACGGAAGGTGTTGGAATTGTGATGGTAAAACAAAATGAAGTTCAAATTTCGATTGGGAACGAAGTTTTGAAAAAGGAAAGACAGAAAATACCAATTTGCCTATAAAAATGTAATGGCGATTAAAAAAATATTTTTTTTATTTATTTATTTCCATTTATTTATAATTAATTAGATAAAGATTGACACGCGTCCACTCAGTTAATTAATGTATGTGTTTATGTGTATGTCCAATCGTTGCGCTAGCATTTTTATTGCTGGACGCATTTAGAAAAAAATTCGGGTCTTAGAAAAAATATTTTAATATCGAAGCCCAAAACGGGACCTTATTACAAAGACTTCACTGCTCGTCCGTCTGTCTGTCTGTCTGTCTGTCCGTCTGTCACCAGGCTGTATTTCATTAACCGTGATAGCTAGACTGTTGAAATTTTCACTAAAAATACTAAAATACAAAAAATTTGAAAAACTGAAAAAATAAGGGGGGGTCTCCTTACAAAGAACATGATTTTTTAAACATGAAGAAACAAGCGCCATCTAGTATGATGTACGGAACCCTTTGTGTGCAGTTTCGACTCGCACTTAGTCGGTTTTTTAAATTTTTCACAACTGACTTTTAGCAAACATAATGAAAAAACTTTTAAATTTTTTCCACTCAACAGATCTAACGATTTTGATAGAAATTTGCGCGTTTCCTATTTTATATTTATATATAGTCTACTTCTATAGAGGGTAGTTCGTTACTCCAGGAAAAATACGTGAAAGGTACCTTCCATATTAACCTAGGTGTTTTTTTAAGTGCCTCATTAGGCTTTGATGAAACTTTGTACATATAAATACCTTTTTTACGGCCATTTGTATATTATGTAGTTCATTAATCCAGAAAAAAAAATACAAAGGTACAAATACCTCGCATACAAACTCAGGTTATTTGTTATTTTATCTCAAAAACAGCTGTAACGATTTTTATGAAACTTTTGAAATAACTAGAACTTAATAAGGCCTACTACACTGATTATATGGTGTGGGCATCGTTTTTATTACTGTCTTTATGTGCTACCAGCTGTCCCGGAAAACTTCGTTACATCTTACCCTACACTACACTACCCTACCCTACCCTACACTACACTACCCTACCCTAGACTACCCTACACTACCCTACCCTACACTATACTACACTACCCTACCCTAACTACACTATACCTACGCTACACTACCTTACCCCTAAAAGAATTATTTTTTGACTGATAATATTTTTTTTTTATTGATGAATATCATATTTTAATACCTATTATCCTGTATTATATATATATAAGATGAGTGGTGTGCGATTAGCAGTCTATATCATTTTCCACCCTCTCAACTGTTTGTATGCAAAAAATACGTCAATTCGTTCGTCCGTAGCGACGCCGACGTGCGTGAGCCTAAAAAAGAGATTTCCCCAGATCCCTCGGGAAGTATCTCGGGCTACTTATTTTTTGTTATTAGCATTATAAAGGACTGGACAAAGGCTTTCTACGACCTTCACCAGGGCGTCGGTCCACCGAGAGGGAGGCCTGTCTACGCTACGTCTCCCGGTGCTCGCCACTCGAGAACTTCACTACCCCATTGGCCATCTGTTCTACGAGTTTGTGTTAATAAACACGAAGAAAGCCTCTCTTTTGCTATAAGTAAGCTACCAAATAAATGACTGTTATTCCCCTTTTACCATTTATTTTTCCGTCCTCTTTCAAATCCTTTCCGACAAATACATTTACTGAGATTCATCCATTTTACCTCCACTCCACCTTGAAGAGCAAATTAAATATTTATTTGGAGGTAAAACGATCATTTTATTTCATTGATATAGTCGTTATGGCTGTTTAAGATTTAAATGGTAAAATTCGGAGAATTACAGAGGTTTTGCGACTTGTAATAAAATCTATAGTAATTTCATACCATAGATACATTTTCCTAAGTAGTTGACAGAACTTAATTTAAATAATAATTATATCAAGCGAAGAAAAACGCAAAACCTTTAAGGTATAATGGTAATAACTTTCAACAAAAAACCCGACTTTAAACAGGAAACTAAGGTTCCCCTCGATTTCTCTGGGATGCCATCATCAGATCCTCGTTTCCTTATCATGGTACTACCTTTGGGATATCTCCTTTCCAACAAAAAAAATCCGGTTCATAAACGACGAAGTTATGCGCGAACACACATTAAAAAATATATATACGGTCGGATTGAGAAACCTCCTCCTTTTTTTGAAGTCGGTTAAAACGGAGGCGCATGTCTGTCTCAGAAAATTAATTATTGTTTAAGACATATGAACCCCGTAGAAGACTCAGCCAGTGTTTAAGGATAGGCCTCTCACACCTTATTTTAAATCTTGTTTATATTTTAACCGCCTCCGTGCCGTAATGGTTATTCTATTCGCTTCACACCAGGAGGTCGCGGGTTCCATACCCAGTGAGGTCATCTTGTAAGACTCGGTTTGGTTGGTGGTAGGGCATTTTCTAAGCCCACCTCGTTAGCTACTACCATCTTATCTAAGTCTTGCCGCCAAATATCAGTGTTAAGAACATTGGTCCGGCTTGAAGATAAGATAGCCAGTTAATTCGGTATCATCGTCACTTTAGGTGAGATGATGCCAAGGACATCAATTTTGGAATAAAAAAAAGTTAACCATCTACTGTACTATCATAAGACCTGTCATCAGGCACAAGACTTACTCATGTTAAACCTGGGCTATGACTGATCAGGGTCTACTAGAGATCTTATAACTTTTGAACAGTGAAAGCATTGTAAACTTGTCAGTCTCGGCAACCAATTTTACATAAAATGTTTTTGGTGAGATTTTATTTCTTTTCAGCAGGCAGCCTTTAGTTTTTTAAATTTTTTGAATACAATTAATTCACGTATTTCAGATATAAATAAATCTAAAACCCAATTAAGATAGATAATTGATACTTAATACGTTTTTTAAATCTGCCAAGTAAATATTATCCAGAAAGTTATAGCTTTTAGCATCATCTGAACCGAAGTTTTAAAGGTTCTAAATGTACAGACTATACAGATATGCACCCCTTATACGAGGGGTGGGAGGGGGATCTTTTTTGTTTTTTTAATATATATGCAATTTTTAGCTTACATACCAAATTTCAGGACTTGATTCTGGAACTTCAGAAACGAACCTAGAGGTTTTGATGATCATTAGGTTAGTCAGTCACAAAATTTACGTATTTCAGATGTCAATAAATCTGAAACCATAAAAGCTAAATAATTGATACTTATAAAATTTGATGAATCGTTTCAGGACACCTAATCTTGAAAATTTCTGCTTTGTTATATCATCCTGGTAGCTATGGCGATTCAAAATCTACAGATATGCACCCCTTATATAAGGGGTTGGAGGAGAAAAGATTCCGCTTTTTTAATTTTTCCGTTGTTTTTATGCAATTTTTAGCCTACATGCCAAGTTTCAGTCTTCTAGGACTTCAGGAAGTGACCTAGAGGTATTGATGATCATCAGTGAGAGAGTCACTTGACGTATTTCTGATGTCAATAAATCTAAAAAAATAAAGGTTAGGCAATCGGTAGTTTGGTATTTTTAATAAATCTACCAAGTAAACCCTATATTAAAAATTTCAGAATTTTAACATCATCAGTACCGTAGCTATGACGGTTAGAAAATACAACGAAACGCTTCCATAAAAGGTACTCCCTATACAAGAGATTGGAGGGTTAAAGTTTCCAATTTATAAATTTTTTCGTTGCTTGTAAGCAATTTCCAACCTAAATACCAAATCTCAGTATTCAAGGACTTCAGGTAGTACCCCTACAGGTTTTGATGATAATCAGTGAGTGAGTCACGGAATCGATGTATTTCAGATGTCAATAAATCTGATACCATATAGGTTAGGTAATTGATACTTTATATTTTTAATAAATCTGCCATAGACAGACACCTTATCCTAAATATTTCAGGGTTCTGGTTAGAAAATACGACCAAACGCTTCCAAAAAAAGTAGGTAGTACCCTGTTCTTCCTTGGCTCGTCTTAGCGGGGGCACTACCGTGCCCCCAGATAGACAAGTATTACGTTACTTGCTGATTGCCAAGCATATTTTCGTGTAACCTATCGAAGGAATTAGACTGTCTGCATTCAATACAACAAATTATTTTACTTTAAAACTAAAGGCAACAAAAATACGACATGTTTACTGCCTTCCGCCACACGTAGTACGTACGTTCGCGCGTGCGCTGCTGCTCAGCCAAGATTAAGTGTCGACAGACCTTGACAAATATTCGTTACTGCACGGAAAACTTGGATCATTAGTCTTTGTGTTTAAGAGGGAATGAGGGTGTAGATGCGGCGTTTTTGTCCAGCGATTTAAAGTGAATCAGAGAAAAGGAATATTAATTTGTGCTCTTTCAGGTTCCCACTACTTGAGGTGAGGTATTTACTTGTTCAGAACAATTGTCTCTGTTTTTTAAGCGACTTCCAAAAAGGAGGAGGTTCTCAATTCGACTGTATGTTTTTTTATGTATTAACCTCAGAACTTTTGACCAGATTAACCGATTTTGATGGTTCTTTTTTTATTTGAATGCTAGTGCTTTTCGCGTGGTTCCATCTAAATTTTATCAAAATCGGTGAAGCACTTTATTAGAAAATTAACAAAAATCAAAAATAATATTGCAAAATTGTACGAAGTTTTTGCGATGGAAAACGGTTTTTTAACGTGTTTTTTTTATGTGTAAAGAGTAAAGAAAATAACCACACTTTGATGCACTTTTTCAATGTTTAATTTTTTTAACTAATTTAAGCATTTTTGCAAAATAGTGAGTCTGACAATATGTCAGGATTTTTTTGAGGAATAAGAGAGAAAAAAAGGTGTTATGTCTAACTGTAGTGAGGTAAAACTGTTTTTTTTGGGCTAAAACTACTCAAAAAAGCGTCGGTGGCTTCCAAAAAAATTAAGCGAACTTTGCAAATTTTTTTCTATTGAGAACATTTTATCAAATTGAAGAATTGGGGACCAAGAGATTGAAACACTTCTTGAAATACAGATACGTTTTTATATTTTGTTCGGTAGGTACAGATTGAGAATGGACGAACAAATCAGTACAGTGTTTTTATATATTAATGTTAATCAGGCGCCCTCTGTGGCATTTATGTGAAAGACAAATAGAATTTACATATTGTATCGATAGTAAGATAGGCGTTACGAGATGAACGTAGAAAATGAGTTACAGGTTAGATGGCGCTGTAACACAAATCATGTTTTGGTCTTCTATACTTTGTAGCAGATATAATAAATAGATTAAAAAATGATAAATTTATTGTAGTTTCAACCGCAGAAAAATGAATTTTTCAAACTCTCAATTTCGGGATTTGCATTATTTTCTGAAAGGGTTTCGCCTTAAAAATATTAATAGTAGCTCAGTGCGACCGTTGTTATATAGATCATGCTGGTTAGATCACCTTAAGCATGGTCTTTAACTGGGTGTGTTTGACTGATCGTGGCATTTTTCTAGACCATCTAGCTGGTTGCTATCTGTAGATGGCAGTCATTAAGCTGTATAAGATGCTTTGTCAGCTTGAAAAACTTTTGATGGTGTGGTTGGGGTTTGCCACTAGCTAGCCCCAGAACCTTACTTTTGTCGATACGGACTTGGCCATCGAAGGTGTGCAGTATGGCCTTATCTTCATGAGTTTCGGAAGAGAACCATGCCCTGGCAGAAGGGACGTTTATGTGTTGACTGATTCATAAAAGAGATTTCAGTGCAAGGCCACAGCCTTTAATAATAATTTAAAAGAAAAACAAACCGACTTCAAACAGGAAACTAATAACCCTCGATTAAATACCCTCTATTTTTCTGGGATGCCATCATCAGATCCTGGTTTCCTTATCATGGTACCACCCTTAGGATATCTTATTTACAACAAAAAAATAATCATCAAATTCAGTTCATAAACGACGAAGTTATCCGCGAACACACATAAAAAAATAATATATATACGGTCGAATTGGAAACCACCTCCTTTTTTGACGTCGGTTAAAAACTATATTTTTTTTACATGCCCCTAAAATCATTTAACTTGCTAGTACTGCAGCCGAAGAAACCACAGAACATTTAACAATAGAAACAGATATACAATATACATCATCATCATATCTGTCGAAAAACGTCCACTGCTGGACAAAGACCTCCCCAAGGATTTCCACGACGACCGGTCCTGTGCTGCCCACATCTATCAGCTTGGCGCGATCTTCACCAAGTCGTCGGTCCACTGCGTGGGATGACTGATACGCTACGTTTTCCACTCGAGAACTTTACTACCCCAACGGTCATTATACATATATACCCGAAAACCATTACTCTTTTTCTTGAGTCATCATATCAGCTCATATACGTCCCCACCGAGGGGCTCGAGCCTACCCTGAATTAGGGCGATCGGGCCTTAGTCGACCACGTGGGCCCAGTGCGGGTTGGTGTGTGCAGGTTTCCTCACGATGTTTTCCTTCACCGTTAAAGCAATCAGTGAGTATATGTACGTAAGTTTCGAAAAACTCATTGGTACATTGGCCGTCCGGATTTGAACCCAGCACCTCTGGTTAGGAGGACCGAGTCGTTACCGGTTGAGCCACCGACGCTGGAAGCCACCGACGCTTTTTTTGAGTAGTTAAGTAAAAATGCCGTCTCCTACTTTTTTCCATCTTCCTGTAAGTCAGTCGCATTTGAAACGAGCCGTGTGTAAAATACACGACGCGTTGTACAACGCCACCTGTTACCTACCATTGCAACAACCGTTTGTGTAAGTCTTCGCGTGTTTGCCTTTCTGTTGCAGTAGAAATTACAGTACTTCTTCATCATTAAACAATTGAGCTGTGGGAACATAAAACTCATCACATCAGCTCATATATACGTCCCCACCGAGGGGCTCGAGCCTAACCTGAATTAGGGCGAGCGGACCCAGTGCGGGTTGGTCAACTTCACACATAACCTTTGAGTTTCTTCGCAGATGTGTGCAGGTTTCCTCACGATGATTTCCTTCACCGTAAGAGCGTAGGATAAACGTACATATGAAATCGAAATTCGAAAACACATTGGTACGTGGCATTACTCGAACCCCGACCTGCCGGATAGGAGGTAGCGGCCCTTGCCGTTGCGCCACCGACGACACGTGGCGTCATAACATAAAAGTGACGCCCCAAAATATAGCACCCTGCCTTCTTGTAGCATGCTAAGAAGACTGCGACGCTGGCAGGCTTGATTGAGCGCCCCGCCTCCCGCTAGGCAGTCAGGGTTTGATTGAGCTGAAATTTGGTATGAAGAAGTATTCCCGGTGACAATTTAGATCCTTTTGGCATTTTGAAGTTGACCTGATGATGAACTTTGGAGGTGGAATCAAGGTCCCAGAATCGTCTTTTGTTTTCAATGGAATCGTAGGAAATCGTACACGCCTTTTTTAAATTTGGAAACGTGTATGTATTATACATTTGGCACACATTACACATATCGGCTACCAGACGACATCAGGTATGCACCCTCTACCCACTGTTTTAAGAACAGACTTAAGGAGTGGCTTCTAGAAAAACAGTTTTATGACATAAAAGAATTCTTGCAGACAAAGCTCCAGGTCACGAAGGGTCTGCAGTTATTTTAGTACAGTCGACTCCTCATCAACCTACCCTGTTTGGACTTTGAACCGTTAAAGTTGAACTTGGCAAATCGTGCGAGCGTGTGCGATATATTTATGTTATTTCGTTGCACTCGCGCACGTGCGGCCCGCGCGCAGCGTTGCCGCTCTGCGTCGACTGTCATCTTACAACCTGCACTAAAGCAGACTCAAGCAAAGATGAATCAGGATTTCGTCAACATCGTTCGCATGTGCTCTTCTAGAATAACTGTTAGCCATGAATACTATAATGGCGTCTTGCTCTTGATAACTAATTTAAAATGTTTTTTTTTTCATTTATTAATAACTACTATTAATAACTTCCAACTAATATTTATAAACGTGAAAGTTTGGATGGATGGATTGACGTTTGTTCTTTAATCACGCTAGAACCGCTAAACGGATCTGGATGGAATTGGGTAGGTAGACCGATTAGGACCTGGATTAACATATAGGCTACTTTTTATACCGATTTTTAAGTGGTTCCCGTGGGATATTGTGAATTCTCTTTTTATTAATTTCTGGCACATAAAGCGAAGGAATTCGTGCTATTGTGCACAGATAGCTGTGGAGTTGGAAAGTGACACAAACTACTAATAATTATCATAACCCGAAATACCTAGTTCCAGGGATTTAGAGAAAACTCAATTTTCACGCTCGCCAGCCACTTGCGCACTGCGCACCCTCGAAGATAGTTACAGAAACTATGTTCACGCGAGCGAAGCCGCGGGCAAAAGCTAAATTTTAAATGTGAAACTGTGTTTGTTTGTTACTTCTACACGCTTCAACACCTCAACCAATCTTGACAAAATTTGGCAATCACCTCGCAACCACGTAGCTTGTAGGTAATCTGTATTATAAAAAAGGACATAGATTGTATTGGAATACAACAAACGTGATTTTTTTGTCGTTTTTATAGATATAGGTAAGGAAACCTTCGTGCGCGAGTCAGACTCGCACATAAAAGTTGGCAAATTTTTTTATTATTCCGTAATAATAGAACAGTCCGATAAAGTTCATGAGAGAAAAACTTTATCGCAACGTAGCAACAGAATGTTGTGATTTTTTTACACAGAGATGGTTGAGGGGGTGGGAAATGACCCAGGCTACTAACTAGCATATTTCCCGATGGATCTAGGGAAAACTCATTTCTACACTCGCGCACGTCGGCGTCGCCACGGATTGACGTAATTTTTTGCATAAAAAAATGAGGGGACGGGATGTGACATGGACTGCTTATTAATTAATTACTTATTATTTGTTAGGTATCTCATAATGTCAGGCAGACCTAAAAGTCTGTATGTGGTCACAATTTGGATGAAGTGTGAGGATGGGTTTAGATTTAAAAAGAAAAGTAAATTCAGCTAATTTCTTAGTAAAGAAAAAAAATACCTGCCTCTCTTACGTCCAGTACTGATTACTGCTAACGTGATATGATAACAAAACAAAAGAATCACCACGCTGGGCCGTACGAGCACAAAAAATGTGCGGAGCAGAACGGCAACGTAGCGCATACTTTGCGCTGTGGTCTGTGATTGGCTGATGCGCACTATTCAGTCCCTTTCCTACAATTCGCTGTCAAATCTTACGTAGTTATTATTATTCCGGGTGGGTAGCTTGATGTGTCGCCCTGTGTACATTAAAAATAAGTATTACTTAATATATCAATAATCATTTTATGTATCAAATTCCCGACATTTATTTTTATTATTCTTGCATTAGCCATTTTGTGTATTTTTGTGTAGTATTGACTACATTGAGTGTAGTAGTAGACTTGCAACAAATGTTGTTAAAAATTCATTTCATTACACTAAGCATTGGACATTTTTGAGTATAGAAACTCTTTTTAAATAAAATATTGCACCTAAAAGTTTTTAGGTTTTTCGATGTTTTTGGACAATATGCCAGAAACAATCCAACCTGTGATAGACCATTTGGTCACTTTTTGGACAATATGTCAGACGCAATCCAACCTGTGCTAGACGAATTGGTCACTATTTGGACAATATGTCAGACACAATCCAACCTGTGCTAGACGATTTAGTCACTTTTTAGACAATATGTCAGACATAATCCAACCTGTGATAGACGATTTAGTCACTTTTTTGACAATATGTCAGACACAATCTAACCTGTGCTAGACGAATTGGTCACTTTTTAGACAATATGGTTGGATCCATAGGAATGACGAGGCAGTGTGTGCAGAGCCAGGCCGGCTGCAGAGACTACAGCATTTTCAGGTTGAGGGTTCAATGCCTAATGAACACCCCATGGGTTTAACTTTGAATTTGTCTTTCACCTAGAGGACTTACAGACCATAATGCTGACCAGGTCTCTAACCCCAAAATATAAGGAGATTCCACGATGTACTTATCTACAAGAGATTTAATTAACCTTATCTCCTCCTTTTTTAGAGTCGGTTGAAAACTTCATTTTTCGTAAACTAATCATTTAAGTAATAAATTTATAGAAAAGGTTATTTTTATGATCTTTGCAATCCCTTAATAATTTTAAAAGGCCCTAAACTGATAAATACTTCTTGGATTTTACATAACTCATATAAGTTTTTTGCATGTGACATTACACAATTTATGTAAAATTACATAAAAAGTAACTAAAATTGTCGAAAATAACATAATTTTATGTATTTTATTTTATTTTTCCACAATTTTATATACTTTTACAGTTTTCTTCTTCTACAGGTTTGTATAATTTTTTTGCACAATTTTAGTTACTTTTTATGTCATCATCATATCAGCTCATATACGTTCCCACCGAGGGGCTCGAATCTACCCTGAATTAGGGCGATCGGGCCTTAGTCGACCTTGCAGGCCCAGTGCGGGTTGGCCAACTTCACACACAACTTCACACTTTTTATGTACTTTTACATAAATTGTGTAATTTTACATGCAAAAAAATTAATAATTTATGTAAATTTTTCATAAATTTTTAACACTGTAGGTATTAAACTATATCCCACAAATGTCACCTCCAATGTACTTGGTGGTGGAGGAGGTGCCTTAACATTAAAAAAATAATAATTATAATGATTGAGATGATGATGATGATGATTATGATTATGATGATGATAATGATCTATCCGACCGATTTTGGGTCATGGCGACCACTTCGACTCCTAGTCGGTTTACCTGACTGTAACATACTGACAGACGGACGGATATAGTGAAACTTTAATGGTTCTTAGTTTAATTACGGGAATTTAAAGATAGGACAGACTTTAAATATTTTAAAATGTTTATTCTAAATAAGAGCATAGATACACTCTTTCTGATAGTCATAAAAAAGTATTTAACTGCACAAGATAATATAAAATTTTGTGAAAAATTAATAAACAAACAATCATTGGTTAATAATATCAAAAAATACAAACGAATAATTTCATTAGAAAACATGAAAACATTTTAAATTATTAAATTTGTCATTAATGCCTTTGATAACAATAGGCCAGCCAGTTCACACGGACAGCACCCGGTTCTCCTAACCGTGAGAGTCAGGCATCGAGTCAGTGCCGGATTAACCATTAGGCAGAGTAGGCAACTGCCTAGGGGCCCCGCATAGATCAGGGGCCCGTGCACGCACAAAAAAAAAGGTTTCAACTAACGAAAATTTTATTTCAAAATTTGTATGAAATTCCTTCAATAACAATTGGCGAATTCGCATGATCGTCCAGCCAGGTCGATAAATGCCGCGAAAATTTATGCAGTCACCTTTTACAAATTTGAATTTTCGCGGCACTTATTGGCCTAACCGAACGGTATCGCTAAATTAATTTACTAAATATTTTACCCGAGGAATCATTTAAATTGATTTTTGATAATATGGTACAATCAACTTTCCTGATAATAGCATTGCAAATATATAGAAGTCTGTGATACTAAACGCCACAATGAACATTTTTTTTTCAAAATTTAAATTAAAAAAACTGTCTTCGTTTAACAACGTCTCAGATCCGTTAAATTCATTGTCAATAATGGCCATTGAAAACGATATATTAGAAAAGGTCAACTTCCAAGATGTTTCTTCTAAAAAAGTTAGAAAAGTTATTTAAACTTATTAACTGTACAAAAACAATAAACATCTTGGAAATTGGCCTTTTCCAATTTCTACTTAACACAAATATGTACAAAACTGATTTCTTGGATTTATTGCACGAGTATTTTATTATATTTAACAAGATTAAGTTTCAAATAACCGCGTCGCGTCTTATTTCTCTTACCTGCTCCATCATGGGACCTGGATCATCAATTATCTATAACCTGTTCATTAAGACCATTTCAATAAAGGTAACGAGTCAGAGTAGAGAATGCTGTTGATGCTGCAGCATCAATTCAAGATAACCATGTTGTTGTTATATCACAGTAAGTAACAGGATACCTGGAGTCGATCATCTACTCACATCCCTTCATCAACTTGAAAAGAGCTGGTTGCATTGCCTAGTAGCCCGGACAGGATTGTTGCCTAGGGGCCCGGAAAGGGTTAATCCGGCCCTGAATCGAGACATTATTTATTAAAACTGTGAAACTTATAAATTCTCACTATAAATAGTTAACCTGTGGTGCATCTCGGTTCCATTCCAAAAGTTTAAACTTTAAAATTACTTATTCTGCTCATGTAACTTTGTGTAAAGTTCTGGCAAAGTATACGAGTATACAGGGTGTCCAGTAAATATAGGTTCAAACTGAAACTGGGGATAGATCAAGTCATGACCTATCCGAGTTTAAAAAATTATATCTAGTGAAACTTCAACCGTTTCCGAGATATGGCGGGTTTTTTTGAAATTTCAGTAAATCACTACTTTTAGTCAGTTTCAGGGATGCTACAGCTGCTAATGAAAGTATTTTGAAATACGTTTTTTGCTTTTTGTTACTGAAGTGTTACGACTATCAAATGAATTGCAATGTTTTTTTAAGAAGCTACCAATTCCCCGTAATAAAATAAAAAGATTTTAATTTTTACCCATTAAAACTGTAATGCCCCAGATTTGGTAGCTTATGCTGTAAAATAAATGCACTACACTAGTCCGGACCGTTGCTTTAAAAAGTTGTACATTTTGTGCAGATTCTGAAATGGTATAATACTTATAATTTTTCCTAAAACAGAAAAAGATGTAGCGATTTGGTTTCAAAACGAACCCATTTTGTAATAAGTAGTTAGGTTTAAATTTCGATTAGAAACCTTTTTTTAATTGACAATTTATTACTTTTCATGTCATGTTGGCTATTTAAAAGATAGGAAATGAAATGTTAAAATTTAGACCATCTTTTATTAATACACTCTTAAATTAAATGTTGAAAATATCCGTCACGTGCCAAGATACACGCTCTGCACCTCTTAATAAAAAATCGCTTTAAGCAACGAGCGAATCCCTCGTTACTAATATGGCGAGCGGCTTTCTCAACTCGTCATCTCAGTTGATTGACAGTTGTTATTGGTTGTCTTTACACCATTTCCTTCAGGCAGCCCCAATAAAAAAAGTCCAATGGATTGAGGTCTGGTGACAGTGGTGGCCACAAAATTGGTCCCAAGCGCCCTATCCATCGGTTTGGAATAATGCTATTTAGATATTCTCGTACTCTTCTAGCATAATGGGCTGGACACCCATCATTTTGAAGCCACATCTGCTGCCGCAATTCCATATTAACATCCTCCATTAATAATGGTAAATCATTTTACAAAAACTGTAGGTAATTTTCGGCATTTAGAGAGCCAGGCTGCTCAAATGGGCCTATTACTTGGCCATTGAGTATTCCAGTCCAGTAGTTTATTTTGAACTCATACTGCGATCGGTCCTCTCTTATCAGTTGCGGGGTCTCAAGCGACCAACCGTGCAAATTGTGCATGTTAATTTAGCCGTCTCGTTTGCACGTGGATTCGTCACTCATAACACTTTGTTGGAAGTTTGGATCTTCTCTCAATTTTCGCAACATTCTTCGACAGAAAACGATGCGTGCTGCATAATCCCGTGGTAGAAGTGCCTCTACCCGTTCCACGTGATACGGATGAAAAAGATATATTTGTAAAATAGCGTGTGCACTTGATTTTTGGGTTCCAGTACGTCTCTGTATCACGCGTACGGAAACTGATGGATCTTCATCAATTTGCTCCAACACTGGTTCTTCATCTACTGTACGAGGTCTCCCTTCACTGACACCACCTACGCCTTGACCGGGAATCCTTCCTTCGAGGTATGCGTTATGTACAGCAGTGAAAACTCGCGAGTTTGGAGGACGCCGGTTTGGATACTTCGCTGCATAGGCGGTCGCGGCAGCCGTAGAGTTGCCATGGCACTCACCATAAATGTAGTGCATATCTGCATACTCTCGAGGAGTAAATAAGTTTCTTGGCATTTTTCACAAAACAACGTTGGTTCGGCTAGTGCCAATCATCGTAACATCACCACCAAAATTAATAATCAAAGAGAAAGTAAACACAAGCGTAGCAAGCAGACTAATTTGTCGCACTGGCGAAAAAACAATACCGCCCGCATACCGATTCCCCACCCGCTTATGTCTGTGTTATTGCTTGTATCTTTTATTTGGCATAGGCCTGTCCTTTTCTTTTACCTGCACGCGTCTCAGCGTGGCAGCGCGCAGTATTAGTAACGAGGGATTCGCTCGTCGCTTAAAGCGATCTTTAAATAAGAGGTGCAGAGCGTGTATCTTGGCACGTGGCGGTCATTTTCAACATTTAATTTAAGCGTGTATTAATGAAAGATGGTCTAAATTTTAACTTGTTTCATTTCCTATCTTTTAAATAGCCAACATGACATGAAAAGTAGTAAATTATCAATTACAAAGGTATCTAATCGAAATTTAATCCTAACTACTTATTACAAAATGGGTTCGTTTTGAACCAAATCGCTACATCTTATTCTGTTTTAGGAAAAATGATAAGTATTATACCATTTCGGAATCTGCACAAAATGTACAACTTTTTAAAGCAAAGGTTCGGACTAGTGTAGTGCATTTATTTTACAGCATAAGCTACCAAATCTGGGACATTGCAGTTTTAATGGTTAAAAATTAAAATATTTTTATTTTATTACGGGGAACTGGTAGCTTCTTAAAAAAATATTGAAATGCATTTGATAGTCGTAACACTTCAGCAACAAAAAGCAAAAAAAAAGTATTTCAAAATACCTTCATTTGCAACTGTAGCATCCCTGAAACTGACTAAAAGTAGTGATTTACGGAAATTTCAAAAAACCCGCCATATCTCGGAAACGGTTAAAGTTTTACTAGACATATTTTTTTAAATTCGGATAAGTCATGACTTGATCTATCCCCAGTTTCAGTTTGTACCTATAATTTTACTGGACACGCTGTATATTAGTACTAACATACAGTATGGGCACTCCCTGTCGCTCTCTAGATTGCGACTTCACCCCCTCGTCGCCCAGATTGATACAGATTGGTTAAAGTTTGGTTTTCGAACGTATAGGATTTCGCTTGTTTTTTTTGTTCGTTCCGTCATTTGTTTTTTGAAATGTCATTCCTGGTCCGTTGTATGAAGTGTCCAGGATGTGGTTCTGGGCTCCAAAAGTTTGCTAAAATAAATGTTATAGCAAACTTTAATTTCAGTGCCAATCTTTGATTGTTAGCGGTTAGATATTTGTATCTTATATAATCACGAAGGAAAAATTGAGCGTTACAAGGCGCCGCAATTTAATTTTATATAAGGGCGTTGGTGGTGTAATGGCTAGGGCCGCTGCTTCCAGTCCGGGAGGTCGTCAATCCTGCCACGAACCAATGTGTTTTCGAATTTAGATTTCATATGTACGTTTATCCGACGCTCTTACGGTGAAGGAAAACATCGTGAGGAAACCTGCACACGCCTTCGAAGAAACTCGAAGGTTATGTGTGAAGTTGAACAACCCGCAATGGGGCCCGTGTGGTTGACTAAGGACCGACCGCCCTTATTCAGGGTAGGCTCGGGCCGCTCGGTGGGTACGTGTATATGAGCCGATGTGATGTGAGGGCGCCGCAAACATTTTTTGCCCTATAAGATTCTAATGATATTTTTCCTTACACGTTCATCAATATTTAACACGTTTATGAGTTTGTTTGTACGAGATCCGTAGGAGAACCAACATCGCTCAAAGAGTTGCAAACATAAGCAGAAGTGGGCGGGGCACATAGCTCGTTGAACTAATTGCCTTTTGCGCGGTAAAGTTCTGTAAGTAACTAGTATCTCATCTGTGGGTTTGTGAGGGTCGAGAAGTTCCTGGACAGTCGCTTTATGCGGGCACCGCAAGACCGCTCGTTGTGGAAATCCTTGGGTAGGCCTTTGTCCAGCAGTGGACATCTTTTGGGTGATATTATGATGAAATTGTTTCAACAATGCTAAGTATTCAGAAAACATTCCAAATTACATTAAGATAATCGTCATCATCATCATCATATATCAGCCGAAGGACGTTCACTGCTGGACAAAGGCCTCCCCCAAGGATTTCCACGTGGACTGGTTCTGCGCTGCCCGCATTCACCAGATCATCGGTCCACCGATTGGGAGGCCTTCCTATGCTACGTTTTCCAATGCGCGGTCGCCACTCAAGAACTTTACTACTCCAACGGTCATTTGTTCAACGAGCTATGTGCCCCGCCCACTGCTACTTAAGTTTAGCAATTCTGAGAGCTATGTCGGTTACTTTGGTTCTCCTACGGATTTTCTCGTTTCTGATTGGATCACGCAGAGAAACTCCGAGAATAGCACGCTCCATTGCCCTTTGGGTGACCTTGAGCCTTCTTATGAGGCCCATAGTAAGCGACCACGTCTCAGTTCCGCATTTATTTTATCACTGGCAACACACATTGGTCGAAGACCTTGGTCTTAAGACACTTCGGTATTAGGGACGTGAAGATATTATTAGAATAACGTTTAAATGACACACATAAGCATAACTAAACACTTTAGCTTTAGCACATTCATTAGCAATTAACTCTACTCACCACAACAGTTCAATCGATTCACACGTCAGCACCACTGGCAGGTATACGGTCGTTACTGATCCGCATACTGACAAGCTTAATTGGTGTTAACTCCCGGCTATTCATAGACATCTGTCTAGAGACCTGCCTTTTTAAAAGTTTTGCTTCATCATATTAGCTCATATACGTCCCCACCGATGGGCTCGAGCCTACCCTGAATTAGGGCGATCGGGCCTTAGGCGACCACGCGGACCCAATGCGGGTTGGTCGACTTCACACACAACCTGCGAGTTTCTTCACAGGCGTGTGCAGGGTCCCTCACGATGTTTTTCCTGCACTCATAAGAGCGTCGGATAAACTTACATATGAAATCTAAACTCGAAATCACATTGGTACGTGGCGGGGTTCGAACCACGACTCCGAAAAGGAGGTGGCGGCCCTAGCCGTTACGCCACCGACGGTTTTGCTTCAAAATCATTTATTTTTTACTTAGCTTAGGTATATTGACTTGAGCGCTATTTTAAACATAATTAAAAATCAAGGTGATTGGTAACACGACGGCTTCGTTTCAGGAGTTGAATGAGAAGACGAAACGGAACAAATTTCACAAAAGAACCAATGGCGAATTAAAAAAATAATAATATTGGAATACTCTTATACAAAGTTAGCTATTGAGCTGATTATTTTTTTTGTAGTATTCACAGTCGGTAAGCCAGTGAAAATGAAAATGCTCCGCTGGGTGGGTGGCGTGACACGCCTGGATAAAGTGCGCAACGAATCATAAGAGGATCCTTCAAAGTGGCCCCAATTACGGAGAAAATTAAGCAAAGCCGACTTAGGTGGTATTATCACTTAATGAGACGGGAAGATAGCTACTCTATGAAAACAGTGCTCAAAATTATCACCAAGCAAGGGACAGACCACCAGCCTCTTGGTGGATCACCGTCAAGAGAGACCTAAGAGCGCAGAATACTCTATCATCGACAACCTAGGGCAGACCATCCTGGCGCAGACGCACAAGGAGGCCCCACTCCAAATAAGTTGGGAATAGGGCAGGAAAGAAGAAACAACAAGATTAACAGTCGGTAAGCCCTTGGCATCATCTTACCTGAAAAGCCAATATTTTACAAAATTCTCCATAGGTTTTTTTTGAAAAAAAAAATAAAAAATTCGTGTTCTATTCACCTCTTGGAATGCGTCCATCGTGACACACATAAACATTTAGATGCCATAAACAATAATCTTTATAAAATAAATCTTCTGTCCGTGTGTTAGTCATTGAACTCCTCCTAAACGGCTGGACCGATTTTGATGAAATTTTTTTGTGTGTATTCCAGGGGGTTTGAGGATGGTTTAGATTCACCGGCTGGACCGATTTTGATGAAATTTTTTGTGTAGTATAGTGTAGTGTAGGGTAGGATAGGGTAGTGTAGGGTAGGGTAGGGTAGGGTAGTGTAGTGTAGGGTAGGGTAGTGTAGTGTAGTGTAGTGTAGGGTAGGGTAGGGTAGGGCAGTGTAATGTAATGTAAGGCGGTACGTAGTTCGCCGGGACAGCTGGTTTCCTTATAGTGTTCTCATGTACAACAGATATTGGTGTAGATGCTGTCATATCCTACTAGTTTGCCAGTAGATGGCTAGTCACAGCTAAATGCCACCATCCACCAATGTGACCCTCTTTTCACTGTCGATATGGACCTGTCTTTAAAAAGTATTACGTCTTTGGCTGAAGTACTTACTTGCTACAAAAGGGATCCGATGTGAGACTTGGTGTGATGTTTAAAGGCTTTAGTGGAAATTTTGGGGACTAAAATGAGAAAAAAAAACAAAACGTTTAAATCGGATGAGATAGCGATTGAATGATAATATTATATTACTCAAAATAGGAAATAATCTATAAATAGTAGTATTTTACAATTTTTTTAGTTATAGTCGGATTTTAAATAAACTTTTGAACTGATAAAACTAAATCAAATGTTCCATGGTACAGAAATATATTTATTGAAAGTCGTATTTTTGCTTCGTAATACATAAAGTTCCTACCACGCGGAACTTGTGTACCCAAAGTTTTGAAAAGGGTAAGCGAGGGCGACCTCCTGTCCGGGAGGTTTATCCGACGCTCTTACGGTGAAGGAAAACATCGCGAGGAAACCTGCACACGCCTGCGAAGAAACTCAGAAGTTGTGTGTGAGGTTCAACCCGCACTGGGCCGCGTGAAGACCCGATCGCCCTAATTCAGGGTAGGCTCGAGCTCCTCGGTAGGGACCTATATGAACTGATGCGATAAAGCGAAGCGAAAAGAAATCGATAATTTAAATTCAAGCCCAAAAACTCAAAAACATTTTTTTGACATGTCTTTCATTTTGGTATGGGCGGGTTCGCTATATGGTGAAGCGATACTGAAAGGTCATTACCGTGTTGTACTTATAACTCAGAAACTATTGAACCGATTGTTGTAATAATTGTTGTATGTGCGAATAAAGGAAGTTAGCAAGCGATCGCAGTTCTTAGTTTTGACAAAATGATAACACCCTGGCGATTTTTAAAAACTGATATTTTGACCTGACGGTACTCGCTAGCTATAAACGAAAACTAATACTCACTACCGGTTGATCACATTTTATTGGCGTCATTTAATAAAAAACTTTGTGTTTCAAAGTTTGAAAATGCATTAGTGTTATTGGCATTACTGTCCATAAATGTTCATTTATTCTAAATGAGAGCTTGTCTTAACAAAGTATTGAAATTAAAAAAAAAATTTTGTAACTTCCCGTTAGTTGAAAATCCATCCTTACTAATATTATAAACGTGAAAATGTGTTTGTTTGTTTGTTACCTTTTCACGCTTTAACACCTTAACCAATCTTGATGAAATTTGGCATGCAGGTAGCCTGTGTCACTGGGAGGGACATATGTTACTTTTTATCCCGTGAAAATAGCATAGTCCGATGCAGTTCCTGAGGGAACTGAAAATGTACTCTTTTTTTTTTGGTTAGTTTCTTTAACAATGCAACGGAACAATGGATTGCTATGATTTTTAGCACAGAGATGGCTGAGACATATGACAAATGACATAATTTACTAATTAGGATATCCTGACATGGTTCCCGAGGGATCTGGGGCAAAACTCATTTCCGCGCTCGCGCACGTCAGCATCGCAACGGAGCTACGAATTGGAGTGGTTTTATGTATAGAATTGGTTGAGGGGGTGTGAAGTGACATAGACTTCTAATTAGAATAGCCCGATATCGTTCCTGAGGGATCCGAGAAAAACTCATGTCCGCGCTCGCGAGCCGCACGCGGCTCGCGCACCACTCATCCTACAAAACAGTCATGAGAACGAGGAGAATCTGATTGTCCGGTACTAGTTTCTAAAACCGTGAGGCTGTCGCACGGCAGGTAGTTAGTTAGGTAGGGCGTAGGGAGTGGGTTCTTAAAAGATGCCGTGCGTGTTCAGATAATTTAATGAGGATAAAATATAAGACCCAAAAAAGAACATAAGAATTAGAAAATGACACACTTAAATTTAAAATAGAAATCACAGAACATAAATAAATCTTACCCGAAATGGGTCTTTTAGGAAGTACAGTAATTAAATAAATATAAATTAATAATTTGTGTTGGTTAAGATGAACGATGTTTTCGGTTTTTAAATCAAATGTCACATAGTTTGACAGCGCATGCGCGGAAAAGAAGAAATAGATGGAATGAATAGAGATCGAATGAAAGAAGATTATATAACTGCGCACCACGCTACAAGGCTTGCCGTCCCTACTATCCCGCGAAACGAAGTCAGCTCGCGGCGCCCCCGTAGTTTGCTAGCGGTTCCGCCTTGGCGCACTGAGGCCAGACGCAACTCATCCTTAATACGTGCCTTGGTACACCTCAATAACTATTCAATATCCAAGGACAAGGATTCATGGTGAAGTATATCTGATTCTTGCCTAAGTTTATGTGAGAGCATTGACAATAGGCCAACAACCTGTATCTCTTAGTTAAGTTTTATTATAAACATACAATAGCGTTAAATTTAATCTTAAGTTAGAATACAGTGCTTTGGAAGTTTTCTGTAAGCTGTATTTTTCCTGAATAAAAAAAAAATGTCCACGTGGTCGAAGCTGCGGGCAAAAGCTAGTATTAAATAAGCGTCAAAATTCTGTTTAAGTATTCTTCCGTTGTCATTAAGCGTCAGCGTCACGTGCGAACTGACTGTCCGTTGTAAGTGTGTACCTATTATCTATCGGTTTGAAGGTACCTAGAATCCTGAGTTGCATGGGGGCTTAGAAAAATAATAATAATAATGAAATTAAGGTACTGTGTGATATTTTTACCCAGTCGCGAGTGACGCAGGGTAAAATTAGAAGAGACTGTTTCCACCCTTAATGAATAGTATACTCTTACTATAACAAGTCTTTCCGCTCAGCAGAACAAGTTATTATTTCCATGCCAAGTACAAATTTTCTCATTAGTTCGTATCGGAAAGCTGTGTAGTTCGCATTTTTCAACGTGCGGAAAAGTTCTTATTGCGACTTGCCGACCCGAGCTCATTTTGCCGACGCTACCCGCTGAACCGTCGAGAAATCACAACAAGCGTTCGGAAACGTTTCCATTTTTTCACTCGTAAGTTAAAAGGAAAAGAATAACAGACGGAAGTGGAGAGGAAAATTAATACTGGGAAATATATATTGTGGAGTTTAGAAAAAAATACTTTGGTTTACTTATCTTTTGTAAAAATACATACTAACGACACACCCTGGACAATTTATACAACGGGCCAGAAATAACAATTCATAAAAGGAATGACGGAAACAAAATGGCGACAAAATCCTATACGTTCTACAACCAAACTGTAACCAATCTGTATGAATCTGGATGACGAGGGGGTGAAGTCGCAATCTAGAGAGCGGAAGAGAGTGTCCATAATGTATGTTAGTACTAATATTGCTATTAATTTGCTAACAAAGTCAAGAAATCTTTTTTTAAAAAATTTTTTTAACGAATTTCAAAATACCAGCAGTTACCTCTGCCTACACAAGAGTTAAGTTTGTTAAGGTTGAAAGACTTATTATTATAAATTAAAGTACCTACTTAACCTTTATTTCAATGACTCCTAGAGGAATATAAAACGAAGAGAACGTAAAAGTTCAAGAGATGAAGATTAAATTTCTTTTTAAAGGTCGTTTGTAAGGAGAATTGCTTTCTAAAGTTACGGGAAGACGTATTTTTGGGCGATTTCCAAAAGTTTGTTTGCGCTGACCGAAAATTTATGGTTTGGAATCGTATCACAGTGTAACTTACGGAACATGTTATTGTTTTGGAGTTTTGATTTAGGTATAGCTGTGTGATTTCGGAGACTAGAGTATGTGAGAAAACCCTGGAAGTGGTTGGTAAATATGCGGAATAGAATCTACGGATTGACTGATCTAGTACTTAAGACTAGTCCTTTCCTAAAATTAGCAACTCAATTCACGATGTTTCAAACATCGAACGATATTTCGTTGGAAATAAAGTTCTTGTCAGCAACGTGGTTCTTACGTCAATTGCTGCGGACGAATGGTGCAACAATTGTGGTTTTTAATTCGTTAAAAAAAAGATGTTCAAAAAAATGTGAATGCTGAGAAAAGTCCATTTTGACATCGCACTACACCGATTCCGTTGGTCTTATTTGCTTTTTTGTGTTCACTTTTTTTTTGCTGTTTCATTATGTTATACTTCTTTTTTATGTTGTGTTTATTTGACACAAACACACACGGTTTGTGTTTGTGTCAAATAAAAATATGTCAATTGTCTATTGTCAAAAGGTTAGAAAACAAAATCTTTTATATTGTTTTGTTAAGAAGTTAATAAATTATCATAATATTTCTATTAAAATTTCAGCAGTTCTATGGTAACAACTAGAAAAAAAGGGTGCATCATCATCATCATATCAGCCGAAAAACGTCCACTGCTGTACAAAGCCCCCCCCCCCCCAAGGATTTCCACGACGACCGGTCCTGCGCTGCCTGCATCAATCGGCTTCCCGCGATCTTCACCAGGTCGCCAGTTCACCGCGTGGGAGGCCTGCCTACGCTACGTTTCCGGTGCGCGGTCGCCACTCGAGAACTTTACTACACCAACGGCCATATGTCATGGCTGAGACTATAGAAGACATAAGCACAATGCTCGATGGCCTCAGTAAAGTCTCTCAACAAGTGGGTCTTAAAATGAACATGGTCAAGACGAAAATAATGTTAAATGTCTGTGTCGCACCCACCACTCTAAAGGTTGGAGACTCTACACTAGAAGTTGTTGACGAATATGACTGTATACCTGGGACAAACAGTCCAGCTAGGCAGGTCTAACTTCAAGAAAGAGATCAATCGAAGTAGCCAACTCGGCTGGGCAGCGTCCGGGAACCTTAGTAATATCTTCACGTCCCACATACCGCAGTGTCTCAAGACTGAGTTCTTTGACCAGTGTGTGTTGCCGGTGATGGCTTACGGAACTGATACGTGGTCGCTCACTATGGGCCTCATAAGAAGGCTCAAGGTCACCCAAAGGGCAAAAAGATTTTTTTTTATTTAATTCTGTATATTAAAATAGAATTCGGGGAAATCAAAATCACTCCTCATATCCTGATTAAAAAACTATTTATTTCTTTGATAAAAAAAAATTTAATTGAAGTAAAAAGTGGCGACAAAGTTGTTCGTTGGCGGCGGTATAAGCCATAAGCAGAAATGGTGATATGAACGAGTACCTACAGCGAGCTAAGAAAGTCAAGCCATTCTTACGTCGTTTCGGTGTTTTGAAGACTCGGGTGGTATGGAGAATCATAATGGTATTAGACGTAGACCTAGCTGAAAGATGTTTCAAGATTTAAAAAATTGTTAAAAAAAAATTTCACCTTTAAATGAGCAATTATATCATTTTCATTTTTTTATTACTTTAAGTATATTATATATTTAT
This sequence comes from Coleophora flavipennella, assembly GCA_947284805.1. Classification (NCBI taxonomy): domain Eukaryota; kingdom Metazoa; phylum Arthropoda; class Insecta; order Lepidoptera; family Coleophoridae; genus Coleophora; species Coleophora flavipennella. The sequence goes on from OX369266.1 coordinate 6,006,282, forward strand.
AATAATATATATAATTTATTCAAGTACATAGCTGACAAAATAAAACAATGGGTGAAGATATTACCTCCTAAAAAAGGGAAAAACCCTGTGTTATAGGATAGGTAATAATGCTCATCCCACCAAATCATTGACACAAAAAGTACCAAGTAACAAGTCACTGTAGCACAAAAATTTAAACGACAATTTAAAACAAATTAAAACAATTTTTAAAACAATATTTAAAGTGAAACTAATAAATACATAAAATCAATAGTTCAAGTTTGACTGTATGTGCAATAGGAGTGTTTTATGTGTGTGTGTGTGTGTGAGTGTGTGTATGTGTGTGCGCGTGTGTGTATGTGTGCGTGCGTGTGTATGTATGTGTGTGTGTGTGTATGTAAAAACAATAGTATTGAGCAATAAAATAAACACATTTACACTAGGATCACAAGTAGCTCTTCAGTTTCTGTGTATGTTTTCTTCTGTAGCCATAAAGATAAGGTTTGAGTACACTCATACAAATTCATAGAGTATATATTAGTTTGTTTGTTTAATCTATTGTATAGGAAAGGACCTAAGAATGAAAAGAATTTATTTATAAAAGCCGTTTTATAACGATTCTCTACGCTTACAACATTTTTTTTACGGCTGTTTTCAAATTTATTAGCATCATATACTATTAATTTGTGCTGTCTTTTAACTATATTTAATATGAACAGCTGTCTTACCGTCAGGACTTTACAATCTTTATGTAATTGTACGGTGTGATATCGTAACGGTTTGAAAGCACAGACTTTTAAAATTGCCCTTTGGGCTATTTCTAAATTAATAATAGAAGTTTTTGCAGCTCCACCCCAACAAACTATGCAATACGCAATTATAGACTCACATAAGCTACGGTATACTCTTAAAACAAGTTCTCGACCAGCAACGTGCCGTAAATTTTTAAATATAAAAATGAGTTTTCTAACTCTTGAGGAGACAAGTTGAATGTGTTTATTAAAGTTCAAGTTTTTGTCAACTAATATACCCAAATATTTAATAGATGTAGTTCTTTCTAGAGTCAAGCAAGCACAATTTGCATATTCCAGTACACAGTTTGTATGTGCTTTTATAGTTAGATTTGGGGGAGGTTGTCCTGGGTTTCTAATTGAGAATGTAATATACTTTGTTTTATCAGTATTGAGACTTAACAAGTTTTGTCTAAGCCATTGTAGTACCCTTTCAAAACCACTCTGAGCTTTACTAAAAACAACATCCCAATTTTCAGCTTCAAAAAGTAATGCCGTATCGTCAGCATATGATATTACTTTTCCTTGATTAAGTTGCAGTTTGCAAAGGTCATTAATATATAAAAAGAAAAAGCAATTATTGTATAATATATAATATCTGAATCTCGGCAACGGCTCCGATGATTTGCTTGAAAATTAGTGTACCATACAAAAACGTGTTTTTTTTAAACGTGAAGAAACTAGCGCCATCTAGTATCATGGTACGAAACCCTATGTGCGCGGTTTGGACTCGTACTTGATCGGTTTTTTCTTTACGTGTATAGTAAAGAAAATGACCACTCTTTTGCACTTTTTCAATGTTTTTTTTTGTTTCAATCAAAAACTACAATTAATTTTTAAAAATCCAACTGGCATACACTTCAAGTGTGTATTTAGACTAATCGACTAAGAAAATAAAGGGGTTCAAATCGGTCTGGTTTGCATGTAGAATGCGAATGTCTGTTTTAAAATAGGTTTCTTTGATATACTTTTTTCTGTAGGTAATAAAAGTAAACGAATCGCGTTTCTGCAATTGACAAAATGAAGTTATTGAAATGAAGAATCAGGTTACAAAATATCACTTTCATATGTTTGGTTATTCCAATGCGTCGCTTTAATTGTTTGTTAACGTATGACTGATTCGCAACATAATTGAAAACACTAACCTACCTGAGTACCGATTTGTGCTGCGCATCATGTCGGGGGCCTGTTCCAAATATAGAAAACTAGCTGTTTCCCGCGGCTTCACCCGCGTGGACAACGTTTCTTTGACTTTTCGAGGGTCCGCTTGCGGCTCGCGAGCGTGGTTAAAAGTAGCCTATGTGTTAATCCAGGTCCTAATCTGTCTACCTACCAAATAGCCAGATCCGTTCAGTAGTTTTTGCGTGAAAGAGTAACAAACATATTATATCCATGCATTCTTACAAATTTCGCGTTTATAAATTAGTAGGATTTCTGACGTTAACTGCATTTATGAAGCTGCCAGATCCGTTCAGTAGTTTTTGTGAGAAAGAGTAACAAACATACATCCATACATCCATACATTCTTATAAACTTTCGCGTTTATAATATTAGTAGGATTTCTGAATTTAACTGCATTTATGAAGCCGCCAGATCCGTTCAGTAGTTTTTGCGTGAAAGAGTAACAAACATACTTCCATACATTTTTACAATCTTTCGCGTTTGTAATATTAGTAGGATTTCTGACGTTTGCTGCATTTATAAAGCCTGGGGTACTTAGTTGCTGCGTTCAATCACCTTTGAAGATAATTGTTAAATTGGAAGCGCGATTATATGAGATCTACTGTTTAGTCGTCTGTATGTTTTCCAATCTTTTTTTTTATATTCACAATTGATAAACCCTTGACAATATCTCACCTGGTGGTAAGTGACGATGTTGCCGAAGATGGAAGCGGGCTTACCAAGATTTCCCAACGCAATGGAGAACTGGCTATCTTATCTTCATGCCGGAACACACACCAATGATTTCAACATTGATATTTGGCGGCAAGACTTAGATAAGATGGTGGTAGCTAGCCAGGCGGGCTTAGAAAATGCTGTACCACCAACCAAACCGAGTCTTACAATTGACCCCGCCGGGAATCGAACCCGAGACCTCCTGTGTAAGGCCAGTGAACTTTGCCTCTGAGCTACGGAGGCGGTTCTGTTACCTTTCTTAGGTTTCCTTACGTAAGAGTAACGGAATCCTATTATGACCCTATTCATTATATCAGCTCATATATACGTCCCCACCGAGGGGCTCGAGCCTACCCTGAATTAGGGCGATCGGGCCTTAGTCGACCACGCGCGCTCAGTGCGGGTTAGTCAACTTCACACACAACCTTCGAGTTTCTTCGCAGGCGTGTGCAGGTTTCCTTCACCGTAAGAGCGTCGGATAAACGTACATATGAAATCGAAATTCGTAAACACATTGGCCGGACTCGAACCGCAACCTCCCGGATAGGAGGTAGCGGCCCTTGCCGTTGCGCCACCGACGCTCTTAACCCTATTACGTCCGTCCGAAATTTATCAAACTGTATTTTTTGAACCGTAGCGTAGTTAAGTAGGCATCCGCTTAAAATTTTCACAGAGTACTTGTTAAAATAAAGAATTTCCTAAAAAATAATAAAATTCACGAATAATACGAAAATATAAGGGGTTTTAAAGTGCAATGTAATATAAAATAATAAAACTCGCTCTAAAGATTCCGAACTGAATAAAAAAAATACAGTCGGTCTCGTTGTCTTTTATATGGATTCTAAATAGAATGATAGAATTTTTTGGGGTAAATACATAACACAAATATGCAGGTGTGATAAATCCCTACTAATTAATATTATAAATGTGAAAGTAACTCTGTCTGTCTGTTACGCTTTCCCGCAAAAACTACTGAACGGATTTGGCTGAAATTTGGTATGTAGACAGATTAGGACCTGGATTAAGACATAGGCTACTGTTTACCACGCTCGCTTGCCGCTTGCGGCTCGCGCACTGCGCACCCTCGAAAAGTCATAGAAACGTGGTCCACGCGGGTGAAGCCGCGGGATACAGCTAATTTAGTATAAAAGTCATTAACTGGGGTTCTACTCGTCATACTAAAAAATCTTAGCCTAAAAATGTTAAAAAAAAGGCCAAGCGCGAGTTGGACTAGCGAGCACAAAGTACGCAGTATCACACATTTGGTTTAAGTGTTTCCAGTCTGGAAATCTTTACGTTCAAGATGCAGCTCGCTCTGGTCGTCCTGTTTTAATTTTCATACAAAATACGAAGGAACTTATTCCTAACTATAGTAATGATCAGAATAAACACCGACACTCGCGCAAACACTAAACACTTGGTTCCGTAGTCTTTTCAAATGATAAATGAATATTTTAAAAACTTATAACAAACTACACTGATTTTCATCCACATCGCCATCCATAGATATAGGTAATAATCATCAATTAGTTTAAAAAACTAAAAAACACGCCTTTAGTAAACACGTTAAGTAGTTATCTTGGATTTCCGCCATGTTGGATTTAAGTCACATGACTATTTTTTTCGTATTCCTGAAAGCAAACCCTTTTATTTGATACCCATCATCATTACAGCTCATATACGTCCCCACCGAGGGGCTCGAGCCTACCCTGAATCAGGGCGATTAGGCCTTAGTCGCCCACGCGGGCCCAGTGCGGGTTGGTCGACTTCACACACAACCTTCGAGTTTCTTCGCAGGCGTGTGCAGGTTTCCTCACGATGTTTTTCCTTCACCGTTAAAGCAATCGGTAAGTATGTACGTAAGTTTTTTGAAAAACTCATTGGTACATTGGCCGTCCAGATTTGAACCCGGTACCTCTGGTTAGATGTACCGAGTCGTTACCGGTTGAGCCACCGACGCTTTTTTTTTTGATACCCATATATATATATATATCATAGGGGTGCATTTCAAATAGCCTGTCCGCCATCTTGGACGTCCGCCATATTGGATTTAAGTCACGTGACTATTTTTTTCGTATTCCTGACAGCAAACCCTTTCATTTGATACCCATATCATGGAGGTGGATTTCAAACAGCTAGTCCGCCATCTTGGGGAGGCCGCCATATTTGATTTGTAAGAACTCAGAGCGTGTGCAAAATTTCATCCTAATCGAAGACCGGGAAGTGGGTCAAATTAAGATTCCAAGATTATCTTACATAGTTACAACCAACCCGTACTGGGCCCGCGTGGTCGACTAAGGCCCGATCGCCCTAACTCAGGTTAGGCTCGAGCCCCTCGGTGGGGACGTATATGAGCTGATATGACGAGTTACAAGTGAAGCTAATAAAAGCGTGTTAAAAGGGTACTAATTGCTGTTGTCGTATTACTACGTAAATAACCTATGTGGAAGTTACTACAAGGATTCCACTAGGTGTCGCTACGGCTTCGGATGATGATTTTTTCAGCATATATTACAAAATATACCTTGCGTACGTTGGTAATTTTATCAAGCCTAAAATACGTTTCCAGAATCGATTTAAATTAACTGTTGCGTTTTAAAATAAACATTAAATATAATACAGGCAGGGGTAAAATTTACATTTACACTTTTCATTTCGCTGTGACATTAATCCAATACAACGGCCACAGGCTGCCGCCTCTGATAAAACACGCCAATTACTATTTAATCGATAACAATAAACGATTTTAATCGCGTATCGATTTCATGTTTGCATTGTCATTTTATTCTGATGACGTCAATAGGCAATTTACGAATGCCCGACTTATACAAATTTCCAATTAAAAACCCAAGTCCGGATTTGTAGAGATTGTGGCGGCAACTGCAGTAATCCGCCACTGAACCTTAACAAAAGCGTAGTAAATCACAGATCTACTACAAATAGATTAGTAAAGAAATTTTTAGAAAAAGAAGGATAGTTTCGATATGGCACGATATTATTTTATGTCTTTAACGGCATGACCACTTTTTTGCTGGCTAATTGTCAAAATCTGTCAGTTTCTTAGCCAAACAATGTTCCTTTCAGTGTTGCCAAATAAATTTAAATTTTACCTAATAAAAATAATATATGTTTGTATTTTTTATGTGACCCCTGATTTTGAAGAGGTATATTGAAAAATAAAGCTGTACAATTGCTTTTCGAAAGCTTTACTTAAATTTCATCAGATCTACTACAAAGGCGCTAGGTCGCACTGATATCATTGAAATTTACCCTAACTTAATGGCAATAATATTAAGGTGGCAACACAAACGCTTAAAACGGTTAAAGCGTGAGGCATTTTAGTGGCCACGCGATATAGAAATCTGTGTAGTAAATAGTCTTTATTCTTTGACACAAGTGACGAGAGAACAAAAACGACATCTAGAACGCGCTATAAGAATTTCTTCAGTGCTGAGTTTATATACAGATACCAATCATCAACGGTTGGTCCACGGCCGGACCTCAGACATACCACCTCGCCTCGCGGAGATATCTCCCTTTGCTCTCGTCAAGTAGGAATACACCGTTCCTAAAAGATCAAAATTATTGTTACATAGCACAGTGCCAACTTTGTGACATAAGCAGCGCCAAGTTTGTGACATATGCAGCGCCAAGTGTGTGACATAGCGCAGCGCCAATTTTGTTATCCGTGTGCCAAAATTTGACAGTTTTCAAGGCTTGTATTCACCTACAACAATGCTTATGGTACCATGGCTATGTAGTTTGGAGTCCAAGCAATGGAAGTAATTATGTAGGTAGGTTATCTAAACTCCTAGCACAGTGTATCAAAGAATATGAAGTTTTGAAGTTTTCCTGCAATATTTTCTGTGGGTTGGAGTGATTTCGTGAAAAGGGACGGAAGTATGTGTGTGTGTAAACGCAGTTTTTTTTCAGTTAAGAAGGCTAAAGCAACATGGCCATGCCACCTATTTTTTCAGTCGCGAAGGCTAGGGAGATGTGGCCGTGCCGCCTAATGCGAGGCCGGAGGCAGGAAGGCCTGTGGATTTTTTACTTCTTTCTGATGTTACACATTATATGCGACTTATGAGGCTCGCTCGTTTTTTAATGAAAATTTAAATGCGTTTGGCTGCACTTCACCTGATGTTAAGTGCCGATGCAGCCTAGATTGTCACTCGCAAGCTCAAATAGAGTCTTTTCATTCCTAAATTATTAGAATCTACTTCTTTTACAATCAATGTTTTGAATATAGGGTTTCTTTATATTTTAATAATATTTATATTATCAATTTATATTTTACTGGCCTAGTAGATAGCCACGCGTATGTTCTTACCAGCCCCCCCCCCCCCCCCCCCATAGGTCTTCCATTGTGCAGGTATGGCACTCGGGGCAAACCAATAAGCACTGGACACTTCATACAACGGGCCAGAAATGGCATTTCAAAAAAGGAATGACGGAACAAACAAAATGGCGGCGAAATCCTATACGTTGGGCAACCAAACTGTTACCAATCTGTATCAATCTGGGTGACGAGGGAGTGAGGTCGCAATCTAGAGAGCGGCAGGGAGTGTCCATACTGTATGTCAGTACTAATATATAATTATACTTTGCAATAAGTGTGTCATAGTTTGTAAACTGACTTTACATGGACACTCTTCTCCGTCACAGATACCCCACGGACAGATATTCTTTTGATTTATTAGAATCGGGAAACACATACGCTGGCAGAAAATTTCATTCCTTGGCCGTTTGCATGATAAACGATCAGGCAAACCGGTTTGTGCGTATAGGTGGAATATCAACAAGCAAGGGGTGGAAATCCTCCCTACGCCTGGTTGTCCGATGATGGAATGGAGAAAGGGGTATGAGGTTGAGAGAAGAATAATAGCGTGCACCTGACTTCACTGTTTTATACAGGATGTAACAAAATTTGTGTAGGTCACGTTAACTGGGACTTCTACTAATCATACTGAACAACTTTCCCCAAGGCATCCATAGTCAATTCTCAAAAATAAAAATTTACCTTCCATACAAAAACTTGCAAAATTGGTCCATCAGCTGATCGATTTGTCATCATCATCATATCAGCCGAAGGACGTCCACTGCTGGACTTAGGCCTCCCCCAAGGATTTCCACGACGACCGGTTCTGCGCTGCCCGCATCCAGCGGCTCCCCGCGACCTTCACCAGGTCATCGGTCCACCGAGTGGGAGGCCTGCCTCGATCGATTTGTAGGAAGAGTTATTTTTTTGCGATTTCAGCAGTCATAGAACAAAAGTTGTTCAGTACCTTCACCAGATTAGTTACATCCTGTATAAGCGGCGGTACTTTCCATCGGTTCAATAAAACAATACTATACAATACTAATCGTGGTCGTTATCTATCAGTTAACAAGCGTGATCACAACGACCATGCAAGTCGCCCTGAGCCACGACCACCTCCACCGGTCGGTTTATTAACCTCAAGCAACTAGTCACGCGGGCCCAGTGCGGGTTAGTCAACTTCACACACAACCTTCGAGTTTCATCGCAGGCGTGTGCAGGTTTCCTCACGATGCTTTCCTTCACCGTTAAAGCAATCGGTAAGTATGTACGTAAGTTTTGAAAAACTCATTGGTACATTGGCCGTCCAGATTTGAACCCGGTACCTCTGGTTAGAAGAACCGAGTCGTTACCGGTTGAGCCACCGACGCTTTTTATTTTTCTGCCAAGTCTTATAGAAAATTAGAATTAGAATATATTAAGGTTGTCTGGAAGAGATCGCTTGTTAGTGATAAGACCGCCTATATGTAGAACTTCCTCAATCATTATATCTTTTTTTTTTCCTATTATTTTGTGCAATACTTAAAGTGTTTTTAATCAATCAATTAATTTATTTGCTTTGAACTGGGTACACAATGGTGTTTAAAAAATTCTAAAGCACCGAAAAGCTCGGTCGTGAAATAACAGCAAAATATTTATTTATTTACACAGGAAATATAAATTACACATTTTATAAAGTAAGGCCACACATTAGGGTACAGCTTATTTTTAAAGAAATTTCTTCCAGCAGAACCGGGAAAGGAGAAAGTTTTAGCTGAGATGGCGTTAGCTACAAAAAAGCTATAAAATACGTTAGCTACAACCGGAGAACCCAAAAAACTAAAATGTTTTTAACATATTTTTATTACATTTACTTCATAAAAAGTTTCAAAAAAATGTGACAGTAGTAACATCAAAAAACTTTACAGTTTTATCCGTGCACTAGTTAACATCGTTGCTGACACAATCCTCTTAAGCTAAATTAAAGTAAATACTTTAACTAAACTAAATAATAATCTATCTATATAATATAATAATATAATAAAACTGTAACGGGGCCGCGTCTGTACATGAAATATTTTTGGAAAATAATAACTGTGGTGGACATTACTAACGATATAGAGGCCAAAACAACAACTTTTGGAATTTTTGTCTGTCTGTCTGTCTGTCTGTCTGTCTGTCTGTCTGTATGTTCGCGCATCACGCAAAAACTACCAGGCCGATTTTGATGAAATTTTGTATGGTGGTACCTTATAGCCCGGGGTAACATATAGGATACTTTTTATCCCGAAAAATTGAACAGTTCCCGTGGGAAAATCAAAAGTATTTATTTATAGAATGGCTCACCACGCAAATGTGGCTTGACCTATTACAATCTAATTATACACTTTGATACCCTATATCGCGAACTAAAACTGGGACATTGTGAATCCCAAAAAAATTAAGGGTTCCTGCAGGGATGCAAAAAATTGTATCTTTAGAATGGCTCAACGTAACAATATGAAACCTTTACATTGGGATGGGGTGTTTTGACCATCATTGTATAGTCGGGTATTCTTTATCCTGGAAAACTAAAGAGGTCCCGTGGGAAGTTAGATCTATCGATTCTTACAATAATAACAATAGAGTACTTTTTTCCCCATGTTGGCTACACATACCACACATTATAATCATAGCAGCAGAATGTCAATAGATGGCACTGCAGGGATAATAAAACGCGCTCAAGTTGTATTAAAACATTAAAATATTATTTAAATACTTTTGATTAGATTTCTTTTATGTATTTTTAAGTATACGCTACTTTACACAACTCTAACTCTGGAACTATGGCACGTAGCGATGTGTTTCATAGACGAACCGATAGGTATTTTTTTACAGATTCCAATCGTGTAAAAAAATTAAAAACACATAAATGGGAACTCTTCTCACGGCGACTATTTGCGTGTGGCAGTTGCTCTCCGCCTGCAATATCAATATCTGTAAAGGTTCACTCAATCAATGTATTTGCGGGTCCATGGTGGAGGCAATTGGTCATCACGCACTGAGTTGCGGTCTTTGTTTGTGAAGATTCCCACGTCACCAATTCCTGAATGACCTCATTCGGAAGGTACTGGTCTCGGCCAGATGGAATATTCCATCTTTGATGCAGCCGCCGGGCTTTAGTCGATCTGATGGCAAAAGGCCGGAGGGTTTAAACAGGTGCCATAGCAGAGACGCCTGCTTTGGGACGCCACTTTTTCTGCCTCACACCTCACCCGTACGGTACTGCTGCATTGAGCAGCGAGAAATAAGCATAATAAGTACTCGGTCTTGGAGGCAAATTACTGCTTTGTGCCACTGGTCTGTGAGACAACCGGCTTCTGAACCCTTAGAGGCCTTTGCCTTCATTAAGGGGATTGGCCGCCGCCTTCGAGAGAGGAGACGTGACGCCCGCTCTGGGTAATACCTGCTGCTAAGGTTGTCTATTGCCATCCAGCGCGGAAACGAGAAGTGCGTCATGGGCTCCTTTGGAGCTGATACGACTCGAGGAATTGACCCATATTAATATTTTTAGGAAATTTTATTACTAGATTGATATAATGATTTGAATTAGTTTTTTGATAATAGTGTATATGTGTTATTTCATCATATCAGTTTATATACGTCCCCACCAAAGGGGCTCGACCTGCCCTGAGTTAGGGCGATCAGGCCTTAGACGATCACGCGGGCCCATTGCGGGTTGATTGACTTCACACATACAGCGTTTACAGGTTTCCTCACGATGTTTTTCTCACCGTAAGAGCGTCGGATAAACGTACATACGAGTATGAAATCGATATTCGTATAGATATTGGTAAGTGACAGGATTCGAACCACGGCCTTCCGGACAGGAGGTAGTGGCCCTAACCGTTACGCCACCGACGCTCTATATGTTATTTAAGATTTAGAAATCCTTACTTAATATTATAAATGTGAAAATGTGTTTGTTTGTTTGTTACCTATTCACACTTCAACACCTCTACCAATCTTGATGATTGCCATGCAGGTAGCCTGTATCACTGGGAATGAAATAGTCTACTTTTTATCTCTGGAAATTTGATTTGATCGTGTGATTTTTAGCACAGAGATGAGGTGGAAAATGATATAATTTACTATAAGTATATCCTGACATAGTTCCCGAGGGATCTGGGGACAACTGTTTTCTACGCTCGCGTACGTGGGTGGCGTCGCAACGGAGCAACGGATTAAAATGATTTTTTGTATAGAATTTATTGAGGGGGTGGAAAGTGACAAAGACTGCTAATCCGAATAGCCCGATATAGTTCCTGAGGTACCTGGAGAAAAGTCATGTCCACGCTTGCGAGCTGATTGCGGCTCGCGCACCACTCACCCTCAAAAAGAGTAATAAAAGCTATGTCCACGCGGGCGAAGCCGTGGGCAAAAGCTAGTAATAATAATAAAATAATTCAAAAATAGAATAAAAATTTGACGATATATTATACCTATTTGAAAAGATAGGCACTATCATCAAAACAATATACAGTCACTAGCTTTTGCCAGCGGCTTCGCTCGCGTGAACATAGTTTCTATGACTATCTTCGAGTATGCGCAGTGTGCAAGCCGCAAGCGGCTCGCGAGCGTGGAGAAGAGTAGCCTTTATGTTAATCCATGTCCTAAACTGTCTAATTTCCAAATTTAATCTAGATCCGTTTTACACCTGTTGTGGTGTGAAAGAGTAACAAATATCCGTACATACAAACTTTCGCGTTTATAATTTTAGTAAGGATAAGAGGGCTTGGGCTAAGGCAACTAAGCGCAGAGCACGGGCTATCTACCCACCTATTATAAGCCTATATAAAATGACAGTTACAAATCAAGCTTACACTAATTCAGATCGATGCTAGATCAGAATGAATCATCATAATAGCCGAAGAACGTCCACTGCTGGACAAAGGCCTGCCCCAAGAATTTCCACGGTCCTGCGCTGCCCGCATCCAGCGGCTTCCCGCGATCTTCACCAGGTCGTCGGTCCAACGCGTGAGAGGCCTGCCTACGCTACGTTTTCGAGTGCGAGGTCGCCACTAGAAAACTTAACTGCCCCAACGGCCATCTTTTCTACGAGCTATGTGCCCTGCCCACTGCCCCTTCAGTTTAGCAATTCTGTGAGCTACATCGGTCACTTTGGTTCTCCTGCGGATCTCCTCATTTCTGACTTGATCTCGTAGGGAAATTCCGAGCATAGCTCGCTCCATTGGCCTTTGGGTGACCTTGAGACTTGAGCCAGAATGAATAAATTAATAGAATGGAAATTATTACAATACATTAATTCGGTAAACAGTTAGTTTGGGTTGCATCCTGTAGAATACGTTAAATGCTGTCGATGTGCCTCGTGACTTTAGTGCCATGTGCAATGTTGTGTGCCAACTGCAGTGTCAGCTTTACGTAGTAGTCAATAAAAACAAATAGTATGAAATTTACAGTTTAAGTAATTGGTAATACTGAACACGTTAAAAAAACTACTTCCATCGCAACAGCTTAGTACATTTCTTCATTATTATTCTAGCTTTTTGTTAATTTTCTAAAAAATTACTTCTACTGATAAAATTTATACGGGACCAACTTGGAAGTCACTTATATCTAATAAAAAACTAATCGTGAACATCGGTTCATAGTTTGCGACAAACATACAGTCAAATTGAGAAATTCCTCCTTTTTGGAAGTCGGTGTTCCGGCTTGAAGATAAGATAGCCAGATCCCCACTGCGTTGGGGAATCTTGGTAAGCCCGATTCCATCTTCGGCATCATCGTCATTTACCATCAGGTGAGATGACGCCAAGAGCTTACCAATTGTGAATAAAAAAAAAGTCGGTTGAAAAAAAAACAAATCGTTCAAATTAATCCAGCAATTCTTTAATATGGGTCCCAAAATCTATAATTCAATTTCGGCTGACATTAGAGACGCACCGAGCAACTCTGTGTTCTTAGCCAAACTAAAAAGCTTTTCGATAGCACAGGCTTATTATACTGTTGACGAATTTTTTTTGAATAAAATACTGTAATAACAGCGAAATGCTTTATAACATTTAATTAGGTTAAAATAAAATATAACTAACTTATGACTAATCTTATGTTTAAAATGACTTGTAATTTGCTTTTAATTATTAATAAATATTGAAATTGAAATTGAAATTGAACCGAATAAAATGTGTGTAGTTAAGTAGTTCAACCTTAAATCTACTCATTTGTAGTTTATTGTATTGTATCTTATTATAAATTATTTTACACAATTAAATAACAATTCTTTTGATGATTCGTGTTTTTTGGAACCTCTTCATAAATTAGTCCTTCTGGGTACCTCTGCTAATTCTAGTTATAGTGTCTTTTTCTTCTGCAACAAATAGGCGTAGAACTAATTCGGATGGCAGCGGTTGGCAGCGGTTGGCAGCGCTGCGGTCGGATGGATGAACTAGTGATGCACCAACCGCACAAACGTTAAGGTGCAGTGATACCTAAAAATCCACATGAATTGGCTTGAAGATAAGATAGCCAGATCCCCATTGCGTTGGGGAATCTTGGTAAGCCCGCTTCCATCTTCGGCATCATCGTCACTTATCATCAGGTGAGATGACGCCAAGAGCTTACTAATTGTGAAAAAAAACAGGTTTTTAGAATTCATTTTTGAAGTAGTTAACAGTAAATTAAAAATCTAGGAAAACATATTGGTATTATTGAGAATAGTTACGAGGGATTATATCGCATTCATTGTATTTTTTCCATTGAAACACGATTTAATAAAGTTGGCTCGATAGAATAATTTCGCAAAGGTACCTCTTTTCGAGCCATTTTATCGTCTATTTTCGGTTTTATTCCTAAAATAAGTAATTTGATGATAATAATATGATTTATTTACTAAAATAAAGTTCATAGGTGACTGAAGGGAAAACATCGAATGGATTTTTATTTATGATAAACATGATGAAAATAAAAACGAAAACATCGAAGAAGTGCAAAAGTGTGGTTATTTTCTTCCCTCTTTACACGTAAAGAAAAAGACAAAAAAAACGAAAACATCGAAGAAGTGCAAAAGTGTGGTTATTTTCTTCCCTCTTTACACGTAAAGAAAAAGACAAAGACAGATTTTTAAGTACCACTGGGCCTGAATAAGACTCAATCCGAGCAGGTTGATACGTGTTAAAATAATGTCGAACGTAAGTCTATTCATTTTAAGTTCAAATCACTGTGGGCTTCAACGCGGCTTTTACATTGAAACCGAACGCCCGATTCTCGATTTATAATTTTTTATTACTTTTCATCACTTTCAATTATGTTTAAAAAAATGTGTTCAATTAAAATGAAAGGTCTTAAAGTCATCGATTTTTGTGTGTTGGTTTCATCCAATGTTAACTATTTGTTTTCGAGAAATTTTGCAATGAATGCTAAAAACAGGGTCTACAGATAGTTAGGGCGCTTAGCAGAAAAACCTTTAGAAATCATGACTATGGCTTGAAACCTGGGTTCAATTGCTCATAGGGTCAAAAAAGGCTGATAGAGAGGGAGCGACCCCTCTGGGGCGGGAGGGGGAGGATCAAAAGGACACTCCGACCGGACAAACTCAAAAAAATTTAAACTCTAGAATATAGCTATCAGGTTAAGTTTGGTACCATTTTCGTATAAATTGAGGACAAGGACTTCATTTCTGATATCTTTTTTTGAAGCGTGAAAAGGTAACAAACAAACGAACAAATAAACAAACACATTTATAATATTAGTAAGGATGCACAGTTGTGGAAAGGTATCTATCCAGTACACGAGCGAATGGCACTGAGACGCCGTCTTTGATAGAGCGCATGAATCTATCGCTTCAGGCAGTCTGATTGGGGTGATTCCAATCTTGTTAGGTTAGATGCCTATAAGATACAGGCGTGTCTCTTTTCCGCTAAAGGAGTCCTTTCAACTTGACTCCTACTTTCCGGAATGAATTCATTAAGCTATCCGACCACCTTCAGCTTATTGGCGTGAAATTAACACCTAATCTCAATTTCGGTCGATACATTGAGTTCAAGGCAAAACTTGCTGCAATGAGGCTGGGTATTCCATCTAAGGTGAGACGGTACTTCACACCTGGACAGCTACTTTCATTATATCAAGCACAAGTTCGATCTTGTATGAAGTACTGTTCTCACCTATGGAATGGATCAGCCCACTATCAGCTGGATCGCAAATCCCTACGTGTTTAGTCGTGGCGTGGCCCTTGCGCTTGGGCCGCGTGCTACCTCGTCCCTGCACATACTGGGCGCGGACTGCATGACATTGACGGCCTTATGTGCGACGGACATTCGGCCAGTAGGTAAAAATCAATATGATTTACTTATTGGAATTAAATTAAAACAAATCATTAATGAATATACCTACCTACTTCTTCTAAAAATTCAAAACGTCTTTTCGTTTTATTGTAGCGCAAAACATTCAAGATTTTTTTTCAACATATTTTTTATATTATCTATAAAAAGGTATATTTTCCTGATTTAACATAAGATAATTATTAATTAATGTATTTTTATAATATAAAGTTATAAATGTTTAAATATATTTTTTCAAGTTTAATTTTTTATGTTTTCATATTTATTTCGGAAACCACTAGCACAAAATGAAAAAAAGATACCAGAAATGAATTTCTCGTCCTCAATTTATACGAAATTGATACCAAACTTAACCTAATAGCTATTTTCTAGCGTTTAAAATTTTTTGAGTTTGTCCGGTCGGAGTGTCCTTTTGATCCTCCCCCTCCCGCCCCAGAGGGGTCGCTCCCGTGGGGTACCGATCTCGATCGGCTTCTTTTGACTCCCTGAGAAACTGTGCCAAGTTTCAAGCCATAGTCATGATTTCTAAAGGTTTGCCGATTTTTTCTCAGACAAGTGCCCTAACTAATTGTAACAATATTTTTTTACATCAAAAATGGCATTATTTTTAAAACTGTATACATTTCAATCGATTTTTTATTGCTTTAAGGATATTATATATTTTTTCCATTGTGATAACTTTACACAGTCTTTTAATAATTTGAATTGAATAATGTCATTTGACCCATTCAAGACAAGACAAGACCAAGATAATAGATGGACTTACCAAACAACTAAATGGCAGGGCCCAAAAGGCAAAAGGAATTTGGGAAGACAGAAGAAAAGATGGTCGGATGACATAATAAACACAGTTGGAAAAAGTTGGATGCATACGGCCAAAGACAGGAAAAGGTGGAAAAGAATGGAGGAAGCTTTTACCCATAGGGGTGCCACATAACAATGAAACGGAAATAAAAATAATTATAATTTGTATGTAAATTTGTAAAGTGTTAAGTGGAAAATAAAGCTGTATTAATAAAAATTTGACCCATCTTTAGGCCTTAAGGGCCGGCTCTATGTGGCTCTAGGTATATTTTTTCAGGTGTGCGATCACACACACATACGCAATATGCGGCTCCACTTCCAGCCGCCCGCAAAACAGCAGTTTTGAAAGAGCCGTTTTCGATTGCGCAAAAACTACCGACTGAATTTTTTCATGATTTTTTTTAGTTAGTTAGTACTAATAAACACAATAATTCTTCATTCATCATTATTTGTCAAAAACTGACAAAGTAAATTTTTGATGTTGATGTATTTATTTATTTACATTTAAATGCCAACAACTCATAAAAAATGAATATTTGTTCTATAACATTCTATATATTTTAAGCTTTCCGACGATATACATTTAATTAGTTAAGCACTTTTATTTTATACTCATTTTTTAAGCAATTGTTTTTAACAAAAAGTTACGGAGGAGCCATTTTGTTAAAATATAGAGGTAAGGAGAGTAATATGGATTCTGTGGGAAAAAATGAGGCTTCTAACACTTTTGATAGCCCACAATGTTTGAGAGCAAAATTAACTCTCAAAACTTTTTTATTTTTAATAATAAATTAAAAAAGAGGGCTCATTTAACCCTTAAAGTGGCGGAATTTCTTTTAAGGATTATGCGTGATTGGCAACTGTAAATTTTTTGATAAGCGTCAAGTGGCAGGCTGCAAGAGGTTTCGCGGGGTAATTCGAAAACGCTGTAATTTGACGCGATTTCTCATACGTTTTACATGAATCATACACAAGTGTCATACATATTTAGAATCTACTTACTTACTCCGTTGGCTCAACGACCCAAAGTGTGTCCTGGCCTCCGATAAGAGAACTCGCCATTTGTCCCGGTCTTGTGCGGTTTCGCGCCAGTCGTCAGCTTGGAGCTCGCGTAGGTCCGCGTTCACCACATCGCGCCATCGATACCTGGGGCGACCGACCGGGCGTCGACCTGTTGGTTGACCCTGATAGGCTCTCTTCACATTGCGATCTTCTCCCATTCTCTCTAGGTGACCGAGCCACCGGAGTCTATGAGCTTTTGTCTCTCCGATAATGTCTGGAACAGCCACCAGCTCTTGGATCTCGGCGTTTTTAAGGATTCTCCATATTTAGAATCTAGATGAAATTAAATATTTTTATGAATACTTAAGTAAACACACAAGATATGATGGGAAATATGTGATCTAAGAAAGTCATGGCACGGCGTAATGAACGTTCTTGACAAAACATTTAACATTTTTGGTTAAATCCTTCTTCTTATGCATTAAAGTTACTCACACTACCGTCATCTTGTTTTCAGCCAACTAAATACACAAAATAACACTACTAACACTAAAAACTAAAGTATCACGTCACAAACACCAACTTTTCGCGCCGACATAAACATCTTAACATCGGAATCAGTACCGATGCTAAGATGTTTATGTCGGCGCGAAAAGTTTTAGTCGATTTTCTATTACAAAACCCTTAAATTTGACTTTGACCGCTGATTGGCTGCATCTTTGTATATTTGAGAACCTACTTGTTTAGTGGGAATGATTTCATTTTAGCTATTTAGCTATTGTAAATACGGCGTAAGAAAGACAAAGAAAACTGACCACCTATTTTACCTCATAAGGAGCCTTGCCACTTGCGGTGGTTGCCTTATAAGGTCGTCTGCCACTTGCGAGTTTTTTTTTTAAATGCTTCTGCCGCGGGAGCGGCTACTACTCTTTTCAAGTTATCAACAATTTTTTCAAGTTAGAAACATTTTTATAACCTATTAGCATTTTTAAAGGGTATTTGTTGTCTTCCCTCACCTCCAAAAAATATCTCATTACAATCACTATTAATATGGTGTATGTTATAGAATTTAAACTCGGCTCTTTCATAACTTGTTGGTGGCTCTTTCAAAGTCCGTGTGTTATGTTATGAGCCAAACATAAACTTTTTTCAAAACGATAAATAAAATTAAACTTGTGAATTTTCGTCATTCTACCTATGAAACTTTGTCCTATACCGTTCAAATGATAACTTTACAAGACCATTTTTTCCAATATCTATTTTTTTTGGGCCTTGTGTAAAACTAGCTCTTTTATTCCACTCACTTTGATTCACCGGGCATAGTTTATATTTACCCGACTGCTTAAAAATGAGGTGCCACACTCAAACGTCAGTCAAATACTTCCCCAATCTATACGATAAATACTCTTTAGGCATTGAAAAAATTCAAAAAGGTTTACGAGATTTTTAAGCTACAGATTTAAAGTGCCTAAAGTTGAGTACCATGTACGTTGCGCCCGTTTCCATCTATTACTATTTAGTAATCTGTGCTATTACCTCTTCATGTCCGTAGAAATTCAGCTGATATAGCGCAGGCAAAGTATATACATTAGTACTAACATACAGTATGGACACTCCCTGCCGCTCTCTAGATTTCGACCTCACCCCCTCGTCACCCAGATTGATACAGTTTGGTTGATGATTTCGCCGCTATTTTGTTTGTTATGTCATTCGTTTTTTGAAATGTCATTTCTAACACGTTTTATGAAGTGTCCAGGGTGTGGCTCAAGGTAAAGTTGACTGTCCTGAGCTCTTGAACAAAATAAGTCTGATTACACCACCTCGTCGCGTTCCTTGCTCTAGATTGCTTTATGTCCCAGGTGTCAGGACTAATTATAGGAAGAACAGCTTCTTGGTCCGAACCGCTAGAGCCACGAACAAATTGGTTTCCGGGAAAAACACTCTAAGTATATATCACACAAACAGGTACAGCAATAATTATTTTTAGATCTTTCAATTATTATGCTTAATCTGTCAGCCGAAGGACGTCCACTGCTGGACATAGGCCTTCCCCAAGGATTTCCACGACGACCGGTTCTGCGCTACCCGCATCCAGTGGCTTCCCGCGACCTTCACCAGGTAACTAATGATATTTTAATTGACAAAAACATTGTCAGAAATAATAAAAGAAATAAAAATTATGACTTTTACTTCCAGTCCAAGTTTTTAAAAATGACAGAAAAAAATATAATCTTTTTTTTATTTTAAAATAAGTACAAGTGGGTATGTACAGCCAAACCAACTATTTATTATTTAGAACTTGCAATTATTACGCTATATAATTCTCAATTTTAAATGACAAAACTTAAGTAAGAAATAATATAAAAAATAATAAACTAACAAATGTTTTCGAAACAATTTTTCTTTAATTTTTTCTTGATATTTTAAAGCCGCAGTAGTGACCGCGGGCCGCGGCAAAGTATATATATTATTACTAACATACAGTATGGACACTACCTGCCGCTCTCTAGATTGCGACCTTGCCCCCTCGTCAACCAGATTGATGCAGATTGGTAACCGTTTGGTTCTTGAACGTATTGGATTTCGCCGTAATTTTTTTTTGTTCCGTCATTCGATTTTTGAAATGTCATTTCTCGCCAGTTGTATGAAATGTCCGGAGTATGCCGCGGGCATGACGAGCGTTAGTGAAACTACAATTTAAGCGACGAAACGCACACGATCTGACCTATGTTTATCGGGCAAATGCGCGCAAAATTTAACCCAATTTTGGTCGAAGTTCGGCTTTGGCACATAATTAAACCGAACATTCGGCCGAATTCAACATTCGACAGATCCCACATTCGGTGTAACTTTAATCATAATCTTTATCATAATCATAATCATCACAGTGATAAGTGCCAAAAAAAAAGATAAGATTGATTTAGAAATAGTTTAGAAATATTAAACTTTCGAAGTGAAAACGTATAATTATTTACATAAAATGTAGCCTTTACCACATTGCTTTTTCAGCAGCGAAAGAATTTTTAGAATCAGTTTAGTAGATTACAAACAAAAACCAAACCTCACCTCTTTATATTATTAGTATAGACTAGCCACGCCGCTACTTCGTACGCGTGGAGGTTCTGAATTTTCCCACGGGAACTCTTAAATTTACCGAGATAAAAATTATCTTATATGTTTATCCGGGCTATAAAGAACCACCATACAAAATTTCATCAAAATCGGCCAGGTAGTTTTTGCATGATGCGTGAACATACAGGCAAACATACAGACAGACAGAAAAAAATCTAAAAGTTGTTGTTTTAGCCTCTATATAGTTAGTAATGTCTACCACACTTTTTTTTTTAATTCGATGTACAGACACGGCCCCGTTACAGTTTTATTACATGTATTTCCAAAAATATTTTGTTTACAGACAAAGCCCAGTTACAGTTTTATTACATGTATTTCCAAAAATATTTCATTTACAGACAAAGCCCAGTTACAGTTTTATTATATGTATTTTCAAAAATATTTCATCAAAAGTCACGGCTTCGTTACAGTTTTATAATTAATTTATCTGTTACATTTATTTATTTATTCAGTCATAAAATGTATTTCAAAAAATATTTCATGTACCTACAGACAAGCCCAGTTACAGTTTTATTATATGTACATATTTCCTTAAATATTTCATGTACGTACACGGCCCCGTCAAAGTTTTATAATATGTACTTCCAAAAATATTTCATGTACAGACACGGCCTCGTTAGAGTTTTATTAATATGTATTTCCAAAAATATTTCATGTACAGACACGGCCTCGTTAGAGTTTTATTAATATGTATTTCCTAAAATATTTCATGTACAGACACGGCCCCTTTACAGTTTTATAATATGTACTTCCAAAAATATTTCATGTACAGACACGGCCTCGTTAGAGTTTTATTAATATGTATTTCCAAAAATATTTCATGTACAGACACGGCCCCGTTACAGTTTCGTAATTTATTTATTTATTAATTGGGGAAAAAACAGCTGTAATTACACAAAATAGATAATAACATAAATATTGAAACTTAAGCCAATAAAATTTCCACTAATAGTTAAAGACAATTTCGTTCAAGTAAACATTAAATTTAAGTAGATAAGTATGACTTACAAAAAGACATAAAAACTCACAAAAAAACTTATGTAAGAGACAATCTTATAAATTCTAATTAACATTTTTAATTGAAGAAATGTATTGTTTGAGTCTTGACGAAAAAATATCAACGTGTTCATAAGCTTCGTTATATTTTGAACAAGATCTTATAATGTAACGATTTTTGGCATAGTTAGTTCGGCAAAAAGGAATAGCAAATGTACGATTTGAGCGCAAATTTGCTCTAGGACATTTATATAAAATCTTATTTACTAGATATGGAGAATCTAAATAATTGTGTATTATTTTATATAACAGTATTTGATCTCTGTGTTCTCTTCGTGTTGCGAGTGGTGTAATTTTACTAGGGTCAAATTCCTTGAAACGATATATAATTCGTTTAATAAATTTGCGTTGGATACGCTCAATAGAGTCTACATGTTTTAAATATTGAGGGTTCCAAACGGTCGATGCGTATTCTAGATGAGATCTTACAAACGAATTATATAGCAGTATTAAAGTGTTATAATTTTTAAACTCTTTACTTTGTCTAAATATAAACCCTAACATCTTGTACGCTTTGGCTGTTATTTTATCAATATGAGAGGTAAATAATAATTGATTATCCAAATAAACTCCAAGGTCTCTCACCTCAGACACTCTTTGTAAAGTTTTGTTATGTAAACTATAATTATTATTAATTGGATCTTTTTTCCTGGAGTATGAGATAGTGCAACATTTATCTACATTCAAATATAACTTGTTTAATAGACAGTATTCACTCAGTCTATCGAGATCTTCTTGTAGAAGTTTACAGTCGTCGGAAGACCTAACGGCTTTATATATCTTAGTATCATCAGCATATAACAAGACTTCTGAGTTTTTAAAACAATGTGAAACATCGTTAATAAATATATTAAAAAGCAAAGGGCCGAGATGAGATCCCTGGGGAACCCCGGAGCTAATTGGGATAAAAGAGGAAGTAAAGCCTTTAACAGCTACAGCCTGTGTTCTATCACGAAGGTATGACTCAAGCCATCGCAGCAAATGTACTTCCAAAAATATTTCATGTACAGACACGGCCTCGTTAGAGTTTTATTAATATGTATTTCCAAAAATATTTCATGTACAGACACGGCCCCGTTACAGTTTTGTAATATGTAAGTACTTCCAAAAATATTTCATGTACAGACACGGCCTCGTTAGAGTTTTATTAATATGTATTTCCAAAAATATTTCATGTACAGACACGGCCCCTTTACAGTTTTATTAATGTAAAAGATTAGGCCTTCGATCGAAGGTCTAGCGACCCACGACCCTCAATATGCGTGGAATAGAACCCCAGATATATCACGTTTATTTGCCAACTTCCACGGCCTAGGAGCAGTTTGTTATATGTCATGTTTTGGTTATGGGTTTTTCATATTAATATATTGCGTTCCATCCAACCATTAAGGTTCAAAGTACTGTGCGATTAAGCACAACGTATTTTGGTGTTTAGTAGAGGCAAAGTATATATAAGTACTAACATATAGTATGGACACTCCCTGCCGCTCTCTAGATTGCGATCTCATCCCATTGTCACCCAGATTGATACAGATTGGTTACAGTTTGGTTGTCAAACGTATAGGATTTTAGCTGCCATTTTGTTTGTCCCGTCATTCCTTTTTTGAAATGTCATTTTTGGCCCGTTGTATGAAGTGTCCAGTGTGTGGTAGAGGTGTGGTAGAGGTTTGGTAGAGGTGTGGTAGAATACAGAAACCCCGGTACGCAAGCTCAACTCGCACTTGGCCGGTTTTATTATTTTTACTCATAAAAAAAAACAAAGTTTATTCATCAATGATTTAGAAAAACTTTCACATCATGCCAAAGTTTTAAAGCTTCCCATCGCGTCCCAGCGCGCTTTATTCCACAACAATTTTATTTGGAATTTCGCGAAAAAGTTATTTAAATAAACCTACAGAAATAGATATCTTTCCTTATTGTAATAACCATATCCGTCTCCTTATGGTTTCACTATTAGCTTCACATCGGGAGGTCACGGGTTCGATTCCTGGCGGAGTCTAACTTTTTAAGACTCGGTTTATTAGGTGGTAGTGAATTTTTCCAGCTCACGCGGGCCCAGTGCGGGTTGATCGACTTCACACACAACCTGCGAGTTTCTTCGCAGGCGTGTGCAGGGTTCCTCACGATGTTTTTCCTTCACCGTAAGAGCGTCGGATAAACGTACATATGAAAAGTAGACGAACACGACACACCAACAAATAATATATATATATTTTTTTTTTTTTTGAGAATTGACTATAGGTTCCTTGGAGAAAGTTGTTTAGTACGACAAGTAGAGCCCCCTGTTAACGGGACCTACACCAATTTTGTTACACCCTGTATAATTGTAAAGATGAACATCATCATCGTCACATCACCTCATATACGTCCCCACCGAGGGGCTCGAGCCTACCCTGAATAAGGGTAATCGCGCCTTAGTCGACCAAGCGGGCCCAGTGCGGGTTGCTTGACTTCACACATAACCTTCGAGTCTTTTTGCAGACGTGTGCAGGTTTCCTCACAATGTTTTCCTTGAAGGTAACCTAGAAAATTGTATTAAAAATTTGAGAAATCCCGCAATATTCCTCTTGTTTTTTCTGTCTACGAAAATGAGTAAAAGTAACAAAGAAGTTAATTTTTTATTTAAATAAAGGAATTTATTAAAAATTAAAAACCACACTGCAATAGACCCCTCTTTTGGCCATATTCTAACGTCACTCGCAGCAGGATCAGGACAAATCTAACATCACCTCGTATTTCAAAATCCATTAAGCCGTTTACAGCTTAAACGGCGTGCCAAAAAATATACATACACACTCAAAAAACATAACCGTCCTTCTGGCGCAGTCGGGTAAAAAGGTAAAAAACAGGCTGTGAGTAAAATTTGTGCTGTTTATGAACCTAATGTAGTATCCACACACTTGGTTTAAGTGTTTCCAGTCTAGAAATCTTTACGTTCACGATGCAGCTCGCTCTGGTCGTCCTGTTTAAATTTTCATAAAAAAAAACTAAAGAATTTTATCCTAACTAAAGTAGGAATCATAATAAAAACCGATAAAGTGGGGTTCCGTAATCTTTTCAAAAAATAAATGTACATTTTAAAAATCAAAATTATATTTTCACTTTGTAATGGAATGAAATTTTTACAAATCCATCTTGCACATCTTAACTATCATTGCTAAAATCAGAAAGCCTATACACTTAGCCGTAACTATATATCATTCCTTTTAAATTGATTATATGTCCTACTATTTAAAAAAAAAATTCAGATGTCCTCTCTTACCTGAGATACGTATACCTAGCGGTTTAGCTCGTAGGGGAGAGGAGAAGAACTTGAATGTACCAAAAATTTGCATTTTAAATTTCGCAACCGGATCCTTAAATCAAAAAAGGGTTTTAGCAAACCCTTAGTACTTTTTAAAGACCTATTTAACGAAAACCCAAATAAAATAAATTCACAGATTCACAGATGTAGGAGAGATACCCTAAAAAAACTTTTTAAAAGATTTCGTTGTACCACTTTGTCGGCGTGATTAATCTAAATATATATAACTCAAAGGTGACTGACTGACTGACATAGTGATCTATCAACGCACAGCCCAAACCACTGGACAGATCGGGCTGAAATTTGCCATGCAGGTAGATGTTATGACGTAGGCATCCGCTAAGAAAGGATTTTGGGAAATTCCCACGGGAACCGCAAAAATCGGGATCTGCGCTGGCGAAGCTGCGGGCATCCACTAGTAATATATATACTTGTGCCAAACTACAGCTTTCTAGTGCTAATAATAAAATGTACCTTTCAGATCATGATACATGCCAAACAGTTGAATTTGTTTCACAAATAGATTTCAAAAACGATGTCAAGAATTGGTATATTAAAAAGAGAGATTACAGTCCCGAAAACGTGAGTAAGTTTCTGCAACATCTGACTAGCCTTACCTGGTCTGAAGTACTTTCGGAGTTAAATTTTGATGTAGCTTTTGACACATTTCATGATTGGTACTGTCTTCTCTACAGATTATGCTTTCCATATAAAAAAATTAAAATAAATGCGAATCACTCAAAACCAATTTGGATAACTAAGGGAATAAAAAGAGCTAGTATAAAAAAAAGAAAACTTAGATTTTTATATTACAAGCACAAGACGTATGAACATAAATTAGCTTATAAAACCTATAGTTCAATTCTCAAGACTTCTATATCTAAATCACAAAGAAACATCAATTCCAAAATATTGCATAATTCAAACAATAAATGTAAATCGACTTGGAATATTATTAAAGACAGATCTGATAGTGTAAAAACGTTAAATGGAATAGAGTGTATTACAAATAAAGACAGATGTGTACGTGATTCCTTGGAAATCGCACAAGTATTTAATCATTACTTTATAAATATCACAAAAAGAGAACATAAAAGAAACCCTTATATACCTAGACTATGTGAATCAATTTTCCTCAATCCTTGCTCAGTTAATGAAGTGATTGCTAAGATGAAATCTCTTAACAACACTAAGGCTGAGGGTTACGAAGGCATCTCAACACACGTTCTTAAGTCTTGTGCTCATGTTATAGCTCCAGTACTATCATCATCATCATCATCATTACAGCTCATATACGTCCCCACCGAGGGGCTCGAGCCTACCCTGAATCAGGGCGATTAGGCCTTAGTCGACCACGCGGGCCCAGTGCGGGTTGGTCGACTTCACACACAACCTTCGAGTTTCTTCGCAGGCGTGTGCAGGTTTCCTCACAATGTTTTTCCTTCACCGTTAAAGCAATCGGTAAGTATGTACGTAAGTTTTTGAAAAACTCATTGGTACATTGGCCGTCCAGATTTGAACCCGGTACCTCTAGTTAGATGGACCGAGTCGTTACCGGTTGAGCCACCGACGCTTTTTTCCAGTACTATGTCATTTAATAAATGAATCTTTTATTCAAGGGAAGTTTCCGGAAAGGTTAAAATACTGTATAGTTAAGCCTCTGCACAAAAAAATTGTAAACTAGAATTGAACAATTATCGCCCTATTACACTGATTCCCGTGCTGTCTAAATTATTTGAAAAAGTATTTCATGACAGGCTTATCAAATTCCTAGATAAGCACAGTGTTATAGCTAAGGAGCAAAATAGGTTCCAAAGAGGAAAGTCAACTACTCATGCTTGTTTCACGTTTATAAAAACAATAACAGAAAAAATGGATAAAAGAATTCCAGTGACAGGAGTATTCTTTGACATGAGCAAAGCATTTGACTTTGTTAACCATGAGATTCTTTTAAACAAGTGTGAAAAATACGGAATTAGAGGACCAGCATTGTCCTGGCTCAACTGCTATCTTACTTCTAGAAACCAATGTGTAGAAATAAGTAGGATTAATCATAACAAGGTTCTTGAGGCTTACAGATCGCAATATAATACTGTTGGTTCTGGTGTACCCCAAGGAAGCGTTCTTGGTCCTCTATTGTTTACAATTTATATCAATGACCTACCAAAAATAATAGAATATCAGTCAGTACTATTTGCAGATGACATTTCGGTAATTATTCCTAATGACGAAAAAAGTGACATTAATTTAAAGAAGTACAATGACAAGATAAATTTGACTATGGACAAAATAAATAATTGGTTAGAATGTAATGACTTGAAGGTTAATCTAGATAAAACTAACTACATTCAGTTCTTAAATTACAACTCAGTGAAGACTAAATTAACTGTGAAATACCAGGGTAAGACAATTAGTGAGACAAAACAAACCAAATTCTTAGGTCTAGTAATGGATCAACATTGTAACTGGAAGTCACACGTAGAGAATGTCTGTAATCGACTAGAACGGTTTGTGTTTGCACTCAGAAAACTCAGAGCGGTAGCTGGCAAAGAAACAGCTCTCACAGCGTACCATGGTTATGTGGCATCCGTGTTAAGGTACGGTCTTATTATATGGGGCAATTGCACTGATATATTACAAGCCTTCATTGTACAAAAAAAGTGCATCAGAGCTGTTTGTGGTTTGGGCCCAATGGATTCATGTAGACCTCATTTTAAAAAATTAAACATACTTACTTTGCCATGCATGTATATTCTTGAAATCAGTATGTTTGTTATGCAAAATGCAACTTTGTTTAAAACGCCTGTGGCTAATCCTAGACTAAGAGCAAGAGATCCAGCTAGGTTACTAATACCAGCATACAACAGTGCAGTGTTTGAAAAAATTGTTTATACATGTCAATAAAGTTATATAACCGATTGCCAAGTGACATAAGACACTCTCCATCTAAACTTTTTAGAAGCAAACTTTATAAATGGCTTTTAGAAAAATGCTTCTACTCAATTAAATAATTTTTTGACCATAATGCTTAATTTTAAGACAAAATGTATTTTAATTTAATTAAATGTATGTAATAGTAACAAACATGATAAAATATGATGACATCGAAATATTAATATGACATTTTTTATATTATTATTAGTATTTTAACTTTTGTGTAAATTTTTGCATGCTTTGACAAAAGCGAATCATGTGATACTTTATTGTTATACCTTTATTCCCACTCAATTTAATACCATGTATTCGAGCAAATAAATATTATTCATTCATTCATTCATTCATTCAATAATCTCTGAGATAAGCCGCGGACAGACGGACAGACAGACAGACATAGCGAAACTATAAGGGTTCTTTTTACTACGGAACCCTAAAAAGGATTCAGTTTTCGTTTCTATGACCATAGATCATCAAAAACATGATTTTTCGTTGTACTTTTTATGCGTTATACTGAAACATTGTTTACAAATCCCCCATTCTTAAAACAGAAACTTTTCGTAATAACCTTAGCCTCTTTCATAAATCGATACCACAGTCACACCCCGGACACTGCATACAACGGCCGTGAAATGACATTTATAAAAACTACGAAGCAAACAAAATCACGGCGAAATCCCATACTTTCGAAAACCAAACTATAACCAATCTGTATCAATCTAGGTGACGAGGGGGTAAGATCGCAAACTAGAGAGCGGCAGGGAGTGTCCATACTGTACGAGTATGTTAGTACTGATATATTATACTTTGCCACAGTGCTAATGTAACGAGTGAAATTCTTAACTAGTTGTATTTCAGCATATACGTAACTAGCTTTTGCTCGCGGCTTCGCATACGTGAATATCATTATTAAGACTGTCTTTGAGGGTGAGTGGTGTGTGAGCTGCAAAAGGCTCGCGAGCGTGGACATGGGTTATCTTCAGATCCATCAGGAATTATTAGGTCTTTACTTAAACGATTGTATAAAAAAAATTAAAGATGAAATTTAATATTAGGAACAATAGTTAATAAAACAAAATTTATTCACAAAATAGGATTAGACTATTAGAAATTAAATTGTGGTAAACATAATTATACCTATTGTTTAGATATTTTGAGAGCACTGTGGCTTAAGCCCCATGAAGTCGGGCTTTTTCACCTAAAAAATCGCCTTTATTGAGGCAAAAAATACACATTTTTAATTTTAAAGCTCAATAGTTATCGCACAGTTTCTTTGTTACTAATGTCAGAATACCCCGCATAAGATTTCGTCACTTTCAATAATATTAAAGAAAATTAACAAGTCTAAAAAATTGCCCAATCTGACCACTAAGAAAACGCCTTTGTTCAATTCACTGGTACATATCTCAGGGGATTGGAACATGAAAGACATGCCACTAGTTACTAATAAGTAATAAAAGACCATAAGTAGTGTCACCATAACGTTAATAATAAAAAGAATAACTTTTTTATTTTTAATAAAAATTGGTATTGAACTTCAAAAACTGAATCGGCAATTTCATAGGTAAAGACCTATTATATCCGGCTTATCTGATTAGCAGTCTATGTCACGTCCCACCCCTCAAACAATTTTATAAATAAAATCACTTCAATCCGTTGCTTCGTCGCGACGCGACACAGACGTGCGCGAGCGTGAAAATTAATTTTCCCCAGATCCCTCGATTACTATGTCAGGATATGCTAATTAGTAAATTATATGGTTTCCCACCCTCTCAACCATCCCTGTAAATTAACCAAAAGTATTTTTCCAGATCCTAGTAGCCTATGTCCTTTCTAGTGAGCAGGCTACATGCATGACAAATTTCATCAAGATTGATCTATTGGACTTGAAAACTCATAATGGATAATCGTGAAAATTTCAAAGTCTTTTTCTTAAACATGTTTGGAAATTTGAGCATTATTTTGACAACCTTCTTCGAGGAATCGAAATTGCTGTACTGGCCAAATACATGCGAGCAGCGGACGGTAAAAGTTGTACGAAAATCCGTATCTGTCGTGTTTTAACGGCAAGATAAATTAAGTAAGTAAGTTTATTTGAATATTAACGTTTAGATACAGAATAAAAAATAAAAATGGTGAGGTACTTATTTAAGTTATATCTTAGTGGTAGCTTTGTAATTATACTCTGACTCTCCCACTAGGATCCCACTAGGAGGCAGTCGGAATAATGTAAAGCTACAAATAATGAAATAGTCACATAAAATAACGTAAAAATAATAAAATAATATAATTATGCACGATACAAAATAAATACAGGACTAACCCACCTATTTGTTACCAAACTTGAATAATTTATTTTTACATTATCTTATCTACAGTATATTATCTAAAGGTCTAAAATATTTATATGTATAATAATTTAATAATAATATGGTAAAGTAATTTATAATATTGCAGGTAGGTAGGTGAACTTAACATAAAAAATTAATAAGTAACAATAACTAACTAGTTAAGCTATCACGCCCGAACTGCATGTTCCGACACACCTGACGAGCGCAAAGGAATCCCGCGGTTGTGTTTGCTGCATAACCGCGAAAATTCCATGCGCAATTACTATGTAAACTCATATCTGTCGTGTAATTTTAAAATGGAATGATCTTTACTCAGAAACATGGCAACCAAGGAGGTAACTTATCTAAGGTTAACTAGCTTGCAAATAGAAAGGTTTAATCATAATCATAACCGGAGGACGTCCACTGCTGGACATAGACCTCCCCCAAGGATTTCCATGACGACCGGTTCTGCGCTGCCCGCATTTAGCGGCTTCCCGCGACCTTCACCAGGTCATCGGTCCACCGAGTGGGAGGCTTCTTAGTAGAAAGCTGTTTATTAAAATAAAAACAAATGAACACTTAGGCGCGTAAATTCAACAAGTGTATTTTCAAATGAAAAGTTCTGCCTGGTGAGTACTGTTTAGTTTTAATTTCCGCGCATTATTTGAGAAAAGTACTTTACAAGCGTTAGCCACAACTAGGCGTTGATGGACTTGCCTACATATGTGTGGGCCCACAGTTAGACATTCGTCCATCAATGCCTCTTTTGCTGGCCGCTGCAGTAATTTTTTTTAGGTGTTGAAGCGTGCAAAGGTAACAAACACATTTTCACATTTATAATAGAAGTACAAGTACCTACCCAACTAATTCAATTAGTTTTTATTTTCTCACCACAAACTTGTCTCTAATTTATACATTTATCGTTCATAATATTATAACGTAGTTTGTGGGAGACTGGAGCCTAAACTAGGAAAATAAAATTTCCTGTATTTTAGGTCTCCAGGCCCCCTCATCGGCTTATAGACGTTGAGACATTAAAACACATATTAGTAAAAATAAAACCGGTGAGGTAAAAATATATATATACATGTGTGTGTATGTATGTGAGTGTGTATGTGTATGTGTGTGTGTAAGTGTCGTACATTTTGATTATGATACTGCTTGTAATAGTTTTTCGGTTTGTTCATAGTCTCGAGTCATTAACCATTCAAAGACAGCTTTTTTACATTTAGATGTGCTTAATTAGAAGGAAACTTGTGATAATCTTTGTGGTCATCATCATTACAGCTCATATACGTCCCCACCGAGGGGCTCGAGCCTACCCTGAATCAGGGCGATTAGGCCTTAGATGACCACGCGGGCCCAGTGCGGGTTGGTCGACTTCACACACAACCTTCGAGTTTCTTCGCAGGCGTGTGCAGGTTTCCTCACGATGTTTTCCTTCACCGTTAAAGCAATCGGTAAGTATGTACGTAAGTTTTTTTGAAAAACTCATTGGTACATTGGCCGTCCAGATTTGAACCCGGTACCTCTAGTTATCTTTGTGGTAATTGTAATTAAACTGTACAAGTTCTCTTTGTCAGACTCGATTTGCGCTCTTAATCTTCAAGACAAGTAGAGAACTATGTCTCTATAATTAGTCTAACAAATTCGTTTAATTAATTTAAGATTAATTACTACTAGAAGTATTCGTTTCTAACGTTTAAAGTGGCCAGGTGCATGTAGGGTCACGCTTTAAGTAAGGTTCCGTAGTTTTTTCAATATATCTATATTTATTGAAACCCCTAGTTCTCCTGGTCGCGCTATAACTTGAGAACGGCTGGACCGATTTCGTTTATTCTTTTTTTGTTGAGTTCGTTATTGTTAGTAGAAGGTTCTAATACTTCTAAGTAGGGTAGGGAAGTGTAGTTTAGTGTAGTGTAGTGTAGGGTAGGGTAGTGTAGTGTAGGGTAGTGTAGTGTAGGGTAGGGAAGGGTAGGGTAGCTTAAAGTAAGGTTCCGTAGTCTTTTCAATATATCTATATTTATTTAAACCCCTAGTTCTCCTTGTCGCGCTATAACTTGAGAACGGCTGGACCGATTTCGCTAATTCTTTTTTTGTTGAGTTCGTTATTGTTAGGAGAAGGTTCTTATGTAGAGTAGGGTAGGGTTGAGTAGTGTAGTGTAGTGTGTGGTGGAACGAAGTTCGCCGGGACAGCTAGCAAATGTATATTTCATAAATCAAAGTTATTTTAGCAGCTGTTGGTGTGTGTGTGTATTAGGTATGGAAAATTTATGAAAATTTTACAAATCCAACTGTACATCATAAAGAGGTCGACCCTTACTCCTAAACTAAACTAAGAAAGCCTGCTTGGCCGGGATGATTTTTCATTTATATTGATGATATACTATTTACAAAATTTTTCATATTTCCTGAAATAGCGGTTCAGCTGTAAGGGGGTTGAACTCTAACAAAAATCATCATTTTAAAATTTTATATTTAGTAAACGAACCATTTAATGGAAAAATGATAATTCAAAACTTTCAATAGTGTTAAAACATCTAGTTAATGATAACCCCCACATAATAGGGTAAATAAATAAAAACAAAATTGCCCCCACTTTACATGTAGTAGAAGAATAGGAAGAAGAAAAAGATAAATATTTTGTATACTAGCTTTTGCCTCTGGCTTCGCTCGCGGACTATCTCAGGCTATGCTTATTAGTAGTCTGTCATTTCCCACCCCTTCAACCATTTCTGTACAAAAAATTCACAACAATCTGTTGCTCCGTAACGATGTTAAGGAAATCAATCAAAAAAAAAACTTTATTCTGTACCTTTAGGAACTGTATCGCACTGTGCTATTTTGACGGATCGTAATTTTTGGTTCCCTCGGAAACTGTATGAGGCTTTGCTACTTTCACGGGATAAAAAGTAGCCAATGTCCTTGCCCGTGACACAGGCTACTTCCGTGCCTAGTTCGATGAAGAGTGAAAAAGTAACAAACAAACACATATTCACATATTTTATAACATTACTAGCTGTCCCGGCGAACTTCGTACCACTTTATACTACACTACACTACTCTACTCTACTCAACCCTACCCTATACTACCCCACATTACACTACCCTACCCTACCCTACATAAGAACCTTCCGCTGACAATTAACAAACTCAAAAAAAAAAGAATTAGCGAAATCGGTCCAGCCGTTCACGCGTGATGCCGTGACCAAGGGAAATAGGGATTCATTTTTATACATATAGATAGATAGTATTAGTAAGAATTTTGTCAAAATAAAAATGCCTTAATATCGTACACGTACTGATTATCGAAAGTATATATTGTCGAAGCGACGGAAATGTGATTGCGTGGATACCACCTAAATATTTTCCCCGAGGAAAATCTGAAATATTCATGATTGCATTTTCCTAACCCAACTTGGCGAAATCGTAACATAACATTCTTTATGAATATGTCAGAAATCGGTGTATGTACCAGGTATACAGAGGATGTCGGGGGGAACAATAAAGCCATAACTCACATTGTTTATTCGAAGCTGGGACCTTGATTGCGACAGTGTAGTAAGATGTAAGGACTATAAGTATGCATAGAAGAGGCCAAACAGAAGAAATAGGGATGTGGCGGCAACTGCAGTAAACCGCCACTGAATCTTAACACAAGCGACGAGAGAACAAAATAAATACAATATCTAGAACGCGCTATTAGAATTTCTTCAGCGCTGAGTATATATACAGATACCAATCATCAACGGTTGGTCCACGGCCGGACCTCAGGCATACCACCTCGGCTGGCGGAGATATCTCCCTTTGCTCTCTTCGAGAAGGAACGCACCGTTCCTAAAGGTCCTTATAAGCGTGCCCAGTGAAAACTTGCGCAACCAATTACTTTTTGAACTATTTCTTCGATACTGAAATTTAGCCGACGGATGTCCACTGCTGGACATAGGCGTCCCCAAGGTTTTCCATGACGACCGGTTCTGCGCTGCCCGCATCCAGCGGCTTTCCGCGACCTTCACCAGGTCATCGGTCCACCGAGTGGGAGGCCTACCTACGCTACGTTTTTCGGTGCGCGGTCGCCACTCAAGAATTTTACTACCCCAACGGCCATCTGTTGTATGAGCTATGTGCCCCGCGCACTGCCATAAGAGTTTAACAATTCTTAAATGATACGAATTAATTATTTAAAAAACCAGCCAAGTGCGAGTCAAACTAGCTCTCCGAGGGTTCCGTACCACCACACCTCTCCCAACAACTACATAGTAATAATGAAAATGATACCTTTTCATATTACAAACATAAGACATCAACGCGAGCTACAAAAATATTTTTTTTTGTCATTCAGTTCGGACACTGCGCAAGTGCGAATTATACTTGGCCTATTTTTATTATTGATTGTTTTACTAAAGTGTTAGTTATATAATCACACCAAGTTTCATGCTTGTATGTTTTTACGATATGTGATAGTTCCAGCGTGACACCACACGGAACCCTAATAATAATAACTTTTGTAATAGAGCTGCTGCGTAGCACCACACGGAACCCTAATGATAATATTGAGTTGCTGAACTTTTGTATTTGAGCTGGGGGGGGTCTGGTGCCAATTTCCTTTGCTCAAGTATAGAAAGTGTTAGAACTTAAGACCAATGAAATACGGTTTAGGTTTGCAAGAGACTGTAGATGAGAGCGAAAGAGTAAGATGATTGGACTTGTGATGTTGTGTGAAAGAGACAGGATGGAGGGCTGTTTCTTGGGGATGCGTGTGCGCAAAGGAAGACGGGATCAGACGGTGATTCGAGAGAGTCGTGTGTCGAGAGATTGAATACTGGTTTTTTTTTTACTGTGCGACATTGGTGTGAAAAATAACAGGTTGAGAGCGCCGACGAGTGTCTTGGTACGTATTATATTGGTCTTAAGGTTTCATTGTACAATCATTTTACAGCTACGTGTAACTGGAATCACACACTGAATAACCATGTTTGTTATAGGCATTACTAAATTTAAATATGGAATACTCGAAAGGTTCTTTAAAAATTAGGGTTCTCTGTGAGTTATAGATTTGTACATATAACTCCGCATAAGGTGGTTGTAGTATCGTTTGCTTGACAAAAATATACAGGGTCTTCGGCAGATGGTTGAAAATACGAAAATGGGGGATAGGTGGGGTCGCCTCCCACCTATTTTGAGAATTAAAAAAAATCTCGGACTTGTAATTTTTTTTACAGGATTTTTTTTCCTTTTTTTAGAAATTTTGCCATTTTTATACCTTTGAACACATGTAACTTTTTGTTTTTTAAAGCTAGCTCCAAAATCTTTTTTTTAATAGACTTTTTTAAGATTGTCGGCTCTAAAAAAAATTATGTTTGTTTCATGTTATTGCTAAAAACAAAAATTAGGGCCCCCGAACTTAAAAAAAAAGTTGAACAAAAATTTAAAAGTCAACTTTGCGATGCATTTAAAAAAAAATAATGGGGCTGGAAGGCTTCTGTTTTTTTTAAATCATCTCTAAAGCTTAGGCTTTTGAATGATATGTAATTTGTTTCGGTATCTTTTTTGTAACCGGAGTTGTTAATTTTTTTTACTCAATTGGACCATGTTGACGAAATTCCACTAGTTACATGTTTTGTGAAATGTATCAAATGCAAAGTTGAAAATAATGTAAATACTTACTGTTGGGATGGCTACAAAGAGCAGGTACGTTTTTTTACATTCTTGCACACACATAATGGCTATCTTTTGTCATTTATTGGCATATTGGAGTTAGCACTTCCATATGCCAATAAAATGTCCGCATATTCCGCATTGGTAAATTGAGCCATTTTAAACCACAACAAAGTCACAGTCACAAAAAGTGACAAACAACAAAAAAACTTAACAAAATCACAAACGTTAATAACGTTAAAGTTTTTTTTTTGTTTTCGTTAATTTCACTTTCTGTGTTTGTGATTTTGTTAAGTTTTTTTGTTGTTTGTCACTTTTTGTTATTATCAGACGTTTTGTTAAGACTTTGTTGTGGTTTAAAATGGCTCAATTTACCAATGCGGAATATGCGGACATTTTATTGGCATATGGAAGTGCTAACTCCAATATGCCAATAAATGACAAAAGATAGCCATTATGTGTGTGCAAGAATGTAAAAAAACGTACCTGCTCTTTGTAACCGTCCCAACAGTAAGTATTTACATTATTTTCAACTTTGCATTTGATACATTTCACAAAACATGTAACTAGTGGAATTTCGTCAACATGGTCCAATTGAGTAAAAAAAATTAACAACTCCGGTTACAAAAAAGATACCGAAACAAATTACATACCATTCAAAAGCCTAAGCTTTAGAGATGTTTTAAAAAAAACAGAAGCCTTCCAG
Organism: Coleophora flavipennella; assembly: GCA_947284805.1. Lineage (NCBI taxonomy): Eukaryota > Metazoa > Arthropoda > Insecta > Lepidoptera > Coleophoridae > Coleophora > Coleophora flavipennella. The sequence continues at coordinate 6,042,513 of OX369266.1, forward strand.
CCCCATTTTTTTTTTTTAAATGCATCGCAAAGTTGAGTTTTAAATTTTTGTTCAACTTTTTTTTAAGTTCGGGGGCCCACATTTTGGTTTTTAGCAATAACTTGAAACAAACATAATTTTTTTTAGAGCCGACAATCTTATAAAAGTCTATTAAAAAAAAGATTTTGGAGCTAGCTTTAAAAAACAAAAAGTTACATGTGTTCAAAGGTATAAAAATGGCAAAATTTCTAAAAAAAGGAAAAAAATCCTGTAAAAAACATTACAAGTCCTACATTTTTTTTAATTCTCAAAATAGGTGGGAGGCGACCCCACCTATCCCCCATTTTCGTATTTTCAACCATCTGCCGAAGACCCTGTATATTTGAACATACCTAAAGAGTTTCTAAAAGTATCAATTTTAATATTGTTACGGGTTGGTGGTAATCACTTAACGGACGATGCTTAATAATATTAAAACCGTCCATATTTACTTACAATAACTCGAAGAGACAGAGTTCGCATTCGGGGCTAGTTTTCCTTATAATTTAGATATTTTTTCTCTAACTCGGCCGTGGATGAACGATTTTTACACTTTCACTAGTCTACTTAATTTTCTTTTCCTTTTAATCTTTCACAATGTAGACAAATTTAATTCTAACTTATATACGTCCATAAGTTAGTGCGAGACATCGCACAGGGCTTGTATAATTCAATATTGCATTAAATTTGTACCATGCAATACACTATATGAGCTCTATAAGATATAAGAAGAAATGTGATATCTTCTTGAGCCAATAATTAACTATAAAATATAGAGTTGTAACTAACTTATCCATTGACATTAATTCCTCTGTAAACGTTAGCGTAACGATCCTATCATACTTGTGTAGAGGAGAATCTTACGATTCGGAAAATGAATTGCCAGTTAAGTATGTAATTAATGTATGGCCGTACTTATAATATTAAATATCCAAGTTAATATCATGCCGTTGCATTATGGCAACTTTTGCAATGAAGTTTCTGTATAAACAAAACAATAGCGTTAATTAATCGATGTAAGAAAGAAAGAAAGAAATACGTTTATTGGTTTCAGTAACACCACACCAAAATATATAATACGTAACAAAAGTTGAGGTAAATATAAAATAATAATAATTACATATATTCATGAGGTGCCACTGCAACCACAGGGCCCCAACTCAGCATATGCTAGGCTCGGAGGCGAAGCGCTGGTATTCTGTTGGTACCCGCGGCTGTCAGTAACGTGGAGTTTTACGCCTATAAAAACAAAGGTTTTTCCACAATTTGAGTCAAATATCATATGATATTTTGAGGCCTCCCACGCGGTGGACCGATGACCTGGTGAAGGTCGCGGGAAGCCGATGGATGCGGGCAGCGCAGGACCGGTCGTCGTGGAAATCCTTGGGGGAGGCCTTTGTTCAGCAGTGGACGATTTGTGGCTGATATGATGATGATGATGATGAGTCAAATATACTGTTGATTTAATTAAGACTCAACCAAGACATTTTATTTATTGTACCCTCTGCATGCAACCTCGGGGCTTCTCGGGAGCCTACGAATTCCCTTCACTTAGAATTAGAAACAAAAAAAATAACTCACACTTTTGGTAATTTATGTATTGCCGAAATTAAGTGATCGGCAATAGTTAGAGATTGAGCCCCTCGGTGGGGATGGAGATGAGCTGATATGATACTAGACTATAGATATAATGCATCTCGTGGAAACTTTATATTCCATAGGTATAACTTTGCATCAGTAAGGAGCTTAATGCAGGATCCACTTTAGAATAAACTAGACGATCAAATAGACACTAAGACACGGGCTTTCAGTCTTAGGGGGAGGTGGGACCAGTACAGATAGAACTAAATCAAAAATACCAGTAAAGACTTATAAAAACACATTTTTTGGATGGTATACGAGTACTCCCCAATTTTTTTCTCATTTCAATTTTTCTTTGTAATTTGTTGTTATAGCGACAACAGAAATACATATTCTGTGAAAATTTCAACTGTCTACCTTTTACGGTTCATGAAATACATCCCACTGACAGACGGACAGACAGTGGAGGCTTAGTAACCGTTGGGGTGTACGGAACCCTAAAAATACACTAGATAATTGTGACCCATAATGGTGAAGGAATTTAAAATAAAAAAAAAACATCAAAAAAACATATACTGTCTGGAAGAAATCGCTTTGAGCGATAAGACCGCCCAAATTGTACCGCTGTAGTATATGCTTATAAGATTTTGTTTTAAGTTGTGTTTTTGTTTAAATTTTTAAGTTATAGTTAATAAGTTTTACATTGTGTTTATTTTTTTTTCTTTTTTTATATTTTTGGGTACAATAAAGAGTATTTATCTTATCTTATCTTATCTTATCTTATCTTATCTTTATCACTCTAGTCACGTCTTGATTAAGTATTGTATGTAGAGATCGTTTGCTGAATTAATATACTAGGAGGTAACGACAAATTTGGTAACGATAACGGAAATGGATGAATTTAGGTTGAGAGGATAAATGGCAACCCTCTGATGTTAAATATGTCGGTTTGCCTGCGGAAAGTGGTTGCGTTATGTACCTATAGCGCCTGAAAAACTAGCTATCATGACAAAAAAACAACGATAAGTGAAATGGCTGAGTAAGATAGAAAATGATAGTACTAGTTTTAATTATGAAACTGACCAAATATTCGGTTGTGTTGAGCAACGCCCGTTAGTAGTAGGAATAGCGAGTCTTCTGTACCAGGATTCGAGGCCCAAAGTTGGAAATGGCGGAGATTAATTTCTATGAAAGAAACATTTAAAAAAAATGGTGTCGCCCCCCCTTTTAATAGTTTGCGTATGGTCCCATTTCGCTATCTTAGAGCGTTTCCGAAATAGTAATTCCAGGCAACTTTGGGGTCTCCGGCCGGGGGGTGGGATTCTGGGTACAGAAAACTCGCTATTCCTACTACTAACGGGCGTTGCTCCATAACGCAACCGAATATTTGGTCAGTGTTTGCATAATTGTCATGAGTACAACTGACTAGTACTTTAAATTTCTATCTTTAAGGCTACCCACACACCTACAATAATATTGCGCAATGTTGATGATTGCACAATATGATTTATGAGCTCCGCAACCCACACGGTACAATTAAATCTTCAATACTACCCCCATATGTTCAATAACATTGTGCAATCATCAACATTGCGCAATATTATTGTAGGTGTGTGGGTCGCCTAAGTACATAACGCAACCACTTTGCGCAGGCAGACTGACATATTTAACATCAGAGGGTTGCCGTTTATCCTCTTAACCTAAGTTTATCCATTTCCCTTATTATTACCAAATTTGTCATGACCTCCTAGTCTATAACTGCACCTTTGATAAAATCCGCTCACCGCTGCTGGCTCGCGTAAAACGGTTGCATCAAAAGGGACACCCTGATTTCAATCGCGGCGCCGCCAACGTTACACCCGCACGGGGTCGCACGAATCTTGTTTGTGCGTTTTTAAATTATATATGTTTGCAACGATGCCGATTTAATTATAAATACCCATTTAATTTTCCACTTTTTGTAAAATTGTTTTATCCTTTAACATATTTCCAGAACTCCATTCAGGTACAAGAGTACTAATATAATTATATACCAAAGTATATTTCGGATCATCAGAAGGGTTTTGGCTGTATCTAAGAAATAAACTCGTCTTTGAGAAGTTTTGGAGTGTACAATCAATAATCACACACGTTGGCAACACGAGGCTTCACGATGATTCGGATGAAAACCGATTATTTTATAGACTGCGATGAGTTCGGCACGGGGCTGGCTTCCCAAGTTGACAGTTCAGCTGCTCGATCAAAAGTGCTAGTAAAATAATTGGCGCCTCTGTCGTAGCCTCTGTAGGTAGGCTGTATTGTCTTTAATGGTTCGATAATCACAATGATTCTGATTGGCTAACAAACAAGTACCAACACTACCAACTTCCGGGTTCCGGTCTCGCACAGACCACGCCTTGGCCAAAGATGACTATTATTACTACCCTAGCTAACCGCTTGACGTTTCAAGATAAAACACACGGTGCTTCGACGCATGCATAGATGGCGCCACGTCCTTGAGCTCCGACATATATATTTAGTATTTTTGGTATATATTTGGTATTTTGGTATATTATTAGTACATATTCAGGTGTACTGCAGTTAATTCCCCAAACGTGTATATGTTTTTGTGTCACATAATTCTTTGCTGTATGGACCACAATTAACTTACTCGCCAAACTCGGCTTACTTTTTGCATTCATCTTCATCATATCAGCTCATATACGTCCCCACCGAGGGGCTCGAGCCTACTCTGAATTAGGGCGACCGGGCCTCACGCGGGCCCAGTGCAGGTACAGTTATTTTTTGCATTGTCGCTTTAAAATTCAAGAATCACAGTGAAATGTAGACGGTCAGGGCTCTCTTAAAGAAAAGGTTTATTTCAAATATTACGTAAATATGCTGTTTCCCGCGGCTTCACTCGCGTGGATATAATTTTCGTTCAAATCGTAATCTCACAGAAAAAAATCACCTCTCAGTGTTTCCCGAATTTTCCAATTTTCCGGGCAAGCGAATCGCGGGTCTTTTTTATAAACCTTCACGGGCGTGCGCGCAATGTCTTTGCCTGCGTGGCTATCATTTTTGTTCGAATCGTGAAAAATTCCATACAAGAATTCCCGTTTTCCCAGAATTTCCATTTTTTTCGTGCCAACGGATCGTCAGGTTTTTAAACTTACTTACGCACAATATCAAGTCAAAGTTTCATCGAAATCAGTCAAGTGCTTTATGAGTTACACGATCAATAACAGACACCGTATTTCCTTTTCATAATATTTTTCCTAGAACTAAAAATCTGGGAATTCAATCGTACGTGTAACTAAGATGGGGGTTCCGGCAAATATTTTTATTGGACATTGGCAAGTAGCAACCCTTTTCATAAAAACTGACATTTGTTGACAGCTGTCTAATTTCTTGCCAACGCCAACTCTAGTGATTAATCTGAGAAAAATAGGGCATAAGTTATTTTGGGCAACACAGGGCTTACCTGAACCAGATATATGCTATATAAGGGGAGGTAGATACGTTACATGCGTTGAAAAAGTGAAGCAAATAAAAAAATGACAATCCGGTATTGGACTACTAGTCATTTGAGTTACTTTTTATCAACTGTCAAAAAACTATATTTTGTTCTGAAATTGTTCGTGTTACAAACTTGTGACGTCATTGTCTTTGACGAACGAATTTAGTGATTTTGATAAATGTTAATTAAAATTTCAACCGCCTCCGTGGCGTAATGGTTAGTCCATTCGCTTCACACCAGGAGGTCGCGGGTTCGATTCCCGGTGGGGTCAACTTGTAAGACTCGGTTTGGTTGACTCGATTTTCTAAGCCCGCCTGGCTAGCTACCACCATCTTATCTAAGTCTTGCCGCCAAATATCAATGTTGATATCATTGGTGTGTTTCGGCATGAAGATAAGATAGCCAGTTCCCCATTGGGTTGGGGATTCTTGGTAAGCCCGCTTTCATCTTCGGCAACATCGTCACTTTCCTCCAGGTGAGATGTTGTCAAGGGTTTACCAATAGTGAATAAAAAAAGGGCTTGCCAATTGTGAATAAAAAAAATGTAAAATTGAAATTGAATTAAAATATGAAATGAATGAGTTTTTATGCTTTTGTAGAAGACATGCTATTTAGTGAATAATATTTTTCAATTTATTTTAGATACTGTCAAATACCCTATTGGCATCTCTTTTATTAGTAGCATTCAGTGCAACGGAAGGTGACTAACTATAATATTGTGTTCGTAAATGGGCTCGATTTTCAAATGTTGTTTGTTATTGGATAACCCATCTATGGGAACAAATTTCTGACCTCGTGACGTGTTTTAAGATCAGGGGTCAATATTTCATTACAAGTTTCAAAATAATCTCACTATAAAAAAAAATTTAGGCATTCCAAAAACTTCAATCAATCGGGCATGATACGGCCCCATAAGTCATCAGGCGGCCATTATCAGGCTATACATTCATGGGTTGTCCATTATTCGGCCCCATAATCATCGTATCAGCCGAAAGACGTCCACTGCCTTACAAAGGCCTCCCCCAGCCTGGGGACCCCAGGGATTTCCAAGATAAATGGTTCTGCGCTACCCGCATTCAGCGGCTTCCAAAAACAAACAAATAAATTAATTAAAAAAAGACGTCAGGAAATAAAAGTGTGTAATAAGTAATTAAATAATAAAAGCTTGTAAAAAGAAATTATTAGGAACAAGGTGCTGCAGACAAACTTTTCCCGCCAGGTCAACAGTTACATATAATCTGGCCTGACTTTGAAAGATAAAAATAAATTTTACAGCCACGTTGTGCATACTCCCTAGCTTAACTTTCAAAATCTGGTGTTGCCAGACATACATAAATCGACTATAAACATTTTATTTACGTAGTAGACAAGAATAAAGGATCTCTAATAGATGTATAACATAATTCAGTATGTTGGGCTTTATTACATCTTTTAGGGTAGTTTAGTTCGGCGATTGTTTTTGATGATTGTTAATGGTAACTTTTTTCGGGTTGGTTGAGTTTGGTGAACCCGAGTCTCTTTCTTTTTTCTCCATTTTTGTCTTTTGGTTTAATTACATCCAGTTTATTTTCTTTTAAATAAGCGATGTTACCTTTTTTTTCTCTTCAACCACTATGGGCTGTTATTGCATTCGTTTTTCTAATACCTCCTTGGAATAGTCCTCTTTAACATAAATACCTGGTTTAAATTTAGATTTATTTTTCAGTATGAGGTGTTTTTTTTAAGACGATATTACGATATTGTTATTTTTATAATACAGGGGGAGAATGAATGAGCGTCACCACGGATAGAAGGAGATGGTTCAAGATGGAGGAGGCTTTCACCCAAAAAGGGACCGTGTAATTAAAAAATAAAACAATTGAAAGAAAAAAAAAAATAGAAACACAACATATATTTGGCACTATACGGCAAATAAAGCTTAATAATGATAAAATAATAGTTCTAAAAACAGACAATGAATAAATGATTCAAAAATTAAAGACCCGAAAACATAAAAACTCTTTTTTGGCCAGTCGGATAAACTGAATCCTTTGTCACTCACAGGATCAAGACCACAGAATAGAACGCTGATGTTGATTTTTTAGTACTAACACCGAGCGAGCCATTACACATTCAGCACACTACAAACAGGTTGATGCTATTGGGTATTTTTTTAAAGTAACATCCCCCAAAAACAAAAAAAAAACAAACATATAAAATCATTAAATAAAAGTAGATTTAAAACTGCATAACATAAGATTGAGTTTATGAAAATTGACAGAATGACAATAGTAAGGTAATACCAGGATAGTAAAACTGCCCAGTTTAATTGATGAGCACTAAAAGTTTAAAAAATTATGTGATTATTTAGAATTAAAGAAATAATATGTAATGTTGTGCAATGCATTAAAAAACATTTATTTCGAATTAAATTTCAGATCGTAAGATTAGAAGTAAAGTTATTCAATTGAAACTTTTCGTGCAATATTTTTTTCAAAGATGGTATCATTTTCGTAGTGTTGTGGTTATAGTTAGGCATTTTTTAATATCGATAGATTATATAAGAATGCGAGGTATGATAGGTTTTTCAATTAATTCACCGATTGCTTCGAAAGTGACCACGGATTCGTGGTCAGAGACCTCAAGGACCTTCAGATATCGATTAGGTGTTTATTAAAATTTCATTCTCATAACCTTCATTTTATTATAACATATATTTTAACTACTATAACGTTATAATTATAAACTATTAGCCTTATATATTTTCCTTAACTCAAAAATACACAGGCTGTTTGTGATAGATATAGTGCAGAAACAAAACAAAAGTACAAAGGTTTTCAGTTTCTTAAAAAAATGATATTTTCTGTACTTTTGCATGGTGTAACTTGGCATGTTTTTAGTATCCAATTTTATTCTATATTAATATGTACTTTTAAAAAGTAAGCTTTGCTTGCTTGGCACGTTGATCATTTAAACTTGCCAAGTTACACCATTAAGTAGATCAGAACATATTTTTTTGAGAAACTGTTGTACTTTTTCTATTATTTGGAGAAGTCTAAAATAAATTTTTTTGTTTGAAGTTTCGTAGCTATGATTTAGAAACCAATATAGAACTGAGTACCTACCCATTTAGATCGCTGTAATTTTTTTATATTGAACTTGGCCCCATTTATAATATTATAAGGTTTTGTTGTGATATCATTAAATTATGTAAAGTACAAATACTAATTTCCTTTCCTTATTCAACGAATAGATATACATAGAAGATATTTTTTGGTGGTACTGAACCCTCGGTGCACGAATCAGTCACACTTTGCCAGTTTTTTATTTTTACTTAATACGTCCAATAAACCCACTGCGATTCTAAATCTCAATTTAAAAAAGTCACCTGGAAGTTGCCCACATAATTATTCCAATGAGGAGTGGTGGTACGGAACCCAAATTTTGTGAGTACGACTGAAACTTGGCCATTTTTTTAATTTTTCCTTTGTATACGTCCATTAACCTACCTCGGTGCCAAATTTCAAGTTTCTAAGTCACCTGGAAGTTGTCTATATATTTTATGAGTATTGGTGACACGGAACTCTTGTTGTACGAGTACAACTCACACTTGGCTGGTTTTCGTATTTTCCCTGTATATACGTCCAATAAATTACCTTGATGCCAAATTTCAAGTTTCTAAGTCACCTGAAAGTGGACTATATATTTTGATGAATTAGTGCGTCGTAAAAATAGTGATTTTCGGACGTTATTATCTTAGACAATAATTTTACCATACTATGGTAAAAGATAATTATATTTATAATAATTCGTGGTCAGAGACCTCCAGGACCTTCAGATATCGATTAGGAGTTTATTAAAATTTCATTCTCATAACTTTCATTTTATTAAAACATATTATTTTATTTTCCTTATCAAGACTACTCGATTTACTTGGTTGGCTTGGTTACTATATAAAATGTAATGTAGTTATACACTATACATAAATACTTTATACTTACAAAAAATAGTAATAATTTGCTACCTAATATTTTATATTTACCGTAGTCCGTGGACTTCTTACTTGCGCTATGTACGAGTAAATATTTTTTGCTGTTTATAGCTATTAATATATGCGTTGCTTAGCAACCTTATTCTGTGGATTTCGAATTTTCTATTTTTACGAATGGGAAACAAATTATTACTTTTTTTTCCGCCACATACCTGTAGGTATATATATATTTTTAAGCCTGGAAATACTTTAATGCTTACCTGTACTATTGATTTATTTCATTCAAAGAAAAATAAACTAAATCTCTATTAAAACTTTAATTTTTTCTACTTATAAGATAATAACCTACTTACAGAAAAAAAAATTCATGGACAAAGCAAACACGGTCATCTAGCCCCAAGCTATGTTTTGCAGTACTATGGGTTGTAAATAGGTAAAAAGTTAGAAAATATTGAAACGACCGTAAGTACTGAAAACAGTATGCAAACGTCTCCATGAGGCAGTGCAGAACATTTTATGCATTTCTTGTGTGGTGTAACCACAAAGTCATCATCGCTGAAATGCTTTGAGTAAACAGTGCGTTGTTGTTACGTTCTATAGTTCTGATCTACTTTTCCTTCAAATCGGGAAAATAAAAAAAATATCGTCGAAAAATATCGACAACACCCTCGCACTAAATAACAAGAAACCAAAAATAAACATTCATATTTTTATATAATTATTGATTTTCATTTAGATTTTTCCACTTATACGTAGTAAGAAACTCCTCCATTTATTAAATTTATTTTGTCAGTTGAATTTTTGCACCTTATTATTGACCATTTCGGCAATTTTGACACCAAAACACACGGAGCTCCGCCTGCCATGAAATTGTGCAATATCTGCGCAGTACAATCATTTACGAATGACAGAAGTATATCTCTTTGTGCATGATGCTAACTCGCTGCCACGCCTCCTTCAGCAATCTATCGGAGCGGTAAAAAAAAATTCTTATCTGTAATCAAGACGAATCTAATGACACCTCGCTCTCCAAAATCCATTAAGCGCTTAAGCTTCAGAGCGTACCAATTCTCGATTTTTATATGTTTCTATTACTTTTCTTCACCTTTAAATAAGTTTTTAAAAAATGTGTTTAATTGAAATGAAAGGTCTTAAATTCACCGATTTTTGTGTCTTGGTTTCATTCAACATTTACTATTTGTTTTCGAGAAATTTTGCAATTAATGCCAAAAACAGGGTCTACAATAAGTTTTTTTACATCAAAAGTGGTAATATTTTTAGAATTGTATTCAATTAAATCGATTTTTTATTACTTTAAGAATATTATATATTTTCTTCCATAGTTATAGCTTTACACAGTCTTTCAATAATTTAATTGAATATTGTCGTTTGGCCCATCTTAAGGCCTTAAGGTTCGGTGAAAGTACTACAGCAAAGGAGTTGTTGTGAGATGTCTCCGAGACAAACAGACTCCCCTTGCGTGTTTCATGGTGACACGGCTCCTAACGAGTTGTCTGAGGTGTTAAAATGGCGCCACAAACACTATCGTGATTTCATGATTTAGTGTCCACGACGAATAAATCCTCGTGGACACACTGTTGTGACAAATAGATGTGACCACGAGTCCAATAGTAGCACTTGTTCTTAGTTAGTTATCATCATATCAGCCGACGGACGTCCACTGCTGGACATATAGGCCTCCCCCAAGGATTTCCATAACGACCGGTTCTGCGCTGGCCGCATCGAGCGGCTTCCCGCGACCTTCACCAGGTCATCGGTCCACCGAGTGGGAGGCCTATCTACGCTACGTTTTCCGGTGCGCGGTCACCGTTAGAGAACTTAACTGACCCAACGGCCATCTATTCTACGAGTTATATGCCCCGCCCACTGCCACTTAAGATAAGCAATTCTGTGAGCTATGTCGGTTACTTTGGTTCTCCTACGGATCTCCTTGTTTCTGATTCGATTACGCAGAGAATCTCCGAGCATAGTTAGTTATATTTGTATCCTATTCATTGTTAACTTATTTTGCTTATTAACTTATTTTTGAAGAGGGTAATTCTTTGTTTATAAAATAATTTCATAAGCAAATGTGCCGACATAAATAACTCCCTCTGATTGTTTTTGATTATGGATTATTACGTTTTCAATAGTTAATTCATTATTTGTTATTTTTTATTATAATAATATATTTTATATCGGGGACTAAACGAAGCCATAATATTGCGAGGGACTCAATGAAACCGAGGGTATATTAAGTTGGAAATTAGTCTCGAGGTGCAAATTGTACTTTTTACTTTGAGGGCGAGAAAATAGTCAATTTAGTACAAAAAACATTTAATAAATATTACTTTATAAAATAAAAATCACAAAAGATTTAAAATACATGGCCCCCCACCTTTTTTGCGTGGAACCATGGAACCATAAATACCATGGAACTAAAACTCTCAACATTTTCGCAATGAAGATTGTCCACACTCCACAGATAATAGTATACTTACTGGCTGTTTGAGTTTGTCTATGTCACATGAAGGAAATAAAAAGACTAATTACTTTTCACTCCCTAGCATGGTACAATAATTAACCTCTAGAGACTAAAGTGGTCATTTTTGTCCCACTTCGGGCTATATTGGCGTACTTTTAAGCATGAGAAGTGAAAAATATTATAAAGAGGCGGGATAATAACTACCCACTTAAAAGATTTACGGTTGTGTCTCAGACGCAACCCATTGCTGTTTTATTTGCTTATTTTTATTGGGCAATAGTTTTTGTCCGCGGTTTTGCCCGCGTGGACATCGTTTTTTATGACTGTCGTTGAGGGTAAGTGGTGCGCGAGCCGCAAGCGCTTGCGAGCGTGGAGACGAGTTTTAGCCAGATCGCTCAGGAACTATATCGGGATATACTAATTTGCAGTCTATGTAAATTCCCACTCTCTGAACCAATTCTATACAAAAAATTACTTCAATCCGTTGTTCCGTTGCGACGCCGACATGCGCGAGCGTGGAAGAGTTTTCCCCAGGTCCCTCGGGAACTATGTCAGGATAAGTTAATTAGTAAATTATGTCATTTCCCACCTCCTCTGCCACCTCTGTGCAAAAAATCATAACAATCCATTGTTTCGCTGAGATGTTAAAGAAATTAACCAAAAAAAATAGTATGATTTTCAGTTCCCTCGGGAACTGCATCGGATTATGCCATTTCCACGAGATAAAAACTAGCCTATGTCCTTCCCTGTGACACAGGCTATCTGCATGCCAAATTTCATCCAGATTGGTCAAGGCGTTGAAGCGTGAAAAGGTAAGAAACAAACAAACACATTTTCACATCACACTAATATTCTACAGGCGAAAGTTTGTGAGTGTGTATGTTTGTTATTTCTTCACGCAAAAACTACTAAATGAATCTGGCTTAAATTTGGTAGGTAGACAGATTAAGACCTGGATTAACAAATTGTCCACGCGGGTGAAGCCGCGGGAAACAGCTAGTTTATAATATTAGTAAGGATAGATGATAAATGTTTAGTGTACTGTTTGAGAGCAACAATATTACAATCAAACACATGTGACAGACGAACAACCGTTGCCTTCACCCTCTGGTGTACGACATACCACCGAGAGTGATGTATTTATCTGTATAATATATAATTTTCGAAAAACTTAAAAACTTTTAGGTACAAGCTTTTAATATTGCATTGTCACGTGATATAAATATGCATGCAAAATTTCAGCTCAAACGGAAACCGGGAAGTGGGTCAAATTTATCTTGCAAGATTCCACCCGAACAGACATACATACATTGTAAGTTAAATAAAAGCTTGTAAAAGGGAAAATATGACTGACTGGTATATGAACGCACAGTCGCAACCACTGAATGGATTTCGCTGAAATTTGGAATACATATAGAAATTAGTACGTGGGCATCCCTTACGGATTGATTTTGAGAAATTCCTACGGGAACGGCAAAAGACGGGATCTGCGCGGGCGAAGCTACGTGCACCCACTGGTTTATCAATATGTTTAATACACTTATATATAAAAGAAAAAAGTGACTGACTGGTATATTAACGCACAGCCAAAACTACTAAACGGATTTCGCTGAAATTTGGTATACAGATTGCAATTAGGACGTAGGCATCCGCTAAGGAAAACGCGATCTGCGCGGGCGAAGCTGCGGGCAACTACATTCAGGTCAAGCGATAGCCCTAGATGCTCGAGCAATAAAGACGCTATGGGTATATCTTTTAATAAGATACTCAATCCCAAAGGTTGATAAAAATAATAATAAACAATTAAATCTGTATACAATCTTGAATCTAGGTAAGACCGCTTCTATTATCAGCATCTTCGTCACTTACCATTAGATGAGATGATGCCAAGGGCTTAACAAATGTGACAAAAAAAATAAAAAATATATAATGGGTACTTACATATACATCGGAGCGTCGGTGGCGTAATGGCTAGGGCCCGGGAGGTCTTGGTTCGAACCTGCCACGTACCAATGTGATTTCGAATTTAGATTTCATATGTACGTTTATACGACGCTCTTACGGTGAAGGAAAACATCGTGAAGAAACCTGCGCACGCCTGCGAAGAAACTCGCAGGTTGTGTGTGAAGTCGACCAACCCGCACTGGGCCCGCGTGGTCTACTAAGGCCCGATCGTCCTAATTCAGGGTAGGCTCGAGCCCCTCGGTGGGGAAGTATATGAGCTGGTATAAAAGAATCATACATTTAGTTGTTTTCAATTTTGAAATCAAAATTAGGGCATAATCAGTAAACATTCTGGTATTATTTTTTTTAATAAATTTTAGGACGATTTTAAAGATACTTAATGTATAAAACTCATAAATAAATACAGCGCTATCACTACTCTTTAGTTTTTTGGCACAAAATGGTAACTTCAATAATTGAAAACGCTAAACACGTTAAAAAACCGACTTCCATCGCAACAACATCGAACAATTTTGCATTATTATTTTTGGTTTTTGTTAATTTTCTACACCGATTTTGATAAAATTTATATGGGACCACACGGAAAGCACTAGCTTTCTAATAAAAAAAGAATCATCAACATTGGTTCACCCAGTCAAAAGTTCTGAGGTAACATACATAAAAAAAAAACATACAGTCGAATTGAGAACCTCCTCCTTTTTGGAAGTCGCTTGAAAAAGCGTTATCTTAGCGCCATGTACTGCTTGACTTCTCCCGCAGATAAATTTCCCCTGACGCAGAGAATTAAAAGCTTAAATTAAGAGGCAGCTACACCGACAGGGCCTCGTTAGTTAGATTACTCTGCCTTCGAGAAGAATGTTCCAAGGTTGCTATAAGTTGGGGCCTTTGGACTCATCTAATTTGCAGATTGTGTTTGCACAGGGTGTAAATTTTTTTTAAGGCTTATTAAGGCTGTCTATCTGGGTCTTCTATTTGTCGTCGTACTGAATAATATTTTTCAATACAGTTGCTCGAAAAGTGGTCCTTTATATGCCAGTCAAGTGTGCGCAAAATTGATTTTACCGTACACGTGCTTTTACTTTATCACTTTTTTAAATTTCTAGCTTGGAGGAACTAGCCATTTCTAGGCTAGAAACGATTTTCAGGACTTGGTTTATGTTTTGTTCAGTCACTGCTTCATTTGGACGACCAGAGCGTTCAGCACCATTTGTGTCTAAACGACCGCGTTTGAAATCGGCATACCACCGACAAATGGTTGGTTTAGACGGAGCAGATTCCGGATAACACTTGCTGTGCTTGAGCGATATTTATTTCCATTAAAAAAAAAAATTGTCAACACGCGAAACTCATTTTTTTTTCCATTGTTTTAGAAATTACAAAACACTTAAATATCTGTAATTTAATATTTAATTGTTCTATTAAAAAAAATACACATATCATTTGATTGCCAGTACTTTCTGAAAATTAATAGTAATTTATGAAACTGTTGCATAATAAGGGTTCTAAGTTTATCCCTTAAACTAATAGCTATTTATGCAACTGTTGCATAATGAGGGGTATTTAACACGAGTGTGGTTTATGAAACGAGCGCAGCGAGTTTCATAAAAGTATACACGAGTGTTAAATACTAATTATGTACAGTTGCATACAATAGTTTATCTACACTCATACAACAAATTTAAATTAAAGACAAAATAAAGTAATCATAGGAAAAAGGGTGTCAATTAAATGGTTAGCATAGTATTGTTATTTCTGTGAGCAGAAAAATATAATCGGTCAGCAGAAATAGCTAATCGGTCAGCAGAAATAGCTAATTGGTCAGCAACTCATGGTCAGCAAACATTTCAAAATCAATCAGCAATTTATGTCATTCTGGATGGCTGTAATTATTTTAAACATCCCCGTACTACACTCTTCCTACAGTGTTGAGTGGTCGACGGAGCCCCTTCGGGGCTCCTACTTCTGTGTTCTCATGTTAAACCTAACACTACGACTGTGCGGGGAGGCGAGCTTAGCTCGCCTCCCCGCACAGTCTCCGAACCTAACGGATCCGAGTCGGGGTGCTCCGCAAGTCCGAGCTCGCTTCGCTCGCTCCCGCTTCCATTTAGAACTCCCCGTACCACACTCTTCCTACAGTGTTGAGTTGCTGCTTATACACATGTTTTTCTGCCGCTCAATCATGAAATCTTGCCGCTCAAGTAGTTATTTTGCGGACCGAATTTTTATTATGCCTTTAAAAAATATATATTTCTAGGAAAAATACAAACGTTAATGGCGCGAAAATAAATTTGCAGTAATATCGCACCGCGCATGCGCGCCGCCAAGGTTGCGTTCCGAAACACGCTAGTGTGCTCAAATAGCAAGCATCTGCGTAAAAATTAAAAAAAAAAACTTCATTTTGTTACAACTTTGCGATAACGAAATGAAATTTGTATGGATCCTTAGTTACGGCTCCATCGAAAGGTATATCATTTGCTTAGCGTTTCTGATAAGTAAATGAAGGATTTACGACATGAGTGTAGATAAACTCTTTTATCTACTCTCATATCGTAAAGTTCGCATTATCAACTTCAAAACGAGTTTATATTGGCATACTTTTTAAACACAATACCGTAATTAAAAAAATATATTACATTATAACATTATTTTTTTAGAGAAATAATGTTATAATGTATTTTTTTTTCATTACGATACAAGTTAAACCATAGAGATAATATCACCAACGAAGTTCCATATCAATTTTTTTTTATTGGAACGCTCATGCGGTTTGCGCCATTTTTACAGCAATACAAAAAGTTTTCATTCCAATTTTTATTTGTCTGTGACAGCGCCCGCTTTAACGCATGCGCGGTGATGTGTTGGTTTTTCATTGAATTTTGTTGTAGATACTGAATTTCGTGGATAATTTTCATTCTTGTTTTAAAATGTCTGAGATCAGTGAAAGCATTGTTTTTACCTGTCTGTGACACCGTCCGCTTCAGTGCAAGCGCGGTGATGCGCTGGGATTCAGCGCTATGACACGTTTTGTTATAGGTACTTACTGAATTTCGTGGGATTTTTTTCTTACTCTTAACTTTGATCTTTGTATTTTAGTTGATTCAATCCCAATGTATGAGATTAGATAAAGTAGTGTATGAAACTGCACATAATTTGGTCTTAAAACACACGTGTAATGCTATAAAAAAACTCGCCTATTTTAAGAACCCTTATTATGCAACAGTTTTATAAACTACTATTTTAATATATTATGCGCCTTCTTGTTAGTGAGTCTCGGGACTTATTGAACGATCTAGTAAATCGACAAAGCGACGAAACTTAAACCAACATGCAGTATTTTTTAGTAACGTTTAAAAAAAAATTGCCTACCCTGCTAAAAACTCTGTGCATGCCACTGGTCACTGCACAGGCCAAGTTTCACCCTGGGAGTGGGTTCTCTGTAAGTGGAATTTGAGAGTCGTTGACCCCTCGCTGATATCCCTACTTATATATATAATATATAATAATATTATAAATGCGAAAGTAACTCTGTCTGTCTGTTACGCTTTCCCGCCAAAACTACTGAACGGATTTGCCTGAAATTTGGTAGGTAGACAGATTAGGACCTGGATTAAGACATAGGCACACCCCGGACACTCCATACAAACGAGCGAGAAATGATATACATAATTATAACTGACGTATCTATAGGCAACAATGCAGGTAGGGTTGAATCACACTGGCGGTATTGGTCACAAAATGTTTGTTAGTTTATTTACTGAACGCTGTGTGAATACTAAACTCTTTTTTTATACTTTTCGTTGTAAACAAACACCGTTCGAAAAAAAAAACACCACTTTCCGAATACGCCACATCTTTAAACACTTTTTCCTTGACCAACAAATCGCTGCCGCTTATTAAAAAAAAAGGTCATCTACTTCTATGACGCCGAAAATCGCTGCCGCTTATTAAAAAAAGGTCCTCCATTTCTCTGACGGCGAAAATCGCTGCTTATTCCAAAAAAAGGTGAAGTCAATTTGATCACCAAGATTCATGATATGGCCCCCTCCACCCATTTAAAACCCCCAAATTTTATAGTGTTAGAAGATGATAGTCTCATACTGTGGAAAGTGGTGTCCTAAGACAAGTATGAAAAAAAAAAACTGGTTGGTTTTTATGCTTGTGAACGAAATCACAGCGGCTCGCAAAGTGAATATAGTGAATAAAAGTGCTTGCGTAGCTCGTCCTTTACGTTTGGTACTCAATCTACACCCAATCTGAGTGACGGGGGGGTGAGGTCGAATTTAGAGAGGGGCAGGGAGTGTCCATACTGTACGTTAGTACTAATATATATACTGTGACATAGGCTACTTTTTACCACTGGGCACCCTCGAAAGGTCATAGAAACGTGGTCCACGCGGGTGAAGCCGCGGGAAACAGCTAGTATCCCCATATATCTTCGAATATAGTTACTACCTACCTACTGTACTGTATTGTTTTCACTCTTTATGCAATGAAAGAATGCGGACGTTATTTCAGCTAGCAGACATCCGTTGGCTAGACTGGGCCTGCCCAATGGCTTCTTCCAGTGCGACTCTGTGCCACATACATCCAGCATCTTCCTGCCATCTGCACTAAACCATCACTTCTCTTCTTCTTCACTGCCCACAGAAAAAAACGCCTAATTCCCTACACTACGACTTGAGCAAGCCCGAGTAGCTCAGTATATTATTTATTTTGTATATTATTTATAGCTTTTGCCCGCGACTTCGTTCGCGTGGACATAGTTTTTATGAATGTCTTTGAGGGCGAGTGGTGCGCGAGCGTGGTCATGAGTTTTCTCTAGATCCCTCGGGAACTATGTCATGATATGCTAATTAGTAAATTATGTCATTTTCCATCCACTCAATCATCTATGTGTAAAATATCACTACAATCCATTGTTCCGTTGTGATGTTGAACATTTTAACCAAAAAAAGAGTAATTTTTCAGTTCCACCAAGAACTGCATCATACTATGCTATTTTCACGGGATAAAAAGTAGCCTATATCCTTCTCCGTGACACAGGCTACCTGCATGCCAAATTTCATCAGGATTGGTCAAGGCGTTGAAGCGTTAAAAGGTAACAAACAAACAGACACATTTTCACATTCATAATATTAGTAAGGATTTATTGTTCAATAACAACGGGTGTACCTCAATAATCAGTTATTGATGTAATGGTACGAGTCATGTTAAGGGCACAGATCAGATACTAGCTTAGTGTTTGCCTGCATGATCTAATCATAAATGAGATTTGTAGAAGAACTAGTATACTTCATTCACCCTAATAGTGAGTTCACTTCATCATATTAGCTCATATACGTCCCCACCGAGGGCCTCGAGCCTACCCTGAATAAGGGCAATCGGGCCTTAGTCGACCACGCGTACCCAGTGCGGGTTGGTCGACTTCACACACAACCTTCGAGTTTCTTCGCAGGTGTGTGCAGGTTTACTCACGATGTTTTCCTTCACCGTGAGAGCGTCGGATAAACGTACGTACATATGAAATCTAAATTCAAAAACACATTGTGGCAGGATAAGAACCACGTATCGGCCCTTGCCATTACGCCACCGACGCTCTCAGTGAGTTCACTTAGTAGGTATAAATGTGGAAGATAAATGAGTCATATTATATATCTATAGATACCTATGACAGGCGTAGCTCATAAAATTATCATCGTCAGATTTTATTTCATTTTGTTATTTTAATTGATTTAATTTCACTGGGTTGCTTTCGACTGTATGAAGTAAAGCTTGACACATATTTGCAATTGAAATTTACCCTACCACATAAATTTGTTTAATGTTTAAATTTCGTAATTTCAATATACGCCCAGATTACGTCCCCCAGTAATATCGGGCTCCGTTGAGAGCTTTTACGTTCCATTATACTCAGAGCGATACAGGCTCATAAAAATTTATGAGTGCCAACGCGATGCTAAGCTTAAACTGATCGGGTTTCTGAAACCTTTTAGAAATTTGTTAAAAATTGCATTATTTGGATAAATTATCTCAGGTAGGAGGACTTTGAAATCGTATGTGCTTAACTCGTTTTTTTTAACTCACAATTGGTAAGCCCTTGATATCATCTCACCTGATGGCAACCAACGCACAGGGATCTGGATATTTTATCTTCAAGCCGGAACATTTCAATGCTATTAACACTGATACTTGGCGGCAAAACTTAGATAAAGTGATGGTAGCTAGCCAGGCGGGCTATAAAAATGCCCTACCATCAACCAAACATAATCTTAAGTCAACTTTGGTTGATCCCGCCAGGAATCGAACCCGCGAACCTCCTGGTGTGGCGCGATTGGACTAACCATTACGCTACGGAGGTAGTTAAAAACAATTTCGGTAAGAGAACGACTGTTTTGACTGAATGAAATCAATTTCAAACTTGTGCTCTAAACAGTGTAACTGTTAAGTTTCCTATATACTACTCAAAATAAAACAAGGGCCACCTACGTTTTTACAGTACGTTTTCATACAAAAAGATCGTTCGAACAGTCACGATTATTATTTTATAATCAAGAAAAGTAAGAAAACTAACTCGTGTGCGTCGGTGGCGTAACGGCTAGGGCCGCCGCCTCCTGTTTGGGAGGTCGGGGTTCGAATCCCGCCACGTACCAATGTGATTTCGAATCTAGATTTCATATGTACGTTTATCCGACGCTCTTACGGTGAAGGCAAACATCGTGAGGATATCTGCCCACGCCTGCGAAGAAACTCGCAGGTTATGTGTGAAGTCGACCGACCCGCACTGGGCCCGCGTGGTCGACTAAGGCCCGATCGCCCTAATTAAGGGTAGGCTTCGAGCCCCTCTGTGAGGAAGTAATAATATAATTATTTTTATCTAATTATCAATTAAAGAATTATCTAATTAACAGGTAACATTAACAACATAAACATATTTTTATTTTACCTAAATGGTATCATCATCATCATATCAGCTCATATACGTCCCCACCGAGGGGCTCGAGCTTACCCTGAATTAGGGCGATCAGGCCTTAGTCGAACACGCGGGCCCAGTGCGTGGTATACTCTTATCTTATTCGTGGTACACTCTGTAAAAGCTCTTAATTTAAAAAATTTACTAGCTTCTGCCAGCGGCTTCGCTTGCGTGAACATAGTTTCTATGAATGTCTCCGAGGGTGCGCAGTGTGCGAGCCTGGAAAAAGTAGCCTATATATTAATCCAATTCTTAGTTTGTCTACCTACCAAATTTTATCCAAATATGTTCAGTAGTTTTTGCGTGAAAGAGTAACAAACATCCATACGTACATTCATACAAACTTTCACGTTTGTAATATTACATTGACATTTGACATTAAGTAGATTTGCTGTTAAAAAAGTAATAGCATTAAATATATCCAAGTAGGCACTGAAAAATAAACAGAAGGCCCAAATCTTAGACATCAATAGCAACCTTGGGCATAGACAACAAGGTTACGCACGCCAGGGCCGACGACCCAGCTACAACCTGACCACCACGAGGAGACCTCCCCGCCACTTCTCTCCTAGCACATTTTTGGAACTTTCAGGAGAATCTTCACAGTCATCGCAGCTCATGTTACGCTGGTCGTTTTGAGATGGTTGCCGTGGCAACGGACCGGGCCACGACGATTTCTATAGAGGTCTCTCGTCTTTCGTAGCAAAACCAAGGAGGATGCATGCCTTATTGATCAAAACGGAGGACTTATGAAATTGCGTAGGTTGCACTAAAATTAAAAGTTGTCAATAAAATTAAAAGTCTCCTATAGATCATCTCTGATGATGCCAGAGATGGAAGTGGGCTTACCAAAAATCCCCAACACAATGGAGGGTTTTTATGTATGACCAGGACCACACATAACTTTTTACAGAGTAGTCTGTTTTCGAAAATTATTTTTCACTTCTCACGCTCGTAAAGTTGTTATTTATGTCTAGACAAGGTTATTAACTGGTATTTCATTCTATTGTGACAAACTTATTATTTTTTAAAGTTCTTTTTTTAAGACTACTTATGGCAAATAGGGCCTTACAGCCTCATACACAATACACCTTAATTTAGTAGATATGTTTTTATGAGATGTAAGTTATACCTTAATTTAATTACGACTGTATTACTATCTAAATACCAATTTAAGATTAATATGGGCGTGCATTTATGTAAAAAAAAATAACGAAAATATTTATAACTTGGCCAAAGATGACCTATTATTACTTGGCATTAAGGATCTCACCATAGTCAAAATATAATATAATATATTTATTTAAATACAGTACTAACATTCTATAGTCAAACGTCACAAGTTGAGAGTAAAGAAAATTGTGTGGCGGAAAACTCATTATTTATCACAACTAGCCAAATTTGTAGTAGGAATAATATATGCACATATTATTAATTTGAATATTTATTATTTCCTTGCAATCGAAGTAAAAGCAGATTTTAAAACTTGAGCATAAAACCCATCCAGTCGATATGGCGAGGGTGGCTATATGAACGTCTTTTTTTTGAATCCACAGTTGTTATGCCCTTGGCATCATCTCACCTGATGGTAAGTGACAATGACGCCGAAGATGGAAGTGGGCTTACCAAGACTCCCCAACGCAGAGGGGATCTGGCTATCTTATCTTCAAACCGGATGTCTGGCTGCAAGACTTAGACAAGATGGTGGTAGCTAGCTAGGCGGGCTATGAAAATGTCCTACCACAAACCAAACCCGAGTATTACAAAGTTGACCCCGCCGAGAATCGAACCCGCGACCTTCTGGTGTAAAGCTAGACTAGACTAACCTAGCCGCCACGGAGGCGGTTAAATTTATTGAAAATCCAACAAATTCGTGCACAAATTTTCAGAGCAAGTTTTGTCAAGAAAGTGGTTTTATAATAAAACGCGGTGGCCGAGTGTATCACCAGCCGAAAATCTCTTAAAAACTTTGTGACTTTACTCCCCTTTAATAAAGTCAAAAGTCCCGCAGAGTTCAGTAGGAACATTTATTAAACGATCAACTTTTCAAGTAAGTAATTGCAAAGTTTATTTAGATATAATGTAATATTTTGCGAGACAACGACGCTTTGTCGTTAGATAAAGAATATTAGCGTTAAATGAATATAAAAGCGTCGGTGGCTCAACCGGTAACAACTCGGTCCATCTAACCAGAGGTACCGGGTTCAAATCTGGACGGCCAATGTACCAATGAGTTTTTCAAAAAAACTTACGTACATACTTACCGATTGCTTTAACGGTGAAGGAAAACATCGTGAGGAAACCTGCACACGCCTGCGAAGAAACTCGAAGGTTGTGTGTGAAGTCGACCAACCCGCACTGGGCCCGCGTGGTCGACTAAGGCCTAATCGCCCTGATTCAGGGTAGGCTCGAGCCCCTCGGTGGGGACGTATATGAGCTGTAATGATGAAAGAATATTAACTACATCAATAAGGAAACTTGAATCTCAAATAAAAACCAGCCAAGTGGTAGTCGGTCTCGCGTGCCGATGGTTCCGTTCAACCACATTGATTTGTGTTTTTTAACCGACTCCAAAAAAGGAGGAGGTTTCTCAATTCGACCGTTTTTTAAATGTGTGTTCGCGGATAGCTTCGTCGTTTATCCTCTCTTCTGTGACAAGCGCCATTAAGGTACGAATTCTACTTGCCCCCTGTCTGTGGAGGACCCCATTTTGGTACGCTGTTGACGTGCATATATTTAGAGCCAAAACACATTGAATAACTACTTTTGTCTTTGTCTATCGCATTAAAACGTGTCAACGTGAAGCAAGACAGCTAGCAAGCGTCGTTCTCGGTCCTTGGTAAAGAAGAAATTCCGCGAAATTAGCCAGTGAAACGACGGCCGCGACATAAACGGTGCAATTGTTCATAAACAGTGGTTTTTGTGCAATATAACTGGAATACGCTGGATATGTAAGTAATCTTTCAGTTCTTATTCGAATTAAGTGTGTGTCTAACGATTTTAAGTGAAAAAAATAGCATTAAAACAGTAGCCTGACCCATGCCTGGCCTTTACCTCTATCTATCATTCAATATTTCCATCCATCAAGATTTTCTATATAAATGAAAATTAGAATAAATAAAATTCTTATAATCTGAAACATGATTCCCTCTCAAAAAGACCCATTTCAGGTAAGACATAATTATATTTATATTTCGTTGTTGTGTGTAATGTGTTCCTATAAGGTTAATTTAATGTGTTTAATGCTTTTTTAATCCTTGTGTATTTACTTTTAAGGCCTTTTATTTATTTAATAAATTTATGTGTGCACGCACGTTATACCCACGCCCTATCGTACCCTACAATACCCGTGGTGCTACAAATGTAGTGACAAATAAACAATACTGTTGTTCGTAGGTTTTATCTATATATTAATGATAATATGATCACGTTGAGCAAATTAGTCCACCTAAGATCCCTAACAACTTCAGCCATTAGCTCACCAGTGCCTTTTCAGGCAACAGGTACACCTCCCACCACAACCTCCGTGGCGTTATGGTTTAGTCCAATAGCTCCACATCAAGCAGTCGCGAGTTCAATTCCCGGCGGAGTCTAACGTAGTAAGACTCGGTTTAGTAGGTGAAAGGGCATTTTCTAAGCCCACGTGGCTTAGCTACTACCATCTTATCTAAGTCTTGTCGCCAAACATCAATGCCAACAACATTCATGTGTTCTGGCTTAAAGATAAGCCCACTTCCAACTTCGGCATCATCGTCACTTACCATCAGGTGAAATGATGCCAAGAGGTTACCAATGGTGAATGAAAAAAAATTGGTTGTCTGTATAGTCGGTTTACGGACGATAGTTTAACGTGACAACGTCATAACGTAACGGGACAATGAGTGTAACGGGACAATGAGTCATCCTTTTTCGTGCGTGCAGGCGGCGTCCATCGATTTATTAGACGTAGTCACGTCAAAATAAAAAATCCAATGCTAATAATATTTTTAAGTGACTGGAACAGCAACTCTATCCTCCAAAGTCTTAAAATTCCCAGAGGTCACTCAGTGCATCAATTTATTGTTCCATTGTAAGGCTTAAAGAGGAAGGTTCAAGAGGTTTTGATCTACGTACGCCTTGAACGTAAACTTCTATGTAACAGCCCGGATATTCTCCTCCATCTTGCATGACATATATTAATGGTATGGGACGGTGGGGCAGTAGTTTTCTCGAGTGGCGATCGCGCACCGGAAAATGTAGTCTATGTAGGCATCCCACTCGGTGGACCGATGACCTAGTGAAGGTCGCAGGAAACCGCTGGATGTGGGCAGCGCAGAATCGGTCGTCGTGGAAATCCTTGGGGGAGACCTTTGTCCAGCAGTGGACGTCCTTCAGGTGATATGATGATGATTATAATGGGACTGTCACCGTTTTTGAAAATCCCGTCCCGTATTTTTACATAATACATAAATCGACCAGAGGTGAGTTCTTCGGGCTCGCGACTCGGCCGTCTGAGGTGCGTAGACGGTACCTATGGCCTTTTTGTTGGCCACGGCCGAAGGCCACTGCAATTGATATGAGAGAGTACCTAGCTGTTAAAAAAATAAGCAGTTTGTCTTTCACTGTGTATACATTCGTGCTATGTATGGTGTAATTGAAAATATGCTTTGGCGTTGAATGTTGCATGCGTTTTGGGCATTGAAAGAGAAAACGTCCCGGTTTGGTTGTTAGAAGTTATGGTAACCCTACATATATATGCATTCTTCAACTCTTATGTAGTTTAAAATCCAAATTTGTACTTGAGAATGCAGATTTAGTAGTATCCAAAAGTGTTTCTTTCATTTTCTACTAGTAATTGCACCTTACATATATTTGCTAACTTTCACTCTTATTCAGTTTAAATTCTAAATTTGTACTTGTGAAATGCAGATATAGCAGTATAAGAAAGTGTTTCTTTTATTTCCTAGAAGTATTTGCACTTTACAGAAATTTGCTTTCTTCCACTCTTATGTAGTTTAAACTCCAAGTTTCTACTTATGGAACGCAGATTTAGCAGTATCCGAAAGTGTTTTTTTCATTTTCTAGAGGTAATTGCACCTTACATATATTTACTTTCTTTCACTCTTATATAGTTTAAATTTCCAGTTTGTGCTTCAGAAATGTAGATTTAGCAGTATCCGAAAGTGTCTATCATTTCCTAGAAGTAATTGCACCTTACATAAATTTAGTTTCTTCCACTCTTATTCAGTTAAAATTCTAAATTTGTACTCGTGTAATGTAGATTTAGCAGTATCCGAAAGTGTTTCTTTGATTTATAGAAGTAATTGCACCTTATATAAATTTACTTTCTTCCACTCTTATTCAGTTTAAATTCTAAATTTGTACTAGTGGAATGCAGATGTAGCAGTATTCGAAAGTGTTTCTTTCATTTCCTAGAAGTAAATTGCACTTTACATAAATTTGGTATCTTTTACTCTTATTTAGTTTAAATTTCAATTTTGTGCTTGTGGAATGTAGATGTAGCAGTAACCAAAAGTGTTTCTTTCATTTCCTAGAAGTGATTGCACTTTACACATATTTCCTTTCTTCCACTCTTATGTAGTTTAAATTCCAAGTTTGTGCTTGTGGAACGCAGATTTAGCAGTATCCGAAAGTGTTTCTTTCATTTTCTAGAAGTAATTTCACCTTACATAAATTTACTTTCTTTCACTCTTATGTAGTTTAAATTTCCAGTTTGTGCTTGTGGAATGTAGATTTAGCAGTATCTGAAAGTGTTTCTATCATTTCCAAGTAATTGCACCTTACATAAATTTTGTTTTTTCCACTCTTATTCAGTTTAAATTCCAAGATTGTACTTGTGGAATGCAGATGTAGCAGAATCCAAAAGTGTTTCTTCTATTTCCTAGAAGTAATTGCACCTTACATATATTTGCTTTATTCCACTCTTATGTAGTTTAAGTTCCAAGTTTGTACTTGTGGAATGCAGATTTAGCAGTATCCGAAAGTGTTTCTTTCATTTCCTAGAAGTAAATCGCACCTTACAATAATTTGCTTTCTTCCACTCGCATGTAGTTTGAACTCCAAGTTTGTTCTTGTGGAATGCAGATTTATTTATTTTTGTGCAAAAAAGTGATCAAATTTGATATACAGGCTGTAACTTAAAGGTGAAGTGATACTTTACGTGTTTTAACCGTGGTACCACGGCTTTTGTACCACAGGGGGACCACGGGTAATTTTTTTCCCCGTAGACCCCACTCCTCCAGTTTTAAGTCAAGGTAGGCTTGTACTCATCAATTTTTTTTTTCATACAAAATCTGCCAATCAGCTGACCAATTGGTATGAAAAAACAAATGCGAGTTTCAGTAAACTTATGTAACAAAAGTTGTTCAGTTTGATGAGAAAAAGCCCACCTTAAAGTATCACTGCACCTTTATGTAACACCTTGTTTACATATTATTTAATTTGAAAAAAAAACAAAACTTTTAGATCTGTTTCACCATGGATTCAAGCAAAATCACATAAAAATCAAACACTTGGAAAAAAAAGTTTGGAGAAAACGGGGGCGTTTCTTTCACACCTATAATAGTCTTATTCATTCTTAAGTAGTCAGTTTAGCGAAAATAATTGCGAAATTCAATTAAAATTATAAAAAAACGACAACCACCACAGCAATGACAAATCCGTTGACAGCAAACTAGTGTTGCCATAAAATATCAGTAAGTTCACCACCTCAAACTTACGAATTTCATGAAATTCCAAAAATATTACACGCACACTCCCACAAATTGCAGGAAAGCGAGAGCAAAGATGTTACACATCAAAAAAAAAATTCGAGCGAGACCTACAGTACTCGCATATGATGTGTAACATGTGACAAAATACTTTAGATTAGTTAGATTTGATGACGATATTGTACCTGGGTGGCGGATCTGACAGTAACGAAAAAAAACGACCAAGTGCGAGTCGGACTCTCGTAAAGTAGAATTCCGCGCTTTCGCGACTTCCTGTTGCACATTTTCGTTCCATGTTACACATTTCCGTTCCATGTTACACATTTCCGTCCCATTTCACGAAATCACTCGCACAAATTGCAGGAAAGCGAGAGCAAAGATGTTACACATCAAAAACTCGAGTTCACTAAGTTGTTCAGTATGATGAGTAGAAGCCCCGGTTAACGGGTCCTGACCTACACCAAAATTTGTTACACCCTGAACATCACGTTTGTTAATATATTGTTCTACATTCGAATGCGGTATCTCGCTTGTCTGTCCCTCTTCAAGATCCAGCGCGATAAACAGCATTATTGTGTGGAGTATTATTTGGTATTCCACCCTGGCAGTGCCGGTATCTGTTTACGAGTAGTTGAGTATTCTCGTGGTACATCGTGCATTGAGAAAAATATGTGTGTTTTAGTATATTTGATGTAGTAAATACACAGATTTGGACAGAATATATAAGTCATTGAGTAAATAAGATTTTATATAAATATCCTATAGAAAATTTGCACTCAAATTGTACATTTGCTATTCGTTTTGTCGAATTCAAGTCTTATACAAGGAACCACCATCTTATCTAAATCTTGCCGCCAAACTTCAATGTTAACAGCACTGATGTTAACAGCTTGAAGATAACATAGCCAGATTCCCATTGCGTTGGAGAATCTTGGTTAGCTCACTTCCATCATCGGCTTCATTGTCACTTACCATCAGGTGAGATGATGCCAAGAGCTTATCAATTGTAGATTTAAAAAAAGGTTGTTTTATCAAAATGCACAACGGCGTGGTGCGTAAACAATGTCTTCTTGAGGAAGAGTCAAGTAATATGGTCTCCATAGAATTTTTGGTTTTTATAGTGATATACAATCGAAATAACAAGAAACAATTTTATTTTCAAAAAAAACCATATCTCCGAATATATTATTAAGATTTTCTTATGTTTTAAAACGCCATTTTTATTTTCTCTAAAATTGAGATCACGGTTCCTAAGAGCGTTTTTCTCTATTTCTTATATTTTAAAATTTCCCCATACTGACCCTTAAAAAAACTGTATATATAAGATAGAAAAAAACGCTTATAGGAATTCTCTTATTTATTTTAAATGTATATCAATCTTTGGTTCCCAATAATTAAGGATTTTATAAGGATTTTATTTGGGTTCAGTTATCCTGTGTGATTTGTCCCATATTTGACCGATTGCGCCAGGGTTACGTTTTCGAATATATGTATGTACGTATGTATGTATACTTCTTTGACACGCTTTTAAGTTTTAATTAATTAATTTAGTTAAAATTATATTTATTACTGGGATAACGCGGTGCGGGGTTTTTTGTTATACATATACAAAAACTGAAACAACAACAAAAATTAGTCAAGCCGTTCAAGTTGGTAGATTAGCTAACCTCTTGTCTGTTATTTAATCGGGACTCAATAAAAGTAATAATTTTCGATAAACTTAAAGGCTTTTGGTCCTAGATTTTGGTGTCACGCGATGCATACGTAATGCATGATAAATTTCAGATTAATCGGAAACCGGAAAGTGGGTCAAATTAAACTTGCAGATTTCATAACAGACACCGGGACAGGTGAAGAGATCCCATGGCCACCTTCCAGCTCCAGGATCAGATCAGCTCCATGTCATATTAATATTGCACTGTCACGCGATATACATATGCATGCAAAATTTCAGTTTAATCGGAAACCGGGAAGTGGGTCAAATTTAACTTGCAAGATTTCATTACAAACACCGGGGCAGGTGAAAGTAAATAAAAGCTTGTAATAAATAGAGGTTATTTTTACTACGTACTTGTTACTATTATGGCGCTACGCAAATAGTACGCGCTGCTACGACCATTCTCTCACAGTGCAGTGTCCTAAAAAAATTGTAAAAAAACATGTGCAATTTTTTTTCTCAATAATGGAGTTAGTATTTATAACATGAGTTCTATGAAACTAATTTAAGAGTATATTATAACTAGCTGTGCTCACGACTTCGTCCGTGTGAAGTTTTTGAATTTTCACACGTTCTTGTTTTTCCAGGATAAAAAGTATCCTATATGTTAACCAGAGCTATAAAGAATGACCAAACAAAACTCCATAAAAATTCTGCCTGGTAGTTTTTGTGTGATGTGCGAAGATACAGAGACAAAAATTCCAAAAGTTGTTGTTTTGGCCTCTATAATCATTAGTAACGTCGGCCACAGTTATTATTTTCCAAAAATATTTCATGTACAGACACGGCCCCGTTACAGTTTTATTATAAGTATAAAAAAATGAAATAAAACTGTAATGGGGCTTCCTTATCTTTTATATGTATAAGATAAGTTACATTCGTATAAGATAAGATAAGGAACTAAAGTATGACAAATTGAGGAACATAAAATAAATTTAAAAGCCATGCCATTGCTACGCTTTAAACTTTCTGAAGGTGTGTATTTTTTTAAGTTCATAGTTGAGTCAATATCAGCTGATTTACTAACTTTGTTTATATGTTGTTCGGAGTTTCCCTGCGCGATCGAATCAGGAATGAGGCGATCCGTAAGAGAACCAAGGTGACACAGCTCATAGAATCGCTAAACTTAAGTGGTAGAGGGCGAGCCAACTAGCCCGTAGAACAGATGACCGTTGGGGATGTAAAGTTCTTGAGTGGCGACTGTGGACTAACGACTTGGTGAAGGTCGCAGGAAGCTACTGGAAGCGGGCAACGCAAGACCGGTCGTCATGGAAATTCTTCGAGGAGGTCTTTGTCCAGCAGTGGCTGATATGATGTAAAAAAACCGGCCAAGTGCGAGTCGGAACCGCACACGGTTCCGTACCATCATACTAGATGGCGCTAGTTTCTTCAGTTCCGTACAAGATGGCGCTAGTTTCTTCACGTTTCAGACAAATAGAAGTATATCATCTGTGAAAATATCAACAGTCTAGCTATCACGGTTCATAAAATACAGCCTGGTGACAGACGGACGGACGGACGGACAGCGGAGTCTAAGTAATAGGGTCCCGTTTCTACCCTATGCGTACGGAACCCTAAAATGATAAATGAAACTGTGTTTATCTATTTATTTGGCTATCTATCTTATCTATGGTTTTTACCCAACTGTGCCAGAAGGAGAGTAATGTTTTTCAAGTGTATGTGTGTCTGTGTATTTCTTTGGCTCTGTTGTCTCAACGGTTTGATGGATTTAGGAGTGGGATGTATCGTTAGATTCGTCTTGATCCTGTGAGTGACATAGGATACATTTTTACCCAGTGGGCCAAACAAGAGGGGATTTTAAATTTTAAATTTATTCGTTTAGATAACTCAATAATAGCGTCGGTGGCGTAATGGCTAGTACCGCCGCCTCCTGTCCGGGAGGTCGTAGTACGAACCTGCCACGTACCAATGTGATTTCGAATTTAGATTTCATATGTACGTTTATCCGACGCTCTTACGGTGAAGGAAAACATCGTGAGGAAACCTGCACACGCCTGCGTGGAAACTCGCAGGTTGTGTGTGAAGTCGACCAACCCGCACTGGGCCCGCGTGGTTGACTAAGGCCCGATCGCCCTGATTCAGGGTGGGCTCGAGCCCCTCGGTGGGGACGTATATGAGCTAATATGAATGAAGATAACTCAATTATGGAGAAAGTTGTACAATTCCATCATCTCTAGACTGTTATAAATTTTTTTCGGTTTTCAGTGGAAAAGTCTACCTGCAATAAAAACATCATCATCATCGCATCAGCTCATATACGTCCCCACCGAGGGGCTCGTGCAGGTTTCCTCACGATGTCTTCCTTCACCGTTAAAGCAATCGGTGAGTAAAATGTACGTAAGTTTCGAAAAACTCATTGGTAAATTGGCCGTCCGGAATTGAACCCGGCACCTTTGGTTAGGAGGACCGAGTCGTTACCGGTTGAGCCACAATAAAAACAACCTAAGTACGATTTTTTGGAAGTTAACAAAACACATCTAAAACGCCTTTAATTAAATGAGGTAAATAAATGAACTTCGAATGGAAAATAAATATACTCCATGGATTACGGTAAGCTGATTTTGAGCAATGGCCTTCGGGTATTGGGCCCGTGGATTTGGCTCTCCTTAATTAGAGAGGAATGGCGCAGGGTCGGATTAAGATATTTTTTTAGCCCAATTGGTCGCGGAAAGCCGCTGGATGCGGGCAGCGCAGGACCGGTCATCGTGGAAATACTTGGGGGAGGCCTTCGTCCTGCAGTGGACATCTTTCGGCTGATATGATGATGATACAGTATGGACACTCCCTGCCGCTCTCAAGATTGCGACTTCGCCCCCTCGTCACTCAGATTAATACAGATTGGTTACAGTTTGGTTGTCGAACGTATAGGATTTCGCCACCATTTTGTTTGTTCCGTTATTCCTTTTTTGAAATGTCGTTTCTGGCCCGTTGTATAACGTGTCCATGGTGTGCCGTGATTCATCTCACCATCTGATGGTAAGTGACGATGATGTCGAAGATGGAAGTTACCGAGATTCCCAAATGCAATGGGGAACTGACTATCTAATCTTCAAGCCGGAACACATTAACGTTGATAGCATTGATGTTTGCCGGCAAGACTTAGATAAGATGATGTTAGCTGGCCAGACGGGCTTAGAAAATACCATTCCACCTAACAAACCGAGTCTTACAAAGTTAGACTCCACTGGAAATCGAACCCGCAACCTCCTAAAGTAAAGGTACTTAACCAATACGCCTTGGGGTTGGTTTCAATGCCATGTATGTAGGAAACGGTTTAGAATAGCGTATCAAAATGTTATCTAACGCGTAATCCAGTAAATGAAGTTTCTCAGTAAATAAGAAAAACTGCAGCTTGTCTTTCGTTACCGACTTCAAAAAGGAGGAGGTACTAAGTTCGACTGTATATTTTTTTTTATGTATGTTCACCGATTTTTCCGTCAATTGTGGACCGATTTTCAAAATTCTTTTTTAATTCGAAAGAGTATACTCCCGAGGGGGTCCCATTGTCACCAAGTCAGGATCTGATGATGGGATCCTAGGGAAATCGAAAGCAACCCTCAAATTACTCATTACGTAGTCACTTATTACGTGATTCATATGTTTTCTAAAGCTATTAAAATACTTGCGTCGGTTAGTCATCATCTCATGTTGGTAAGCTGATGTAGGAAGGTACAACTCCTTAACTGTGAGAGTTGGAGGAAAACTCTTTCAATATTATACATAGATATATTCGTAGGTATGCATAGACCGATAATTGTATTCTTTCAGGTTATTCAGATGAGCTGATGATGGACGATTAAACTCCTTAACTTACGTGCTGCTGAGATGATAATGGAAGCCACAGGACTCTGTATCTGTTAATGAACACATGTATTACGATTTGATAATTCCTATTGGTGAGTAAGTGATTGGGTTTGCCGTTGTGAGATAGATAGCATTATAATTTATCACTAAAAATAAAGAAAATTTAAATAAAAGTTTAAAAAAACTAAAAACCTAAAAATTTCTGACATCGACAGGTTTTAGTTTTAAAATGGAGCTACGTTTGGTTGGAAAGGGCTTACCAATTATTGTGAATTAAAAAAAACACTAGCCTCCTGGAGACATTAAATTTCCATTTTGAGTGTTGTTCGAATAAATTTGAACATTAAAGAAAAGGTAAAAAAAAACTAAAAACCGACTTCAAAATGTAATTTACTCAATGAACTAATTTTATTATACTTAAATACACAACATTAACCAACAATAATAATAACCGCTAGAATGTGGCACTCTAATAATGTCATTGTCGTTGACTGTGAAACCGTTTTTCGGATCCTCCACAGACACGGGATATAGAGAGCTGATGTTTAGTATAAACTGGAATTTCTCAGAGAATACTCAGAAACTGGCATAATTATGGCTAAATTAATAATCTAGAATAAGTTTACAGCAAATTATATCTTTAACTTTGGTATACTTATGGGTGCCTAATATTTCACATTATTACCTGAAATAATTATAAAATAAAACAGTATTTGAGTCATTTATTACATTAAATAATACTTTATTATATTTATAATCATATAATATAATCATACAATACAAAACTCACATGTTACAGTACATATTTTTAACTCGAAACTGTCACCGCGACTGCTGTCGTATTTCAACTAAAGAATAATTATTATTTTTATACTATGACCACTCCAGACCATTGGCATCATAGCTGTCGCGAAATTAAAGTCTGTTGAGCGGCCAAGAAACGGTTTCTACACAGATAAGGAAAATAAACAATCGTCCGTTTTTCGGATTCTCCACAGACAAGAGGATAATCACAGCGTGCAGTGTGGTGGCAGACACGCGGAAAGGACGCTGATGCCCATCCTCCATCTATACCCCCCTTAGCTGACTCTTAAAACAATCTCAGGAAGAGATAGTTTACCACAGAACCAAAGTATATAATATAAGACTAATATACAGTGTGGACACTCCCTGCCGCTCTCTAGATTGCGACCTCACCCCCTCGTCACCCAGATTGATACGAATTTTGGTTCTCGAACGTATGGGATTATGCCGTGATTTTGTTTGCTCCGTCATTTGTTTTAGAAATTAATGTCATTTCACGACCGTTGTATGCAGTGTCCGGGGTGTGACAGAACATACATTGGAACATTTTACTAAAACAAATATTTCTCTAAAATCGACCCTGTTTATACCGAAACCCGAGCTGGCCCTCACCCCCCAAACGGTTCGGAAACGGTGAAAATGGAGAAACAAAAGGAAACACTTACGTAGAAGGAAAACTCAAGGATGAGATTCTAATCAATTACGACGAGTGATCTTACTTGGGTTCTCAGAGTAAGTACTCTGATTTAGAAGTTCCACCAATTTTGATCCCACAAAGAAAAAGGATAAGTGAATGTTAAATCTATTTGAGAAGCTTAACAAACATGTTTAGAAGGCTTCGACAAGGTTCTATTTTGTCTAAGTTTGAAGGTTTCGATTTTAATAATCACTAGCTGTTTCCCGCGGCTTTACCCGCATGGACAACGTTTCTATTACTTTTAGAGGGTGCGCAGTGCGCGAGCCGTAAACCTATGTGTTAATCCAGGTCCTGATCTGTCTACCTACCAAATTTCAGCCAGATCCGTTTAGTAGTTTTTGCGTGGATAAGTAACAAACATACACACTAACAAACTTTCGCCTATATATTAGTGTGATTAGTGTGATAGTAATGGGGGTTTCAGTTTCGATGAAATATAATGGACCTGCCCTATTTATACATTAATATCATAAAAAAAATAGTCTAATACAACTACATGCAAAGACACACTCACGACACTATAGTCTTACCCACGGATCAGATAAATAAGGTTTATCTTATCCGTGGTCTTACCTGACACTACGTCTCTTTATTTTTTCATTTTTGGATTCTCTTAAAGATGTCTGCCAATGTCATGTCAGTCATGGGAGTGACACTTCAGCAGATGGCCAGTTTTGCCGAATTTAGCTATTTTCCTGATGATGGGCTAGACAACAAAAACACCATCACCAACACATAATTATACAGGATGTAATAAAATTGGTGTAGGAACCGTTAACTGGGGCATCTACTCATCATAATGAGCAACTTTTCCCAAGGAACCCATAGCCAATTCTCAAAAATAAATTCGACACTCCATACAAAAATGTTTAAAATCGGTCAGTCAGCTGATCGATTTGTATGAAGAGTTCAAAAAAAAATTTGCCATTTCAGCAAACTCTTAGAACAAAAGTTGTTCGGTATGATGAGTAGAAGCCCCAGATAACGGATCCTACACCAATTTTGTTACACCCGTGTATATTTAACTATTGGATAGTTATATTACATGTACTTAAATAAGTCAGGTATACTTAAATGATATATAATAATAATATATTTAACAATTAAATCACACAATTCATTGAGGAATGGGGAGTCTATAAGAGAAAGCAAAGACTTTGTGGCGGCAACTGCAGTAACCCGCCACTGAACATTAACACAAGCGACGAGAGAACAAAAGAAATACGACACCTAGAACGCGCTATTAGAATTTCTTCAGCTACAAATACCAATCATCAACGATTGGTCCACGGCCGGACCCCAGGCATACCACCTCGCCTGGCGGAGCTATCTCCCTTTGCTCTCGTCGAGTAGGAACGCACCGTTCCTAAAACTTTAAATTAGTAGGACGAGGAATAAAAGGAGTTAGAGCATCATAATATAGGGAATATAAACGGAATGGACAGCAGAAAAAATATTACGGTCAAAGGGGACATTTTTTTTAACTAACTATTTTCTTTAATTTTCCTGAAAGTGACGAAATCTTATGCGGGGAAAATCTAGTCCCAAATATTACATTAGTAACGAATAAACTGCTGCGATAACTCTAGAGCTTTAAAATTAAAAACATATATATTTTTTATCTTTTGGCTCCATACAAATGCATATATTATTATAAACTTTGTTACTGCTCTCGCTTCCGCTGATTTCGTGCCCGCAGCCTTTTCAATGTTAGTCGGAACCCAGATGGAAATCCTCATCAAAACGATTCATATAAACCCAAACACGATTATTACACCTTATAGTAATATATTTTGGGTTTACTATTTAGTACGAAATAAGTTCCGTTTAAACATGAGGCAGTAAATAGTGGTACAAATCACGGCCAAACCGAATTTTCCGTTTACTATTTAAAACAATTCTTATAAACCCAATCACGGTGTAGCTACTGTACCAAGGTTAAAACACCTTATAGCAATTCATTTTGGATTTACTATAATAACGAAATTAGTTCCGTTTATACATGAGGTAAAAGCGTCGGTGGCTCAACCGGTAACGACTCGGTCCATCTAACCAGAGGTACCGGGTTCAAATCTGGACGGCCAATGTACCAATGAGTTTTTCAAAAAACTTACGTACATACTTACCGATTGCTTTAACGGTGAAGGAAAACATCGTGAAGAAACCTGCACACGCCTGCGAAGAAACTCGAAGGTTGTGTGTGAAGTCGACCAACCCGCACTGGGCCCGCGTGGTCGACTAAGGCCTAATCGCACTGATTCAGGGTAGGCTCGAGCCCCTCGGTGGGGACGTATATGAGCTGATATAATAATACATGAGGTAATAAGTAGTGGTTCAAATCACGACCAAACCGAATGTTCCGTTTACTAGTCAAAACAATTCTTATAAACCCAAACACGATGTAGCTACTGTACCAAGGTTAAACACCTTATAGTAATTAATTTTAGGTTTATTATTCTAACTAAAAGAGTTCCGTTTGAACATGAGATAGTAAGCAGTGGTTCAAATCACGGCCAAACCGAATGTTCCGTTACCTGCAGAAAGATCTGCAACTTAAGATCTGATCGTCAACAGGACTTCGGCGGTATGCAATTTGAGCTGAATTTTGTATACTCGTTTAGTTTGGATAACAATGCATGGTTGGCTAATTAGTGACGTCATTCTAAATCCAATATGGTGGACTCCCAAAGATGGTCGACCAGTTATTTCTTACGCGCACACATGATATGGGTATCAAATAAAAAGTTTTGCTGAGAAAAATACGAAATAATAAAACTTATTTTCAAAAAAAGCTTGTACGTTATAGTTTTTTGGTTTTTCGAAATGATGTTATTTTATCGTGAAAGAGTAACAAACATACAGATAAATGCAGGTGTGTCAGACCCATTAAACAATCGGCGTGATTTAAGTTCAACGACATACCAAGTATTACACCTAAAATGTAATGTTAGTTGTGCTGTTTTGAATTTTGGATTTACTGTAGTAACGAAATGAGTTCCGTTTAACATGAGGTTTAACCGCCTCCGTGGCGTAGTGGTTAGTCCATTCGTTTCACACCAGGAGATCGCAGGTTTGATTACCAGTGGGGCCAACTTGTAAGACTCGGTTTGGGTGGTGGTAGGGCATTTTCTTAACCCGCCTGGCTAACTATAACCATCTTATCTAAGTCTTGCCGCCAAACATCAGTGTTAACAACATTGATGTGTTCCGGCTTGAATATAATATAGCCAGTTCTCCATTGCGTTGGGGAATCTTGGTAAGCCCGCTACCATCTTCGGCATCATCATCACTTACAATCAGGTGAGATGATGCCAAGGGCTTACCAAGTGTGAATAATAAAAGTAAGGTTTATGTGGTTTAAATCACGACCAAGCCAAATAGCCAAATATGCCGTTCGCTAGTCCATGATTGTCCGCAGAATGATTTGCAATCTGATCATCAACAAGACTTCGGAGGTATGAAAGACCAAAAATCGATACCAATTGACCTCTTAATGTGGAACAGTTTTATTGCGAGGAGGGTTAACATTTTCTAGTACATTTTAGGTCTATTTATTGTCTAATTAAACATTGTGAGGAAACCTGCACACGCCTTCGAATAAACGCCCGATCGCTCTAATTCAGGGTAGGCTCGAGCTCGGTGGGGACGTATATATGAGCTGATGTGATTGTCTAATTTACTATGTTGTAATTATCCTAAGGCGGCTACCTAGTATTCGCTTAACATCACAATTAGTCACCCACCACGTGTATATCATTCCTCGCAAACGCAATGCGTCCAAAGCTTCTAAACATGTGAAAAGTGTCTAATTATTATATCATCATCATCAACAGTATAATTCCACTGCTGATTAAAGGCCTCTCTTAAGGATTCCACAGGGACAGGTCATCCAATGCCTTCCCACGACCTTTACCAGGTCGTCGGTCCACCGAATGGCAGGCCTGTCTACGCTGCGTATTACGGTGAGCGGTTACCACTCGAGAACTTTATAACCTCAAGCTGCCCCCCGCCCGCCACTTGTGATTAGTAACTCTGTGAGCGATGTTGGATAATTTATCTCTACTAGGGGTCTCCTAGTTTCTGATTTAATCACAAAGGGAAACTGGGAGCATAGTTTTCACTCTGAGAACTCGCTTTGTGTAGAAATGTTATTTATTATATTATTTTTTTATTACTTTTTTTTGTATTTGTAAGAGACAAACATTCATTTACAGATATAAACTAACAACAATATTACTTAAAGATCTATAGTCTCCCGTCTTAAATATAGTGATTAATTGATTAACACCATGAATAAGTAAGATAAGATGATCATGACTGCACCACCACAGAAGTGGCAACAGCAACCAGAAGCAGACAGCAACAAAACTCATACATTAGCCAAAGTATGCTCATAAGTAGAAGTAATTCATATAATCTATCTTTTTCTATCGATTTTTTCACGTTTTAGACGAACATTTATAAGAATATGAAATTTTCGTTATGCGGTAGTTCCTTAATTTAAAAACACAAGTTAAAACAAAATTTGGTGTCCTATCGGTATTTAGATAATCTTATAATTACCCAACTTTAATACCTGCGTTTTGAAGTTTGAAACTTGGACACAGACACGTTTAATTTTCGATATCGAATTCGAGATGACTTGTGATTTAAACAGATTCCCAAATCACACCGCCCCCGCCGTTTTAATAAAAGTTTTATCCGACTTAGACCTGATTTTACTTTGAGAAATCGGCGTTCGTTAGTCGTTTTTGTTTAAGTCCTAAGTTGGATTTTCAGTTGGGTACTTATAATTTGTTTTGTGATTTGTAGGTATAAATATTTTCTCCTTCTTCAAATTTAAGAGCTAATGCTCTTGTCGGTGGAGCAATCTCACAATAAATATTTTCAATAATTACAAAATTTGTATTTATATTTCTAATAGGCCTGCGATTTCTTCACCTACTTCGATATGATTTTTATGACTGTATTTAAAGGTGTGCGGAATTAAGTTTTTTCAAAGAATCATTCAGTTGAACTTTGTGTTAAAATTTCGTCGAAATCTGTTCAGTATTTACTAGCTTTTATTTAACTTGCAATGTTCGTATGTTTACTTCCCCAACGGTTATCTATTATACGTGCCCCGCCCACTGCCACTTAAGTTTATCGATTCTGTGAGCTATGTTGGTCACCTTGGTTCTACGAATCTCCTCATTTTTTTCGATCGCGTAGGAAAACTCCAAGCATAGCTCGCTCCATCGGCCTTTGGGTGACCTTGAGCATTCTTATTAGGCCCATAGTAAACGATCATGTCTGTATGGCATCATCATCGGCGATACTTCCCGTTAAAACAAAAAACAAATCGGTTCTTGCTCCCCAAGAAAAAAAAAGAAGTGAGGTCTACCAATGTCACTTGGTGGAGGACGGTGGCTCTAGAAGCCGATTCTTTTGGAAAAAGCTGGCTAGAAATAATCGCTGTCACCTTGTTGGTGCGAAATAGTGGAGTTATGTCTATAAA
This sequence comes from Coleophora flavipennella, assembly GCA_947284805.1. Taxonomy (NCBI): domain Eukaryota; kingdom Metazoa; phylum Arthropoda; class Insecta; order Lepidoptera; family Coleophoridae; genus Coleophora; species Coleophora flavipennella. Next base: position 6,082,251 of record OX369266.1, read on the forward strand.
CTTTTAATACTTAAAAGTTTATTGCATGCCTAATACACCTTGAGGGGATTTGTATTCACTTCATTTGCTTTATGATTAATTTTGTGTATCTTTTCTAACTTTGGAGCTTTAAACTAAGATTGAAGACGGAGTTGTGAAACATTAAACTTTAAGTAGAACCCTGCAAAGTACCTATGTAGAATCCATTTGTTGACTTTGAAACTTGTAAAGTAGGCTCTGATTACTACTTTCCCCAAAGTTTAGTAACTCAATATGTATATCATCATCGACGGACGTCCACTGCTGGACATAGGCCTCCCCTAAGGATTTCCATGACGACCGGTTCTGCGCTGCCCGCATCCAGCGGCTTCCCCAGACCTTCACCACGTCACCGATCCACCGAGTGGGAGGCCTACCTACGCTACGTTTTCGGTAGCCTGGCATTTTTCGCACCCCATGCCCCACCGTTACCTCGACCGTTACCGGAGGCAGAAATAGCGGGACCGCCGGGGACTGGGGGCCGTTTTTTGGTAGTGTTTTTGGTTGAACGTGTGCGGGTTGGTCGACTTCACACACAACCTTCGAGTTTCTTCGCAGGCGTGTGCAGGTTTCCTCACGATGTTTTCCTTCACCGTTAAAGCAATCGGTAAGTATGTACGTAAGTTTTTGAAAAACTCATTGGTACATTGGCCGTCCAGATTTGAACCCGGTACCTCTGGTTAGATGGACCGAGTCGTTACCGGTTGAGCCACCGACGCTTCTCGGATATAATGGAACTAAATAACTTTTGAAGAGCTTTAAGTACCAGTGTTCCACCTGCTTTCAGAAGTTTAGCCGTAATTTCATCATCACCTTGCCTTGGTGCCTTGTTGTTCTTGAGCCGTTTGAGAGCCATTCTAATCTCATACAGGCTGAAGTCCGGGATATCTTCGGTATAGTTTAGAGTTAGTCTGGCTCTTGGGTCTTTAGCCAGATCGCTGACAGGCAAACGTGTGGTTTTGTACAATTGTCTGTAGAACTTTTCAACTTCTTCCATCAACTCTGTCTTAGACGATATGATCCTGCTATCCTCAGTCTTCTGCTTGGTCAGTTGGCTTTGTCCAACAGACAGATCTCTCGCGAACATTTTTGAGCCTTTGTTGTGCTCTGGGACAGTAGTAGCAGGAAATAGTGCAGGTTTCCGGATTTAATAATCACAGTTTCTTCCCCCTTTCTTCGGACTTCCAACAATCATCGTAATCTGCTCAATTCTTCCTTTAGTTCTGTCAGCTTGGCGTCGATCCGTAGTGTGCGCGTGTTGTAGGTTGCCAGGGCCAGAGGTCTGGATTGGTAGTCTGAGATTCTTCGCACTCCATGTTCTGCTGTTACCTTGACCGCTACCAGAGCCAGGAATAACGGGGCCGCCGGGGACTAGGGGCCGCTTTTTTAATGTGTTGATCGTTGGGGGGTGTTGCCGTTATCACCACGCTTAGCAGGCAGGTTGGCAATCGCAGAGTGCTCTGCCATCATAAACAGAAGTGCGGCATCTGCAATAAATGTCGCTAAGATAAGATATCGTTGGAATCAGTATTCTGTTGCCTTTTTAATCAACAATATATGAAAGCGGCATCTAACTCTAATTATTTTAAATTGAAACATGATTTCGGCGTATGTTTGCCACATGAAACCAGATAAAACAGCGGGACCTGCAAAATCATAATATAAAACGCGGCAACTACCATCGGATACCGCGTTTTAATTCTGTTTATGAAGATGCCGCTTGTATACTCGGAAATTTCTACCGTTTCGTAAACATTATATGCCAGTGACACTTGTCTCTCAGTCGAAGTTCAGCCAAGTTATCGTGGTCATCATTGTGATTAAATTGAATTGAGTGTGATAGACACCTATATTACAAATTCAGATATAGCACAGGTACGATTTTAATTCACTATTTCGAGCCTGGTCACACCTATATGAGTGCTGACAATTTTCACCATCAAATAGAGTTATCTCTTAAAAGCAGCTGCAGCTCACGGATTGGACGCTGCTGGTCATCCTCCGTTTTAAGTCCCTTAATCGACTCTTACGACAAGTATTGGAAGAGATGACATGGCCCTATTTTAAGCCGGGAGCCATACAGATATGTCGAGTGTATTTTAGTCAAAATGATGTTAATTATTGTTTTAATTTCCTTGCTTTGTTTGAATAAAGCACTGTGCAAAACTCGGCCGGAGCAGCAATTGCTGGATTCGTATCATAATTTAAAAAAAACTTAATTACCCGACTGCGTTTCTGTTTAATTTGGTAATGTAAAAGCCTTAAAACAATAAAGTCGTCATACCCGATTGCACTTAAGAATCGCCAAAGTTGCTAAGGCGATGCTTATAAGCGTCAAATTCATACAAAAAATTACAATTTAGACCTTACATAATAGTCTTTAGATTTTTTAACGACACCCCTCAAGCTAAAATCCATCGAGCCGTTCAGGCTGCAGAGCGTGCCAAACATTTGAATTTGGCGCCGAAAGTCCGCCTATTTTGTTTTTTTTTTATATAACCAGTGTCACTCTCACAGTAAATACTAATCTAACGAACCTCTCAAGCTAAATATATCAAGCCGTTCAGGCCGCAGTGCGTGCAAACAATTATACATACATACTCTCGAAAAACATAACCTCCTTCTGGCGCAGTCGGGTAATTAAAGGTCTCACCTGCGGTTTTCCCTTCAAACTCTACTCATCTAGCAATTGTTTACTTTCACGGCTTCGTCAGTAATGTTCTATTAAGCGGTGCTTGCCCTCATCCACTTAAAATACTTAAAATGATTAAACTACTGACCCCCAGCCCCCAGGTGAAGCGCTTACCCTAAAACTTTCTAACGCGAAATTCCTTCACCAATAAAACTCAACTGTTGGCTACCTAGCTGCTGCTTAAATTTTATGCGCGTCATAAAGAACTAACTCTCCCCAGTGACATTTTATCTCGAGGACCGGGCGTACCGATTTGCTTCAAATTTCCTCATCTCAAATACGTTTACCAATTTAAAAAATGGAATAAGGCCGGACGGCTTAACCCTGGTGCCATGGCAGAAAGGAAAGTGCCTGCTTTAGGGGGCAACGTGCGTCAGCACTTTTGCTGTCTCACACCTAACCCGCACGGTGCGTTTGGCTGGGGCTGCTGCTGAATTCGCGGCGGCCAAGAAACATGTTAAATACACGGGGTTGGAGGTAAATTACAGCTTTCCGCTACTGGCGTATGAGATAGCAGGCTGCTGGGGTTCAGAGGCATTGGCCTTTATAAAGGAGATTGGCCGTCGCCTTCGAGAGAGGGGGTGTGACGCTCGCTCCGGGTCCTACCTGCTGCAAAGGTTGTCTAATTGCCATCCAGCGCGGCAACGCGATTTGTGCCATGGGCTCCTTTGCGGCTGGTTCGACTCGGGGTTTCGATTTTTATTTAATACTAACTTTTTCCCGCGGCTTCGCCCGCGTGGACATCGTTTTTATGACTGTCTTTAAGGGTGATTAGTAAATTATGTCTTTTCCCAACTACTCACCCATCTCTGTGCAAAAAATCACAACAATCGGATATTTTTTTAGTTCCCTCAGGAACTGCATCAAATTATGCTATTTTCCCGGGATAAAAAGTAGCCTATGTCCTTCTCCGTGACACAGGCTACCTTCATGCCAAATTTCATAAAGATTGGTCAAGGCGTTGAAGCGTGAAAAGGTAACAAACAAACAAACACATTTTCACATTTATAATATTAGTAAGGAATTTCAACCGACTTCAAATAGGAGGAGGTTCTCAATTCGAATGTATGTTGTTTTTTTTGTATGTTTGTTACGCGATATCTCCGCCGTTTGTGAACCGATCAGGATCAGGTTTGGGGTTGGTGTTAGCAATGCTATCGAATCTAAAACATTTGATACGTAAGTAGCTGTGTACTGGTACCGACCTCAAAAATAAATTTAGGCACCTAATTTAATTCGTACCCAACTTTGATTTCGTTATTGTTGGTCAATGTCGTGTATACGTATATTAATATTATTTCCTAATTTTGAGTGAATTTCATTTTGAAGTCGGTTTTTAGTTTTTTAAACTTTTATTTTTATTGTTAGGTTGGGTTAATTAAGTTAGGTTTTAAATTAGATTTTTTATGATTAAGGTTAGATATAGACTCTCCCATACTAAGTTGGCTGATCAGCTGATCGAGTTAGTATGGGAGAGGCAATTTTTTTTTTGCGATTTGAATATGGGTTCCATGGAGAGAGTTGTTCAGTTTGATGGGTACAAGCCCACCTTAAAGTATCAACACACCTTTACGTTACACCCTGTATAAATGTATTGTACTAAACTACATAATAGTAAATCTAATATATAAAAATAAGTCGGGTTTTCCTTCCTGACGCTATAACTCCAGAACGGCTGGACCGATTTGGCTAATTCTTTTTTTGTCGAGTTCGTTATTGTCAGGAGAAGGTTCTTATGTAGGGTAGGGTAGTGTAGTGTAGGGTAGGGTAGGGTAGTGTAGGGTAGGGTAGGGTAGTGTAGGGTAGTGTAGTGTAGGGTAGTGTAGTGTAGGGTAGTGTAGGGTAGTGTAGTGTAGTATATGTAGGGTAGGGTAGGGTAGAGTAGGGTAGAGTAGGGTAGGGTAGTGTAGGGTAGGGTAGTGTAGGGTAGGGTAGTGTAGGGTAGGGTAGTGTAGTGTAGTGTATGTAGGGTAGGGTAGGGTAGTGTAGGGTAGGGTAGGGTAGTGTAGGGTAGGGTAGTGTAGTGTAGTGTATGTAGGGTAGGGTAGTGTAGGGTAGTGTAGGGTAGTGTAGGGTAGGGTAGTGTAGGGTAGGGTAGTGTAGGGTAGGGTAGTGTAGGGTAGGGTAGTGTAGTGTAGGGTAGAGTAGTGTAGTTTAGGGTAGGAAAGTATAGGGTAGGGTAGTGTAGGGTAGGGTTGGGTTGTGTAGTGTAGTGTATGTAGGGTAGGGTAGGGTAGTGTAGGGTAGGGTAGTGTAGTGTAGAATAGTGTAGTGTAGGGTAGGGTAGTGTAGTGTATGTAGGGTAGGGTAGGGTAATGTAGGGTAGGGTAGGGTAGTGTAGGGTAGGGTAGTGTAGTGTAGGGAAGAGTAGTGTAGGGTAGGGTAGTGTAGGGTAGGGTAGTGTAGTGTAGGGTAGGGCAGTGTAATGTATTGTAAGGCGGCACGTAGTTCGCCTGGACAGCTAGTTAAGTAATAAACATTATTAAAAAAATAAAAAATCCGGGTTTACAGAAATATTACCTCTCTTTTTAAGGCAGTCGAGTAAAAATGTATGTGTGATCAAGACGAATCTAACGACACCTCGCACTTCTAAATCTAACAAGCTGGCTACACGCTCAGCCAAAAAAACATTAATACATACGTACGCATACATAGAATACACCCGTTAAACGTTACCCTCCTTTTTAGGGTTCCGTACCCAAAGGGTAACAACGGGACCCTATTACTAAGACTTCGCTGTCCGTCCGTCTGTCTGTCCGGCTGTCACCAGACTATATTTCATGAACCGTGATAGCTAGAAAGTTGATTTTTTTTACAGATGATGTATTTCTGTTGTCGCTATAACAACAAAACCAAAATATTTGAAAAAGTGAAAAAAAAATAGCGTAAAAGGTCTCCATACAAAAAACGTGTTTTTTTCAAACATGAAGAATCTAGCGCCATCTACTATGATGGTACGAAACCCTATGTATGAGGTTCTGGCTCGCACTTGGCCGGTTTTAGGCATTCTGGTAAAAATTGAGTTTTAATGACAACTTCGAAGAGTTCAAATTGAATTGAGTCAAACCTGATTGGAAAAATTGCGTTTTAATGACAACTTCAAAGAGTTACGTCCAAATTGAACTGAGTCAAACCTGATTGGATGAGGTTTGAATCATTGAATTACTACTACTAGTTAGAATGGATGTAGCTAACTACAATGAAAGTGAAATCCTGTTTTTTTTGACAATAGGGGATCGGACTGCATCAAAAATAAAATCTGAAATATGATTTCCTAAATTGCTCTCCTCTTGAAGTTTCAAAAAACCTTACTTCTTTTGTTTTTCCATCACGTCTTCAATTTTTAATTGATCAAATTCACAAAATAAGTTCGTCAATGACGCTTAAAATCTATGACGTCACTTGTGGGTATTTCAAACATTTTTAGAACAAAATTTCGTTTTTGACAGATCGTAAAAAGTAAGTCAAATGACTAGCAGTCCGATCCCCTATTACTGCTAACTGACAGATAAGTGTTCTTTAAGTTGCATCAAATTACTACTATCTTTAACGTCATTCAGAGCCCGCTAGAGTTAAAAATCTCATACAAACTTAGTATTTGATTCATTTGTTAACCAAAAAAACGATTTTGAAATAATTTTATATCGATAATCGGATGACGTATATATCTGTGTCAGAATCGCATTACTTTTTTGAAAAACGAAATAGGAATCCATTAATATACACTAATATTGTAAAGAGGAAAGATTTGTTTGTTTGTCTTTAATAAGCTCCGAAACTACTGGACCGATTTGAAAAATTCTTTCTTCGTTGAGAAGCTACACTATCCGCGGATGCTATAGGTTACATTATATTTTCAAAAAATTAGGGATCCTTTCTAAAACTCAAAAAATGTGACCCCAAGCTGTAAAAAATCACCTAAAAATTCCTGCAATATCTACAAAAAGTAGTGTAGTGTAGTGTAGTGGTAGTGGTAGTGGTAGCGGTAGTGGTAGCGGTAGTGGTAGTGGTGGCGTTAAACTACTGGACCGATTTGAAAAATTCTTTCTTCGTTGGGAAGCTACACTATCCGCGGATGCTATAGGTTACATTATATTTTCAAAAAATTAGGGATCCTTTCTAAAACTTAAAAAATGTGACCCCTGAGCTGTAAAAAATCACCTAAAAATTCCTGCAATATCTACAAAAAGTAGTGTAGTGTAGTGGTAGTGGTAGCGGTAGTGGTAGTGGTGGTGGTAGTGGTAGTGGTGGCGTTAGTGGTAGTGGTGGTGGTAGTGACAATGGTATTGGTAGTGTAGTGGTAGTGGTAGTGTAGTGATAGTGTTAGTGGTAGTATATCTACACTAATATTATAAAGAGGAAAGATTTCATCATTTGTTTCTCCGAAACTACTTGACCGATTTGAAAAATTCTAGCGGGCTCTTAATGGCTATATCTTAAGACAGTCACAGCCTGTTTTATGGCATGACAGCGAACCCTTTTGACGGTGATTGGATGAGGTTTGCATACTCATACAGCGTGTAAAGAAGGAGCACTAATACTTAAAGGTGGGCATCTACTCATCAAACTGATTCATTGTGGAATAGTGCAAGAAAAAACCTAAATATGTTCAATATGTTCTGAACAACTTTTGTTGTGTCAATTTGCTGAAATCGCAAATTAATGGACTTTTTATACAAATCAATCAACTATTTGACCAATTATTTAAAGAGACGCCATTTTTTTTGGAGAATGTATGTTTCTTGGGGAAGTTTGTTAAGTTTGATAAGTAGATGCCCACCTTAAAGCATTAGTGCTCAGTTTTTTACACGTTATTTGTATAGACCAGGGGTTCCTAAACTTTTAAATTAACGGAACACCCATCACCATATCAAATGATTACATTAAATCAGTCACCATAATTTAAAAAAAAACTAAAACTTTTGTTGGATATATTTTAAAAGTGAAACACTTTACTTTTAAATTTAACTTTCAATGTGAAGAATGAACTAAACTGTTTTATCAACAATTGCCTTTTAGTTTACAATTATGACGCGGAACCCAGGACTTTTCTACGGAACCCACTTTGGGAATCGCTGGTATAGACAGTTATAGTCTTAAACTAGGCTCCCCCATTGTGGTGCCACTTTCAACGTCTTTAGCTCTGTCTTAAACAGTCACATAATACTTCATTAACAGTGACAGACTCCTTTTTTGACAGTTACTGCTAACTAACAGATATTCGTGTTATTCGGTGTACGACGATTTAACTTATTTGACAGGATTAAACTAAAAAGCATTCTTTCTTTGTCCTTTTGATAAAGAAAAAAAAGGACAGAATGGGTAAATTTAGTTTACTTCCGCCAAACAACTTAAATCGTGTTACATCGAATCGACTCCATTGGCTCCAAATTGGGTGCCATTTGCAACGATGACAGCCCTGTCCTTACTAAGTAACGTATAAGGTCTTTAGTTGCTTCATAAAGAGGTGAGTCCCCCGAAATTGCTGTTGAAAGATGACGTCGTTATTCATAATTCACGCTGGGCCTGCTTCATCAAGTTAACATGAATAAGTAATGGCGGGGGTGGTGCGAGTGATAGAGACGAAGCTATTATACAGGGTATAACAAATATGTGTAGGTCCCGTTAACTGGGGGTTCTACTCGTCATACTGAACAACTTTCTCCAAGGAACCCATAGTCAATTCTCAAAAAAAAATTGAACCCTCCATACTAAAATGCACAAAATTGATCGATCAGCTGATCGATTTGTATGAAGAGTAAAATATTTTTTTTACGTTTTCAGCAATGTCGTAGAACAAAAGTTGTTCATTTTGATGAGTAGAAGCCCCAGTTAACGGGACCTACGCCAATTTTGTTACAGCCTGTATAATAAGGCATATAGTCTTTAATTTGAAACAAAAAATGACAAGATATACAGGTGTAACAAAAATGGGATTAATAGATTAAATTAAACAACTTTCCACGAGGAACCCAAAATATACAAATCTAAAAAAAAAGGAATCTCCAGTACGTTCTAAAATCAGAGATTTGTTACCATAGATTGGTTATGCACTAACAAACAATATTTGAAAATCGAACCCGTTTACACACACAATAGGGGATCGGACTGCTAGTCATTTCAGTTACTTTTTATGATCTGTCAAAAACGAAATTTTGTTCTAAAAATGTTTGAAATACTCACAAATGATATCATAGATTTTTAGCGTCATTTACGAACTTTTTTTGTGAGTTTGATCAATTAAAAATTTAAGACGTGATGGAAAAGCAAAACAAGTCGTAAGGTTTTTTGAAACTTTAAGAGAAAAGCAATTTAGGAAATCGTATATCAGAATTTATTTTTGATGCAGTCCAATCCCCTATTAAAGGTTCCAAGCAAAGGTTCGCTTCCGTTGCACCGAATGCTAGTTAATTTGACAGTGTTTAAAATAAATAAAAAAATATTATTCACTAAATAGCATTTCTCGTACAAAAACATAAAAACTTATAAATTTAACATTTAACAATGGGTATTTTTTGCCTGAAATAAAGATTTATTATTATTATTTCAAGATATCAAATTTAAGCTACTCTGCTCACTTGGCACTAGGCAAAGTGGCAGGAGCACCTCCAGCGGAAGCACAGTCGGCTGGAGTTCAGTGCGACGGGGAGAGAAAGCGTCGAACTATCCGGGCATTATCGAGGAGGACTGCTTTCTGCATTGCTGCAATTATTGGTCTGCCTCGGAGATCCAGCCGCCTTAGGTGACGTTCAAGGTCGGCTGAAATTAACCCGTTCACGGATAGGACTACGGGGATGATTTCGGTGGATTCCACTCGCCACATATCAGTAACCTCGTGCGCCAGGTCCAGGTACTTGGTCCTTTTATCGGCATCAGCCTGCACGAGGTTTTCATCATATGGGATAGTGATATCAACCAAAAACACCCTTGACTGCGTCCGATCCATCAGCACGATATCAGGCTTATTCGAAGGAATAGTCCTGTCCGTGATGATGGGTCGGTCCCAGTAGAGCTTGGCGCGGTCGTTTTCGAGAACCGGCTCCGGCGTGTACTTGTAATACGGCAACCGCCGAGATATGAGGCCATACTTTAGAGCGATCTCTTGGTGTAGGATCCTGGCTGCTTGGTTGTGCCTGTGCAAATACTCAGTGTTGGCAAGCATGGAACAACCGGAGGTTATATGACGTAGGGTCTCCCCTGGTTGACGACACAACCGACAGACGTCCAAGGTGCCGTCTTTTATTATAAACCTCCTATAGTTGTTCATCTTGACCACCTGATCCTGTATTGCACAGACAAAACCCTCGGTCTCTGCAAAAAGATCTCCGAAGCGCAGCCAGTGCACGGAGGTCTTCTGATCTACGAAGGACCCACAAAGGGCCTTAAAGAACCTACCGTGCAGCTCTTTGTCTTTCCAGATGGCCTCTCGCTCAGCAGTGCTAAGTACAGCCGGCGCCTGCCAGTTCTCTTGGGCCATGAATAGAGGGGTTAGTCCTTTATCACAAGCCATGACAACTCTATGCAAGTCACTATCGACTTTCGTCAGGAAGTAACTTCGGAGGCTGCATATCTCGCGGTTGTGCATTTGTTTGGCACTTAGAAGGCCACGACCGCCATTCTTCCGCGGGATATACAGCCTCATCACTGACGACCTCGGGTGATGCATCCTATAGAGTGTCATAGTGGTGCGGACTTTTCGATCCAGGGCGTCCAGTTCGGTCTGTGACCATCTGAGTATGCCGAAGGTGTACAAAAGAACAGGCATGACGCAGGCGTTGAATGCTCGTATCTTGTTAACGCCCGACAAGTAGCTCTCAAGAACTTTTGTCAGGCGCTCCCAAAACACGTCACAAACCGCCTGTTTCACTCCCGCTTCGTGAACACCAATACTCTGCGACATACCCAGATACCGGTATGTATCAGTTTCAGAGAGGGTACGGATGTTCATGGAGTCGATTTGTACATGAAGGATCGCACACTTATCCACTCCTAGCTCCATGTTGATGGAACTGCTGAAATCACAAGTGATTTTCAACAGTTCCTCCAACCGCGTGGCATTTGGAGCGAACAGTTTGAGATCGTCCATGTAGAAAAGGTGGGTCATACGTGAATCACCTCTCCGAAACTGAAATCCCGTCCCCGACTTCTCAAGCAGAAAGTTGAGTGGATTCAGGGACAGGCAAAACCAAAGTGGACTCAGACAGTCACCCTGGAATATACCCCTCTTAATCCAAATCCGGTCCTCCGCATTCGACAACCGCTGACCATGGAGACTAAGGATCGTACTCCATTGCCCCATACACGATCCGAGGAAGTCTCGAACTGTCTCATCTATCTTGTTATTATTATTATTATTATTATTATTATTTTATTCTAAATTCATTTTTATATTTATCAAATTCACTAAATTAGTTCGTCAAGACAATGACGTCAGAAGTTTGTAACACAAAGAATTTCACAACAAAATTTCGTTTTTGACAGTTGATTAAAAGTAACTCAAATGACTAGCAGTCAAATAACGGATTGGCATAATTTTATTTGCTTCACTTTTTGGACGCATGTAACCTATCTACCTCCCCTTTGATGTAGCATATCTGACTAAAATGATGAAATATGGTCAATCCCCGGATAAATTTATAAAAAAAATTACTATGCCAAGTGGATTCTGAAGTTTCAATAAACGTTAAGGAGGTCATTAAACAATCCTTATTTATATTATAAATGTGAAAATGTGTTTGTTTGTTTGTTACCGATCTTGATAAAATTTGGCATAAATGTAGCCTGTGCCACGGGGAAGGATAAAGGTTACTTTGTATCCCGTAAAAATAGCATAGTCCGATACAGTTCCTGAGGGAACTGAAAAATACTCTTTTTGTGTATATTTTTTTGCACATTGCAACGGAACAATGCATTGTTATGATTTTTCGCACAGAGACGGTTGAAGGGGTGGAAAACGACATAATTTTCCAACAAGTATATCCTGATTCAGATCTGGGAAACGGAGGCGTCGCAGCGGAGCAACGGATTGACTGCGGTGGGAAGTGACTGCTTATAAAAATAGCCCGATCTGGGATAGGGGTCTAGAGAAAACTAATGTCCTCGCTCGCGAGCCGCTTGCGTCTCGCTCACCACTCACACTCAAAAACAGTCATGAAAACGATGCCCATGCAGGCGAAGCCACGGGCAAAAGCTAGTTGAAAGAAAATTAAATAGAAAATAGCGTAAGGCTTCGTGCGTATAGGCCGTTTTGGGATTCATGGAGCAAAATTTTCAGTACAAAAAGTAGAAGACCCAGTCAACGGCTTTTAATCCATTTTTTACACTCTCTAACTATAAATGAAAAACTGTCAATCCCGAACAAATAGATCGCGGGCAGCCACTGGATAAGGGCAGCGCAGTACCGTTCGTTTTGGAAATCATTGGGATGGGCCTTTGTCCAGCAGTGGATGTCTTTCGGGTAATAGGATGGTGACGATGATCACGAAAGTGCTATCTGACCGGTGTGTCCTAAATTGATTAAGGACTATGTTTTCTTCAAGCTTACTTCTAGGTACCTACCCACCGCCGTGGCGTAATGATTAAGTCGCGGGTTCGATTCCCGGCGGAGTCTAACTATGTAAGACTCAGTTTGGTTGATGGAAGAGCATTTTCTAAGCTAGCTAGCACCATCTTATCTAAGTCTTGCCGCCAAACATCAATGTTAACAACATATTGATGTGTTCCGGCTGAAAGATAAGATAGCCAGTTCCCCATTACGCTGGGGAATCTTGTTAAACCCGCTTCCGTCTTCGGCTTCAGGCAAGGCATTGATTGAAACAGTTGTCCCTGTTTTTGTGTTATGTGTTATAAGACTAATCGACAAAAAAAATTTGGAGGTTTAAATCGGTCTGGTTTTCCTGTACAATGCAAATCTCTGTTTTAAAAGAGGTTTCTTTGATATATTTTTTTCTGTTATAAAAGTTAGCGAATCGTATTTCTGCAACTGACAAAATTAAGTCATTGAAATCAAGAATCAGGTTACAAAATATCACTTTCATATGTTTTGTAATTGCTGAGAAAAATCGAGATCCCCGCAATAAGGGTAAGCCCGCTTCCATCTTCGGCATCATCGTCACTTACCATCAGGTGAGATGATGCCAAGGGCTTACCAATTGTGAATAAGAAAAAAAAACTAAATTTTCCAATTTGTCGCCTTCATCGTCACTTACCATCAGGTGAGATGTTGCCAAGGGCTTACCAATGTTATATATATAAAAGAAAGTCGTGTTAGTTACACCATTTATAACTTAAGAACGGCTTGACCAATTTTATGATTTTTGTGTTCTTGCATTTGTCTTCGTCGGGAATAAGATAATAAGTATTAAAATATGATATTCATCAATAAAAAAAATTTCAGTCAAAAAAGAATTGGTTGTAGTGTAGGTGTAGTGTAGTTAGGGTAGGGTAGTGTAGGGTAGGGTAGTGTAGGGTAGGGTAGTGTAGGGTAGGGTAGAGTAGGGTAGTGTAGGGTAGGGTAGTATAGTGTAGGGTAGGGTAGTGTAATATGGTGTATGTAGGGTAGGGTAGGGTAGTGTAGGGTAGGGTAGTGTAGGGTAAGGTAGTGTAGTTTAGTGTCAGCTGGAACGAAGTTCGCCGGGCCAGCTAGTTGTGTATAAAAAAAAACATTACTACCAAAAGAACCAAAGACTGAAATAAACTCGAAGCTGCAAAACAAACTATATTTTGATACTTTTGACTGTAGGTTCTTGGTGGAACATTATATCACTCATTTTGGTATATATATTTACACTAATTCCACAGAAATTGAATAAAACTTCACGTTATAATTTGTCAGCGACCTGTTCCGAACACCATCTGCAGGCAGACTATTTATTTACACAATGTGTGGGTCTGGGTACATACGAAATAAATTTTAGGGTTACCGGTTAATTAAAATATCTTCAGATTTGGTAAAAAATACCAATGCCAGGAAAATTATTACAGTAACGTAACAAATAAAAGTAAAATATAAAAAATGAAATGTAAATTGTCAAAAGCACGAAATTAAATGTCAATTATGTAACTGGTAACCCTAAAATTTATTTTGCATGTACCCACCCACACATTGTGTAAATAAATAGTCTGCCCGAAGATGGTGTTCGAAACCGGTCGCTGACAAATTTTAACGTGTAGTTTTATTCAATTTCTGTGGAATTAGTGTAAATAACATTTTAGACTTTGTCAGCGCAGTAGGTAGGTCTCCCTGCTTGCAGCATAATGTAAAGTCGGAGTCGGTTCGGCAAAGTGCACATAGCATGTTTTCAACCGTATCGTACTCATATTTTTCAAATTTTTCTCTGTGTTATTTGTACATACCTTTTCTTATTTTTATGTTGTCTGTGTGTATTTTTGTCGAATAAATGTTATCTTATCTTATCTCATCTCATCTCGCCTCGCCTCGCCTCACCTCACCTCACCTCACCTCATCTCATCTCATCTCATCTCACCTCACCACACCTCACCTCATCCAATCCCATCCTATCCCATCCCATCTCATCTCATCTCATCTTAAACACTAATGATATCTATGCATTAACTTTCACACAGACACTGGCCAGTACTTCAAAACAATAACAATGACAGTTATCGTGATTGAGAGCGATTTGCGTGGCCTTATCTGTTCTAGTTCACAAAGGCCTCCCAGATCTCACAAACTAAGGGGCCTCTGCGATTCAGGGGCCTCCATTGTCCCCTATTTATCTTGATGAGCGCTAATGACAATAGGGTGGCGCTGTGAATTAGTCTGTGAATTACTGGTTTGAACTGGCTTTAATTAAAAGCAGGTGGAATATAAATATCCTAAGAAATGGGAGGCACCAAGAATTTGCTTAAAACGTATGGATACAGCCAAATGACTTTAATTAGTGGACTAGCTCGCGCATACTTTAATACATATTATTAATACTCATCATATCAGCCGAAAAACTTCCACTGCTGGACAAATAATGCTTTTGTCCTGAGCAAGTTGGAGTACTGCGCAATCGTTTGGAATCCCTATGAAACTAAGTATTCTCGCATGATAGAAAGACTGCAGCGTAAGTTCGCTGGGTATCTCTATAAGCAAATGTACGGATATTACCCGTTTCACTTACCATCTCTGTTCGTATACGGCTCAGTCGGACTCGATACCTTGGAGCTTAGGCGGAAGTTGCTACTTGGTGTCTATTACTGTCTGCTTTTGCGGGGAAAAGTCAATAACTCTGAGTTGTTGAATAATATGAGTCTCTTTGTGCAACAAAAATACGTGCGCACGGGTCAGTGACGGCACCAGCTGTTTGCAGCGAGCGCTACACCAAAGTATATGTATTAGTACTAACATACAGTATGGCCACTTCCTGCCGCTCTCTAGATTGCGACCTCACCCCCCCGTCACCCAGATTGATACAGATTGGTTACAGTTTGGTTGTCGAATGTATAGGATTTCGCCGTCATTTTGTTTGTTCCGTCAATCGTTTTTTGAAATGTCATTTCTGGCCCGTTGTATGAAGTGTCCAAGGTGTGGCTACATCTTACTACGTCTAGGGCAATACATTTGCTCAATGGATTCGTTGCCGAGATCCAACATATTGACATTTTTGTGGATAGCATGCCTATAATAATTAAAAATGTATACATCATCATAAACAACAATAATTTGTAATTGTACATATTAACAATAGAGCGTCTTGGAAAACTGTAAACTCTTATTTTAAATTGATCAGTAAAGAAATAAGAAATAAGAAAGAAAGGCCTCCCCCAAGGATTTCAACGACGACCGGTCCTGCGCTGCCCGCATCCATCGGCTTCCCGCGATTTTCACCAGGTCGTCAGTCCACCATGTGGGAGGCCTGCCTACGCTACGTTTTCCGGAGCGCGGTCGCCACTCGAGAACTTCACAGCCCCAACGTTCTACGAGCTATGTGCCCTGCCCACTGCTACTTCAGTTTAGCGATTCTGTGAGCTATGTCGGTTACTTTGGTTCTCCTGCGGATCTCCTCGTTTCTGATTCGATCACGCAGAGAAACTCCGAGCATAGCACGCTCCATTGCCCTTTGGGTGACCTTGAGCTTTCTTATGAGGCCCATAGTAAGCGACCATGTCTCAGTTCCGTAAGTCATCACTGACAACACACTCTGGTCAAAGACCCTAGTCTTGAGAACTCACTCAGCTAAAATAAAAATAAAAAAGATATTTTTTAGTTCCCCCAGGAACTGTGTCGGTAAAAAGTAGTGTATGTCACTTAGAGTACCCGCCCCTTTAACTATATCTGTGGTGAAAATCAGGTTGATCCGTTGCTCCGCTGCGACGTAAAGAAAAGACAAACAAAAAAACAAACATACTTTCAGATTTATAAGAATGCGAAAATATTAAATGGAAAATTAAAAGTTTTATTGCCTACTTTTGAAAGTAAAAAATAATAATTGTAAGATAATACGTAGGCTGAATTACTACCGAAAAGGTAAATTAACTCACCGTATTTTGGCATAATCTTGGATAACAGGTAGACGGATACAAAATACAATGCTTGTTCCCTAGAACTTTTTTATATGTGTTCATATCAGCTTATATATACGTCCCAACCAAGGGGCTCAAGCCTACCCTAAATTAGGGCGATCGGGCCTTAGTCGACCACGCGGTCCCAGTGCGGATTGGAAATCTTCACACACAACCTTCGAGTTTGTTCGCAGGTGTGTGCAGGTTTCCTCACGATGTTTTCCTTCACCGTAAGAGCGTC
The DNA here is from genome assembly GCA_947284805.1 of Coleophora flavipennella. Taxonomy (NCBI): domain Eukaryota; kingdom Metazoa; phylum Arthropoda; class Insecta; order Lepidoptera; family Coleophoridae; genus Coleophora; species Coleophora flavipennella. Next base: position 6,098,714 of record OX369266.1, read on the forward strand.
GGATAAACGTTCGTATGAAATCGAAGTTTAAAAACACATTGGTACGTGGCAGGATTCGAACCACGACCTCCCGGATAGGGAGGTAGCGGCGCTTGCTGTTGCGCCACCGACGCGCTGACGCGCCGACGCACCGACGCACCGACGCACCGCCGTTGCGACACCCACATCAAGTTGCCTACACATAAATACCAAACACCCATTTTAAAGTATGTTACAATGTATGTTCCTTAGAATTTTTAACCCCCGACGCAAAAAAGGGGTGTTATAAGTTTAACGTGTGTATCTGTGTGTCTGTCTGTGGCATCGTAGTTCTTAAACGAAAGGACCAATTTTGATGCGGTTTTTTTTTTGTTTGAAAGCTGACGTGATCGAGGTGGTTCTTATTTAATGTTTGTAAGGACCTATGAAGTTACCTACACACAATCAAAAAGAAGTGGTCGTTCAAGGAAATGTATGAAAAAAGAAGTGGCCGAACAAGGAAATGTACAAAAAAAGAAGTGGTCGTTCAAGGATGTGGGCGAACTAGGAATTTGGATAGTGGCCATTAGAGGAAGTGGCCGTAAGTGACCGAAACCAATCATTACGAAACACCTATTTAACAATACATTTTCCGACGATGTCACAGCATCACCGCTCTGTTGACTCGAAATAAGATAGGTGCAATAAAAGAGTTTAGTGCTTTCTGGTGCAAATGAGCGAGAAGAGAACCCAGTTGAGGACATACGGGTGAGAATTCACTAAACATTAGATAGATAGATAAATCGTTTATTCACCGACCATGTCGCGACGCGTAGTGTATAAATATGCATCACGATAGATCAGGAATAAACTGCTTATGCTAAACTCACATGGCCTTGTTTTACTGCATAGGAAGTTAAGCCTTTCACCATCCAGGGGTGACTAAGGCTGCCGGGTATTCGTCCAACTCCTGTAATTAAACTGGTATGAGTATGATAGTGGATCCCATAATCTGTCATGGGGAATGGTATTCCACCTTAAAATGACATGCAGTCCAGGGCCAAATTATGGGACAAGGGTGCTCATGAAAATAGCAATCAGCGTCACACATGGAGCTATTCATATGAGTATGTGTTTGATGTCAGGTGTACATAAAAGTAAGTATCACATAATATATGATCATAGTAACATGAGTAAAGCAATGGTTAGTAACACATCAAACAACAATTATGCTGAAAGAAATAATCATTAGTAGGTCCTCTTCGACCACGGGTAATGGGGAGAGACAGTAAGACGGGTAGGTCCTCTTCGACCACGGGCATGGGGGGAAAGACTGTAAGGCGGGCAGGTCTTTTTTACCACTTTCCCTTCGACCACAGGTAACGGAGGGAGAGACTGTAAGGCGGGCAGGTCTTTTACCACATTCCCTTCGCCCACAGGTGACGGAGGGAGAGACTGTAAGGCGGGCAGGTCTTCTTTTACCACATTCCCTTCGCCCACAGGTAACGGAGGGAGAGACTGTTAGGCGGGCAGGTCTTTTACCACATTCCCTTCGCCCACAGGTGACGGGGGGAGAGACTGTAAGGCGGGCAGGTCTTCTTTTACCACATTCCCTTCGCCCACAGGTAACGGAGGGAGAGACTGTAAGGCGGGCAGGTCTTTTACCACATTCCCTTCGCCCACAGGTGACGGGGGGAGAGACTGTAAGGCGGGCAGGTCTTCTTTTACCACATTCCCTTCGCCCACAGGTAACGGAGGGAGAGACTGTAAGGCGGGCAGGTCTTTTACCACATTCCCTTCGCCCACAGGTGACGGGGGGAGAGACTGTAAGGCGGGCAGGTCTTCTTTTACCACATTCCCTTCGCCCACAGGTAACGGGGGAAAAGACTAAGGCGGGCAGGTCTTCTTTTACCACATTCCCTTCGCCCACAGGTAACGGGGGAAAAGACTGTAAGGCGGGCAGGTCTTCTTTTACCACATTCCCTTCACGTCTCCCATTCAATGGGAGCCGAGTTCGTGGGGTCCTCAGTGGAAGGACTTCGGCTCTCCGCTTATGGCTCCTCGACTGTATATGTCGGCACTTCGTTCAGGCCTGCGGCTTCACGTAACTTGAAGGATCATACTTGAAAGTGTTGTCTTCTACTTTGTCCCTGTCCGGTTTCGTATTATAGGATGAATCATCCGTGATCAGTCTCGAGATCATCCAAGGTGATTCAGCTCCTGTCCATTCCGGATACTCGACATGATCTGCAGTATGTTAGCCACGTCGTCTAATTGTCATCTCTCCATCTAATGGAAACAATGTGTCAAAGGACACGATGATTATAGGTTATGTGTGAGCTGTGATAGCGTGTATGATGTATAGTGGAAATATGGTGCAAGGTCGATGGGGTTGATGTGATTGCGGAGCCCTCAGGCTGTTACAGGCACCAGGCATTATGTAAATATCAAGGTTACATCGGATATAGTTGCTTCAGCAAATTAGAAGCGAAGAGAGATTTCGACAAGACATGGAAATTCAATTTTTTTTTTTTTTTTTTTTTATGCACAATTGGTAAACCCTTGACAACATATACAATATCATACTCTTTGGGTCCTTTGGCGTAGTAGTGGCAGCAGCTGGCTCAGGCCTCCTTTCTTCCTTGTGGCTGGCTTGTTGATAATGTTGATTGATGCACACGCGAGATCGAAATGAAATAAATTAGGAGCCCGGTGCTCCTATATAAAACGAGTGAAAGGACTAAGAGAATATAATCTCTTAGCTGTTTTCCGATTCGTCATAGACTAATCGATTTAAATTAGGTCATCTTTATAAAGTTAATTCGCGACAAGATGTGTTTGCGCAGACCAGGCACAGAAAAACAATATGTTAGTAATAGGTTGGTAATAATAAACTTAAAAAATGAAGGTTACACCACTAAGACTAACTTAAAGCTACTTACTAATAAATACAATAATTGCAGTAAGTGCCAGGCCAGTGAAAAGGTCCTGGCTCAGCATATATTATAGGTGAATGCCCATAACGCTGATATACTGCTAGGGCCCTCACCAGACTGCGTACTACGATGACGACTACGTACGACAGTATACTAATAAAAGTAATAATTACTCATAAAAAAACTTATAGGCTACCTGCAGATTAAACTACACAGTTTACAGTTGTTTACTTCTACAGTAGGTATTAAAAAAAATTCGTATTCAAAAAGTAAAAATTACAAAGAAAAACAGGTTGAGCGCTCTCCGTGCCGATTACAAAATGAGTCCTAGAAAAAACGCCCTTCACGTATTATTTTCAGTACATGTCCTATCCACCTTCTCCACTTTTAGAAGATCTGTTCCGATACCATTACATCAAACAATAGGGTAGTTGAATCAATAGAGTAGTTGACTGCATCAATTTATTATTATTTCTAGCTTTTGCTCGCAGCTTCGTTATGACTGTCTTCGAGGGTGACTGGTGCGCGAGCCGCAAGCGTGGTTATGAGTTTCCCTAGTATATCCTAGATCTGGCTATTCTGATTAGCAGTCTATGTCACTTCACACTCCCTCAACTAATTAAATTAAAAAAAACACTTCAATCCGTTGCTCCGTTACGACGCTGACGTGCGCGAGCGTGGAAATGAGGTATCTTCACTTTCCTGTAATTTGTGGGAATGATTTCATGAAATGGGACGGAAGAGTGTAACAGTAAATGCTAACGTTTTTTAAGTCACGAAGGCTAAGGTAACATGGCTATGGCGCCTAAAGTGAGACCGAAGGCAAAGATGACCTACTATCCTAAGGCCCAGATAATTTCCTTGATATGAATAATGTAATAATAAATATTTTGTCATATGTTGCCTATTTAATTAACCAGCAGCCTGTGTGTGTTTTTCTAATGGCCTTTTTTATACGCTGGTGCTTATTGACCTCAGGTCCTTAGATCAGATCTTCTCATAATATTAGATATTATAATATGTTAACCTTAAGTTTTCACACGTAAGCGAAGCTATTTTACTCATTTCGGACGACCCAGGAGCTTGCCGGGCTAAATGATGATGACTAGTCATCATATCAGCTCTGATCGTCCCCACCGAGGGGCTCGAGCCCACCCTGAGTTAGGGCGATTGGGCCTAATTCGACCACGTGGGCCCAGTGCGGGTCAGTCGTCTTGACCCACAAACTTCGAGTTTCTTCGCAGACATGTGCAGGTTTCCTCACGATGTTTTGTTAACCGTAAGAGCATCGGATAAACGCACATCATCATATCAGCTCATATATACGTCCCCACTGAGGGGCTCGAGTCTTCCCTGCATTAGGGCGATCGGGCCGTAGTCGACCACGCGGGCCCAGTGCGGATTGGTCAACTTCACACACAACCTTCAAGTTTTTTTCGCAGATATGTGCAGGTTTCCTCACGAAACGCACATATGAAATTAAAATTTGGAAACACATTGGTACGTGGCAGGATTGGAACCACGACCACGACAGGAGGTAGCGGAGGTTACGCCACCGACGCTCGATGAGTAGTATTAGTTTTATTTTATAAATTTAATCCAGTGTGTTTTTAAAAGCAGCACCGCAATGCCTCAGACTGCAAAGTCTGACCGCGAGTTCGTTCATATCGATCACTACATTTATAGCCAAGATACCGCCTTGATGCACGAGCAGTGCTCATCTGAATGAGCTGTTTCATTCGCCATTTGAACGGTACTAGTTCATATCTGAAAGTTATTGTTATATTTATGATGGAAGTGTTCCTTCTAACCAGAGGTTATCGGTTTTAAAAAAAGCGTCGGTTGCTCAACCGGTAACGACTCGGTTCTTCTAACCAGAGGTACCGGGTTCAAATCTGGACGGCCAATGACGGAGTTTTTCAAAACTTACGCACATATACTTACCGATAGCTTTAACGGTGAAGGAAAACATCGTGAGGAAATCTGCACACGCCTGCGAAGAAACTCGAAGATTGTGTGTGAAATCGACCAGCCCGCACTGGGCCGGCGTAGTCGACTAAGGCCTGATCGCCCTAATTCAGGGTAGGTTTGATCCCCTCGGTGGGGACGTATATGAGCTGATATGATGATGATGGAAGTGGCAGTGAGCAGGGCACACAGCTCGTACAACGAATGGCCGTTGGGGCAGTATAGTTCTCGAGTGGCAACCAAGCACCGCAAGACGTGGCGTACACAGGCCACCCACTCGGTGGACTAGAGACCGTGTGAAGTCGCGGAAAGCCGCTGGATTAGTTTGGGTCAAATCTTGGAAGCTAAATTAGGACCACTTAACGGTTTCCGATTGAGATGAAATTTTGTATACACGTTTAGTTTGGATGACAATGCATTTAGCAATCGACGTGATTCTAAATTCAATATGCTGGACTCCAAAAGATAGTGTACAAGCTTTTTTATACACCCCCTGATATGGGTATCAAATAAAAGGGTTTGCTAAGAAGAATACGAAATAATAAAAATTATCTTCAAATTAAAGCTTATATATCTAAAAGATTTTATTTTTTAATATATTTCAATCTCTTTTGAATTTTATGACTTGCAGATTTATAAAATTATTTTGTCAAAGACAATTACGTAACACTAACAATGTCAAAACAAAATTATATTTTTGAGAATTATTGATAAGGAAGAAGTTACTCAAATTACAAGTAGTCAAATATATTAGTATTATAGTTCATTCACTGAATTAGGTGGACCGTTGTCGGCTCGCCTCAAACGGTAGTGACAAAGGGCCGCTGTGAGTTTAATAGCAGCGCCGCCGACGTTATTATTGTACCTAAATATCTACGATAATTGCGTTGGGGAATCTTGGTAAGCCCGCTTCCATCTTCGGCATCATCGTCACTTACCATCAGGTGAGATGATGCCAAGGACTTACCAGTTATGAATAAAAAATAACGTCAGCGGCACCGCGATTGAACTCAGGGCAGCCCCTTTGTCGCTACCGTTTGAGGCGAGCCAGCAGTGGCGAGCGGAATTTATTATAGGTGCAGCTCATTCAGCGATCAAACAGATAAGGGAATTTTATGGAGGAACTAAAAATGTACAGGATCTTATCCTAAAAAACTAATAGGAAATCAAGAAGGTGATAAAAACACATTTACAGTGTTTTAACCCTAGATGCCATGGTCCTAAAGTGCATTGTTTTTGAGATATATGTATTTTTATTTTGCACTATGCTGTGTCCGCGACTTCATCCGCGTGGAGGTTATGAATTTTCCCACGGGAACTCTTGAATATTCCGGGATAAAAAGTATTTTATATGCAATGACTTCTATAGTGTTTATATGCTAACCCGGGCTATAAGGAACCACAATACAAAATTTCATCAAAATCGGCCTAGTAGTTTTTTTGTGATGCGCGAACATACGACAGACAGACATACAAATATTCCAAAAGTTTTTTTTAGCCTCTATATCGTTAGTAATGTCACAACTTAGACTGTGGTAATGTCCACCACAGTTATTTTTTGCCCCAGTACAGTTTTATTATACATATAATAAATTCATAAAATAATATTATATACATTCTATATATTATATAGATTTAAAAAATCTGAAATGAGGAGATCAGGAGAACCAAGGTAACCGACATTCCTTACAGAATCGCTCAAGTAGCAGTGCGGGGCACACAGCTCGTAGAACAGATGGCCGTTGGTGTAGTAAAGTTCTCGAGACGTGACCGCGCACCGGAAGGAGTAGCATAGATAGGCCTCCCACTCGGTAGACTAGAGACCGTGTGAAGGTAATGCGACATGGACAATGCGGGAAGCGCAAGACCGGTCGTCGTGGATTTCCACAAAATTTGCCTTTGTCCAGCAGTGCACGTTTTTTTGGCTGATATGATGATGATGATGTAAAACATCAAAGCCCTTGGCATCATCTCACCTGATGGTAAGTGACGATGATGCCGAAGATGGAATGGGGATCTGGCTATCTTATCTTCAAGCCGGAACACATCAATGCTATTAACACTGATATTTGGCGGCAAGACTTAGATAAGACGGTGGTAGCTACCCAGGCGGGCTATGAAAATGCCCTACCACCAACTAAATCGATTCTTACAAAGTTTACCCCGCCGGGAATCGAACCCGCGACCTCCTGGTGTGAAGCGAACGGACTAACCACTACGCCACGGAGGCGGTTGTCTATAAAATCATAGGTGACCCTAAAAACACCCCGGACACTGCATACAACGGTCGTCAAATTACATTTCTTAAAACAAATGACGGAGCAAACAAAATCATGGCGAAATCATATACGTTTCAGAACCAAACTATAATCAATCTGGGTAAGGTCGAAAACTAGAGAGCGGCAGGGAGTGTACATACTGTATGTAAGTACTAATATACAGGCTGTCCAAAAAATGAAGGATAATCCTGTAACTGCGAATAGGTTATATCATACAGTTGGAGTGCCCATTAAGGTAAAAACTTCCTTATTTTTTAAATATTTTACTTTGTTGAAAAGCTGATTAAATAAAGAAGTTTTTACCCTATTGGGCCACTCCAACTGTATTATAACTTTTTTCTGGAAAATCACAAAGCATTTAAACAAATGTGTTTTTCATACAAAATTAGAAAAAAAAACAAACGTGAGTATCTCGAAAATGGTGTGACTTTTACATAACTTAAATTTTAGCATGTAATAATAAGCTATGGAATGTAATTACCTATCCGCAGTTACAGGATTATCATTCATTTTTTGAACATCCGTGTACAGGGTGTAACATAAAGTTGTGGTGATACTTTAAGGTGGGTTTGTACTCATCAAACTGAACCACTTTTGTTCTGCAACTTTGCTGAAATCACTTTTTTTTTTTGTACAAATCGGTCAGCTGATTCAACGGTTTTGTATAAAAATCCAAAAAAAAAATCGCGATTTCAGTAAAGTTGCAGAACAAAAGTTGCTCAGTTTGATGAGTACAAGCCCACCTTAAAGTATCACCACACCTTTATGTTACAACCTGTATACCTTTCCCTTAATATGGAGACGCGGATATCAACCGTTGTAACCAGAATCACTATAAAAATGTATGCAAAGGTCCCACCTAAATAATAATAACACGTTCCGGCCACTGACAGTTTCATGGTATGCTTAAGACCTCGAGGCGTTAAGGCCCATATTATTTTTTTAACAATGGAGGTGTAGCTGTAAATTTAGACCCGTCGACAGTTTTATAGGATTTAAGCCGCAGGATACAAGAGACCCAAGCAAATAATGCCAGTTATTTTTTTTTCCCCACTATAAAAGCAATCCGTCTTTTTTTACTAATTAAGTTGTAATTTGATGAAATAATAAAACTTAACGAGCTCAAGACCATTATGAAATATTATTTTCTACTAGCTTTTGCCCGCGGCTTCGCCCGTGTGGACATCGTTTGTATGAATGTCTTAAAGGGTTCGCGAGCGTGGAAATGAATTTTCTCCAGATCCCTCGGGAACTATGTCAGGATATGCTCATTTTTAAATCCTGTCATTTCCTACCCCCTCAACCATCTCTGTGCAAAAAATCACACAATCCATTGTTCCGTTGCGATGTTAAAGAAATTAACCAAAAAAGAGTATTTTTTCAGTTCCCTCAGTAAATGCATCGGACTGTATTATAAAAAGTAGCCTATGGTCCTTTCTTGTGACACAGGCTACCTGCATGCCAAATTTCAATAAGATTGGTCAAGGCGTTGAAGCGTGAACAAACAAACAAACACATTTTTACATTTATAATATTAGTAAGGACGTTACATACTTAATAAATAAAAACCCTACTAGGGTTCAGTAGCCTTTCCAAAAAATAAAAGTATATTTAAAAATAACTGGTTGTCTGTAAAGTCAGTTTACGGACGATAATTTTAAGTGATTGATTACATGTCACAAGCCGAATGCTTAGGCCGATCGTAGCTCTCTATCGCTTGTTCCGCGCTCTCGCTTGCACGCTTGGCTCAGGCGGGACGTGAAAAATGAGGAAGTGACACTTTTCGTGAGTGCAGCCGGCGTTCATCGATTTATAAGACTTTATCACGTCAGAACTACTGGACATATTTTTTTTTATGTAACTCTTACATAACAGGAAAAATGAAATTTCCAAATTGGCTGTTACAGACGGACGGACAGACAGACACACCAGTGATCCTATAATAGTTCAATTTTACCTCTTGAAGTAAGGAACCCTAAAAATAAGTAGACTTGATGAAATTTTTGTCTGTGGACCCATAACGTCCCCACGGCTGGGGAAAGGGTCTCTATTCAAGCTCGGGAAACTTAGGCCATATTCCCCACACCGGGACTAAGTTCAGATTATTGGAGGTTATAGCGCTAGTTGGTGGCGCAACGCCAAGGGCCGCTACCTCCTATCAGGGAGGTCGTGGTTCGAGTCCTGCCACGTACCAATGTGTTTTCGAATTTCGATCTCATATTGTACGTTTATCCGACGCTCTTACGGTAAAGGAAAACATCGTGAGGAATTCTGCACACATCCGCGAAGAAACTCGAAGGTTGTGTGTGAAGTTGACCAACCCGCACTGGGCCCGCGTCGTGGTCGAGTAACTATATATAAGCTGATGTGATAGGGCTAGTGTTGTACTCCGTAAATATTTTTAGTTTTAAAACTTCTGATGGCTTAAAGGCTGCCACCTAGCGATAGCAACCGGGACAGTTTAAGTTAATTGCTCTTCACTATAGCGCAAAATTTTAGTTTTTGGAGTTATTTTGCAATTTATGGTTTTTTAATAGAAAAATTCTGGACTTTTACGGTTTTGATACATTCTTGCCGTATCTAAAATAAATTTGTAACATATTTATCTCAACAAAAACATTGTATAAGATACGGGGCTCGAAAGCATCGGTGGCTCAACCGGTAACGACTCGGTCCTCCTAACCAGAGGTCCCGGGTTCAAATCCAGACGGCCAATGTACCAATGAGTTTTTCGAAACTTACGTACATAATACTTTACCCATTACTTTAAAGGTGAAGGAAAACATCGTGAGGAAACCTGCACATATGATTCCAGATGTGTATGAAGGTCGCGTTGCACACGTCACGTGACCGCGGGTGATGTTAAGTGCAACACCAGGCAACCGCCGCCTATCCCTTGGATAGCAAGGTAAATTGTGCCACACGATAAGAGAGAGAGAGGGGGGCTCGAAAATCTAGATTAATTGTTCTAGAAAAGGTATTACTTACAGCAGCGCATGCTTTGCGCTCAACTTAGCGGGGGCACTACCATGCCGCAAAATAATGTAACAAATCACGATAAGCCATGTATTTTGTCGGCATGTTGTCACGAAAAGAAAAAATATAAAATTTGATTTTCGCACCATTATCGATAGGCAGCCTTAAGAGTCCCCACAGGATGTCTGAGTTTCCATAGAAACGTAGTTCCGCTTTAATACAAAAACTACATGCTGGATTAAATCCAAACTTTGTAAATATATTGAGTAGACACATATCGATGTTTGTAATTAGTTTTCACCGTAGTAAATTTTAACGTAACTAAACGAAGGGTTAATTTAGTTTTGTACTGAAGGAGTTTGAAACTGCTCTTATTTACAAGCATCGATATTTTGTCTCCTCAATATATTTACAAAGTTTGGATTCAATCTGGCATGTAGTTTTTGCATTAAAGCGGAACTACGTTTGTATGGAAACTTGAGCCTCCTGGCGGCCCTTAACATGCCTGCTTGCGAAGCACAGAACGGTCAAGATAAATGCCACTATCTGTCAAACCCAACCCAGTAATGACCATGCTTGCATGGACGGCGCGACTACGCAAATCGTAAAAAAGCGGTCGTAACTCATATTTCTTGGTACATGACATAATCCTTCCATTATATTTCTAAGTTCAATTGGAATATTTTACGCAGCTCATCGCTCATATTCGGTCCCCGAACGAAGCCTTATGAATGGGATCTTCAGCATAGGGCATACACATAGGATCTTCTTGCTCTCAAAGGGTTGAATCTCAATCTCCTTGCTGAATAAAAATGACGACTTTGCCTTGACAGCCAATGAAACGCAGCAAAAGGAAATTGAAAACATTTGCTACTGCTAGTATATGTATGTCGCAGGCATACTGTATAATTCGTCATTATATATTTTATTCATTTATATCAGCTCATATACGTCCCCACCAAGGGGCTCGAGCCTACCCTGAATTAGGGCGATCGGGCCTTAGACAGGCAGGCTTGTGCAGGTTTCCTCGCGTTGTTTTCCTTCACCGTAAGAGCGTCGGATAAACGTACATATGAAATCTAAATTCGAAATCATATTGGTACGTGGCAGGTTCGAACCACGACCTCCCGGACAGGAGGCGACGGCTCTAGCCATTACGCCACCGACGCCACTATAATTCGTCATTTTACATACGGTCAGACAAATTTCAGGCAAATATATAATGGCGAGTGCTGGGGTGACTTTGACAGTTAAATCAGTTAAATCAATCAAATCCGACCGAACCTAACATCGCTCGCTTCGCGAGCTCAATTACAATCTGCTGTACGTCTTGACAATTTGCCTGACTCGGCATTGACTGTTTATGTAAGGACGAATTATTACAATTTGTCTGGATTGGCATTTTACAATCTGCGTACAGAATTTTACATTTTTCCTAACCGTTTAAATAAGGACGAATTATTACAAATTGCCTGAATCGGCGTACAGCATTTTATATTTTGCCTTACCGTTTACATACGGACGAATTATACTATTTGCTAGACCGTATGTAAAATGACTAATCATACAATTTGCCTGCCACATGTGTGTCGATATCTGAGTTATGAAACCTTTGAGGGTTGTCTTTATTTGGGTTTTTGCTAGATTTAGACTATAATATGAATTCTTATAATTTTATTTTCATATCAGCCATAACACGTCTACCGAGTACCAATGGCTTTCCTCAGGATTTCTACAACGACTGGTGTTGCGTTGGCCGCATCCACTGGCTTTCCGCTGCCTTCGCCAGACCATCGATCATCGTCTACGCTAAGTCTTCCGGTGCGCGGTCACCACTCGAGAACTTTACTTCCCCAATGCAATAAATAAGTACTAGATTTTATTAGAGATATTGGTTATAATAAATTAACATGTCCATGATATAAAGTCTCATTGTAAGCGAAACAGAAACATGAAGATTGCTTTCCAGACTTGAAAGTGAAAGAAAATGACACAATTTTAACTTTTGTCTTTTTTTTCACAAAAACTAATTCGTAGTTTCGTACTAGATACTGTAATGAAATGTCAAGTAGCGAACGCACACCATTACGCTATCCCGCGTAGGCAGGCCTCTCACTCGGTGGAGCGATGACCAGGTGAAGGTCGCGGGAAGCCACTGGATGCGGGCAGTGCAGGAAGAGTCGTTGTAAAATCCTTGTGGGGAGGCTTTGTTAAGCAACGTACGTCCTACAGCTGATATGATGATGATAAACTACTTAATTTAAGAGTTCGTATTTTTATTTTTTAATTAAAAATTTGAGTGCGTTTGACTGCAATTCACCTGATGGTAAGTGATGATGCAGTCGAGGATTGTCCGTTCCGTGGTCAAACTAGGGACCCTTATAGTTTCTTAAAGTCTGTGTATCTATCGGTATAGCATAGTTATTTTACTCAAAAACTATTACAGCATGAAGTTTAATCATCACCATCATCATCATTTTTTTTTAATTCATATTGGTAAACCCTTGACAACATCTCACCTGGTGGTAAGTGACGATGTTGCCAAAGATGGAAGCGGGCTTACCAAGATTCCCCAACGCGATGGGGAACTGGCTATCTTATCTTCATATCATATCAGCCGAAAGACGTCCACTGCTGGACAAGGATTTTCACGACGACCGATACTGCGCTTCCCGCATCCAGCGGCTTTCTGCGACCTTCACCAGGTCGGCTGACCGTGTAGGAGGCCTGCCTACGCTACGTATTCCGGTGCGCAGAAAAATATATTTTTTACTGTACAATTTGTTAGCCCTTGACATCATTTGACCTGATGGTAAATGACGGTTAAGTAGGTTTTCTTAGATTAGGATTAATAGTTAACCAACTTATGAGCTGCAGTATGACATTTTTTTAACTACGGAACTTTCCGCGTGGTCCAAGACGTACTTGGCCACCTTTTTTTATTTATTATTTTAAAATATATTATGACATTTACTGAACGAACACAATATAGATATTTTGGCAGAGCCATTAGCTCAACTTTTTAATAAGTGCTTTTGAAACAAGGTATGTTTCCCGAGCAGTTAAAAATATAAAAAGTTCTACCGGATCATAAAAATAAAAAGAATACAAAGACGGATATTGGTAATTTCTGCCCTATTTATCTACTGCCTACCTTATCAAAAATATTTGAAAACATTATTAAAGACAAACTTGTATGCCACCTGCAAAATTATAAATTATTACACCAAAGACAATTTGGTTTCCAACGAGGTGTAGATACCTCGGAGGCTATCGATACTCTGTTGGACGATATAATGCAAAAGCTTTACAGAAAGGACAAGGTTGGTGGAGTATTTCTGGACTTAGTGCTGCTTTTGATATGGTTAATCGTGAAACTTTGCTAAAGAAGCTAAAACACTACGGGCCAGAAATGTGGAACTGAAGCTTTTTACATCTTATTTGACAAACAGGCAGCAATTTGTTGAGATCAAGGACATTGATGACAGTGGTAATGAGCAATGTATAACATCTAAAATGGTTAAAGTTTCCAGGGGTGTACCACAAGGATCAGTCCTGGGTCCAATTTTCTTTATTATATTTATGAATGACATGCTCAACTATATGTCTAACGCCTTACCAGAAATCGGAAGAGTATCATTTGCAGATGATACCAATTCTATTTTATCGAGCAAAACTACAGAAGATCTTGAAAATGTATGCAAATTAAGCGGTGTTTTTCTGTCAATTATTTACATTTAAACACTCAAAAAACAAATGCTATGCTATTTAAGACAACTACAAAAAATAAAAAAGAACACTTACATATATCAACAATGAATAAAACGTTGGTTCAGACAGACGTTGTAAAATTTATCGGCATCCACGTGGATTCTTTATTGAACTGGAAGGTTGAAGTTACCGCAATTGAAAACCATATAAGTTCAGCTTGCTATGCTTTGCGCACTTTAAGAAATGAACTGAGAACTGATCACTTAATACTGGTTTACTATGCTCTGGTTGAGTCAAAACTGAGGTACAGCATAAGGTTCTGGGGCAACACATACAACTATAACATACATAGAGCATTTGTTATTCAGAAAAGGTCGAGAAGAACTATAGCACGTATTCCTCCATGGGATTCTTGTAAAGAGTACTTTAAAAAATTTAGAATACTCACAGTTCCCAGTCTTTATATTTTAGTCCTTCTGACAGACGTATTAAAAATCAGAAAAAAATATGAATCTGAATTTGAGATGCAGGCCAGGTTGGAAACAAGGAGAAAAGACTTTAACCCTTAATTCACCACCTGAGTCCCAGGGACTCACATTAAATTTTCAAAACCCCATATTTCGTTTGTTTTCGCGAATTATTTGCCCCCCGCCACGGTACCTTCCTGCAGTGGCGCAGGCAACGTGGAGTGGAGCGGCCCATATATGGTGAGTTATTACGCCGAGTGAGTCCCTGGGACTCATGGTGGTATTTTGTATCATAATTTTTATTTATGTTTATACTGCTTTTATTTCTTGCCATTATTGCTTGATTTTAATATTTTTTTATTTATTATTAATATTTTTTCGTATGTTATTATTTATTATTGTTTGTTTTTTGTTGTTATTATGTTTTTTTTTATTATTGGTGTCAATTTCTTCGATTACAAAGAAAGATGTTCCTGAAGATATGAGTCAACAAATTACCCAAAAATGAGAGAAGGAACTGCCATTTGTGCCATTATAAAAAGACAAAGAAGACTGCTTACTGTTGCTGCAAATGTATGAAGACAATATGTTTGTCTTGCTCAAAGAAGATTTGCCAACGTTATGTTTAAGTATCAAAACCCGTTCCACGTTTTTTATTTTTATATTAAAACATATGTTTTGGTTAATTTTATTTTATGGTTCATTTTGAAAGTATAAAAGATTATAATTACTTTTTTTTGAAAATTTTGACAGCTTTATAAGATTTTGAAAAATACATATATTTTTAGGCTGTCAAATTTTATTTCTATTATTTCAAGGTTGATCTCAATAGTTTAGCTGATTTTATTTAGTTAATTTAAGTATTAAATATGTGGTAAACAAGTTTATAAAAAAGAGATTTGAAATAATAGTTGTTTTATTTAAAGAAAAAATAAAATAAAATATATGAGTCCTTGGGAAAACACTGTTTATGTTAGGTTCTGTCACCTGGTGAATTGAGGGTTAAGAACAAATTTAAACCACAACTCAGAGGTGTAACGCATTGCGCAAGAAATCAAGCAGTATTACTTTTTAATAAGTTGTCTATTGGAGTATAAAATTGGAGTCACGCATTCATGTTTTTAAAAGCACACTAAAAACACTTCTTTTGTACAAGTGTTGCTATTCAATTCAATTTATTTTCAGACAACAGTGATCCATAGCTTGTTAGTAAGACTTAGCCTATGTTAGTAATTATTTTATTAATAATATAATTCTAAGTATAATGCTATGGTATTTCATATTACTGTATCAATTCAAAAATCAATGAGCTAATTAAAAAATAGTCAACACAATTAATTAATTAATCAATAGTCATAGTAAACATAAAAATAAACAGTAAACAAAATTTTATATCTAAATATTAAACAATGTCAACAATAATAATAGAATAAAATTATATCAAATTATACCGATTTCAATGTTAATTGAAAATGACAATCAATTAATTAATTATAAAGTCACAAACATATAAAAATAAACAGAATGAAAAAACGTCATATCTAAATATTAGATAATGTCATCAATAACAATAATGCAACGCTCATGAAAATGTCAATAAATATACATAATGTCAATACATAGTTAATTAATTTATTCATTAGAAATTTGGTAAAACACAACAAACGACATGAGATGGCTACAGAGCAGTATGCAGGCGAACCCAGTGGATCAGTAGGGGCGCAAACATGGAGGCGCAACGCTACTTTAATTTCGTTTAGTTTTTAAATTGTTTTTATGCAATGTTAATTTATATTTTTATGTTATTCGTACACAATTTAAATTGTTTTTCGAATAAAATTGAATTGAATTGAATTGAATTGATGAATTTAGCCAATCAATCTGTTTTCAACAATTTACGTTATACATAATTTTTGACTAGCCATAATTACTTATTAGTATTCAGTATTTGTGACAAAGAACTTCAAAAATAAATATCGTTTACAAATTATTATTTATTATACATATATTATTATATATAATAAAACTATAACGGGGCTGTGTCCGTACATAAAATATTTTTGGAAAATAATAACTGTGGTGGACATTACTAACGATATAGATTCCAAAACAACAACTTTTGGAATTTTTGTCAGTCTGTCTGTATGTTCGCGCATTACGCAAAAACTAGCAGGCCGATTTTGATGAAATTTTGTGGTTCGTCAAAGCAAGGGTTAACATATAGGATACTTTTATTCCGAAAAATTCAAGAGTTACCATGGGAAAATTCCAAACCTCCACATGGACGAAGTCGCGGGCACAGCTAGTTGTAAGTATAAATAATAACGTTTTAAAAACCTTTCCGTGTGTAATGTAGTCCCGTAGGTACCTAATCAAACGAACACAAGCAAAATGCTCCAGTCGTTTGAACTGCTCGTTTTCAGCCGTTAAGCAAATCGCCTTAAAATTACTGGGGTCGATGAGTTTGCACTTATTTTTCTCAAAATTACGCCGAGTCTGATCTACGTGTATCCTAAACACGGCTCGTTAAGAGCGCGACGGCCTCTCATTTTGTACATGACGCATTTTTCCGAGCATAATAATACCCTTAGGATGAGGGATGGTAAATTAAAGTTAAATTAATTGAAAAATTTTAGACTAAATGGAATGTAGTATTTAAAAGATTCATAAGCGAAATGACGATGAAGGAATTGTAGACTCAGTAAAATAAATAATTTAGAGCGTCGATGGTGCAACGGCCAGGGCCGCTACCTCCTATCCGGGAAGTCGTGGTTTGAGTCCTGCCACGTACTAATGTGTTTTCTAATTTTGATATCATATTATGTTTGTTTATCCGACGCTCTTACAGTGAAGGAAAACATCGTGAGGAAACCTGCACATGCCTTTGAAGAAACTCGAAGGTTGTGTGTAAAGTTGACCAACCCGCACTGGGCCCGCGTGGTCGACTAAGGCCCGACCGTCCTAATTCAGGGTAGGCTCGAGCCCCTCGGTGGGGACGTATATATGAGCTAATGTGATGAAAATAAATAATTTACCTACAAATTACTATTTTACCACGCGATGAGAAAATGAATTTGTATATATTATGGTTTTATTTGAAAGAAACCATCAAATTTAGGCCAAGAAAATATTCCTTTCATGTCCCACTGTTCAAACGAAACGTATTCGTTTATTTTCCTATTGAGGGTAAGTAGGAAATAGGGCTGCTATTATACGGTTCTCGGTAGTTATAACAAAATGGCGTCATAAAAAACTAAAAAAAACACGCTTTTAAAGCACATTAAACTAAAAAGTGAAAAAATATTTTTAATATAAGCTGAAAACAATAATGAACGAAAAATACTAGTATTATTTTGAAAAAAGCGTGGATCTCTCGATTTACGAAAAATATGGCACAAAACGCCCCACGCTATTTTCACAATAATATTAGTATTTTTTTTTCATTTTGTTTTCAGCTTATATTAAGAACTATATTTAACTTTTTAGTCTTATTTGCTCTAAACTTTTTTTTAATTACATTTATTTTTTAATTACATTTATTTTTCAATTTTTAGTTTGATGTGCATTTAACCCTGGCGATTCTGATCAGGATAATGAGATAAACTTATAAAATTATTGAATTGTTACTGATTCTTTATGTACAATGTACAAAGTTTGAATTAAATCTGTTCGTTTAAAGTGGGTCAAAATCGAGTGCAAAGGAGTAGGTTATAAACATACAAAAAAGATCTTATGTCTCTACATTTTTACATTTACGACTCCTTTGCAGCTTTTCTAATCGCTTGTCGTATTTTTTTTTATTCACAATTGGTAAGGCCTAGACATCATATTCAAATATAAACTAAATTAAATTATAAAATGGAACGTTCTCTGGAACAGTTGAGAGTCATTCATCATCGGGTATAGAGCCAGGACGGTGAATAGAATGAAAAATTTTCATTCTAGGGTTAGAATGTAATAATCCGTGATAGATAAGGGAAATATCCTTCGAAAATCGGTACTTGCCTAATAGTCATCTTACTTGCTTTTTATTTTTGTAATTAACAAAAAAAAGGATTAGTCACTATGGTAATTTAACAAAAAAGGCAGTCACACTTGTATATTAAAATAAAAAAAAAATAATAAAAAAAGAAATAAAGTAATTAATTTACTTCTTAAAAAAGTATAATTAAAAAAAAGAAAAAATATAGAAATAATAATATTAAATATAAATAATTTATTCATGTTCATTGACTTGTTATTATCATTTTTGTTTTAGGATCTTTATGTTCATTGTATTTAAGTTATTTGTAAATATGGAGATTTATGTTAGAGAATATCTGGCTCTGTGCACGAGTTCAGCTCCACCTAGCGTCCGCAACTTTGTTGGCTCTGACGTTTTGACATTGAATCACGACATTGTGACAAATATTATTATAATCCAAAATTATCTATTAATCTATTTCCAAAATAACTGTGATACCTTGATTTGGGTGGAGAAAGGGTTGTTAAAACAGTTTTGGACATTGAAATCAAATGAGGTATGGAAAATTAATTCAAAAAGTGTATTTTATTTTGAACATGTCAGGGTTTGTTTACTTAATTTTTAATTGTAGTTTTACTGTAAAACAAGAAGATAAAGCTACTTTAATGGTTTCATTAAATAATAATAAACGTATATAATTGTTCCTGTATCCCTAGAGATAAATTAATTATTATCGTTTTCAGATCGAAATAAATATTATTTTAAGAACAGGGTTTTATTAAATTAGGTAACCAAGCCTGAACAGTTTACTATGAGATATGACGGATGACAGAGCCAACATTTTTTTTACTTTTGGCCACTATGAGCGCTGCGATCGATTATATTACCTCCACCTAGTACTTCGCACCCAGCGATCGAAGGACATCCACATGGAAGTCCTGGCGCTAAAGTTGACCAGCAAGTTGGTTAAGTGGTCATTTGGAGAACCCTGGCACCAACATGAGAAAAGTGAAGGTGGCAGACAACCAATCCCTTTCCAAGATGAGGAAGGAAGAGTTAGCGCATTCATCAGCAGGATGGCAGCCAATCAACCCCTTTCCTTGACGAGGGAAGATATGGCAGCCACCAGCATCAGCAATTGATGACATCCAACCAAACCCGTTCCATGAGATCAAGCGAAGATGAAAAATTTGAGAATATCCACGGATCATAATTTTTTCAAGTTGTCTGAAATAAAAATATATAAGTGTTTCTCGTTTCTTTCTAGGGGGTCAGAATAAATAGGAGATAGGAATTGGATGGAATATAGATTAAAAGAAGGAACACTGAAGAGACTAAGGAGAGAAATGAATTTTTGTTTAGGAAAATGGGAATCAACTTGAACTGATTTAAACGAGAAAAAGGTAAGGATTATGGTTGGGTCTTTTTTGGAAGTTTAGTTTTAGCCATAGGCTATTTAGGATCTCCAAATTAGAGTTAAATCCCAAAAAAATATCTATGGTTATTACCCAGAAAGTATATGAAGGCCCAATGCGTTGACATCTCCATAGATCTCAAATTATTAGTGCAACGTCTTTTTTTAAATTTTATGACCACAGATTATTTATTACGCTTTTATGGTCATAGCTTAAGATTTTAGTAGTACCTGTATTCCAACTTTTTGGTACACTTTTTTGGCCAATGCTTAAAGTTTTACATTCTATTTTCATAAAGCGCCTCTTTTGAAATACCGGATGTCACCGGTAGTAAATGTTACAACTGTCATTGTTTCTAAAGTTTATTAGTTGAAAGAAAAATTTCAAGTATTATATTTTTAAATCAAGCTTAGGGACTCAGGCTAAAACTTGTTGGGTGCAGAGATATGCTAAACAGAGCGTCCCACGGCTATGCTACAAGGAGGGAAAGTACCTTGAATATTATAGATGGAACATTTTACTGAAAGAAGACATTATTTTAATTTAAAAAACAATTTAAACTGCATTGATGGATTTTTCAATAATTACATGGATGAACCGGGAATCGAACCCGCTACACGAGAAAAAAAATACCCTGTGTCTTTCTCATTTCCGATCAAAAAGCTTCATCATAAGGATTATTTTGTGCTTAATAATATAGTGTCAGAATTTTAATGAATTGTAAGATCATGAATTTTAACATTTTTAATTCAAAATTAATCAATTCAATTTATCAAATGCACAAAATGAGTCCCATTCTGTTATTACTAGTTATACAAAGTCGTACTATTTTGATTTTTCGGCTAGTTGATCATAAAGAAAAAAATCAAAAATGTTTTCCATTTTCAAACTTTTATTCTTTTTTTTCCGTAATTTTTTACGTAAGGATTTTTGCATTGTTTTGTGATATTGTTACATAACCATGGCGTATCAAAATAATTTCGATTTAATGGAAGCATACTTTTTAAACCACAAAAACGTAACATTAGCCTTACAATCGAACCGCGAAAGATATCCTGATAGATATACACCATCTCGATTTATTAAGAAACGATTGGTGGACTTTGCCAGTTGCATTTTTGCACCTTATTATTGATTATCTCGACAATTTTGTAACCAAAACACGCGGAGCTCTGCCTGCCATGAAATTGTGCAATAACTGCGCAGTACAATCATTTACGAATGACAGCAACATGTCTCGTTGTACAAGAAGCTAACGCGTCTGGCACGCCTCCTTCAGCAATCTATCGTAACGGCCTGTGGGAGCGGCATTTTTTTTTTCTTATCTATGATTAAAACAAACAGTAGGTAACTTTTGTAATGTACCTTTGAACAGAAAGGACACGGAGCGAAGTTTCCCAGTAATTAGATCATAACTTGCATCGGACAGTGTCACGTAAAATATTGTGTTGGTCGACGTAGCTGTTTTGCTCTGGTGGCTCCCGGACTCGTTCCAACAATGTGGCAACTAGAACTTTAATTGTGTTGTGTAGATTTAAAAAAAAAAGGCGAAATAGTAGATTTTTTTACTATATTCTTTTAATACATTTTTTTTATTTTAATAAGAATAAGAATATTTTATTGACTTATATAAATCTCTAAGTACTTTACACATCGAATAGAATAATACTTAGGGTAGCCATAGAATTTAAAAAATACTTGCGTGCATCAATTTGTTGCGCTGGTTTCTAAGCTAGGGTAACCCTGTATTTCAGAAACCAGACCCCTTCGGTGCAACATTATACTGTGGATGAGTGGGTGTCAGTGTCACTACTCAGAACCAAGCAATGCTCGTGCAGGTATTCTTGTATGCTTGTGCGTTTGTGTGTGTGTTTGTGTGTACGTGTGCGTATGTGAGGGTGTGTGTATTATAGTATATATAACAGTTTTTGTAAAAGTTTAAGGACGTCATTGGATGGGTTTTAGCAACAGTTCAGTTAGATTTTTTTTTGCACTTCCCCCCTCCCTAGGGGGGAGTCGCTCAGATTTGCACTTCCCCCCTCCCTAGAGGGGGAGTCGATCAGATGAAGGGTTCATAAATGATCTGTTGAAGGTCGGAAGCCGCTGGATGCGGGTAGCGCAGAAACAGTCGTCGTGGAAATCCTTTGGGCAGCCTTTGTCCAGCAGTGGACGTATTTCGGCTGCTATGATCATGACGAACTATGTTCTTTTACGGGTAACGTAGCTAAAGGGTGCCAACGGGACCCTATTACTAAGTCTCCGCTGTCTGTCCGTCCGTCTGACTGTCAGCGGGCTTTATTTCATGAACGGTAATAGTTAAACAATTGAAATTTTCACAGATTGTGTATTTCTGTTGCCGCTATAACCAGAAGTAATAAAAATTAAATTAAATTAAAAATTTAAGGGAGCCCCCATACAAGAAAAGTGATTTCTTTAATTAGTTGATTTATGAATTATTTGGCACGGAACCCTCATGCGCCAATATTTCGCACTTGACAGGTTTTTGTCTATGCGTCATCGTTATCGTGTAGGCTCTAAACCAAGTTCGGAACTTAATCGATTTTCCAAACTCGAGTAAGGTAAGTTAACATTAGATCAAACGACAAAGACCTTATTTTAAGGACGAGGTCTGCAATAAAAAAAACCAGCCCAGTGTGAGTCAGACTCGCGCACCGAGTGTTCCGTACTATCACACCTCTTCACACGAGAACAACAATGATATTTTATTTCAACCAAGACAAAACAAGATTTTGAAAAAAAAATACAAATCCTTATAGAAACCAAAAAAGTGGACTTTAAAAAATATGTGTGTGTATGTATGTGTGTCCGTATCACTGATTTGCTATTGGACCGATTTTGATAAAACTTTGAACATAGATGTTTGAAATTGCTTGCCAAGGGTTTGGTAGTTAACCATATTGGATTAAGAATGACGTCACTTAGCTGACCATGCATTGTTCATCTAACTTAAGGTGTACGCAAAATTTCAGCTCAATCGGAAACCGGGAAGTGGTTATAATTTAGCTTCCTAGATTTGTCCCAAACTAACTAACTAACACGGCCAGTTAATATAAAACTTTTAAAATTATTATTTTTCTCAATAATGGCCCTAAAGATGTTTCATAAATTTTCGTCATATTTGAGGCTTAAGTGCAATACCCGGGAAAACTAAGAATAATACCTGTAATACCAAAAATATTTTATGTCGTATAGATGTCGCAGCTATTTGGTTAAATCTGCCATTTGATTGAAAGGCTAGCCCGTTGATTGAATGGCGACATTCAATTAAATGTATAAAGGACAACTGGCCAAGTCATTGAATGCAACGTTCAACGACTTGGCTAAACGTCACTAAGCCAAGTTGTAACTACGAAACTCCAAATAAAACCAATGATTTCTTCTTCTGCCAAGCATTCTGCTACCCATAGGGCCGAGGCTCTTTGACTGTCTATTCAATCAAACCTGACCTAACATAATGTCGCTCGCTTCACTAGTACATTTACAGTTTTTTTAAATAAGTATTTTTTTATCCACAATTGATAACTGCACGCTACAAGCTACATGCTACGTGCTACACACTACGTGCTATGCGCTACACCCTACACGTTACACGTTACAAATCCCATACAACGAAAAGGTGAGGTAAGGATACATTCTGAACGCGAGGCTCCCCCCCCAATGGGTATCAGAATGCTGCGATGAAGAAAAAACGCTACACGCTACACTACACTACACTGTTGTTCAATCATCGTTCCAACTAGCTTACAATCGTTAGGCCAAGTAGTTTAATTGAAAGTCGCCATTCAATCAATGGGCTAGCCTCTCAATCAAATGGCAGATTTAACCAGATGGCTGCGACATTTACATTATACTATACGAAAAATATCGATCAAACCGTCAAGAACACATAGTTTACAGATCGGGGAAAACATTTCTTCGCATTTTATATCTACATTTTTTTTATCAAATCTCATTGCTTAATATGTGTAAAAAAAAACTTACTAAAAACAAACTTATATTTGCAGTTGGTAATAGAACATTTTGTATGGAAAATCTAAAAAAAATTTACAACTCCAACTACACACCTTAAGTTGGTCGACTATTCTTCTAAACCAAGACAGTCTGTTTTGCTGTGATAGTTTTCCTTTTAAATTGTCAATTTCCGATCCTATGACGTCTTGTTTTATTAGGTACGATGATCCTATGACGTCTTGTTCTATTAGGTGCGACCATCCTATGACGTATTGTTCTATAAGGTTCGACCATCCTATGACGTCTTGTTCTATTAGGTACGACGATCCTATGAAGTCTTGTTCTATTAGGTATGGTGATCCTATGACGTCTTGTTCTATTAGGTACGACGATCCTATGAAAT
The DNA here is from genome assembly GCA_947284805.1 of Coleophora flavipennella. Taxonomy (NCBI): domain Eukaryota; kingdom Metazoa; phylum Arthropoda; class Insecta; order Lepidoptera; family Coleophoridae; genus Coleophora; species Coleophora flavipennella. The sequence continues at coordinate 6,122,763 of OX369266.1, forward strand.
CTTGTTCTATTAGGTACGACGATCCTATGACGTCTTGTTCTATGAGGTACGACGATCCTATGACGTCTTGTTCTATAAGTTACGACCATCCTATGACGTCTTGTTCTATCAGGTTCGACGATCCTATGACGTCTTGTTCTATTAGGTAGGACGATCCCATGACGTCTTGCTCTATTAGGTACGGCAATTCTATGACGTCTTGTTCTATTAGATATGACGATCCTATGACGTCTTGATCTATTAGGTTCGACGATCCTATGACATCTTGTTCTATTAGGTACGACGATCCTATGACGTCTTGTTCTATTAGGTACGACGATCCTATGACGTCTTGTTCTATTAGGTGCAACCATCCTATGACATCTTGTTCTATCAGGTTCGACGATCCTATGACGTCTTGTTCTATTAGGTAGGACGATCCCATGACGTCTTGTTCTATTAGGTACGACGATCCTATGACGTCTTGTTCTATTAGGTGCAACCATCCTATGACGTCTTGTTCTGTCAGGTTCGACGATCCTATGACGTCTTGTTCTATTAGGTAGTACGATCCCATGACGTCTTGTTCTATTAGGTACGACGATTCTATGACTTCTTGTTCTATTAGATATGACGATCCTATGACGTCTTGATCTATTAGGTTCGACGATCCTATGACGTCTTGTTCTATTAGGTATGGCGATCCTATGACGTCTTGTTCTATTAGGTACGACGATCCTATGAAATCTTGTTCTATTAGGTACGACGATCCTATGACGTCTTGTTCTATGAGGTACGACGATCCTATGACGTCTTGTTCTATTAGGTAGGACGATCCCATGACGTCTTGTTCTATTAGGTACGACGATTCTATGACGTCTTGTTCTATTAGATATGACGATCCTATGACATCTTGTTCTATTAGGTACCACGATCCTATGACGTTTTGTTTAATGAGGTACGACGATCCTATGACGTCTTGTTCTATTAGGTACGACGATCCTATGATATCTTGTTCTATTAGGTACAACGATCCTATGATGTTTTGTTCTATTAGGTACGATGATCCTATGACGTCTTGTTCTATTAGGTTCGAAGATCCTATGACGTCTTGTTCTATTAGGTAGTATGATCCCATGACGTCTTGTTCTATTAGGTACAAGGATCCTATGAAGTCTTGTTCTATTAGGTACGACGATCCTATGACGTCTTGTTCCATTAGGCAGGACGAGCCCATGACGTCTTGTTCTATTAGGTACGACGATTCAATGACGTCTTGTTCTATTAGATATGACGATCCTATGACATCTTGTTCTATTAGGTACGACGATCCTATGACGTCTTGTTATATTTGGTACGACGATCCTATGACGTCTTGTTCTATTAGGTACGAAGATCGGAACGCCTTGTCCATAGTTACTTATTAAGGTCTTCGGCGAGCGGTAAGTCTGAACTGAAAGCTCTGACAATCGCACTCGTGCAAAACAGTAAACACTTGAGTTTATGCGAGTTTATGTGAGTTTGTAGTTGTTACAAGAGTTTAAAGGTACAAGTTGCTTGTATTTAGGTACGGAGGAGGCCAGGTTTTTGGTGGATGATAATACGAATCTTAACGATAATTTGTTTATAAGTTGCTGACAACTTTGTGTTCGTCTTTAATGGACTCAAAACAAAACAAACAACCCCCGCTCTGTTCATTCCAAATACCTATGTATGTAGTTCCTGTTAAGAAAATAATAGTTGATTTGTTTTCGCAATAAGCGTTAACGCGTATTAAGGTCTCATAATCCAAAGTAAATTTTCAAAGACTATGTATAAGAAGTTTGTGTTTTGGTTTGTTTTGACAAAATTTCATTTTTAATTACCGTGGATTACAAATTGGATGGATGTGGGTAGCGCAGAACCGGTCGTCGTGGAAATCCTTAAGGGGAGGCCTATGTCTAGCAGTGGACGTCCTTCGGCTGATATGATGACACCCTTAAAATGTATGTCATAGGAAATTAAATATAATGTTAAATTTTGGCAAGCTTTAAAATTTGCAGCAACCCAGGAACAACGAGCGAAGCTGATTGACTATCATTTTAAACTTAAGAGCTCTTCGCTTCGCTCTTCGCTTCCTCTCCACCTCCCTTTACTCAAACTTTTCTTCGCCTCGCCCCCCTGCGCCCTCCGTTTTTTGGTGCGCTGTCAGGAAAATTTTTAAGTGCGTAGCGCGACAATCAGCAATCGAATTTGTACTGAGACGCCAGCGTGCGGTGTTTTCATTTTTATTCACAACTAGCTTTTTCCCGCGGCTTCGCCCGCGTGGACATCGTTTTTATGACTGTCTTTAAAGGTGATTAGTAAATTATGTCGTTTCCCACCTGCTCAACCATCTCTGTGCAAAAAATCACAACAATCGAGTATTTTTTTAGTTCCCTCGGGAACTGCATCAGATTATGCTATTTTCCTTCCCCGTGACACAGGCTACCTGCATGCCAAATTTCATAAAGATCGGTCAAGGCGCTGAAGCGTGGAAAGGTAACAAACAAACAAACAAACACATTTTACATTTATAATATTAGTAAGGATTGGTAAGCCCTTGGCATCGTATTGTTATACTGTGGCATCATCTCACCCGATTGTAAGTGACGATTTTTACTTCAATTAAGGATTTTGTTATCGAAAAAATATTGTTTTGTAATTAACAGGATATAAGGAGTGACTTTCATTTCCTCGAATTCTATCTCAGAACTAAAGAAAAAAAATTCCGAATATACACCCTTTTTTCTCGTTGTAGCCATACAGTGTTGCCAGGTTCATTTTTATAAAGTCAGAGGATGCGACTACATAAAATCAGGAGTTGTATGATAAACCAGGATATGCAATTTCGTTAATTAAAAAAATGTTAGACATTAAAGTAACATTACATTTTAATAACTCGCTCAACAACAAACAAAACAAATTCCTTCCCACCCAATATTTTTCATACAATACGTTTGAAGTAATACGCCCAAGTTAAATAGAGATTGTGTCGCTTTCTCCATGAATCCTATAAGTGATATTTACTTTAGTCACGTAATCATCTAAGCGGGTTGTGTTTAAACCAGTTTATTTCGCTGACTGTGGAGCAAGAGTCAAGTTTCAATATTCAACATTGTGTCCATCATGTTAAGTCTATTTTACGATGACAATTTTATAGTGCTAATCTAACCATTATAATTTTGTGTTTCATTTCACGCAGGTATTTTGTTACTTAACATGTTTTAAAGTAAAGCTAGTATTTGAATAAAAAACAGGTGACTTTCAGTTCAAATCAGTAGATCAATACAATTCTGGGAAAATCAGTAGATTCCCGAAAAATCAGGAGATAAGGCATTGCTGTAACCATAAAGCTGCTGCAATTTTAATCTAAACATTATGGAACTTTATGAACGTTTTTTTTTTTAAAAAAAACAATATAAAATGATGTTTTCTTACTATTTTTGGAAATTCTTCAGATTTTATTTATAATGAATTAAAAACCACAATAATCGCACGATTCGTTCACAGCGATCGACGTAACAGCCACGTTGCAGTTCCAGCTGACAAAAACTTTATTTTCAAGCTACTTCGTTCGATGTTTGAAACATCGTGACGTGAATCGAGTTGCTAATTTGTTACTAAGAGGGCGGAGGAGCCTTAAAGTGGTTAAAGCTGGACGGTATAAACCTTAAATTAATTTTAGCAAAATTCCCCTCAATTCAGGGTAGTCTCGAGCCCCTCGGTGGTGACGTATATGAGCTGATTTGATGAATATTAGCAAAGGTCTAAAAATACTCAACTATACGAAGACACTGCTAAAGGCTAGATTGCATGGTTTTGGTTGGGTGATATTTACTCTTTTTGACTTTGCACATGTGTAACTCTGATCGCAGGCAGCGGCCGACTGAGTAGCGTTGTGCAACGTGTGGGCGTTTCTCTTAGCAACAGCTACTGAGACTCCAATATCATAGAATCAACGGTCATAGGACTGCAGTAAAAAACTACACTCAATTAAATATTACCTCTTCACATCGTCGCGGGGTTAAAGGGTCCTTCATCATTTTTTTTGACCTCCTGCAAGTGTGATTGGTCTGTATTTTTGTTTTTTTCACATTTAAAAAACAACAGTTTAGAAAAGCTGTCTGTGTTTCCCGAATCTTCAAGGCGAGAGTGAATAGGCATTATTTGAGTTTGCGCGTACCAATCTCGGCTACATCGTTACTTACCATCAGGTGAAACGTGTAGTCAAACGCACTAAAATTTTTAATAAACAATAAAAGCTGTAAGTGTGCAGAAAGAGTGTAAAACGCTGATACGTGAACATAAAAAAACGCGTAAAAACCCTTCAATCAGAGAAAGTCTAAGGCGAGATGTTATATGGATAACTATGACGGGATAAGATTATATTATACGGGATCGTTAAAATTAATCAACTAAGATTTTAAGATGGAACAAAATCAAGCCAGGTCATTATCTCTGGCCTATCCTTGTATACAAGTTTTTAGCCCGAGGGAAAGAAAAAAGCTTTTAATGACTACCCTGTAGCTTTTACCTTTTTATCGGAAAAACAAACAGATCCCTCAATAAACTGTACTGCTAACAACAAGGAGTAGTAGGGTATTAAACAACTCTAATACTCTTCTCTGTGGACGTAATGGAACAGTTTCTATGATTAAACTGGCAATAGACAGGATACATACAGAGGTTTATAATGCAGCTAGCTTTTGCCTGTGGCTTCACCCGCGTGGACATAGTTTTCACGAATGTCTATGAGGGGTGTGTTGTACGAATGTAGGCAGAAGTTTGTTCGGAAACTATATCGGTGTTCAATATTAATTATTGAATTCTATGCGTTTTCCGAAACGCAAAGTTGTTTTCTCTTTCACTCAATATAACTCTGTCTTTTTCGTTTCTTACCGAGTCGTCGCATCACGCCGCTCTTGATTTTCCCTAATTAAAAAATAGATAAAACCGTGTAAATTCCACCTAATTTGTGAAATATACCCAGTGTCGAGCAATTTGTGATAATTATAATTATAAACATTTTTGGTACTTCGAGCCGGATACAGCCTCTGTGCAATCAAATCAACACTCTTTAATGTGTAATAACCTTCAAAAAATCCCTGTACATTCAAACATACAATATCAATGTGATAACACTCCAACAGCCTCTGTGTATTACAATGAACATTCACAAGTGTGTGACATTCAAAAAGCCCCTATGAATTGTAGTATTTCTAAGCTATCTAATTCTCAGCTTAACAAACAGCATTCATCGCCTTCTACAGTACTAGTGTCAAAGAACTCTAACCAACAACAAATTTTGCTTTCCACAGCAATAATTAAGATCCAGAATGAAGCGGGACAATGGATAAATGCTCGTGCACTGCTAGATACTGGAAGTGTAGTAAATATTGATACCCACAGACTAGCTACTATATTAAACTGTAAGTTTGTCTATATTTTTTGCGTAATAAATGGTATAGGTAACACAAACAAACAAACTCAAGTCAGCATTAACACAAACATTGCGTCTAGGTTCAATGATTTCCAATCCAATCTTGATTTTATTGTTATGGACAACATTACAGTACCATTACCACACACATTCATTAATACTAATACATGGAATATTCCAAAAAAACAAGCGAATATGCTAGCTGTTCCGACATTCTTCATACCTGGCCCCATTGATCTGCTCATAGGTGTAGAATTGTTCTACAATATATTAAAATCTGGTAACATCAAGTTAGGTCACAACCTACCTCACCTTATTGAGACGTCGTTCGGTTGGGTAGCCTCAGGTAGCTGTGTTACAAATGTAATTGATAATAAGTTTATCACAAACATATGTGCCAATCAGAAAAATTACACACCACATGTAAGTTTATTTGTGTCAAACAACAACAGTGTCTACACAGATCAACTTTTAACACGTTTCTGGGAACAAGAGGAATATTTTCCAAAAATGTTATTGTCGCCAGAACAAAAATATTGTGAAGAGTTATTTCAATCAACAACTACACAAGTTGATAACGGTCAGTACATAGTCAACTTACCACTACAATAAGAAAGGTTACAAGAATTAGGTAATTCATTTAATGCAGCTTATCGTTGTCTGCTACAACTTGAATCTCGATTCCAAAAGGATGGTAATTTATACAAACAGTACAAAGCCTTCTTGGAAGAGTTAGTAGAACTAGGACATGCAGAATATGTCAAGGATTTTAATCCCACCCATACAAACACATATTACTTACCGCATCACCCAGTGATAAAACCTGACAGTCGCTCGACAAAGTTAAGAGTTGTATTTAATGCTAGTGCTAAGACATCAACAGGCACCTCTCTTAATGACATATTATTTAAAGGTCCTAACATATACAATGATATATTTGATATAATACTTAGGTTCTGGCTTTATAAATATGCATTCTCATGCGATATTGTCAAAACGTTTAAATGCATAAATCAAGAACAACGTGGCTTACATAGAGTTTTATGGCGTTATTCAAAATCTGATCCCTTGAAGTGTCTGGAACTAATCACAGTCACTTATGGAACCAGATGTGCGCCCTACTTAGCGTGTCGTGTACTACAATATATCGCAGAAAAACATAAAGACACACACCCTTTAGCAACCGACTGTATCAAGTCCAGTGGATATATGGACGACTTTCTGTGTGGATCTCAGACTCTTGAACAATCTAAACAACAGTGCTCACAGCTGATAGACTTGTTAGGTAGAGCAATGGACATATTTAGGTTTACAGAAATGGACAGCCAATAGTTCTGACCTGTTAAAGTTCGTTTCAAACTCAAATACTCATCAACGGTCTAATCAATCTGACAATTATTATGAATTTTCACCTGAACAGTCAGTCAAAACATTAGGACTGAAATGGTTGCCTCCTAGTGATACGGTACAAATATCTCTGCCAGAACTCAAGGATAACTAACCTACAAAAAGAAATATTCTCTCTCAAATAGCACAAATTTATGATCCAATAGGTATTTTAGCTCCTACCACATTATTGACGAAAATATTAATGCAAGACATTTGGAGAGAAGGCAAAGGTTGGGATAACTTACTATCAGATAAATTAGAACAAACCTGGTTGAAAATATACAATCAACTACAATATTAAAAAAAAAAGAGCTCGTTGTTCCTGGTTTTTCAGATGTTCCTATAAATGTGACTTTGATAGGATTTTCTGATGCATCAATAAGTTTATGGAGCTTGCTTGTATCTAAAGACTAAGTACAATAATTAAAGACCAACATATAATTTAGTTATGGCAAAAACTAAAGTTGCACCGATAAAAAGGAATCAGTCTGTTCCACGACTAGATCTTTCAGGTGCCCTGCTATTAGCTCAAGCTACAAAGAGATTTATTGACGCAACAAACAACAAATTAAAACTAAATTACTTATTTCAGTTTTGTGACTCATCCATTGTTTTAACTTGGATCAGATCACCATACAAACACAAGAAACTTGACACATACGTTTCTCACAGATTAGCTAAAATTATCGAGATCATAAACCCCAAGGATTGGTACTACATTAATACAAAAGAAAACCCAGCAGACTCACTTACACGAGGAGTCACCTAAGGACTTACCAAACTGCAATCTTTGGTGGCATGGTACTCCATGGTTAATTGATACCTGGCCAATTGACTCTACATCTAGTGACATATGCTCACAAATAAAAAGTAACAAAGATCCAAATGACTCATCTAGAACACTGGTCACAACTTCTGCTTCATTAAGTGTAACTCCATACTAGACTACTTTTACACACGATTCTGTAACATATATAACTTCACTAGACTAGTGAAGTCTGTCGCATATGTCTATAGATTCATAGAAATCCTGAAAAACAAAGTAGGTAAATTTCCATCTCATACATCACCTTAAATTACTGTTTCAGAACGCGATAGAGCCTGTAATTTTGTAATAAAGGTAGTTCAACAACATGCATTTTCCAAAGAGAGTTCCGAGCTAGAGTCATTGCAGACAAACTCTAACATGACAAGTTCATACACCTTTAGGTCAAGTACCCTAAGGAAACTTAACCCGTACCTCGATAAAAATAAAATAATTCGTGTAGGAGGACGCCTTAGACATTCAGACATTCCGTACAACCAGGCACACCCTGTAATTCTGCCTGCCAAAGACTACATAACGTCTCTGATTATTCGTCACTATCATCTCAAACTGCTTTACTCAGGCATACAGAACACATTGGCAAATGTTAGAATGAAGTTTTGGCCAATTCATGGTAGAAAAGAGGTAAAAAAAGTAATACATAGCTGTGTCAGATTTGCTAGGTTAACAGCTAAAGTCTGTGGACAACAAATGTCAGATTTTCCAGCGCTCAGAGTGACTTTTGAACGTGCATTTACCCACTTAGGTGTAGATTTCAGTGGTGCCATAGCGATAAGAAGTTCTATGACTCGTTATTGCAAATATACAAAGAGCTATATTTGTCTATTTGTCTGCCTAGCCACAAGACCTAAACACCTCTTTTTAGCGACTGATCTGACTACACAAGCATTTATCAATGCATTGTAAAGATTTATATCACGTAGGGGACTATTTAATACCCTATATTGTGACAACGCAACTAACTTTAAGGGTGCTAGCTCTGAGTTGCACGAACTGTACAAAATGTTCAAGAATGAAACTTCATATAGTAGCATTGTTGAATATAGCTCTTTCAATGGAATTCAGTTCAAATTGACGGTTCCACTAGCCAGTCATATGGGAGGTATTTATGAAGTTGGTATAAAATTAATTAAAACCTTGTTAAAGAAGCACTTGTTTAGCACTAAATTAAATTATAAAATGCTCGATACGGTGCTGGTCTCTATTGAATTTGCTTTGAATTCTAGGCCCCTAGCTGCGCTCTCAGACCTTCCTAATGGTTTGACATGTTTAACTCCATCTCATTTTCTTATTGAAAACCTTAGAATGATATTCCTGAACCTAACATGTTAGAATTGAATGAGTCCAGGCTCAATATGTATCAAAAGGTTGTGCAAATAAAACAAAAATTTTGAAAACAGTTTTACTGTAACTATTTATCTGAATTACAGCCGAGGTACAAATGGCTACAGGTCCAATCAAATTTAAAAGTTGGAAGTCTAGTAGTATTCAAGGAAGAAATAACACCCCCAACCTTTTGACCGATGGGTAGAGTCGTGTCTCTAAACAAAAATAAATCTGATAATTTGCTCATATCTGTAGTTATCAGTCTCCTCTAAGGTATTGTATGTACGACCTATTCATAAGTTAGTACTATTACCTATTAATTAGTTATTAAAATATTTCATAACTTTAGTTTAAAATACTATATTGAGGCTAAGCCAAATTTTAACCTCACTTATCACCTTTGAGTAGTGGTAGAGTCATAGTATTGTGAGTAAAACTAAAGTAATTTATTTTCTTATGTGTATAACTGTATCTTAATTTACAGATTACTGCTTTAATCTAGAGGTGCGAGAATGTTCAATATTAATTATTGAATTCGATGCGTTTTCCGAAACGCAAAGTTGTTTTCTTTTTCACTCAATATAACTCTGTCTCTTTCGTTTCTTACCGAGTCGTCGCATCACGCCGCTCTTGATTTTCCCTAATTATAAAATATATAAAACCTTAAAACTGTGTAAATTCCACCTAATTTGTGAAATATAACCAGTGACGAACAATTTGTGATAATTATTTATACAGTCCACTCCATTTATAAACAATCGGGATATTCTGATAGCAGTCTATGTACATACAGGTATGCCGCCCGTCCTTTAAATTCTCATAACTCACTATAAGGTTGGCTGGAAGAGATGTCTTATAGAGATAAGTCCACCTTTGTATATGTCCTTTCTAACTGTTTTTCATGTTAATATTTGTGTGCAATAAAAAATATATATGTCCCTTCCCACCCCTCAACTATTTCTGTGCAAAAATCATATTTTTTTTATTCAGAATAGGTAAGTTCTTGGCATCATCTCACGTGATAGTAAGTAACGACGATGCCGAAGATGAAAGCGGGCTTACCAAGATTCCACGACGCAAAGGAGAACTGACTATCTTATCTTCAATGACAAGTTTTTCCTAAATCCATCGGGAACTATCTCGTACTATGCTTATGTCATTTCCCACCCGCTCAAACATCTCTGTGCAAAAGTTCACATCATTTCGTTGCTCCGTTGTGTTTTTGAAGAAGCAAATTTAAAAAAAATCATTTTTTTCAGTTCCCTCAGGAACTGTATTGGACTATGCTATTTTCACGGGATAAGCTTATATATCCTTCCCCGTGACACAGGCTACCTCCGTACGAAATTGCGTCCGATTGGTTGAGGTGTTGAAGCATGAAAAGGTAAAAAACAAACAAATAAACAAACAAACAACAACAAGTGTTAACAACATTGATGTGTTCCGGCTTGAAGATAAGAAAGCCAGTTCTCTATTGCGTTGGGGAATCTTGGTAAGCCCGCTTCCATCTTTGGTATCATCATCATTTACCATCAGATGAGATGATGTCAAGGGCTTACCAATTGTAAAAAAAAAACATATTCACATTTTTTTTTTATTATTCACAATTGGTAAACCCTTGACAACATCTCACCTGGTGGTAAGTGACGATGTTGCCGAAGATGGAAGCGGGCTTACCAAGATTCCCCAACGCAATGGGGGAACTGGCTATCTTATCTTCATGCCGGAACATAATATAATATTAGTAAGGATAATATTAGTAAGGATAGATGGTCACAAGTCATCACGAGCTTGTACCCGGTTGATAAGAAGCGAAGGCGGGGAAGTCCGCTAAAAGATGGTGCAACGACTTGTCTCCGCTGTAGGAAAACTGTGTCCCAGAAGTGGTCAATCAAGAGAGGAGTGGAAACATTTGGAGGAAGCTTTCACCACAATAGGCGGTCCTAACACCGACTAATATATGAATATATTTACATGAAATTGAAATATATATTTAAAATGTAAGGAATAATAAAGCTATAGTAATAGTAATACTTGTTTACTAAAGTCAAAGATCTTGGACAAGGGATAGAATCAGAAACGAGGAGATCCGCAGGAGAACCAAAGTAACCGACAAAGCTCACAGAATCGCTAAACTGCAGTGGCAGTGGGCAGGACACATAGCTCGTAGAACAGATGGCCGTTGGGACAGTAACGTTCTCGAGTGGCGACCGCGTACCGGAAAACGTAGCGTAGGTAGGTCCCCTACGCGGTGGACCGACGACCTGGTGCTGAAGATCGCGGGCAGGGAGACCTTTGTCCAGCATTGGACGTTTTTCGGCTGAAATGATCATGATGATGGTGATGATAAAGATGATGACGAAGATGTCGAAAATCAAAGAATAGCGAATATTTGCTACTTATACTAAGAGTGAGATAGTAAGTACCTAAGATATCATTTTTGTTGGTTTTTAATATTAAAGCTAATTAAGCCTCCGCTGCGCTGTCCGTTGGCCCGTACGTCTGTCCATCTGCCAGTGGGCTGTATTTTATGAACCGTAATAGATAGTTGAAATTTTCTTAATGTGTCCTTTTCTATTACCGCTGTAACAACAAAAAAAAATTAAATAGTGAAAAATTGAGGGGGACAAAAAAAAGTGATTTTATAGGTATTTTTGATTAATGTCTTTCGTAAAAACGGTAATATCTACGTGCAAGCGTGAAACTCGATGTGATTACAGTACTCATCTTAAAAAAAAAACAAATAATATAAACTGGCCAATTTTGAGTAGTACTCGCACTTAAGAGTTGGAACTTCAGTTTCTATTCATAAAATAAACAGTCGTTCGCGTAGATGTCTTTTGTGTGTTATGTGAATAGGTATCATTTTAATAGTTGTGTGGAGAGGTGTGTGGTGGTACAGAACCTTTAGAGCGCGAGTCAGACTCGCACTTGGCCGTTTTTTATTTGTACACTTATTAATGTACAACATTTTCAAAAAATGTGTAAGTAGAAAGACGAAGTTTAAAAAGAGGGATATCAGAACCTAGTGATTACACAAATTTTAAAGAGATATAATTTTTTTTTTGGTGTGTTGATTGATTTTTTTTTTTTTTTTATTAAAAATTTTGAGTGCGTTTGACTGCAACTCACCTGATGGTAAGTGATGATTAATCATAATTGAACCTTTTAATTGAATTTTAGTGCACCAGTCATCTAGAAATCTAAAATCTTAAGTCTGCTTCGCCGCACCTAGGTAAAAATATCATCATCATCATCATCTCAGCCGAAGGATGTCCACTGCTGGACATAGGCCACCCCCAAGGGTTTCCACGACGACTGGTTCTGCGCTGCCCGCATCGCTGAATGCTTTCCGCTACCTTCTGTTTTATATTGGAATTATAAAATTAAAACCACTGTGATCTTCCATGTTCTTTATTCACCAATGTTGCCAACATATACATTTTGAGTTCCCATTATTTGTGTTGCCACACTAATCAAACTCTACGTTAGGTACAATATCCAACATCCCCCTTTCCCAATTTCAAGTTTGGACAACTATTAAAATTGTTATGAAACAAAGTTCTATTAATACAAAAAAAAACAACTCGACTTATTTCAGTAAACAAACAAAATAATCAGCTAGTGTCTAGTAAGTCACATAATCTCTTAATTAATATGGAGTTTTAACTTGCCTACCAGACCTAGTATAAGAACCATTATTATTGTTCTCAGTTCCAGTAAGCTGAACAGACCTTGTACAAGAACCATTATTATTGTTCTCAGTTCCATTATTAGTTACAACAGGTTTTACAACTTCTATTTTAGGCTTAATATCAATTTCAGATGGCTTTAAAATTAACTTATTTCTACTTAAGATTAAGTGTCTTTTATTTCTCCTCAAGATATTTCCCTTTTCATTTTGTACATCATAAGACCTTGGTCCTACTTCTTTGACTAACTTTCCAGGTCTCCAAATCCTATCCTGCTCCTGAATTAATATATTATCCCCCCTTTTAAAGTCTTTCTTAATCTTAGCAGTCTTATCATAATTTTTCTTTACTTTTTCCTTATTTTTAATCATTTTTATGTTTGTTACATCAACCAATGTTGGTTTTAAGTTATCTTTTACACAAGGAAGATCACTTCTCAACATCCTTGACATTAACAACTCAGATGGACTACAATCTAACCCTGCTACTGGACTTGTTCTGTAGCACAGTATATAAATTAGTACTAACGTACAGTATGGACACTCCCTGCCGCTCTCTAAATTCGACCTCACCCCCTCGTCACTCAGATTGGATGTAGATTGGGTACCAAACGTAAAGGACGAGCTACGCAAGCGCGATAAACGTCACTTATATTCACTTTGCGCGCCGCTGTAATTTCGTACACCGGAATAAAAAGCAACTAGTTACCGAACGTAAAGGACGAACTACGCATGCGCGATTAACGTCACTTATATTTACTTTGCGCGCCGCTCACCGCTCAACGCCAATAGGCGGCCGCGGCGTCTCTGCATGCCTCGTATCATGATTGGCTGACCACCAATATTATACGACCAAATCTAAGAACAATCAGTTCCTATGAATCTTCATACTAGCTGTATCTTTTTTTTTTAGAAATGTAGTTCCTTTATGTTTTTCATATGTCAGATGTCAGTTTGTTAATGTGGCTTTTTTGTTTGTTTTATTTCTTTAAAATGATGATTTTTTGTAATAATTTGATTAGATGGTGTGAAAGTATGAGTTGTATAGAAATATCTAGTGGTGTGATATTATAAAATGTGATCTCGGAATTATAGATTGAGATTGACTATTATTGTAGGTTGCTAAATGAGATTGTTTCACGGACAAAAGCTCCTGTGTTTGAAGAACAAATGAACAATGTTATCCATGTAAGTTACTTAATCATGTAAGATAACTGTTGATTGTTGCTTGCAGCACAGTATATATATATCTTGCAGTGTGCATGCAGTAAATAACTAACAAACATTTCGTGACCAATACCGCCGGTGTGATTCAACCCTACCTGCATTCTTGCCTATAGATACGTCAGTTATAATTATGTATATCATTTCTCGCTCGTTTGTATGGAGTGTCCGGGGTGTGTCTGTAGTGTAACAATGCCATATTGAAATTAGTGTTAAGCCTAAAATAGAAGTTAAACCTGTTGTAACTTATAATGGAACTGAGAACAATAATAATAGTTCTTGTACAAGGTCTGTTCAGCTTACTGGAACTGAGAACAATAATAATGGTTCTTATACTAGGTCTGGTCGGCAAGTTAAAACTCCATATTATTTAAGAGATTATGTGAGTTACTGGACACTAGCTGATTATTTTGTTTGTTTACTAAAATAAGTCGAGCTGTTTTTGATGTGTAACATTTTTGCTCTCGCTTTCCTGCAATTCGTGGGAATGATTTCGTGAAATGGGACGGAAAAGTGTCCCTTGGGACTGAAATGTGTCCCAGGGAGTCGCCTTTTTTCAGGCTTTAAAAGCGCGGAAAAGGCAAAGGTATCTATGACCATACAGCCTAGTCTGCCGTATCTTTGCCGTCCTTTTTTCAGGCTTTAAAAGCGCGGAAAAGGCAAAAGTATCTATGACCATACAGCCTAGTCTGCCGTATCTTTGCCGTCCTTTTATAAAGTATTTTGTCACATGTTACACATCATATGCGAGTACTGTAGGTCTCGCTCGAATTTTTTTTGGTATTAATAGAACTTTGTTTCATAACAATTTTAATAGTTGTCCAAACTTGAAATTGGGAAAGGGGGATGTTGGATATTGTACCTAACGTAGAGTTTGATTAGTGTGGCAACACAAATAATGGGAACTCAAAAAGTATAATATGTTACCCCACACCTGACACCATGTTTTATATTGGAATTATAAAATTAAAACCACTGTGATCTTCCATGTTCTTTATTCACCAATGTTGCCAACATATACATTTTGAGTTCCCATTATTTGTGTTGCCACACTAATCAAACTCTACGTTAGGCAACACCTTCACCAGGTCATCGGTCCACTGAGTGGGAGGCCTGCCTACGCTACGTTTTCCGGTGCGCGGTCGTTTACTACCCCAACGGCCATCTGTTCTACGAGCTATGTGCCCCGCCCACTGCCACTTAAGTTTAGCAATTCTGAGAGCTATGTCGGTTACTTTGGTTCTCCTACGGATCTCCTCGTTTCTGATTCGATCACGCAGAGAATAGCACGCTCCATTGCCCTTTGGGTGACCTTGAGCCTTCTTATTAGGCCCATAGTAAGCGACCATGTCTCAGTTCCGTATGTCATAACAAAAAAATGTATACGTTGAGTAAATCACATAGGCCGATCGCAGTGCGGTTTGACGGTTAATGTATTGGGTGGGGATAAACCTCTTGAAGTATTGGGTGGGGATAGCCAGCCATAAACAAGTGCTGTTAAATAATAATTATTCTCCCAATTAGTTTTAAAAAAGTATCTACTAATATAGGCTTAGTCTCTATTGTTACTAACAAATATTATGGATTTTAGTGATCCAAAATGAACTGAAATTTAATTTAAGTTGATTTGATTGGATCCGATTTGATTTAATTAGATTCAAATCGATTCAGTTAGCTTAAATTAATTATTTTTTTAATTAAAACTTGAGAGCGTTTGACTATATCCCACCTGATGGTAAGTGACGATGTAGTCGAGGATAGTACACGCAAACTCAAATAATGTCTATTCACTCTCGCCTTGAAGATCCCCAAATTGTAGGAGTCGGGAAACACAGACACAGGCAAGGATAATAAATGAATAAATGTCTACATAATAAATGAGGAAGCGTAACGTAAGCGTAATTTTATTTAATTTTACAGCGCGGTGAATTCTTTAAACTGAAACTCAAAAACTTCCCTAAGAAAACTTAACTACATTTGCATTTTATTTTTCATCTGAAAAGGTATTTTTTTTTCTCACCACCCTGTAGAATGAAATAGGACGAAAAAAATATCAGAACAGATTTAGGTCAACAGAGATTGAGGAAAACTCAGCAATGAAATATAATATAGAGACGTAGAGTAACTAGATACTTTTCGCGCCAAGCCTAAATTCAAGTGTAAAATTACAAGGGGAGAGAGTTTCCAAGTAAAATTCGCAGGCACGAAGTCGGTATTTTATCCATTATGCTTTCAAAAGGAACGTTGGATAACGAAAAATCTTTTGTTGCTTCTTTCATTGTATAAAGATTTGAGAACATTTAGATATTAATGTTTTTATGTCAACCATACAATCAGAAATTGGGGTGGTTATGACAATAAATTTTGAATGTAAGAAATTGGAGGGCATAGAAAAATGCGCACACTATCCTAAGTTTGTGAAGTAAAGAAAAATAATGAATGGAATCCTTTTCGAAGTTTGAAATATATAGGATCTTAACAAACGTACGCACTTTTTTTTAACTGGAGCTTGTACTCATGAAACTAAACAACTTTCCTCAAGAAACCCAAGGTCCATTCGCATTTGTGTTTCTTAAATAAAAATAATATAATCTCCAGAATAGGTACCATTACGGACTGGCGCGGTCATTGAACTTTGGCCTTTGACTGTCAAATTCACAGTTATTCTGAGCAGTTCGATAATTTAATTAAAAAAATAATAATTGTGAATAGCCCATGGGTTTCTTGGGGAAAGTTGTTCAGTTTCATGAGTACAAGCTCCAGTTAAAAAAGTGCATACCTTTGTTTGGACCCTGTATAGGAAAAATACTACAGATACGAATAATTAACTAAAAACGTTAGTTACAACCAACCTCAAATATAAAATTGCGGCTTTAAACCAACGACGTATTTTCCATTGATTGATACACATATAACAGTCCATTTCTTGAAAACTACTGGATTTTGCTGAAACTTGCAGTATTCCCAATATTAAAATATATTTAATCTAATAAAATTAAAACCGGCCAAGTGCGAGCCAGAACCGCACACAAAGGGTTCCGTACCATCATACTAGATGACGCCAGTTCTTCAAGTTAAAAAAAAACACATTTTTTGTATGGAGACCCACCCCCCTTGATTTTTTACTTTTTCAAATTTTTTGTATTTGTTGATAGAGCGGCAACTGAAATACTGAAATACGCACTTTTTCTGCATCATCTGTGAAAATTTCAACTGTCTACTTATTATGGTTCATGAAATACAGCCTGATGACAGACGGACAGACAGACGGACGGACAGCGGATTCTTAGTAATAGGGTCCCGTTTTACCCTTTGGGTACGGAAACCTTAAAATCGATTGCATTTTGATTCCAAACTTCTGACAAATACATGGACTTGGACAAACAAACATACACACATAAGAAATTTGGCACACCTGTAAAGAAGCCCACAAATACTAACATATTATACGAATATTGTGCAATTCCAACAATGTTAAATACATACGGGTGGAATTGATAACCTCCTTTTTTAACGTCGTTTAAAAAATAAAAATTGTTATACTAAACACGAGTTAAGTAACCACTAAATTGTTTCATTCAAAGTGACCTAGTTTATATAAGAATTCCAAGTTATTGGGATAGAGACGTCAAATCACGTCGACGTACCCAACCGCACATCCGCCTGACACATCCGGGCTGCGGTCGCTCGGGCGGGACTTAGGACATAAATGATTCTGTCTCGGCTAGGGCTGCCCTATTCCTAAGGGTCAGTTCACACCGAGGCGCGAAGACAGTGATACAAAATGTAACTTTATTTACCACACAATAAGATGCACATTTTATTGAGATATGCCCCGCGGCGTCATGGCACTCGTGCAATTGCATGGCATACATGCGCCGCGCTGCACCTCGAGCGTAACATCCGCTGCGTCGCTGCGTCGAGATGTGTCGCGCTAGGCCTCGCGGCGTAGCACAACACATCTCGACGTAGCGGTGCTTCGTCTGTATGCTTCACGCTAAACACGTTAAAAAAACCGACTTGTATCGCAACAACTTAGTAGATTTTTGCAATATTATTTTTGGTTTTTGTTAATTTTCTAATATAGTACTACACCGATTTTGATAAAATGTATATGGAACCACACGGGTAGCACTAGCTTTCAAATAAAAAAGAATCATCAAAATCGGTTTACTCAGTCAAAGGTTCTGAG
This sequence comes from Coleophora flavipennella, assembly GCA_947284805.1. Lineage (NCBI taxonomy): Eukaryota > Metazoa > Arthropoda > Insecta > Lepidoptera > Coleophoridae > Coleophora > Coleophora flavipennella. The sequence goes on from OX369266.1 coordinate 6,140,851, forward strand.
GTAACACACATAAAAAAAACATACAGTCGAATTGAGAACCTCCTCCTTTTTGGAAGTCGTTTGAAAAAAATTGGGCATGTCAGCTCCAACGTGTGACAGGAGTTTAATCACCTCGCATTGGTTGGCATGGCCATGTTGTTTTGGCCTTCGTGACTGAAGAAACGTTATGTTAGTAAAAGTAACAATAGCGCGTTACCAATCACGAGTGATTCAACCGTACTATTTTTTTTTATATTGGGCTCTAATATGAATCTATTCATCACAAATTCATAATTATACATGTCAGGTCATAATAGGTATAAAATATCAATAGTGATGTGATCGTCAAAGAGAGCAACAGAAAATAAACTACATATTTAAAATAACAAAATGTCAAAAGTAGAAAACTACACACAGTTATAAAATAATAAAATACATATTGGTAACTCATGTTAATTATTTTTAAAATTTCAGTTATTATTAAATTCTTACAAAAAATTCTTCAACAGAATAAAATTCACTTTCCAACAAGAAGTCTTTCACCCGGCGCGGGCGCCTAAATATACGAGCGCCCGCGCAGGGTGAAAGACTTCTTGTTGGAAAGTGAATTTTATTCTGTTGAAGAATTTTTTGTAAGTGTTTAATAATAATTGTGACAATATAAAATTTAGTAACATGAGTTACCAATATGTATTTTATTATTTTATTACTGTGTGTAGTTTTCTACTTTGACGTTTTGTTAATTTAAATTTATGAAGTTTGTTTTCTGCAGGACCTACCCTATGACACGCAGGTTTCTCGTGGCCAGTGTAGTGCGTCCGTGTACCTACAAATTTTAATCGTGTTTCTTAGTACGCGATTTCCGCCTCGGATTTGATAGTGGGTCATATTTTGTCTTACGTATATCACGATATCAAAAATATTTTTTTTATCCGCAATTGGTAAGCCCTTGGCATCATCTCACCTGATGGTAAGTGACGATGATGCCGAAAATAGAAGCGGGCTTATCAAGATTTCTCAACGCAATGGGGAAACTGGCTATCTTATATCTTCAAGCCGGAACACATTAATGCTTGTAACACTGATGTTTGGCGGCAACACTTAGATAAGATGGTGGTAGCTAGCCAGGCGGGCTTATAAAATGCCCTACCACCAACCAAACCGAGTCTCACAAGTCGACCCCAACGGGAATCGAACCCGCGACCTCCTGGTGTGAAGCAAATGGACTAACCATTACGCCACGAAGGCGGTTAAAAAAGGCAATATATTGGGAAAACATCGTGAATATTCCATGTCTCCTGAAATGTGCTGTACCTTTCTTATCAAGTCGTTGCTCTGACTCCACGTGTTGCTTTTAGGACGTACAAACAAAAAATCGCGTCGTAGCACACTGGACATGAAAGTGTTACCACTACATAAAATACATTTCCCAATCTACAGTGTCTTAAGTACCCAGTTAAGCCTAAAACGCGAAATTAACCACACAGTTTAAGGTCATTCCGGCTATTTTTCACCGAACACCCATTTAGACGGATTTATAAGAGCTTCGGGAGGGCCTATCAATGGCCTATCCGATTTATGGCATTTTAAGGCCTTTATTCTATTTCAGAAGTCAGTGGCGGATTTACATATTTATTGAATTTATGTTACGGTAATTTTACCGCCTCGTCCTTATTAGTAAGCTAAGAATGTGTTTGACAATTATATTTTTTCTTCTTATGAGCTGGCCTCTTGGTGATGGAGTAATCCCCATTTCTGCCAGTTCCTCATCAACTCCATAAAAACATTTTTTTACTATCCGATAAACAAGGTTGAACAAAAAAAACCGACTTCAACCAGGAAACTAAGGTTCCCCTCGATTTCTCTGGAGTACTATCATCAGATCCTTGTTTCCTTATCATAGTACCACCCTTGATATCTACTTTCCAACAAAAAAATTATCATCAAAATCGGTTCATAAACGACGATGTTATCCGCGAACACACATAAAAAAAAATATACGGTCGAATTAAGAAACCTCCCCCTTTTTTGAAGTCGATTAAAAATAAATATAAGTAGGTATTAACATGTAAAAAAATCAATGCCGTTGGTTAAGAATGAATAAGAATGAACGAATGATGGAATAAGATGAGTGAACGATTCACATATACTTCTTCTCTCCTGGTCTTATCCCTAGGGATAGGCCCCTCTGATATGATTTCGCCACTATAGGCGATTTCGTGCCATTTCTGGGCTAAGTTCCAACGTCATCATATCTGCAGAGACGGTTCGCATCCAAGTGGTGGGTGGACGGCCTCTACCTCTCGTACCCTCCTGTATCTCCATTACCTTAAAAAATAGACACGACTCCCTTAAGCATCCAGACGTAGGGAAGGCTTAAAAATAGGTCATTTAAACATATAAGGCCAATTTCTTAGAATTTACTCTCTAGATGTAGCGCGGAGGCGCAGATGCGTCGAAAAAAATACCGGTGAACCGTTGTCCGGTGATCCACTTACACCGATACAAATAGTATGATAGGCGCAGGTGTAATAAATTGTTTTTCACGCACACAAGCATAAGAAACCGACCAAGTGCGAGTCAGAACCGCACATAAAGGATTCTGTACCATCATACTAGATAGCGCTAGTACAGAGAAAGAAAGAAAGAAAGAAATAAAGTTTATTCGGCAAAAAATAAATAGAAAAATAACTACAATATTAGGTACGTAATTGAAATAAACTATAGCAAAAGATTAAAACTAAAAACTAAAATTAAATTTTATGCCGAATAGGTCCAAGACTCAGCATGGTGCTGTGGTTTTATTATTAAAGGAGGGGATAAAAAGGAAAAGGGGTGGGCCTGCGTACAAAGCGGACTCACATAACACATTGTAGGATTTAATTGGTGTGAAGGGGATCAATCAATAAATACAATGTTATTATGGTTATAATGACAGTAAAAGGCTATAATCATTATAGGTTGTAATAATAATAATAAATTAGGTTAGTTTACGATAAATAAATATTAAATGAATAAATATCTGTGGCATCTGGGAGACACCTGTTAACTTCAAAAAGTTAAATTTTCAGAAGAAGCAATTTAACACATTATTGGCTGCTAAAAATCGGATATAAGATATTGATTAATTATGTCATACTTTAATGAAATATCATATAATAAACATATTTTCTCTTGTACAGTTTACAAAATTGACGCAGTAGTTTAGCGAATAATGTGACTTATCAGATTTTAACCAAAAAAAAATATTGCAGTAGAATGGACTTATCTCAAAATGAGCAAAATAATAATAATTATTATTTAGGTGCTATTCATTTAATTAAAACAATTTTTACGTTATTGTTGTTATATTTCTTTTATTCTAAGTTAATTTCACAATGGAATCACTCTTATGGCTAATTTTAATAAAAGTATGGACTTAACAGGAGTGTACATGCAAATAAAAATTTAAATAAAGCCACATATCAAATAAATACCAAAACAAAAGAATCACTCATTTGGATACTAATCATAATCTTCTTCGCTATCTGAGTAGGTTTCCAAAACAGAAGCTGATTGGTTCAAATTAGTATAGAAATCGCGATATACTGGATCAATGAATTGCATAAGATCCATTAAATCTTTAAACTTTTTGTTTTCAATCGCCAATTCTCCGACATATGCCTGTTCAGGGCGTAATGTTTCTAAAATACTTTGCCTTCCTCTTCTATTCATTGAAAATGTCCTAAAAGGCTCTGATTTCTCCAATGAATACTTAAAACTTACTTCCGCTGATTTTTTTACAAATTTTAGCCAGAAAATACTATTCCAAGCAAAAGATTGTTTTGAAGTGTCAATATTTTTTTTGACAAAATTCTTAGTCAGTAGTTTAGAAAAACCGTAAAATTCGGTTTGTGTCATAAATTTGACTGAGAAATTTTTGCTTGTCATTTTTATAACATTCACCCAATCCTGAGGAACTGCAATATTCGGGTTGTGCTTTTTAACAAATCTTTCTATCAACGCATGATCACTGTCACACTCTAAATGAGTGTGACCTGGCACGAGAAACTTGTGGTGGATTTCTTTAAGGGTAGATTTTTGAGCCAATGCAATACAAAACATAACAGGTAATATATTGTTCCTGTTTTGGCCCGGACATGTGTCAGAATACAAAATAAGTGTTTCGACTTCATCAGGCAAATCTAGTATAAACTTGTACAAGCAGGAAGCTATTTCATCTGCACCCCTTTGTGCAACACCTTCATGCCAGATGTAGCAAGATGTCTTATTGGATGTTGTATTACGTACTGTCAAATTGAACGTCCATAATTTTCGTTTATAAAATGAAACGCTAGCAGATAAATGAGGAGTAGCAAGACATTTTTGAAGATCAAAAGTAGCAACAACTACCTTTCCTGAACTTGTTCGAGCTAACTCTTTTTCGGCCTTTTTTGATTTATAGTGAAAATCCGCTTTCCTTTGGTGTTCATTTTTTTCGGTCTCTATTTGTTGTTTCTGTTCTTCAGAACAAGATTTCAACTTTAATGCAAAGGCATCACACGTCTTGCACGTGTCATTAGATGGATATAAAACCAATTACCCTCGTTTAATACCCTAGATTAGGTAGCCGACCCCGAGAGATACGGGATAAGGCTAGGCTAGGGAAATGATGATGATGATGGTGATGAGATTGCTTTGTGAATTAAATATTGTTCATCATAACTAGTTAGTTTTTCGGCTTCATGGTTTTCCCGTGGGAATGAAACCTTTTCCCAAGGTAAAAAATGCATATGGGTTAATCCAGTGCTTAATCTATCTACTTATTAAATTTCATCTAAATCCAATCTCCCGATTAGGCGTGAAAGCGGAACAAACAAACTTACAAACATCCATACTTTCGCGTATATAATAAATATAATATTAAGTAAGAAAAAAGATAAGATTCGTTGTTTTTTGGAAGTAAAAGCTCTAGGTAGTAAGTACTTGCCATTATAGACGAAGATGGCGCGGAACCAGCAATCTTGGATTTAGACTTTCCTTCCACACTCTTTTTTTTACAGAACTGTTTTCTATTTCAGAAGAATAATTCTTCCTCTTTCTTGCCATTTTTACGAGCCCACGAGCTCTTTTTAGGCGATCCATTTCTATTAAAACTTTTTTGTATAGAAATCACCGGTCAAAACCAAGCTAAGACAAAACTAAAAAAGAACGAACACGCCTCAGGAACACGCAGTCACAGCACATCACAATTAAATAGACCAATAGAGAAAAGTATAGCGCACCAAAACAACTCTTAAATTCTACAAAATAAACAAATCAGCGATCTTAAAACAAAAAATCCACCAATAGCGTTGCGTGAATTTTGGAACTGTACGTGGTTACAATACGATTCTATTGGCAAATACTTTCGCGTGCGTGCCTCTTTTTGACTTGAAAGTTCATATCCATGCTCATAGATGGCGTTAGTTGTATCAAAATAACTATTTTAAACTAAATGAGCTGATTAAATTCCTGATAAATACCCATTGTTTCTAAACTTTGTATGGTACAATAATGATATTTTATACTTATCAACAAATAAATTATAAACGTAGGTAGTCTTAACATGATAAGTTGAACATATCAGTTTCATTTCATAACGTTTCTTTTCTGTATCTGGTAAGAACCTGATAAATTGGACTTAACAGCTTTGTACCAAATTGTAAATATAAATCCAAATCTGATAAGTTGCATTTAACATGTAGGTATCTCATGTTTTTGGTACAAACGCGGTAACTGGGACTTAACAAGTTTTAGTCCATAGGCATAAAGCTTGGAATTAACATTCATGTACTTGTTATATTAGTTATCAGGTTTTGCATCAAAAGTTACTATGATATATTAATGATAATTATAATATATCTTGATTATACCAAAAAATCTTGGATTTAACAGGAGTGCACCATTTTTTTTCATCTGCTTCCCGTGGACGTAGAGATATCACGTCTGGATCAAAAAAATCTGAGCTTTCTGTACTTATCAAACCCGTATCTAACAAAATTTTGCCAAAAATGGAGTTAACAGGTTTCTCCCAGATGCCACAGATATATACTAGAAGGACGTCGGACAACAGCTGGAGTATTTTCATACGTCACACGAGATGGGCGGTACGGCCGGCTTTTTGTTCCTCAAGACAAAACGTACTAATTTTATGCTTGAAGCTGTAAACCGAGACGCACTCTCTTGAGGGTTTCTCTTTTCTCAAAGGGTTCCGTACCATCATACTAGATGGCGCTAGTTTCTTCACGTTTAAAAAAACACGGTTTTTGTATGGAGACCCCCTTTATTTTTTTCACTTTTTCTAATTTTTAGTATTTGCTGATAAAGCGTCAACAGAAATACATCATCGTTGAAAATTTCAATTGTCTAGCTGTCATGGTACATGAAATACAGTCTGGTGACAGACGGACAGACACACAGACAGACGGACGGACAGCGAAGTCATAGTAATAAGGTCCCGTTTTTACCCTTGAAAATGTTTCGTTTTTATCGCAGTAGTAACAGGGTGACTCTCTATCTAGACTCATAGAGAGAGAAAAATCAAAGGCCAATTTATTAGTAAATATCTTTTAGTGTAAGGATTTTGTGTATTGATCTTAGTTTATCGGGAAAACGTTTGTCAGAATCACAGGAAAAACACCACATCAAAAGGAAGAGAGATAATAAATCAGGACTTTTGTCTGTCTGTCCGACTTTTAAAAGGGTGTATCTTTGAAACCCTGGTAAGAAGCTAGCTGAAAATTTTACAAAATATGTGTTATTATAGTAGTTAGGGAGGCGATTAGGGGAATTTTCGGTAATACTCGAGCGTGGCAGTTTAAGATATGAGAGATACCTTAGACCTAATAGAACAACCTTGTAAAGTATTTAGCTCTATATGTAGTGACGCGCGCCTAGGATAGACGATCAGATTAGTAAAAAAAAATCGATAGTCTGAAATACTCGAGCGCGTCAGATTAAGATATTGGGGGTTGATTTAAGTGTTTTAAGACTAAATTTAACTAATCTGACGATAAGTCCTTGACGCCGCCGAGTTATAGGGTCGCGAACTTGTAAAAAAAAAACGTTAATCCGGCATTCTCGAGCGCGTTTTTTTTTTTTGAAGAATATAATCTAAAACTTACTAAAAATACAAAATCTGCCGGTTTCCGCATGACCGGAAGTGTGGAGGAGCCATTTCGTCTTCCGAAAAACGCGTTGCGGCATATAAGTCGCAAACGATACATTTTACAAAAAAAACATGAAAAATCTACAATTACGTTGGTTGTATCTATCGCTTTATTGTCATTCTTAAATTCCCCGTTTTATCAAGGAGAAAGAAAGGAAAAAAGAAACCAAAAAACCAAAAAACCTTTTTCGGTCAGATTAAGAGAACCCACCAACATTTTTGTCAGATTAAGAAAATATGCTTTCAGGATACCGAGATAAACCTCCCCTATGAAAATCTGACGCGCTCGAGTATTTCAAAAAAACTTTTTTTTTTGCATTTTCAAAAATTCATCGTAACTTATCGTCACGCCGAAATCGACAGTTTTTTTAAAGGGAGCTTCTTTGGGGCCTACTTAACACCCCTTCCGAAAATCTGACGCGCTCGAGAATAATTTTTTTTTTACATTTTTGACTACTTTATATGCCTACCCCCACCACGCAAACCGGCAGATTAGTATACCGTTGTTATCAGAGGCACTTGGGGCATACGTAGTATGAATATCTGATGCGCTCGAGAATGCCCAAGTAACTGCTTTTTTTAACATTTTTGAAAAACCGTACACGCCAAACCCACCGCTAAAATGGTTTTTACCATACAAGCTTTTCTTTTCGAAATTATTTTATCTTTCGATTTTGATAGGTCTCGACGGCGCCGTTGAATTACGCCATTTAGCTACCTCGCCTCCCTAACTATAGGGTTTTGTTCTTCAAATAACAAAAAATAGTAAAAATTAAGGAAGGTTCATACTTTCAAAAGAAACATAATTTAGTTTTTTTTTGGTTTTGCTCTATCGTAAAAATACCTATCTATACATACAAACGTGAAACTTGGAGTGGCTAAAGAAATAATTTAAAAAAAAACTGGCCAAGTGTGAGCCGTCTTCGAGGTAAAGACTCTTGACCTTTACCATTTTCAACCACTTAGATACAATTCAAATATTTTTATGATTTATTGTGAAATATTTGCCGCCCCCTGAAAAGCGCCGCCCGGGGCGGGCCGCCCCTGCCGCCACGGGTAAAGAGTGCCAACTGAATGATAAACATTTTTATGTCGCACGCGTTGATGAATTTTATTTGTAATGAATAGGTATCATTACTAGACTGGTGTGGAGCACTGATGTGGTGCTAAGAAAACCTCGATGCGCAAATCCGACTCACATTTGGCTTTTTTTTTCACCCCTCATTTTGCCGTCCTAGGCTGTATACTTGGCCCAATGTGAAATCCGCCAATGACCGGGTGTTAGGTTGGTTTGAGGCCGCATTAGAATTTTTACCACCGCAATGGGGCAGCCGTAAATCTACTTTAAATGTGAATACGAGAATTGTTGGGCGGGAAAATTGTAATGGTTTTTCGCGGCTGGAGTGCAAAACGATTTTAAATCTTAACTTTTAATATGGATGAAGCGAAACCGACATAGCTCACAGAATCGCTAAACTGAAGTGGCAGTGGGCAGGGCACATAGCTCGTAGAACAGATGGCCGATGGGGCAGTAAAGTTCTCGAGTGGCGACCGCGCACCGGACAACGTAGCGTAGGCAGGCCTCCCACGCGGTGGACCGATGACCTGGTGAAGGTCGCGGGAAGCCGATGGATGCGGGCAGCGCAGGACCGGTCGTCGTGGAAATCCTTGGGGAGGCCTTTGTCCAGCAGTGGACGATTTGTGGCTGATATGATGAAACGAAACCAAGAAAGCCGATATGATATAGGTACGCCATTATTCACATCCATTATCGTTCTATGGGAGATACCAGTTTTATGGCAGACTAGCTGTTTCCCGCGTTTTCGCTAGCGTGGACATCGTATTTATTACTAGCTGCTTCCTGCGGCTTCACCCGCGCGGACATCGTTTCTTTGACTTTTTGAGGGTGCGCAGTGCGCGAGCCGCAAGCGGCTCGCGAGCGTTAGAAAATGTAGCCCGTGTGTTAATCCAGGTCCTAATCTATCTACCTACCAAATTTCAGCCAGATCCGTTTAGTAGTTTTTGCGTCGTGAAGAAGTAACAAACATACACACTCACAAACTTTCGCCTTTATAATATTAGTGTTATGACTGTTTTTGAGTGTGAATGGTGCGCGAGCCTCATGCGGCACGCGAGCGCAGGCAGGAGTTTGTTATAGATCCCTTGGGAACTATATCTGGCTATTCTGATCAGCAGTCTATTTCCCTCATCTATTTCTATGCAAAAAAATCACGTCAATCCGTTGCTCCGTTGCGACGCCGACTTGCGCGAGCCTGGAAATGAGTTTTACCTAGATCCTTCGGGAACTGTCTCAGGCTATGCTAATTAGTAGTCTAATTTCTCACCCCCTCAACCATCTCTGCGCAAAAAATCACAATAAATCGTTGCTCCGTTGCGATGTTAAAGAAATCAACCAAAAATAGTATTCTTTTAGTTCCTTTAGGAACTGTATCGGAATATGCTATTTTCATGGAATAAAAATTAGCTATGTGTTTCCCTGTGACACAGGCTACCTCCATTCTATTTTTTTTTAAGATTGGTTGAGTTGTTGAAACGTGAAAATGTAATAAACAAACACACAAACAAACAAATTTTCACTGTTATAATATTAGTATGGATGCCACAGCCAAAATGACAAAGACTTCGAAGATCGATTACTGGCATATTAAAAAATTTACAAAAATATTTAAATTAAACAATTCGGACGCTCATTAATCACAAATTTACGTAATTTATCAAAACAAAACTAGCCAGAACACCCAGCAATGAAATATTCCAATTTCACCTGGAAAACAAACTGATAGGTACATCTGGCACCTGGTATTGAGGCTCATCACGTACTCGTATCTCCAGTATCCAGCATTCCTGTACACCCCAACCAAGACAGAGAAGCACTTATGTCTACACCGCTAAGCCGGAGTAGGACCGCATCGAAATGGCGGTCACTACGTGACAGTGTTCCAAAATCACCTGATGGTACAAATGTCACGTCGTGGCGGACAAATGTCGCACGAATTGAATTTAACATGTGACAGACAGGAATTCACGGCGCGCACATGCCTGTGGCTGTATGCGGGATCCGTTTCGCTACATCCTCTTTGGGGCATGTATCCGTAACAAAATACAGACGGTCGGCGGTCGTTCCAAATAGAGCATCATTTTAGATCTGTGAGATGAATTTCTATTATTCAATGGATGTGTCTATTATTCAATGAAGCGTCGGTTGCTCAACCGGTAATGACTCGGTCCCTCTGACCAGAGGTACCGGGTTCAAATCTGGACGGTCAATGTACCAATGAGTTTTTCAAAAACTTACTTACATATACTTACCGATTGATTTAACGGTGAAGGAAAACATCTTGAGGAAACCTGCACACACCTGCGAAGAAACTCGCCCTAATTCAGGGTTGGCTCGAGCCCCTTGGTAAGGACGCATTCGAGCTGATGTGATGTGTGTTGTCCTGTAGTTAGATAATATACACGTGTTCTCTGTACCCGTTACACTGGTAACTGGCTGTAACCAGCGCAATACAGTCACAGTATATATATTAGTACTAAATACAGTACAAACGCATAATTAACAGTCACTAACTTTTAGGGTTTGTAATTGTCAATAGTTAACACAACGATGCGGTATGTTTGCATGAATGATCTCTTTGTGTCAAACAAAGGCACGTTGCTCTCTGATAATATGCTAAATATATGGTGTTTTAACACGTTAGCTGCCATCTATGCAAAATGCTAAACGTTTCCTCTAAGTCACATAAATATCAGTAAGGATCACCGGTGATACGTTGTTAGGTACGTGGCGAAGAATTATTTCTGTAAGAAAAATATTTTAATAAGTTATGTAAATCTTTACTAAAATAATAAATGTAAAAATTTTCGTTTGTTTGAAATGAAAAAAAAATAACGTTACCTTTTCATGCTTCAACACCTCAATAAATCTTGACGAAATTTGGCATGGAGTTAGCCTCTATCATGGTGAAGGCCATAAGGCTATTTTTTATTCCGTAAAAATAGCATAGTCCCATACAGTTTGTAGCATGACGTCGTAGGTATGGTAGGTAGGTAGGGCGTGGTTTTTAAAAAACGCGCGTGCTTACAGATGTATAGAATTAATTTAATGATGAAGTAAAATACCTAAAAAGAACACAAGAATTGGAAAAATATTATACACTTGAATTTTAAACACAAATCACAAAAAACATAAAAGAATCTTACCCGAAATGGGTCTTTTAGAGAATGTCGGGTATTAAATAATTATTTTATAAATAATGTCTTTGGTGGTGAAAATATATTGAAAGATAGCAAAATGAATGGATTTTTAATCCCATATCTCACACTTTGTTTTCCAAAATGTGACACATGGATTGTTTTGTGTCAGCGCATGCGAAATAGATCGAATAAATAAGAACTAATATCAGCACCGCGTTGCCGTATTACAAGTTCCTGAGAGAACTGAAAAAAATACTGTTTATTGGTTGATTTTGTAAAATCTCAGCAGAGCAACGGATTATTAAGATTTTTTTTCACAAATATTTGTAACGGGGGTGGGAATTGACATAGACTGCTAATAAGTATAGCCAAGACAGTTCTCGAGGGATCTAAAGAAAACTCATTTCCACGCTCGCGCGCACGTCTGCGTCGCAACGGAGCAATGTATTGACTCGATTTTTTACATAGAAATAATTTAGGGGGTGGGAAGTGATATAGATTGCTAATCAAAATAGCCCGATATAGTTCCCGAGGGATCTGAAGTAAACGCTCACAAGTCGCTTGCAATTCACGCACCACTCACCATCAAAGACAGTCATAAAAACGATACCCACACAAGCAAAGCCGCGGGCAAAAGCTAGTGTTATTATAATTCAGAATAAAATATGTCAAAGCTCGTTACAACATGATGCTTGATGAAAATTATTGGTCAAATAATTTCACATACTTCAATGAAATGCATATTTATTAAGAAGGTAATCACCGCGAGTATGCGCTTATGATGTACCGTTTGTGGTACGTAACAAATAAATGTGAAGTTTCAAACTAAATCACATTACCAATAAGATTCTGGAAAACTAGAAAGTCACCATAATAATAGGGCAAGAGAAAATTATGTGATCTCATCGGTGATGCTCTTGGCAGCCAACAACGTGTGCTGTAGTTGACATTAAGCATAGCTACTCTTAATTGAGATGACTTATGTGATCGCTCTAGTTAGTATTTCTTGAACTATAATTGTACACAAACAGTTCAGCAGTAGAGACTAGGAGGTCATGATAAATTTGGTAACGATAACGGAAATGGATAAACTTAGGTTAAGAGGATAAATGACAACCCTCTAATGTTAAATATGTCTGTCTGCCTGCGCAAAGTGGTTGCGTTGTGTTCTTATAGAGCCCGAAAAACTAGTTATCGTGACCAAAAAAACGATAAGGGAAATGGCTGAGTAAGATAGAAAATGAAAATACTAGTTGTACTTATGACATTTATGCAAAAACTGACCAAATATTCGGTTAGTAAAAATACCCGTTAGTAGTAGAAATAGCGAATTTCTGTGCCAGGATCCCACCCCCCTGCCGGAGACTCAAAGTTGCCTGGAATTCCTATCTCTGAAACGCTTGGAGATAGCAAAATAGGACCATGCGTAAACGGTTTAAATGGGAGGCGACACCATTGTTCTTAATGTTTTTTTAAGAATTAATTTTCGCCATTTCCAACTTTGGGATCCTGGCACAGAAAACTAGCAATTTCTACTACTAACGTGCATTGCTCCATAACGCAACCGAATATTTGGTCACTCTAACTCTAACTCAGGCAACCACTTTGCGCAGACAGACAGACATATTTAACATCAGAGGGTTGGCATTTATCCTCGCAACCTGAGTTTATCCATTTCCATTATCGTTAACAAATTTATCGTTACCTTCTAGTGTATAATTACATTTAGTCTGTACTTATGAAACAAACAACAGAGTGTTTCACACCTTAGTGCGACTTACACTGTCTGAAAAAAATTAAAACAGGTAGCATATTTTAAAAAGATACTTTTTCATGAGAGGCCCTTAAAAGAAGAAATAAAAAAAATGCATAGATAATAATTTAAAATTTAGATAAGATCCAGAAGATTTCCGATTATCCTTACTAATATTATAAATGTGAAAATGTGTTCGTTTGTTTGTTTGTTACCTTTTCACGCTTCACCGCCTTGACAAATCTTTATGAAATTTGGCATGCAGGTATCCTGTGTCACGGGGAAGGACATAGGTTACTTTTTATAGCGTGAAAATAGCATAATCTGATGCAGTTCCTGAGGGAACTAAAAAAATACTCGATTGTTGTGATTTTTGCACAGAGATGGTTGAGTAGGTCGGAAATGACGTAATTTACTAATCACCCTTAAATACACTCATAAAATGCTGTCCACGCGAGCGAAGCCGCGGAAAAAAGCTATTAATAAACGCGAAAGTTTGTAAGAATGTATGTATGTATGTTTGTTACTCTTTCACGCAAAAAATTTTGAACGGATCTGGCTGAAATTTGGTAAGTAGACACATTAGGACCTGGATTAACACAAAGGCTACATTTTTCCACGCTCGCAAGCCGCTTGCGGCTCGCGCACGGCGCATTCTCGAAAAGTCATAGAAACGTTGTCCACGCGGGTGAAGCCGCGGGAACCAGCTAGTATGTACATAAAGTCTCATCATATCAGCTCATATAAACGTCCCACCGAGAGCGTCCCCTAAATTAGCGCGATCGGGCCTTAGTTGACCACACGGGCTCAGTGCGGGTTGGTCAACTTCACAATCAACCTACGAGTTTCCTCACGATGTTTTCTTTCAACGTAAGAGCAGCTTCGGGTAAAGGTATATCATCATCATTACAGCTCATATACGTCCCCACCGAGGGGCTCGAGCCTACCCTGAATCAGGGCGATTAGGCCTTAGTCGACCACGCGGGCCCAATGCGGGTTGGTCGACTTCACACACAACCTTCGAGTTTCTTCGCAGGCGTGTGCAGGTTTCCTCACGATGTTTTCCTTCACCGTTAAAGCAATCGGTAAGTATGTACGTAAGTTTTTGAAAAACTCATTGGTACATTGGCCGTCCAGATTTGAACCCGGTACCTCTGGTTAGATGGACCGAGTTGTTACCGGTTGAGCCACCGACGCTTTAAAAGGAAATATGAAATCAAAAATCGAAAACACATTGATACGTAACAGGGTTTGAACCAAGACCTCTCCGATAGGAGGTAGCGGCCCTAGCTGTCACGCCACCGACGCTCCCAGGGTCTACATAAGCATAAATATCAATAGTGGAACAAGCGTGACACCATAAAAATCATGGAACAAAAAAATATTTAAAAAACCGGTAAAGTGCGAGTAAGAACTGCGCACATAGGGTTCCGTACCATCATACTAGATGGCGCTAGTTTTATCACGTTTAAAAAAATGAACACGTTTTTTGTATGGAGACTTTAACTTTTTCAAATTTTTAGTATTTATTTTTATAGCGGCAACAGAAATACATCATCTGTGAAAATTTCAACTGTCTAGCTAGTAGTAGACAGTAGGACAGACTGACAGACAGACGGATGGACAGCGGATATTTAGTAATAGGGTCCCGTTTTTACCCTTTGGGTACGGAACCCTAATAAAATATACGATTACAGACAACGTAAACTATATACATACGTATATTCCCCGAAATTGGAATCAGACCGAGTCATATTGCGACAAAGAGTTAAATTAACTAACGCGGTGGCAAACAATCTAATAGCTAAAGTTGAGTGCAAAGTCGTATAGCACAACTCACTGGGGTCTAAGTTATAAGCGATGGAGGGCATCACTTGAAAGTAAGTATCTACTTAATAACAAGATTAATGATTCAATTTATTTAATTAAAATAGGTGCAAATTACACTCTTTCTGATAGTCATAAAATAATAATAACATAATTTCATTTGTGAAAAATCAAGAAATAAACAATCATTACTTATTAATTTCAAAACGCAATCCTTGAAATAAACCAGATTATGTCAATAGAACATTGAAAACAATTAGACACGAAAAGTTATACATAAAAATTAATGAATGTCATTGATATCTATGACAAGAGTAGGCCAGTTCACACGGACAGCACCCGGTCACGAGTATAATGCGAGAGTCAGCCATCGCTCCCATCAACCATATAAGAGGAAAAGGAACGACCCGGCTCCCGACGCGCCAATGCGCCAACAATGAAAAATACGTACATAACAACTGATAACGTTCACTGCTGGGGTCTCTTCCCAACGTTGGGAAAGGCCAACCCTGAATTAGTGGGGATCAGGGCTATGACGAACTTCACTCTCAGAAAGAAGCAGCCTATAACACCGCTGACTCAGCTCAGCGACTGCTTTTTTTATCCACAATTGGTAAGCCATTGGCATCATCTCACCTGATGGTAAGCGACGGTGATGCCGAGGATGGAAGTGGGCTTACCAAGATTCCTCAACGCAATTGGGAAAGCTAGGCGGGCCTAGAAAATGCCCTTCCACGAACCAAACCGAGTCAGAGTTCGAGGGAGAATCGAAACAGCGACCTCCTGATGTGAAGGTAATGGCCTTAAGCATTACGCCACGGTGTTGGCTCCAAGGGCCTTGTGAAGCGAGGGAAATTCATACAACGGGCCAGAAATGACTTTTCAAAAAACGAATGACAGAACAAAAGAAAATGGCGGAGAAATCCCATACGTTCGACAACCAAACTGTAACCAAACTGAATCAATCTGGGTGACGTGGGGGTGAGGTCACAATCTAGAGAGCAGCAGGGAGTGTCCATACTGTATTAGTACTAATATAAGTATATACTTTGCTAATAGTCAATCAAACCTTTCAGATTATGACCGTGCTTTTTGGTACTGTTATGTTAATACATAATATTTATGAGATTTTACTAGAGTTGAGTGGTATTTTATAGGTGCTTTCTAATGTATGATTTGGAGGCAATTGTTTTGACATCTTTATATAAATCTTTAACCGCTTCCGTGGCGTAATGTTTATTCCATTTGCTTCACATCAGGAGGTCGCGGGTTCGATTCCCGACGGGGTCAACTTGTAAGACTCGGTTTGGTTGGTGGTAGGGCATTTTCTAAGCCCGCCTGGCTAGCTACCACTATTTTATCTAAGTCTTGCGCCAAACATCAGCGTTAATAGTATTGATGTGTTCCAGCTTGAAGATAATATAGCCAGTTCTCTATTGCGTTGGGGAATCTTGGTAAGCCTGCTTCCATATTCGGCATCATCGTCACTTACCATTAGGTGAGATGACGCCAAGGGCTTACCAATTGTGAATAAATAAATTAAAAAAAAACATTTATACATCGTGGTGCCCTGTTTCCTAGGTAAATTATTTTTTTGTGTCATACTTCTTAGTTCACTTTCGATCTGTTTTTGTATCAACTTCTTTTAATTTTTATAAGATTCTAGTCAACAAGGAACCCTTATAATGTCGCCATGTCTGTCCGTCTGTTCGCGACTTAGCTAAAGGACTGTTAGTTTTTAGAAAGCTGCAATTTAGCATGGGTAGGTATACATATTAATCACGCCGACAATTTGGTAAAATAAAATATTTTTAAGGGAACCTCCCCGTGTAAAGAGGGGATGGTTTTTTTTTCATGACATAACGTCGTTGAATAGGTCTTTTAAAGCTATGAGGGTTTTCTAAAACCGTTTTTCGATTCTGGATGATGTTTGCGAAATATTAACCGTTAAAGTGCAAATTTTTGTTAGAGTCAAGTCCTTTACCAACTAACCACTATTTCTAGACATCTGAAAAAAACTGGAATTAGTAGTATTAATACAATCAATTTAAAAGAAATACTATTACTGTTAATTAAGCTTCCTTATATTATTATATTATATATTATTATAGTTTTCAAAGTTGACTTCGGATTCCCATTCTGTTTTCTTTTTGATCATTATATTATTTATTTGTACTTATATATTGTTTTCTATTTTCTTTCTCTTAATTTTAGTATATTATAAAGTATTGCTCTTTTTTTACAACCTTGGTTCCATTGTTCTCCAAGACCTTCTAATATCACTAGTGCAAGCATCGGCGCGGTAAAGAGGGCGCGTCGAGGCTGGATTGTGGTCTTTAAATTTAAAATTAAGCATTCTCATTCTTTTACTAGTAGCTCCCTTCCACCCAAACCTCCATGACTCACACCAAGTATCCCCCATAAACAGATTTCAGTCGCCCGGGACTCGCCGCAAACTTAGTTAGCACATGTTAGACGTTAGAGCCGAGCAAAGTCAGGAGCCGCAGCTAGTCTCACTGCCCCGGTTAGGTTATAATGTTAAGCTAGCTCAACATTTGCTTATTTCATTAAAACTTAAAAGTTAACGAGTTGAAGTATTGTTGGGCAAGTTATTTTATTGGCTTTAAAAAGTTCGACGTGAACGTATTAATTTTAGCTACTTGTGTTCGTCTACGAGTACAAGTTTCCAAGTTTAAAAGTCCCTGTCTTAAAGATCTTGCATCGTGTAGTTTTTTCACAGTTTTTGTCTAGGGAAAGAAAATTAAAAATATATCTAATCCTCTCATTTAGTTTGTACACATTGTGGCTTTTTATTTATCAGTATATGATTATATTTCGGTTGATTGTTTAGTTTTTTTTAAAAATTATTCAGTTATTTCATCATTCATTCATATCAGCTCATATACGTCCCCACCGAGGGGCTCAAGCCTACCCTGAATTAGGGCGATCGGGCCTTAGTCGACCACGCGGGCCCAGTGCGGGTTGGTTGACTTCACACACAACCTGCGAGTTTCTTCGCAGGCGTGTGCAGGTTTCCTCACAATGTTTTCCTTCACCGTAAGAGCATCGGATAAACGTACATATGAAATTTAAATTCGAAATCACATTGGTACGAGGCAGGTTCGAACCACGACCTCCCGGACCGGGAGGGGGAAGTACAAAAGGAAACGCTCAGGGTCTGCGCGAGGAGCTCCTGATGAGAGCTACCGCTTTTTGATTTACATTTCTAATGTGCTAATGAGGGGGACTGTGTCATTCAAGATTTGACGCTATCGGTTCCTCCCTGAGCTGCCAGGAGGCCGTTCAGTTTGGCTGAAATTTGGTCGCGAGGATCAGACAGTACATGTCTTGGTCCACGAACCATATTACTAGATAGTTCGAGTGGCGGGGTATAGTCCGCTGACTCTCGAATAAACGGATTGGGGTGCGTCTCCGAGGACTTGAACAAGTTCTCGGAGAGGCCTTTAATGAACTGTTGGGTAGTCGGTATGTCCATGTCTCGTGGGCGTTAAGTGCTAGAGCACGACAGAATATGTTTTGTACAACTTGAATCATGTCCATGTTATTTGGGGGCGCGTGCGCAAAGACGAGAGCCGCATAAGTCATAACCGGTCGGATGCAAAACTTAAAGAGTGTTCGCTTATTTGAGGGGGACATTTTGCTATGCCTACCTAGCATGCCGTTAAGCTTGCCCAGGTAGAAACGGGCGTTTTGGGTCACGTTTTTGATGTGGGGTCCAAAGTTGAGTTGGGGTCGAGGGTTATTTCTAAGTATTTGGCTGTGGCTTGCCAGGGGACGGGGGTGCCTAGCATGCGGATTGACTGTTCGGGGTAATGGATCCTATGACGGTAACCGAAGGTTTGTTTGGGTTCACTTCGATTCTCCATTTCCTAAACCATTTGCCTAGCTCGTCAACTGAGCGTTGTAGTTTGTTTATTTACAGCAAAACGGAGCCTCAATTGTGGGGCTCAATCGCCTTGGTATTAGCGGCCACAAGCGGGTACCGAAAAAAAGAGCACTCACAAGCGGGTACCAAAAAAAGAGTCGACGAAGTACTCACAACATATTAGTAAGATAAGATGAATAAATAAATGTAATATATTTATTCAACCAAAAACAAAGTAGACCTAGATAATACACTAATAAATTTATAGTTATAATGGTTTTGTCTTGAATCTTTGAACATTTGAGTGAGACAGCTATGAACCTAATTCGTACAAATATGATTTAATAATTTTATTACGGCGTTTTTTATCCTACTGCGACGTATAGGGTAAAACCAGGATGATTGCCCCAGAGGTATAGTTGCCCCAATTATAATTACTCTAGTTTTAATCACATGTTATTTTATTAATCTATCGAAAGATTCTCAAACTACCACTAAGTTGACCATGTCTCATGTCTTTGTGCGACTGTATGGGACGGCAAAATGCGATCAAAGTTTTTGCTGCATAGATGTCCTGTTTCTGGACGGTACGTCTATCCTAAACGTAATTTACATGGATTATGCATATTATGGGATAGATGTTCCAAAATATAGAGGTTCGCATAAATCGCTAATACTCTAGAAACATTAAAGATAATGTTTATTACTCATCGTCAATTTGTAAGTACCGGTCAGTTTTACGAACAGACAGTTTTGTACTGACAGATATAGAGTGATTTCAAAAATTGTGGCAAATATCCGGTTTTTACCCTAAATAGCAGCATATGTGTATGTCTTATAAATAAATTTGTATGTTTTTAATTTCACTAATTACTCAGTAGCAATTAGTGAAATTAAAAACTCCCAGTCAAGCCAAATCAGAGCAACTTTACTGTTGGCAACCATCTTGTTTTCCGCCATGTTGATTTTTTATTGCACCTAAAATCTGCCCAGGGTTTACCTATTTTATTTAGTTAAAGCACCTTCCTTCTGTCTCTTAGCGTTTTGAAGGGCAATTGGCCAACACCATGAAAGTCTGAATGGATTTCTATCAAACATAGCTAAGAGCTTTTTCGGTTAATCTAGCTTTCGAATGAAAAAACCGCTCTAAAATCTGTCTACCCGTTTGGGAGCTACAATGTCACAGACCATACACAAATACGAACGTTAAACTTATACACTCGTCGGTTTGCATAAGCGGTTAGATTTTTTTTTACCTTTTATTCTAATTGTCCATATTCAATTTGAAAATGATGTATGGAACATTCTTTGCTCCAATTGTATAGGTTCCTTCGGGAAAGTTGTTCAGTTTCATGAGTAGCATCTACAATTTGCCTCTTATCAGCGAATAAAACTAAAACGTCACGTTCTGTATCGTTGACAACCCATTAATGTCCCTACTGCTGGGGAAAGGGTCTCCTTTTAAACTTGAGAAGGTTATATTTAGTGTCCGACTAAAATATGATTTGCAGCCAAAACCGAAACTGAACCTTCGGCCACAGCCCGGCCACTTCATACAACGGGTGAGAAATGACATTTCTAAAAACAAATGACGAAACAAATGAAATCACGTCGAAATTCTGTACGTTCAAGAACAAAACTTAAACCAATCTGTATCAATCTGGGTGACGAGGGTGTGAGGTCACAATCTAGAGAGCGGCAGGGAGTGTCCATACTGTATTTTAGTACTAATATGTACACTTTTCTTCGGCCTTGGTCTCAGTTTCGGAAAAAAACGAAAGTTATTATACATATTAAAATTTCTTTTGTATACAGAAATATAGTGTATTTTTCATGTTACAGAGTGGTGTTAAATGAAGTAAAAAAAAATGTAAAATCATTTTTTTTATTGACGTTCACATGAACACAATGACATGAACATATAATCTACTCAAGTAAACTCGCAAATATTAATTTTGCAATGGTCAACAAATTAATTCCTGTTTTCCTTGGTCACACCTTAACTTGAGAACTAATTTAGCGATTTCAATGAAACTTTGGTGAACTGTTGTGCACACGCCAGAGAAGGTTTGTGAACCCCTTGCGGCTCGCGCACTGCGCGCCCTCGATGTCTATACGTGTGAAACACGGGCATCAACTAGTTTGCGATAAAACCTAACTCTATGCCAAAGTATTTATATCAGTACTCACATACAGTATAGACACTTCCCTGCCGCTTCATAGATTCCGACCTCATCCCCTCGTCACGCAGATTGATGCAGATTGGGTATATTTTGGTTCTCGAACGTATAGGATTTCAGCGTGATTTGGTCTGCTCCGTCATTTGTTTTTAGAAATGTCATTTTACGACCGTTGTATACAGTGTCCGGGGTGTTACTATGCTTCTAAATAAGGACGATGAGATAAGGTAGTTAGCGCCCCTAATGAAAAAATACATATTGTTGCTAGAGGTAAGGTTTTACTCGAACGAAGTGAGTTCCAGCGCGGCCGAAGATTCGGCTGAATTTTGGCCGAAACTGGTTGATACCGAAACCAGAAGTTGTAAAAATATCAAAATTTCAAAATGTCAAAAGATTGTATAGTTTGTAGAGCTAGTGACAATAACCCCACTGTCAAAAGTTTGTATAGTTTGTAGAGCTAGTGACAATAACCCCTGTCAAATGTTTGTATAGTTTGTAGAGCTAGTGACACTAACCCCACTGTCAAAAATGTATAGTTTGTAGAGCTAGTGACAATAACCCCACTGTCAAAAGTTTGTATAGTTTGTAGAGCTAGTGACAATAACCCCACTATCAAAAGTTTGTATAGTTTGTAGAGCTAGTGAAAATAACCCCACTGTCAAAAGTTTGTATAGTTTGTAGAGCTAGTGACAATAACCTCACTATCAGGAGTTTTTTCGGTGAAACGTGACTTGCAAAACACATAAACGGTCAAGAAAAATACTATTGACAGTCAAACCCATCTAGATAATGACCGTACTACAAGCACACCCTGGACACTTCAGACAACGAGCCAGAAATGACATTTCAAAAAAGGAATGACGGAACAAACAAAATGGCGGCGAAATCCTATACGTTCGACAACCAAACTGTAACCGATCTATATCAATCTGGGTGACGAGGGGTTAAGGTCGCAATCTAGAGAGCGACAGGGAGTGTCCATACTGTACGTTAGTACTAATATATATATACTTTGTTTCAGGTCAGTTAACCCAACCACGCAAGCCGCACTGAGATACGACCGCTGCCCACGCTGTGTATTGTTCATTCGCTGAATTATCTGCACTTTTGATGAATCCGCTCGCCGCTGCTGGCACGCATCAAAAACTCTGTCAAAGGGGCCACCCTGAGTTCTATCGCGGCGCCGACAACGTCGGGGGCGCGGTGGGCGGCGCGATTGAACTTAGGGCGGCCCCTTTGAAGGAGTTTTTGACGCTAATTCAGCAAACGAACTTTAAGTGTACTTTAATTCTCAGGTTTGTGTGATTTTCGATGAATATTAATTCCAATTTCAATCCGGAAAACGTAGCGAAGGCAGGCCTCCAACTCGGTGGACCGATGGCTTGGTGAAGGTCGCGGGAAGCCGCTGGATGCGGGTAGCGCAGAACCGGTCGTCTTGGAAATCCTTGGGAGAGGCCTATGTCCAGCAGTGGACGTCCTTCGGCTGATATGATGATGATGATGATGATAATGATGATGATTAACTCCAGGTCCAGGTATTAGTATGTCAACGATTAAATCGGTATAAGAAATGAAAACGCAATTTTAAAGTACGAGTACCCTTGGTGTTTCAAATTAAAGGAACTCTTCATTAGAAATGGCGGTAGGATTTTCCTCTTTTCATCCTACGTCGAATATGAAAGAACGTACTTCCTTACATTCTATCCCTTCGGATAAACGTTTCAAATAGAAACCGGCCAAGTGCGAGTCGGACTAGCACTCCGAGGATTCCGTACCACCACACCTCTTCACACAACTAAGTATATAGTATAATGACAATAATACCTGTTCACATTGCAAACAAAAGACATCAACGCGAGCTACAAAAATAAGATTTTTTTGTCATTAAGTTCGGACTCCTTAGCGCGAGTATGACTTACACTTTGCCAATTTTTAATATTTGTTGTTTTATTTCAGTATCAGTACTATAATCACACCAAATTTCACGATTTTATGTATTATAGTTTTTAAGATAGAGCTATATTAAAAATATTTCTAAAGGCCTACAAAAACACCTTTTCTGTATGGAGATCCTCTTATTTTTTCACTCTTTTCAAATTTTAGTATTTGATGTTATGCGGCATCAGAAATACATATTCTGTGAAAATTTCAACTCTCTATCTATTACGGTTCATAAAATACAGCCCGCTGACAGACCAACAGACGGACAGACATCGGAGGCTTAGTAATACCACACACTGGACACTTCATACAACGGGCCAGAAATGATATTTCAAAAAGGAATGACGGAACAAACAAAATGGTGGCGAAATCCTATACGTTCGACAACCAAACTGTAACCAATCTGTATTAATCTGGGTGACAAGGGGGTGAGGTCGCAATCTAGAGAGCGGCAGGAAGTGTCCATACTGTATTTTCGTACTATTATATATACTTTAGTAATAGGGTCCCGTTGGTCACCCGTTGGGTGTTTGAGACCCTAAACATAATTAACTCCGGAAATTCTACACCTCAGCTCTCAAAAATCTTCAAGCGCTCCTTCCTTTAGAGTCGTAACCATCTGGTCCCAAGTAGAAGCAAGCTATGAGTATACCACTTGTTTACGACTAATAAAGCGTCCTTTTTGCTTTTTACAGCGCTTTTGCGATTACAGCTGAGCCTGTAAGGCTGTAATGTTCGGTCCTGCAGCGGTGTGTATTAGCTGTAGCTAAGGTGTAGTGCTTTTAGTATGTGTGAAAGGTACTTCGGTCAGTAGGTAGGCAAACAAAAATTAGAGGTTAAAGTCCACTATATAGGGTTGAGTATTGTCTGGTATTTACTTTTATTGTAGGAGATAGTAAGTTTTTTGACGTGATGACGTCTTATAAATTGATGACACGGGCTGTATACACGAAAAAGTGTGACGTCATTGTCACCACAGATAAGAAAAAAAAATGCCGCTCTTCTATTCTGTGATGGTCACGTTACGCCTGAGTCGAGCATGCAAGCGAGTTGTACTTGTACTTGGACGGACGGACGGATGGCCGAACCGTCAAACAAATGTGTCAATGGATTAAAAGTACTAGGCTTCCAGGAGCTTACAAGAGTTATTCCAATGCGGTCGATTCTCTATGAGGAAAACAGTCATACTTAAAGAGGCTTTCTTATACCTTACATCAGTGTGTCAATGGATTAAAAATACTTGGCTTCCAGGAGCTTACAAGAGGTGTTCCAACTGTGAGATAATATGTTGTAGTTGTATTTTAATTGTATTTATAGTTCTTGCATTTCACGGACGGACGAACCGTCAGACAAGTGTGTCAATGGATTAAAAGTGCTAGGCTTCCAGGAGCTCAAAAGAGGTGTTCCAATGCGACGATTCTCTGTGAGGAAACATAAAAGGGGACTTGGACGATTGGAGTGGGGACTTGGACGGGCAATCGGACGTTACTTGGACGGCGACTTAGATGGGTGCTTGTTATCACATAAAATTAGACGGTACTTGGACGGCGACTTAGATGGGTAAATTATCGTTCGTAAACTGACTTTACAGACAACCGGTTTTTTATCTACAATTGGTAAACTCATAGCATCATCTCACCTAATGGTAAGTGACGATGATGCCAAAGATGGAAGCGGGCTTACCAAGATTTCCCAAAGCAATGGGGAACAGGCTATCTTATCTTCAAGCCAGAACACATCAATACTGTTAACATTTATGTTTAACGTTGAAACATATATAAGATGGTGAAAGGTAGCCAGGCGGGCTTAGAAAATATCATTCCACCAACTAAACCGAGTCTTATAAAGTTAGACTCCTATAGCTGAGTACAAACCGCTAACCATAAGATGTAAAGCTACTGTAGTTTATGCCACGAAGGCGATTAAAAAGTTAATAAGTAATTTATTTGAAATTTGATGTAATGTTACAGAAAAGCTTACACTACTAATTTAATATAGGTAAAGACTTAGCTTCATTAGTAGGAAACAACCTTCCTGCAAGCTACCTACTATAATCAGAGTATACCAACTACCGACTCCACTGTTAACTACCGTCATTTCATCCTATCGAAAGTGCTTGAAACAATTGTCTCACATTCGCGCGCCGCCTAAAGTGCCCATGAAACACTTGTTTCAACATCGACCAAGCCGTGTTTTGTTTTCTATTACCGATTTTGGCTTAGTAAGGAAGGCCGCAATGAAAACATACCTAAAGTATGATAAATTACCAGCAAGATGGCAGTACTTTTTAATACTTCTCTGTGGATACAAGGACAAAGAGTCAGTTACAAACTGTGAAGTCTTTGCGCGGACAGGCCGTTGAACCGTAAAAAGAATCCGGCTTTGTTATTGTTTTAGTTTTATTGATAAAATTAAGTATATCTAGTAATTATATATGAGAATAATCGTAGTTTTACGCAGTTTAGAGTGAATGTGACACTGTACTCGTGAATAGTGCCGCAAATAAGAAATTTGGACTTACAAATACGACGGCAATGGTAAGTACATTTCGTCATAACTATATTTTGTGGATTTTTTACGTAATATTTTACATCGCATACGATATTGGTAATTGATTTAACTAAAAGTATAGTAAATTAACTCCAAGAATCTATTAATTATTAGCAACATATTTTTTCCTGGGTATGTGTTTAAAAATTCTGAGCTTTTTGCGCGAACCCGCCGTAGTGCCGTAGAGGAATTCTAGTTTTGATGTTCTTTTATTTTGATTGATTAAATTAAGTATATTTAATGATTTATATATGCATATAAACGGCAGTCAACGTAGTAAATAGTGAAAGTGATATTTTATTCTTAACGGTGCTGTGACTAGGAAAATTTACTGCTACAAATATGGTAGGTACATTTAACCACACCTATATGTTTACGAATTTTTCACGCAATATTTTACAAAGCATACATTATTGATATTACATTTAAATAAAATAATAGGTATTCAACTTTAAGAATCTGTAACTTAATATCAATATCTCTTTATTTTGAGGTCTGGATATCGTATTACAAAAACAAGAAGCCCCCGTAGAGCCCCGCCGGCACAGTACACTACAAAGAGGCCAATTTGGGTGAATCATTAAAATAAAATAAAAAACAACGTGAAACACGAGTTTCACAAACAATGTAGTCGCTACGTCACAATCAGCGTGCTATGCTCGAAGTTTCTCTGCGTGATCGAATCAGAAACGAGGAGATCCGTAGGAGAACCAAAGTAACCGACATAGCTCTCAGAATTGCTAAATTTAAGTGGCAGTGGGCGGGGCACATAGTTCGTAGAACAGATGGCCGTTGGGGCAGTAAAGTTCTTGACTGGCGAAACGTAGTGTAGGCAGGCCTGCCACTCGGTGGACCCATGACCTGGTGAAGGTCGCGGGAAGCCACTGGATGCGGGTGGCGCAGAACCGGTCGTTGCGGAAATCCTTCGGGGAAGCCTATGTCCAGCAGTGGACGTCCTTCGGTTGATATGATGATGATGATGATGATCACAACTACGAGTACAAGGCACGAACTATGGTACGAAGGATTTCAAATATACAGGGAACCAGATATCTCCGGCCAGTGAATCTACTCAGGAAACTATTTTTTTTACAATCTCCTTAACCTCTTAAACTCCTTAGACTCTATAGTAAATCTGGTGTAGGGAGGACCCGTCAATAGATGCTTCTACTCATCGCGCTGAACTACTTTTCGCGACAGACACATATCCAAAAAAAAAAGTTGTATTTCATTTCATTCCATTTATTCATTAAACAAAAGTAAAGTAACATAATATCTGAATATCTTAAATCTACAATTACAGAATATAAAGTTATGTAATTTATGATATGACTAGCTGTCCCGGCGAACTACGTACCGCCTTACATTACATAACACTGCCCTACCCTACCCTACCCTACACTACACTACACTACCCTACCCTACACTACACTACACTACCCTACCCTATACTACCCTACCCTACACTACTCTACCCTACACTACACTACTCTACCCTACACTACTCTACACTACCCTACACTACACTACCCTACCCTACCCTACATACACTACACTACCCTACACTATCCTACACTACACTACCCTACACTACACTACTCTACACTACACTACCCTACACTACACTACCCTACACTACCCTACCCTACCCTACCCTACCCTACACTACCCTACCCTACACTACCCTACCCTACCCTACACTACCCTACCCTACACTACACTACACTACCCTACCCTACCCTACCCTATACCACCCTACCCTACATAAGAACCTTCTCCTGACAATAACGAACTCGACACAAAAATAATTAGCCAAATCGTTTCGTGCGTTCTGGAGTTATAGCGTCAGGAAGGAAAACCCGACTTATTTTTATATAGTAGAAATAGTTAAGGTAATTTTATAGTATTTTTTTATTTTTAAAATTTTGTTCCAGTTTGCTTTGCACAACCCTTCCTTTAATTTAGATGTATCCAATCTCTGAGTTACTTGGAAGAAATTGCTTTATGCAATAAGTCCACCTAAATTTTGCAAAATTTTTACTACTCTATATTCTGAACTATTCTCTATTTTTTTATTTATTGTACAATAAAGAATATTTGATTTGATTTGATAATCTTCATACAAATTGGTCATTGAAATTGGCAATGGAGTCATTAAATGAGGCACTCATCATACTGATTACATAACTAAACGAACTAATTAAAAATTAAGAACCTTGGCCCCTCCTTGGTCAGTGAGGCAAAAATGTATCCTATGTCACTCACGGGATCAAGACAATTCTAATGACACCTCGCGCTCCAAAATCCATCAAGTTGTTTAGGCTACAGAACGTGCCAAAGAAATATACGTACGTACATTTATACACTCAAAAACATATCCCTCTTTCTGGAGCAGTCGGGTAATAAGAGAATCGAACGTGTAAATATAAACCTTTAAATTTGATCAACAATTTAGTAAAAGTCCAAATTTTTGGTTTTGATTAAGCCATTCTCCACCTGTGTGACTCAACCTCATTCCCCCAGCTCCATTCCACCTTCGGTCAGCGAGACGCAGGGGGAGGTTCCACCCCCATTGTTGTTGATATTCAGCCTATACGCACGAAGCGTTACGCTTCCTCATTTATTATGCGGACAGCGATGAAGTAGAACTCCTTGCCTGCGTCTGTGTTTACCGACTCCTAAAATTTGGGGATCGTTAAGTCGAAAAACCAATAGGCATTATTTGAGTTTGCGTGTACCATCCTCGACTACATCGTCACTTACCATCAGGTGAGATATAGTCAAACGCACTCAAATTTTTAATAAAAAAAACTAAAACCATAAATTTTGACTTTTAAGCCAAGTCTGACTGGCGGAGGCTATCGAACCCTTGAATATCAGAAATAGTTACTTAACAAAGCTTTTGACACAGCGTAAACTCAAAAAATAATTCTTACTCCTTCCACTAGTAGGAAAATAATTTGAATCAAGTAGTTAGATGCAAGAACAAAGTGTGGTGCTCTCATTACCAAAACTACCGAGAAGAACACAGCAAAGTGAGTTAGCGAAACGAGTGAGAAGCTCATCGGGATTTCTCGGAACTTGCAGGTAATTAAAAGCAGTGAGCGAAACTCGTTGTAAGTACATACCAACTTTATTGCAACTGGTAATGGTGTTGGAGCTGTGAATAGATAAACTCTCCCTGTATCGTATGCTTGCAATAGTAAGTTCTTGGTGGAACACTGAAATGAACATATTATTTAGGTTTTTCCTTGCACCATTCCACAATTAATATAAATAAAACACAAATTTGTTTATACTGAAACCGGTTTCGTGATCATTTTCAGGCAGTAGACTACTTCATACTACTAGTATGTCACGAAAACTACCATTTTGGTAGATTTTTTAGAAACTGTTATCTCTATTTTTAATAAGTATCACACTACCCTCACTTATGAAATAAAGTAGTCTACTAACTGAAGATGATCACGAAACCGATTGTAGTATAAACAAATTTGTGTTTTATTTATATTGATTGTGGAATAGTGCAAGGAAAAACCTAAAATGTTCTCTCTGTATCATTTAGGTGGCCGTGGTCCCGTCGGCCTTATTAGATAGAAACTTCCTAGAGACCATACAAATTGATCCAGGAATCCAGGATAATAGATCTAGAAGGAGTTTGAAAAGACTTTGGAACAAATGAGATCTCATTTTTGCAAGCTTTGATTTAACTTGCAATGTTTGTATGTTTGTTCGGGTGAAATCTTGCAACATAAATTTGACTCACTTCCTGGTTTCCGTTTTAACTGAAATTTTGCATGCATATGTATATCGCGTGACAATGCAATATTAAAAGCTTGCACTTAAAAGTTTTTAGGTTTTTCGAAAACTATTTAATACGTATATTTTTGGCACCTTTTCTATATAAATAAAACTACACATATATGTTACTAGCTGTTTCCCGCGGCTTCACCCGCGTGGACCACGTTTCTATGACTTTTCGAGGGTGCGCAGTGCGTGGTAAAAAGTAGCCTATGTTTTAATCCAGGTCCTAATCTGTCTACCTACCAAATTTCAGCCAAATCCGTTCAGTAGTTTTGGCGGGAAAGCGTAACAGACAGACAGAGTTACTTTCGCATTTATAATATTAGTAGGGATATAGTTTTAAGCGACAGTGGACCAACGGAAGATCGCGGGAAGCTGGTGGATGCGGGCGGTGTGGGACCAGCCGTTGTGGAAATCCTTGGGAGAGGCATTTGTCCAGCAGTGGAGGTTTTTTGGCTGATATGAAGATGATGATAATGATGAAGCGACAATGGTTAAGTTCATTACTTTACATCAGGAGGTTCAGGTCCTTTTACACTCCGTCATTCCAGCGGTACCTGGGGCGTCCAATAGGACGTTTGCGTTTCAGGAGGTCGTAGGTTCGATTCCCAGCGGATTTAAACTTTTTAAGACAGAGTTTGATTTATAGAAGAACATTTTCCAAGCCGCCTGGCTAGCTACCACCATTTTTGACGGACATCAATTTTAAAAATATTATTTTGCTCTGGTTTCAAGATAAGATAACCAGTTCTCCATAGCGTTAGGGAATCTTGGTAAGCCCGCTCCCATCTTCGGCATCATCGTCACTTACCATTAGGTGAGAATACCAATTGTGAATAAAAAAAATTGTGCTCCGGCTTCAAGATAAGATCGCCGTTAGTTCTCCATTGCGTTAGGGAATCTTTTTAAGTCAGATTACTTCTTCGACATTATTGTCACCATTAGGCTTTACCAATTGTGGATATTTTAAGTCAGATTACTTCTTCGACATTATTGTCACCATTAGGCTTTACCAATTGTGGATAAAATATGTAGTTCTATTGTGAGACCTACTTTGGTTGGTGAGAGGGCATTTTCTAGATACTACTATCTTTTACTACTAATACATGTTGTGTTGCCATGAACTTCCGAATTGCTGTTTTGAACATCTTATATTTATGTTTCTTCGGTGGCGTAACGGCTAGGCCCGCCGCCTCCTGTCCGTGAGGTCGTGGTTCGAATCCTGCCACGTACCAATGCGATTTCGAATTTAGATTTCATATGTACGTTTATCCGACGCTCTTACGGTTAAAAAAACATCGTGACGAAACCTGCACACGCCTGCGGAGAAACTCGCAGGTTGTGTATGAAGTCGACCAACCCGCACCGGGCCCGCGTGGTCGACTAAGGCCCAATCGCTCTAATTCAGGGTAGGCTCGAGCCCCTTGGTGGGGACGTATATGAGCTGATATCATCATAATATATGTTTCTAGTAGTGAAGATTTTTAGTTTTCTGTTTTTTATGTGATTTTTATAATGTTATATTTGCTGTTAGTCTTCCTATTAAATTAAATAAATTAATAAATAAGTTTTGCCGCAAATATACATACTGTTATAATGCTAACAGTATTGATGTGTTTGGGTATAAAATTAAGATAGAGTTCCCCATTGCTTTGGGAGAATCTTGGTAAGCCCGCCTTCATCTTCGGCATCATCGTCTCTTACCGTCACGTGAGATGATACCGTTATGGGTTTATCAATTGTAGTTTTAACCCGGCGTGAATGAGGTCGGGTATCTCATACCCACCGATTTATGAAACACTAAATATTTCTGAACAGCACGATTCCTGGAACTCGGCTGGCTCGGTAGCTGGAGGGGGAGCCACGAGGACTGATTTAAAGTAATTTCTAAATATTTTTTTAAAAGTTTTAGTAAACTACACGTGCGCAAACACATATCGGGTACGTAATATCCGACCTCATTAAAGAAGAATAGAATGTTTTATGTTGCTTTTATGGTATCTCGAAGCAAAACTTTATATGACAGATATATTTTTAAATTTTATGTGCACAGTTGTTAAAATATCTCAGTTTTTTGGTATAAAGCTATGACTTTCCTAAATATCGTTGATTTTTGTGTAAAAAAATACTACTTTGTTTTTTTGTAGAAATAAAAATACTTTTATATCTTTGATATTTGAAGGGAACTTACTTTTCACCAAAAAATTAATTACAGAAAGCCTTAAGAGCTTTGCATCCAGTTCCGAACTACTAATGACTTACAGCTGCAATCTTTTTGCAACTTTGTGGCTTAACTTCATGATGGTTCGACTTCTCCAAGTTGCATTTATCATTTTCGTTATTGTTAGCAAAATTTTTGTTTACTTTAAGAACTTTGAGAGTCTTATAATTATACTGGGATTTTTTATTTTCGGATCTAAGTTAAACAAAAAAAATATATAGATGTACGAGTGGGATCAAATAATTTGAGGTAGGAATAAAATTAAACAAATACGGGGTAAGGTTTTCAGTTAGTTTAAATGCAATTTCAGGTGATTTTTTTAAATTAATAGAATCGCATTTAAACTGACGATTAACGCAAATCTTCAAAGCTGCCGCGGTTTAAAGGTGCTCCTCTACCTCAATCCTTGTATTTACTAACTAGCTTTTGGCACGCGGTTTCGCTCGCGTGGGCATCGTTTTTGTGGTGCGCGAGCCGTAAGCGGCTGGCGAGCGAAGAAAGGAGCTTACTCCATATCCGCACTACTATATCGGGCTATTCTGATTCTTTTAACACTTTCAATTATTTCTATGCAAAAAGTCACGTCAATCCGTAGCTCCGTTAAGACGTGCAAGAGCTTGGAAATGAGTTTTCCTCGGATCCCTCAGGAACTATCTATATAATTTTGTCATTTTCCACCCCCTCAACCATCTCTGTGCAAAAAATCACAATCCGCTACTCCGTTGCGATGTTGAAGAAATCAACCCAAAACAGTGCTTTCTTTAGTTCCCTTCTGAACTGCATCGGAATATGCTATTTTCACGGGATAAAAAGTGTTCCCTTGACACAGGCTATCTTCACACCAAATAGTACAATCTCTGTGCAAAAAATTACAACAATCCATTGTTCCGTTGCGATGTTAAAGAAATTAACCATAAGAGTTTTCAGGTCCCTCAGAAAGCGCATCATACTATGCTATGTCAATGAAATAAAAATTAGCCTACGTCCTTCCCAGTAACACAGCTTACCTGCACCCTAAAATTTAATTAAGATTGGTCGAGGTGTTGAAGCAAAGTATATATATTATTATTATTATATCAGCTCATATACGTCCCCACCGAGGGGCTCGAGCCTACCCTGAATCAGGGCGATTAGGCCTTAGTCGACCACACGGGCCCAGTGCGGGTTGGTCGACTTCACACACAACCTTCGAGTTTCTTCGCAGGCGTGTGCAGGTTTCCTCGCAATGTTTTCCTTCACCGTTAAAGCAATCGGTAAGTATATGTACTTAAGTTTTTTGAACAACTTATTGGTACATTGGCCGTCCAGATTTGAACCCGGTACCTCTGGTTAGATGGACCGAGTCGTTACCGGTTGAGCCACCGACTTATATATATATAAGTACTAACCTACAGTATGGACACTTCCGCCCGCTCTCTAGATTCCGACCTCACCCCCTCGTCACCCAGGTTGATACAGATTGGTAAGGTTCTCGATCGAAGGATTTCGCCGTTATTTTGTTTGCTCCGTCATTTGGTTTTTAGAAATGTCATTTCACGACCGTTGTATGCAGTGTCCGGGGTGAGGTTGAAGCGTGAAAAGGTAACAAACAAACATTTTCATATTTATAATATTATTAAGGATGTAAAAGTAGAAAAATGTATATTATTTATTAAAGACAGCCCTTTATAATTTATCGACTTGTAGGTAGGACTCTCTTTTGACACTTTACCACCACACCACAAAAAATATATTAAACACAGACGTTTTTGTTAACGCAATAATTTTATAAATTATAGCTCTTTCGAAAACTCCCCATCATCGCGAAACAGTTCTTCGAACTCTTGCAGATCTGTCTTGGGCCTCGCGAAGGAGAAGTAGAGGAAATTCTTGGAAACTCGAAAGGATAGCAGCCTGAGGGTTGGAGTGAGTTGCAGAGAGGCCAGCTTGATGACCTTCTGGCGATTGTAGTGGTTTGAGGGTTGATCCGAAATGGGGTCTTCGCTCTGGTTGATTCTGAAACTAAAGCATTTAAATTAATATAAAAAAAGATTTGATAAAAAACCGGCCAAATGCGAGTCAGAACCGCACACATAGGGTTCCGTACCATCTACTACGTGGCGCTAGTTTCTTCATGTTAAAAAAAAAACTTTTTTTTATGGAGACCCCCTTTTTTAAATTCAAATTCAAATAACTCTTTATTGTACATCAAAAATAAATACAAAACAATCCTTTTTCAATTTTTTTTTATTTACAATTGGTAAGCATTTGGCATAATTTATAGTACTTTTCATCATCTGTGAAAATTTCAACTGTCTAGCCATCACGGTTTATGAAAAACAGACTGGTTTTAACCCTTTGGGTACGGAACCCTAAAATGAACCTTTTTAACTATTGAATTAAAAATTACAAACCCGATTGCATAAAAAAATTAGGCCGCACTTTTTTAAAAGGTATCCTTTTTCACTTTAGGGATCAAGACGAATCTAGAGGCACTTCGCACTTCAAAATCCATCAAGCCGTTTAAGCTATAGGCTCAGCCAAAGATATAAACATACAGACACTTAATATAGATATATCCGAAAAATATTACCCTCCTTTTTGGACAGTCGGGTAAAAACTGAACAATAGATCTCGTAGGCCTTTCGCAAAAAAAAAAACTGGACTATAGATCTCGTAGACCTTTCGAAAAAAAACTGGACAATAGATCTTGTAGGCCTTTCGCAAAAAACTAGACAATAGATCTCGTAGGCCTTTTGCAAAAAAACTGGACAATAGATCTCGTAGGCCTTTCGCAAAAAAACTGGACAATAGATCTCGTAGGTCTTTTGCAAAAAAAAACTGGACAGTAGAACTCGTAGGCCTTTCGCAAAAAAAATAATGAAACAGAAAACTTTTTGAACAACTGTTGAAATCGCAAAAAAATGCGGAATTTGAGAACATAGTAATGTATGAGTCATCAAGACGACCACTGTTGATTTTTTTTTTTAAATAAATACAACGGATAGGTAACCTTACATCAAAGTTACATCAAAGATACATCAAAGTTACATCAAAGATAGGCCTTGCCAAAATTTTCACTCCATGACCGGACTTGCTCAGCCGCCCACATCTTATGGCTTCAGTGCTTCACGCCAACTGTACCAAGTCGTCGGTACACTGAGTGTGGGGCATATCTACGCTACCGGTGCATGGTCGCCACTCAAGAACTTTACATCCTCAACACAGTATGTTCAGCAGCGAGCTGTTTATTCTACCCAATGCCACTTCAGTGTATGTATGTCGGTCATTTCGGGATTCCAACGAATCTCCTCAATTATAGATAAACTAATGAATATCTTACCTTTTTAATGAACTAAAAATTTTGAACGTCATGATAATTATCTTGTTGAAAATCTTTCTCCCTAGTAAGGATATTCCAGGAAAAAGGTGTAACGACAAATTACTGAATAATTCTAACCTAATTAATCTTATTTTAATAAAAGTTACTTAATTACATCCCAGAGGGATTCTCGTAGGCGTGGAGCCTAAAATACAGTGATTAAAACAATGAATTTGCTACGAAAGAATGCTGTGAAATTCCTAATTCTCGATTATATTTTGATTTTATGCCTATATTGTGATGGACACAGAACAAAAAAATAAATTATACGTCTCATATTGACAGGATAACATTGAAGTTCCTAATGGTTATTTTCCACTAGCCGCACGGTACTGGCACGGCTGCCGGGGAAGCAAAAATGTATGATACAATGCCGTCGCCGTTGCCGAAAAAACATTCCATATATTAGGTCTTTACCTAAGAAATTGCCGATTGTATAAAAAAGTTAAAGGATGAAAATTAATAACAATAGTTACAAAAAAAAATATTCTCAAAATAGAATCAGATTATAAGAAGTTAAATAGTGGTAAACATAATATACCCATTGTTTAGATATTTTGAGAGCACGGTAGATTTAACCCCATGAAGTCGGGTTTATTCACCTGAAAAAATCGCCTTGATTGAAGCAAAAATACACATTTTTAATTTTAAAGCTCTAGAGTTATCGCAGCAGTTTCTTCGTCACCAATGTTATATTTAGGAATACCCCGCATAAGATTTCGTCACTTTAAGGAAAATTCAAGAAAATTAACTAGTCAAAAAAGTTGCCCCATCTGACCACTAAGGAAACGCCTTTATTCCATTCAATGGTACATAGCTCAGGGGATTGGAACATGAAAGACATGCCACTAGTCTTCTAAATATATATTACTCAGAGGTGACTGACTGACTGTGACTGATATAGTAATCTATCAATGCACAGCCCAAACCACTGGACGGATCGGGCTGAAATTTGGCATGCAGGTAGATTTTATGACGTGAGCATCCGCTAAGAAAGGATTTTGGGAAATTCCCACGGGAACCGCAAAAATCGGGATCTGCACGGGCGAAGCTGCGGGCATCCACTAGTTACTAATAAAAGATCATAAGTAGTGTCACCATAAGGTCAATAATACAAAACAATAACTTTTTTATTTTCAATAAAAAATGACATTGAACTTCAAAAACTGAATCGGCAACTTTATAGGTAAAGACTTATTATTTTCATACATTTTTGCTTCCACGAAAGCCGGGCCGGTGCCGATGCCAGTGCTGTGCCGGATAGTGGAAAAACGCACAAATAGTTAAGTACGTTAGGTACAAGAAAACATTCCAGATGGAATAAAAACTCCTTGGTTAGGTACTTATGTTTACAACTTCTTTGGTTTAAACTTCTTACAAAAATCAAAAGTAGTCAAATGCAAGGCGTTGATGACACAGATAATACACAGATAAATTTTTGCATTGATAATATAATTATATGTTATTAGCTGTCCCGGCGACCATCGTTCCACCTCACTCTATACTACACTACACTACACTACCCTACACTACACTACCCTATCCTACCCTACCCTATCCTATATACGAACCTTCTCCTGACAAAACGAACTTGAGTTGAAAATGGTGTAACTAACACGACTTTGTTTTATATATTACTAGCTGTTTCCCGCGGCTTTGCCCGCACAAATCCCGTTTTTTACCGGTACCGTTAAAATTTCCGAATGTAAAATAGATTACGACCTATCCTCAGACCTACCGAATACACACAGAAAATTTCATGGAAATCGGTCCACCCGTTTCCGAGGAGTATGGCTACTAACACTGTGACTATATATATAGAGAGAGATAGATTATTTGAAATAATTTTGTTGGTCTGTTATTACTGTCCTCACCAATTCTTCGATGCAAGGTAAACTCTTCACACGTCACGGTATCTCGTCACACAGTTTTGATGAAGTTTGACGAGTAGAAGCCCCAGTTAACGGGACCTAGGTACACCAATTTGTTACACCTTGTATAGAGTTTTCTGGCTCATCATCATCATCATCATATCAGCCACAAATCGTCCACTGCTGGACAAAGGCCTCCCCCAAGGATTTCCACGACGACCGGTCCTGCGCTGCCCGCATCCATCGGCTTCCCGCGACCTTCACCTTCACCTTCTGGCTCAACCACGATTATATTATGGCAAATAAACGGATTCAATATTAAGGGGTTGATTTTAGGGATCTCAAATACAAATACCGTATGGCTCCCGACTAAGAATAGAACCATCCCATCTCATCCAATGGGGGTCTTAAGAATCGACTTAGGGACCTAAAACTTTCGGATGGATCGTGGGCTGATGTGGGAGCACCAAATCGACCATCGATGCGAGAGACTCGGTCGGGCGAGCTTCGCGCTTTGGCGCCTCTCGGCGACTCTGCTGCCAGAGATGGTACGTTCATGCTTCTTCGCGACGGCGCACGCACTGTTACAGTATGGCATCGAGCTCTGGGGGTGAGTCGCGGACCGGTTACGCGCCTTCAGGATGCAGAAAAGAGGTGTACGAGCCATAGTGCAGGTGCCTCGCGACACCCCCGCATGACCATATTTCCAGTCGCTGCGTATACTAACGCTGCCGTCACTTTAATTCTGCAAAAAGCGCAATATGTGAGAGAAAATATGAGTAAGTATTGTGACAGCCATAATTACAACCTGCGTGATAGGGAGAAAATCACCCATGTCCCCCATGCACTAGAAAAATCTGCCAAACTGACACATATATATATAATGGGACCTGCAGCCTACAACCGGTTGCCCCCGCACGTAAAAGAGGCGCCATCTCTGGCCTCCTTCAAGTCGCAGCAGAAGCTATGGCTTGTCGAGCGAGCCTTTTATAGTTAAGAGGAATTTATAAATTATAAATAACCCTTTTTAATTATTTTTGTTTCTTTTCTTGCAAGAAAAATGTTTTAAAATTATTATTTTTTTTGCTTTGTGTGATATACCTACTTAAATGTATAGTAATGTAATTTTATACTTACGATTATTTCTTGATTGTAAATGAATTATCCTTTACTAACAAATGACTATTACGACTAAAACCAAGGGTGGGCAG
Organism: Coleophora flavipennella; assembly: GCA_947284805.1. Lineage (NCBI taxonomy): Eukaryota > Metazoa > Arthropoda > Insecta > Lepidoptera > Coleophoridae > Coleophora > Coleophora flavipennella. The sequence goes on from OX369266.1 coordinate 6,178,842, forward strand.
CAGCGTCCTTTCCGTGCATTGCAACACACTTGCAACCACACTGCGATCGCCAACCCGCCTGCCAAGCGTGACGATTACGGCAAAACCCCCCTATGAAATCCACACCCAGACGGGCAGCGCAGGACCGGCCGTCGTTTAAATACTTGAGGGAGGCCTTTGTCCAGCAGTGGACGATTTTCGGCTGATATGATGATGATGATGACAATTTTGGGGGTACATAAATAGTTACTGTAGAAACTTCTTACAAAAGTAACCGGATCGCCAATTTCATAATATGTACATGGCGTCCAAAGATAAAAGGAGATAATAGTGTACATAACTGTATCAAAAATAAATAAGGACCTACTTAGATAGCGTGCACAAATTTTTTCTCCTAATAAATATTTTTAAACCTTAATCGCTTTGCTTCCCAAAAAATCTTCTATTTTTAATTAGTCTAAATAACGAAAAGAGTAGGTATCTACTTCAATGACGTTGAAAAACTGGGCCCGCACCCACTCGGCCCGGTTTCGAGTCGGCCTGAAGAAAAATACCAGATATTTTACTACCGATTCAGTGTCATTTGTACAGTCAGGCAGAAAATATATTTAAGGCGAGGCACCGATGGAGAAGCGGAGAAACCCTTTTGCTAGATCAATTTTTTTGGATAATTACTACTAAATACCGGTCATGCAAAAAATACTGGACATACTTAAGGATATTGTCTGAGGAATGTGCTAATATGTGACACGATAGTGTGTACTTTACTCCATCATAAAAAATCCCAAAAACAGGTCTAAAACGTCTAAAAAAAAGTCTAAAACGAATTGTTTATCAATAATATTTCTAAATTTGCTCATAGTTTTATATGGACATATTTCTTTTTAAGTACTACAGAGAATCTGCTGAATTCAAATTTAAGTCTCAAGAGAAATAACAACGCAAATCATTGAAAAAGTGCAAAAGTGTGGTTATTTTTTTTACTATTTACACGTAAAGGAAAAAACAGAGACAACTGTTTTACAAATGCCTCACATTAAAGTGATATAAATGTAATTCTAAATAACTTATTAAAATAGATTATTTCATCATCATCATGTTAACCAATAGACGTCCAACAAAGATTATTTTTTATATTATTATTATACATAATATATTATATACTGGTCGACAGTAATTTTGTTCAATAAAAGAATGTATCTTATCTGTGCTATGGCTGACTTAAACAGGTTTTCTGAAATAATAGAATTCTTTTAACGTTTTCAAGAAACATAATTAGCAAAATGTTACAAAGTATGATGGGTGCGTCGAAACGTACCCTGACTCCGAAACCTGTAAATTTAAATGAATTTACATTTCATCTGGTACATTTAAACCTTCAAAACCTTTTAAGCGTAAAACGCGGCAGTACAATTTGAGAAGTCGTCGCAAGTACTTATAGCCTAAATACAAGCAAAACAAACCTAATCCGTTCCTTTGTCCGAAACAAATAAAGGGTCAGAAAAAAAGATCTACGGGGTGGGTTTTTCATTTAATCACGTTATATTATGTTAGATAAGATAAGATAAGATAAATCTTTATTCAGAAAAAAGTTACGCTACGAATGCTTACAGTGACCCCACACTAGGCAATGCCTGTATCGTGGTGGCCATAAATACGCGGCTGTATCAGTCTGTATTCTGATAAAAATTAACAAGTTAAAAAAAAATATAATTATTATACAATAAAAAATAAAAAAAGCTAATACTTAAACATGACATTTTTATACTGCGTTCGTAATTGTGTGTGTGTGTGTGTGTGTTGTGTGTTAATCTATACAAATACGAGTAGCACACCCCGGACACTCGACAAAAAAGGAACGACGGAACAAACAAAATGGCGGCGAATCCTATACGTTCGACAACCAAACTGTAACCAATCTGTATCAATCTGAGTGACGAGGGGGTGAGGTCGCAATCTACAGAACGGCAGGGAGTGTCCATGCTGTATGTTAGTACTAATATATATACTTTGCTTATAGTATGTAATCAGAGCGACGGTGGCGCAACGGCAAGGGCCGCTACCTCCTATATGGGAAGTCGTGGGTCGAGTCCTGCCACGTACCAATGTGTTTTCGAATTTCGATCTCATATGTACGTTTATCCGACGCTCTTACGGTGAAGGAAAACATCGCGAGGAAACCTGCACACGCCTTCGAGAAACCTCGAGGCTAGAGCCCCTCGGTGGGGACGTATATATGAGCTGATGTAATGTGATGTGATGTAAAACTATGCTACGCTCGGAATTTTCTTACGCAATCGAATTAGAAATGAGGATATCCGTAGGATAAACAAAGTAACCGTCATAGCTGAAAAAATGACCTTTGGGGTAACAAAGATCTCGAGTGACGACCGCGCACCGGAAAACGTTGCGTAGGCAGGCCTCCCACGCGATGGACCGTCAACCTGGTGAAGATCGCGGGAAGCCACTGGATGCGGACTGCGCAGGACCGCTCGTCGTGGAAATCCTTGTGGGAGACCTTTGTCCAGCAGTGGAAGTTTTTCGGCTGATATGATGATGATGATGAAATATCAATGTTAACAATGGTGATGTGTTCCGGCTTAAAAATAAGATAGCCAGTTCGCCATTGCGTTGGGGAATCTTGGTAATCGTCCCTTACCATCAGGTGAGGTGATTCCAAGGGCTTACCAATCACACTAATATTATAAAGGCGAAAGCTTGTGAGTGTGTATGTTTGTTACTTCTTCACGAAAAAACTACTGAACGGATCTGGCTGAAATTTGGTAGATAGACAAATTAGGACCTGGATTAACTCATAGGCTACTTTTGCACACCCTCGAAAAGTCAAAGAAACGATATCCACGCGAGTGAAGCAGCGGGAAACAGCTAGTTATGGATATAAAAGATTATAAAAAAAGCTAGACAGGTCCCGTTACACTGGTCACCGTACACAGAATTCATAATTAAGGTCGTAGTCAACTTTCCCTAGATTTTTTCGCGAGTTCCAAAGTGGTCGGATTTAAAACTTTATCGCTGGATTGTCTCTTCAAAGTTATTTAATTCATCCCGGGTACCATGGAGCTAAACAAAAAAAACCTTTTTGTACCTTATCGCATCAGAATAAGGTCCAATGTAAAAAGTATCCCTAACTTTACGATACGAAGTTTTTCAAAGGATTTTAAATGAAGTATACAAAAAGTTTTTAAATATGAAAATTCGAACTAGCGGGTGGGCTCGGCGTTAAAAGAAGGCTAAATAAGTATTGAAAAGTTGTTAGCTATGTTTAAAATTGCGGGTAGTTTTAAAGATGAAGGCTCAATCTACCTTAATATATATAACTCACAGGTGACTGACTGACTGACTGACATAGTGATCTGTCAACACACAGCCCAAACCACTGGAGGGATCGGGCTGAAATTTGGCATGCAGGTAGATGTTATGACGTAGGCATCCGTTAAGAAAGGATTTCGGGAAATTCCCGCGGGAACACCAAAAAACGGGAACTGCGCGGGCAAAGCTGCGGGCACCCACTAGTATAGGATAACAAATGAGGTTCTGATACATCAAACAAAAAATCGGGTCAGTTTTGCAGGCGATAGGTATGACGTGCGTATGAGTCGGTGGCGTAACGGCTAGGGCCGCCGCCTCCTGTCCGGGAGGTCGTGGTTCGAATCCTGGCACGTACCAATGTGATTACGGATTTCGATTTCAAGATCTGATTCTAAGATGTGTATGAAGGAAGGCACACGTTCGTAAATGTAAATTTAAATGCGGTATACGTGACCGCGGGTGATGCTAAATGCAACACCATGCAACCGTCGTCTGACCTTTAAACAGCACGGTTAATTGTACCACACGATAACAGAAGATAACTGTCTCTCATTCTACCTGTATGTATAACTTCATCATCATCATCATATCAGCCGAAGGATGTCCACTTCTGGACATAGGCCTCCCACAAGGATTGCCACGACGACCGGCTCTGCGCTGCCCGCATCCAGAGACTTCCCAGGTCCACCAAGTGGGAGGCCTGCGTACGCTACCTTTATGTATATCTTATAGAAGTCCTAAAGCATAGTTTTTAAGGGGGACTTCTACGTATAAAACTGAACAACTTAGTTTAACAACATTAATAAGACTGACAAAAAATAAGGATTTCTTAAACAAATTGATTAGCTGATAGACAAAAACAACTTTCATTTCATTTAAGTGGTAGAACATATTATGTTTTTCAGTTTCACGAACAGAAGTCCTTTAAAAAAATAAATATGCTTCATTTTATTTAACATTCTGTATACGAGACCTGAGTTATTTTTCAAAAAAACTTAAAACATTTTTTACTTATTCTTTTAATGAAAATAATATGAAACAGACCATTTTAAGAGAACAGTTTAAATATTTTTTTTATTTTTAGTCAGTGGTCACTTTTTAATATTTTTCTAATTTTTCAAACAATTTAAATATTTTTAACGGCTCTGGGTACTACGCCCCAAGCAAAGCTCGGTCGCCCAGGTACTAAAAAACTTAAAAATGCCATTTTTATAAGTGCAAAAACACACGTTAAATTGTACTATCATAAAAGGCTTGTCTTGCCCCTTTTCGACTTTAATTATCGTTGGTAAATGTGAACATTGCGACCGTTTCCGTGGCTGGGCACTGCTAATTGAACCTAAGTCCGAGCTCCGCTGGCATCCAACATAGCTCCCTGTTCTCTAATTGCGCGATTGCCTGCCTTTCGACACAAAATCTTTTGTAACACAGTAATACGTTACAAAGACTAGGTTGACCAGTTTTAAAGTAGAAAGAACATCCAATTTCCTATAAGACTAAATATAGCGTTCGGTTGGTGGCTTAACTGTAGCGGCACAGATATGCGTATAATTTGTTGTACTGTGCTCTAAATAAAAGTTTTTCTATTCTATTCTATTCTAACTGGAAGAGATTTTTCTAAGAAAAAGTCCGCCTTTGTACATGTGTACAAGCGTTCTTTTTAATTTCTGCTGTAATATTTTTAGAACCATAAAGAGTAAACCGGTGAAGGAACCGGTTACGATAAAGGAAACCTGCACACGCCTGTGAAGAAACTCGAAGGTTGTGTGAAGCCGACCAACCTGGACTGGGCCCGTGTGATCGACTTAGGCCCGATCGCCTTAAAATGCTCGAGACCCTGGGTTGCGACGTATATGAGCTGATATAAAGAAAGAGTAAACAAAATACATAACTTCATTTACTTTTTTTTTGTTTCTTCTCTCCGGCTTTCAAAAGCGCAGAGAAGGCAAAGGTGACTAAGACCATACAGCCAGGTCTGACGTATTTAAGCTTCCTTTAGTTTTTTGATTTGTAATGCTCGTGCCGGTGCATTACAAATCTTCTCTGAAGTTCTTGACAGCATTTGCAGCAGCTGAATTCTGAGGTGGAACACCCAGTTGCTGTAGGGCGTCTATAAAACTGCACCCAGAGCAAGTTGGGTTCTCACGTCCTCTTTCGTTTTATTTTCCTGTTCTCCACATTGCTCACGTGCACTAGACGATTTTCTCCGAAATGCACCACTTCTTGAACAAAATCCTAACAGAAAACAATGAAAAAACAACAAAATAAAACTACGAATGCGTCTGCCACAAATCCCGCCAAAAAACTCAACTTCATTTACTTTCCCACTGCTTTATCGGTGATAAAAAAAAAGTAACCGTAAAAGAATAAGTCTTCTTCTAAAAAGGCTTTAGTGTCATGTACTACATACATATAGAAGATCAAAAAGTACTATTAGCCACTATGCTTAGCGATTGTTGACTACGAGAAAGCCTTCGATTCGTTCGAGACCTGGGCCGTGCCTCCTCAGATCCGTCCCTCCAGCTGTGACGAATTGTTATAGATATATTAAGGTGTTGAAGTGTTTGTATGAAAACGCCACCATGGTGCTACACCTCCAGGAACAGAATTCAAAAATTGTCCGTCGTCGATATTATCCATGAAGAAGCGAGGGATGAGACAGAGAGACGCTGTACCTCCGAAACTGTTCACCGCCAACCTGTAAGATGTTTTCAAGCTTCTTGACTGGGGTAGACTAGGCATCAATATCAACGGCAAGTCCATCATCCACCTTCGATTCGCCTTCGATCGTGGTTATAGCTGAGACCCTAGAAGACCTAGGTATAATGCTCGATGGCCTTAGTAGTGCCTCTCAATAAGTGGGCCTTGGAGTGAACATAGACAAGACGAAAATTATGTCAAATGTCTGTGTCGCACCTACTCCTCTGAAAGTTGGAGACTCTACACTCGAGTTGCTGAAGAATATGTAAACCTGAGACAAACTGTCAAATTAGTTAGGTCCAACTTTGAGAAAGAAATCAGTTGTCGAATTCAAGACAACTGGGCAGCGTTTGGGAAGCTTCGCAATATCTGCACGTACCAAATATCGCAGTGTCTTAAGATTAAGGTCTTTGATCAGTGTGTGATGTCAGTGATGACATACGGAATTGAGACGTGGTCACTTACTATATGGGCCTCATAAGAAGGCTCAAGATTACCCAAAGGGCGATGCAGTGATGAGATGAGATGAGTTTCCCTCCACGATCAGAAATGAGGAGATCCGTAAGAGAACCAAGGTAACCGACATAGCTCACAGAATCAGATAAGTGGCAGTAGGCGGGGCACATAGCTTGTAGATGAGATGGCCGTTGGGGCAGTAAAGTTCTCAAGTGGCAACCATACACCGGAAGATGTAGCATAAGAAGGCCTCCCACTCGGTGTACCGACGACTTGTTGAAAGAGTGTCTGGTCTTTAATCAAGTTATCTAATACTCTTTGTTACAGTACCGGTAACACTAACGAACTAGGCGGATCACGCAATTGTCCTGAAACAGATACTAATCTCAGCTCGTGATTCTAGAAAAAAACACAGATTTGAACAGAAGGATCCGCCCGTCTCCATATTTTAGTCAGATTTTCTTCATACATGCAAAAAGTTGCGCCATCTGACATAACTCGTACGAACTAGCGTGGGCGAGAGTTGACTGACGTGCCGAGTTAAAAGAACCTTGATAGAATTGTCGCTTTAAAAATTCGTTTTTTTAATTTGTTTACAAGAAAAAATACAATGTAAGGTTACTTATCGATGATACGACATCCCATGTTTCTTTTTAGCCTTTCTTTTATGATATTTACGGACTCTTACAACACAATAAGGCATTTTTATATGGAATATTTTTCCACCGCACTGAACAATGTCCTGCAGACGACTGAGTCGCGAGTGTGTGAAACTTTCTATTTTCGCACCAATTCGCTGGGCCCGTTAGTCGCGCGCGTTGGCCGGGTCCTTACGCCAGTAATATATAAGTCATTGGAAAAAAAAGATATTTGTCTACGCAATACAGTACATATTGTACAATTAGAAAGCAACCTATATACAATAATTATACGATAATAGCGGATGCCGTTGCGCTGGGAAAGGCCGACCTTGAATATTGACATTCCCTTCCTTCAGGCGGACCCGCCATTTTCCAAAATGGCGGAAAATGACAAGAAAATTGTCAAATTATGAAAAGTTTATCTATGATTTTATATTAAACTGCGTATAGCACTAGAAGCGGAATTTAATAACGACGTAAGTCCATAAATCAACCCAAGGCAGTTTCAACACAGTTTTAACTATATTAGTGTACTTTAGAGCATAAGGTCGCGTGTTGCTACCGGGGCCGATGGGTCCTATTAATACTCAACGGAAAGAACAACTTACCGGGACCGATGGGTCCCATTAATACTAACAGACCTTAATACTAACATTACAGACAGACATTAATACTAATCAGACCAAACTATAATCCAATATACTTACCAATATAATTGACAACTGCATCAAAACATTACTTCCCTTTTTGGACAGTCGGGTAAAATTTATCAGATGTCACGCACGGGATCAAGACGAATGTCACACTAAAATCCATGAAGCCGTTTTGGCTACAGATTTAGCCAAAGACACAGACATACATACATACGTGCAGACACCCGAAAAACATTGCCCTCCTTTTTGGGCAGTCGGGTAAAATGTATCTGATGTCACGCACGGGATCAAGACGATTGTCACACTAAAATCCATGAAGCCGTTTTGGCTACAGGTTTAGCCAAAGACACAGACATACATACATACGTTCATACACCCGAATAACATTGCCCTCCTTTTTGGGTACTAGTAAAATATCCTGAATTGAGTTTCTGGAAAAAAAAAAAATCGAGCGAGACCTACAGTACTCGCATAATATATATGATGTGTAACATGTGACAAAATACTTTATAAAAGGACGGCAAAGATACGGCAGACTAGGCTGTATGTTCATAGATACCTTTGCCTTTTCCGCGCTTTTAAAGCCTAAAAAAAGGACGGCAAAGATACGGCAGACTAGGCTGTATGGTCATAGATACCTTTGCCTTTTCCGCGCTTTTAAAGCCTGAAAAAACCCGACTTCCTGTTACAATGGGACACATTTCCGTCCCATTTCACGAAATCACTCCCACAAATTGTAGGAAAGCGAGAGCAAAGATGTTACACATCAAAACATACAGTTTCGTTATCTTATTCACCTCCTTAAATGCTTCCGTCGTTCAATCTGTCTCCATGTATAAAATCTGTCTCCATGTATAAAACAGCTCCTTAAGGGTTAACTGGAGGGACGAAATCCCATACAAACGTACTTTCGTTTTAATTTCGAAACCATAAAACTCATCGTATTCAAATTTTTTACAAGCATTAAGATGATAAATATCTAGATCTGTAATTAGTTTTGGTTCGAAAATAATAAACAAAAAAAAAGTTACTAATATTACTCGATTTCGTCGATAAAAAGGGCAAATTTTTTAAGTTGCTATAACTTTTTTTTTGTTTATTATTTTCGAACCAAAACTAATTACAGATCTAGATATTCATCATCTTAATGCTTGTAAAAAATTTGAATACGATGAGTTTTATAGTTTCGAAATTAAAACGAAAGTACGTTTGTATGGGATTTCGTCCCTCCAGTACCCCCTTAATATCCGAGTTGCGCCCTGCCTTTGCTTTTGTTTTGTTTTATTCTAAAAAGAGATAGTTCTCGATTGAACTGTATTTTTTTAGGGTTCCGTACCCAAAGAGTAAAAACGGGACCCTATTAACTAAGACATCGCTGTCCGTCCGTCTGTCTGTCTTTGTGTCTGTCTGAGTGTCTGTCTGTGTGTCTGTCTATTCGTCTATCACCAGGCTGTATTTCATGAACCGTGATAGCTATACAGTCAAAATTTTCACAGATGATGTATTTTTGTTGCCGCTATAACAGCAAATACTAAAAATTAAAAAAAGGCAAAAAATAAGGGGACTATCCATACTTAAAATGTGTTTTCTTAAACATGAAGAATAAACTAGCGCCATCTAGTATGATGGTACGGAACCCTTTGTACTAGCGCCATCTAGTATCATGGCACAGAACCCTTTGTGTGCGGTTCTGACTCGCACTTGGCCGTTTTTTTTTTCAATTGGTTATTTGATTCATATAAACTGTATTATAGTTCGTTCGCTCATTTAACAGCATCTTTGATGAATGACGCGAGCCGCCAGCGGCGACAGTCACACACTTCGACAAAGGGGCGCGGAAGGTGGTGCTATTGAACTCAAGGCGGCCTCTTTGACAGAGTATTTGTTGCGAGCCGCCAAAGCTACAGTTAATTCAGCGAACGAACTTTTATATCGGTTAAATAACCTACTTTTTTCAAAAGTTAACAAAAATAAATTCTTATTTGTTGCTATTGAAGTATGTTGTTGATGTGTTTAGCGTTGTCAATTAATAAAATAATCCTTACCAATATTATAAATGTAAAAAAGTGTTTGTTTGTTTGTTCGTATGTGTCACGGGGAATGACATAGGCTACTTTTTATCCCGGGAAAATAGCATAATCTGATGCAGTTGGGGAACTAAACAATACTCTTTTTTTTGGTTAATTTCTTTTACATCGCAACCACAGACTTATAAAATACTCTTTTTTTTTGTTAATTTCTTTTACATCGCAACCACAGACTATATGGTTTGTGATCGCAACGGGACAATAGATTGTAGTGATTTTTTGCACAGAGATGGTTGAGTAGGTGGGAAACGACATAATTTACTAATCACCCTTAAAGAAAGTCATAAAAACGAAGCCACGGGAAAAAAGCTAGTAACATAATAATTATATATAAACTGTGCAATAGTCTGCAATATAAAAGTCTTCTGCAATAAAAAAATCTATTGCGGATCATTTCTCTAACATTCTCAGTGAGGAGACAGTCAAGTAATTACTTGCATCTGTACTTTTGCACACACTCGCAAAAGCTTGTAAGCCGCTGCATCTCAACTCGATCCGTGTCGCCAGAGACGCATTTGACCCATTTAGCAACAAATCAAGACAGAGCCGTACTAAGGAAAAAAGTAAGTGTGTGGTTTTATGAAACCACGGTAAAAGTGAAACTTTACAGGGGACGAAACGATTATGGCTGCTCTCGCTACGGTACAAAGGACGAAACGATTATACCGTCAGACGAAAGTGACCATCACGCGACATGCAACACACAGACGAAAAAAATTGAGGCGATGTAATAAAAGTTTCACAAATAAATAATTAACAACACTTATGGCTCCCGGCTTAGAATCATCATCATCATATCAGCCGAAGGAGGTCCACTGCTGGACATAGGCCTCCCCCAAGGATCTCCACGACGACCGGTTCTGCGCTGCACGCATCCAGCGGCTTCCCGCGACCTTCACCAGGTCATCGGGCCACCTATTTCTTCCAATAGGTGTCGTAAAAATCGGCTAAGGGACTTAAACCGGAGGATGGGCAGCAGCGTCTTTTCGTGACTTGCAGTCAATCTGCAACAACACTGCGATCGCCAACCTGACTGCCAAGCGTGGCGATTACGGCAACAACCCCCCAATGCTCAACACAAACAAAAAACGACCCCTAATCACCAGCGGCCCCGCTATTCCTGGCTCCAGTAGCGGTCAAGGTAACGGCGGGGTATGGGGTACGAAGAATCCCCGGCAGATGCCAGGCTGCCGCTGGATGCGGGCAGCGTAGAACCGGTCGTCGTGGAAATCCTTGGGGGAGGCCTATGTCCAGCAGCGACGTCCTTCAGCTGATATGATGATGATGATGATGAACAACATTAAAAAACTGTTAGTATGTTAACTGTTGTTATGTTTAGGTCCACCCTCATTCCTGAAGGGGTAGAAGCTGAAAATCAGCGCTGTGATATTTGTGATGACAGCATATACTGAGCTGCTACCTTTTCAGTCATCATCATCATATCAGCCGAAAAACGTCCAGTGCTGGACAAAGGCCTCCCCCAAGGATTTCCACGACAAACGGTCCTGCGTTACCCGCATCCAGCGGCTTCCCGCGTTCTTCAACAGTCGCCGGTCTACCGCGTGGTAGGCCTGCCTACGTTACGTCTTCCGGTGCGCGGTCACCACCAGAGAACTTTACTACCCCGACGGCCATCTGTTTCAAGATTCAAGATATTTATTCAAAATAGGTGCAAATTACACTCTTTCTGATAGTCATAAAATAGTGATTACATAATTTCATTTGTAAAAAATCAAGAAATAAACAATCATTAGTTTAATTACGTCAAAATTCAATCCGTGATATAAAAAAAAATGTCATTAGAACATGAAAACAACACGACACGAGAAGTTATAGGTACATTAAAATTATTGAATGTCATGAACGCCTTTGACAAGTGTAGGGCAGTTCACACGGACAGCACCCGGTCACGAGTATAACGCGAGAGACAGCCATCGCTCCTCTCAACCATATTAGAGGGAAAGGAACGACCCGGTTCCCGATGCGCCACCATCCGCGCGAACATTTAAGCGAGCGTACACCACTCATGTCAATGCTAAGATAAAAATATTAATTTAAAGAAGTACCACATATTTATACTTGTCATGTCTTGTCGCTTTCACGTCAATTCTTAGTTTGATCTTCATTTTATTACTATTTAACATGATTAGTAGCGTTGATAGAAGAAACACTGTCTACCCATACATTTTTGTCATTTAAATATTCGGATGTCTTATAATAACCTTTTTTACAAAGAGTTCTTTTGACACAATTTTTAAACTATTTTTCTGACAAATTTAAGACATCAACAGGTAATTTGTTATACATGAGTGTGCATTGACCCACAAATGACTTATTGATTTTGCTAAGTCTGGTATAAGTTACTTGAAGTTTATTCCTATTCCGAAGATTACGACTGTGCCTGTCACTATTCTGTGAAAAGAGTTGCAGATTTTTACGAACAAACATTATATTTTCATAAATGTACTGACAGGGGAAAGTCAATATATTAATATCTTTGAACTTATTTCGGAACGACTAACGAGAACGCATTCCATAAATCGCGCGAACCGCTCTTTTTTGGAGAACAAATATGGTATTTATATCAGTCGCATGTTCCCACAAAAGTATCCCATAAGACATAATACTATGGAAGTAGCTGAAATATACCAGTCTTGCGGTGTCTATATCTATAAGGAGCCTGATTTTTTTAACTGCGTATGCGGCTGAACTAAGCCTGCCTGTTAGCGTTTCTATACGAGGGCCCCATTGAAGCTTTGAATCAACAGTTAAACCTAAAATCACGCTTTGATTTACAAATTGTAATATATTACCAGCTAAGGATACATTGTTGTTTACTTCAATAACATTAGGTAATGTGAATTTAATACATTTGGTTTTTTTGCGTTTAAGGCTAAGTTATTTATAGTAAACCAATTGTATACTTTTGAAAGAGTGTCGTTTACTTCGTCAGACATATCAGTTTTTCTGTCAATCTTAAAAACTAGTGATGTATCATCCGCAAACAACACAACTTTCGACAGTGATTCAACCATGAATGGTAGATCATTAATATAAAATAAAAAAAGGAAAGGTCCTAAAATATAACCTTGTGGCACACTCCATTGATTTCGTATTATTTATTTGTACTTTTTGTATCCTATTAATTAAATACGATTCTAAAAGATCTAGAGCCTTATTTTTAACACCGTAATGGTCCAATTTTACAAACAGAGTTTTATGTTCCACGAGCTATGTGCCCTGCCCACTGCCACTTCAGTTTAGCGATTCTGTGAGCCATGTCGGTTACTTCGGTTCTCCTGCGGATCTCCTAGTTGCTGATTCGATCACGCAGAGAAACTCCGACGCTCTATTGCCCTTAGGGTGACTTTGAGCCTTCTTTTGAGGCCCATAATAAGCGACCATGTATCAGATCCGTAAGTTATCACTGGCAACATACACTGGTCAAAGACAAAAATACTCATACGCAAACTAATTTATTTCAATTAGTATTTTTGTATTTTATTTAGCAGGGAATAAGTTAAAACAAAAGCCAACAACGACAACAGTTCGTGCCTCGTTTACAAGGAAATAGACGTAAAAAGAGGCGCGTTTACATTACTTCTATTTAAGTGTAACTTGTGTTCCTCCCTAAGCATTCTTTGTGTTCATATTTTGATATACCCTCTCAATGGGAGAGTTTGGCAGCAGAACGGCCTGAATGGCGCAGAATTGTGAATAGGCAAGTGCGCGAGTTCGAGGATCAGCGTAAAGCTGACCTTGATACCAAACGAGACCAGTTAAAGACCCGACCACCTGCGACCATTTCATACTATTACGAGGGTGGCATACTTAAATGCCCTCAGTGCGCGAGGAGTTTCGCTGCGAAGATTGGCTACACAAACCATCTTCGAGCGCACGCGCGGCAAACCGACTAGGAGTCGAAGTGGTCGCCATGACCGAAATCGGTCGGTTTGATCATCATCATTTTGATATATATTGTTATAGTATATATTTATATTTATTAACCTATTTATATATATTTATTCATGCATTTGTAATTTATCTTTATATATTTGTAATTTATCTGTATAAAATTTTAGTTACACATGCATCCACCCGCTATCGTTCCACTTTCTCGTCTCCTCCATTCACTAAAGGTTGGATAGAAGAAATCGCTTAAAGCGCTAAGTCCGCCTTTGCATATCATTGTGTATTTTGGTAGTTACTAAGTTTTTTCAGTTTTTGTTTTATATTTGGTGTGCCATAAAGGATATTTATCTTATCTTTATCTTGTTTATAGCGCGAGTAAGTTGTTGTTGTTTCGGCAATAAAAATATTGTAGATGCGGTTATATTGGTAAACCCAAAAAATCGCCGATATATCGGTATCGGTATTGGTTGCATCCCTTATCAGAAACCTAAATCCGGCCCCTGCCCTCTTCGGGGCACGACACACATGTTGAGACGTCGTGGAAGCTCGCTATAAGACCCTGTGTCCAATATTTAACTTGTTGCTTTTCTTGTTCTAGCTAGTATTACCATCCTTGTCGTGTTGCCAGTTATGTAAATGCTGCATAATGAATTTGCCTTCTCATACTAAATTAAACATCTAATTGGCAAGCTTTGAGTGGGAGGTCCAAAAATAAATTAGTTTTAAGAAAAGAAGCCTCAGTTCCAGTTGCAGTTTTGGCTTATCATCATCATCATTATATCGGTCGAAAGACATCCACTGATGAACAAAGGCTTCCCACAATTAGTATTGTGCTGCCCGCATGCAGCGTCTTCCCGCGACCTGTATCATGTCATTAGTCTACGGAGTGGAAAGCCTGCCTACGCTACGCATGCCGGTACGCGATCGTAACTGGAGAAATTTAAGGCCCCGTTGACCAATTTTAGCTTGACATCATCATCCTGAAAAACGTCCACTGCTGGATAAAAGCCTCGCCCAAGGATTTCCACGACGACCGGTCCTGCGCTGCCCGCATTCATCGGCTTCCCGCGATCTTCACCAGGTCGTCGGTCCACCGCGTGGGAGGCCTTCCTACGCTTCGTTTTCCGGTGCGCGGTCGCCACTCGAGAACTTTACTGCTCCAACGGACAACTGTTCTACGAGCTATGTACCTGTGAAGTAACTAAAAATACATGTGGCATAGCAACCAAAACTTGATCCTGGATCTTTAATTTTTTTTATTTTTATTATTTATTGCTTTAAAGAAATACATACATTTTAATACATCTGCTATAGTGTGATAAGTTTTAGCCTGACACAAACACGGAAAATACAGGGTGATTTTATTACTGGAGTGAACTCAGCAATTTATGTTAATCTGTTAAACTCATTTGACGCGAAATGTTCGATGTAAAATACCTGCCGAATTACCATCGATATTGGAAACTACTAGCACATTATTGAGACTCTTCGCAGTATGCAGGTATACCGCCAGTGCACACTCTGCCGTGTACTATTTGCCCACAGCATTCCACACTCTGAAAGCTGCCCCCCTGGATAGCAGAATGCTTCGCAGAAGAAGAAACCGTCGGTTTTAGTCGGAGATACAAGAGTAGGCCGTGAAATTGTAAGCCGATTGACGATTTCAAAATTCAGTGTTGTGAAATTGTCATATTACGGTTTTGAAAATATACCGGCGACGCCATCATACTCGTATATCACATACTTTATTTTATTTTATATGTTCTTTTGTAACTTGTTATATGAATAAGTTAATCGTAATGAAAACTGATGGTCCTATCTTTTATCATCATCATCATATCAGCCGAAGGACGCCCACTGCTGGGCAGAGGACTCCCCCCAGGATTTTCACAACGACTGTTTCTGCATGCCCGCATCCAGTGGCTTCCCGTGACCTTTTTCAGGTCGTCACTCCACCAAGTGGGAGGTCTTCCTACGCTGCAAATTCCGGTGCGCGGTCACCACTTGAGAACTTTAGTACTCAATCGGCCATCTGTTCTACGAGTTGTGTGCCCCGCCCACTGTCACATTCGGTTGCTTTAATTCTCCAAAATAGGGGTGACGACAGCATCAGAAATAAATTATGAACTCTTTATCACTAAATTGCCCTCCTACTTAATCTTCGGAAAACCTAGCTCGTTTTGATTTCCATCAAGTCTTCGATTTTTAAATCACCAAAATCACAAAATGAGTACATAAATGACGCTGCAAAACTATGACGTCACGCCTAGGTATTTCAAACATTTCTAGAACAAAATGTCGTTTTTGACAAATGATAAAAAGTAAATCAGATGACTAGCATTCATCATCCCTATTAAATCGTCTCAAATCAAAAATATTTACCATTTTAAAAAGGTGTATACACACACTTTTAAATAGTCAAAAACAACTTATTCTTCTTCTTCTTCTTTGCCTTTTCCCACGTCAAGTCAAAAAAAACTTATTGTCTATTACAAATAATTTCATGATTCAGATTACTGTCTCAGGTATTCGTATTTGATAAAGAATCAACATAATATATGTCTTTGTCGGTTAAATAATCTATTTTTTAATATATCCTCTAGAGCACAAGCTTTTTTAACATGAGTCTTGAATTTATTCTCTGACAAACTAGTTTCGGAAATTTTATTGTAGAATCTTATACACTGCCCCAAAAATGACTTTTTAACCTTAGGCTACCCACACACCTACAATAATATTGCGCAATGTTGATGATTCCACGATATGATTGATGAGCTCCCAGTACAATTAAATCTTCAATACTACCCCTATATGTTCAATAATATTGTGCAATCATCAACATTGCGCAATATTATTGTAGGTGTGTGGGTAGCCTTACTCAGTCTCGAAAAGGATATATCTATTTTTTTACATTTCTTAAACTCAAATTATGCCTGTCACTGTTTTTAGGAAGTAAATGCAATTTTCTTACGAACGTACATGATGTTTTCATATATAGACTAGCAACAGTTGAAATATTGATCTCTTTGAACTTATTCTGTAACGACTCAAGTGATTGCATCTGATAGATTGCGCGGATAGCCGTTTTCTGCAAGATGAAAATAGTTTCTATATCAGCCGAATGTCCCATGCTCTTACGGACCTCCTCGTTAAGTTTCAGTCACGCAGCGAAACTCCGCACGCTTCGTTGACTTTCGATGATGCCCATAGATGCCCATAGTAAGCGACCATGCTTTAGTTCCGTATGTCATCAACTCATCACTGACAACGCACACTAGTCAATAGTCTTGCAAGTAATATGATGTTTTCTTTAACAAGACGTATACCTAGGTGATCGAATCAGAAACGAAGAAATTCGTAGGAGAACTAAAGTAACCGACATAGCTCTCAGAATTGCTAAACTTCAGTGGCAGTGGGCGGGGCACATTGCTCGTAGAACAGACGGCCGTTTGGGACAGTAAAGTTCTCGAGTGGCGACCACGCACCGGAAAACGTAGGCCGGCCTCCCACTCGGTGGACCGATGACCTGGTGAAGGTCGCGGGAAGCCGCGAGATGCGGGCAGCGCAGAACCGGTCGTCTTTGAAATCCTTGGGGGAGGCCTACGTCCAGCAGTGGACGTCCTTCGGCTGATATGATACATAGGTACCTTATATGTGACTGTGAAACATACAGCTAAGTAAAAAAATAACAATTTGAGGCAATACATTACGAACTAAACTAGAAATCTAAAATTCCTAACCTATCACCGAACTGCAGACAGGAAAATTGCACCCAAAAATCCGACACGCACCCGTGACTCGTGACAGCTGTTTCCCGCCCAAACAAACAAAATATTAACCAAAGACAACATCCGAGCATTTTTTATTTAGCACCGAGCTACGTGCGCGGGCAAAGGAATGGTCCCATTCAGCCCGCCGGCCTCTGCCTCTGCTGCTATTCTAAAATATTTACACATTCTACCGCAGTGAATCAATCTAGGTTACGGGTTGCCAGATTGCTGGCTGCCCGGTCCGCAGTATTTCTCCTAATTGGCGCCTCTACTGACGGGTTTTCGGGTCTACGAATTTTGAGTTGACTTTTTCTGTGCAAAGTTTTACCGTCAAATGAAAAAGCTTATATTATAAAGTAACAATTTTTTTATCACAGAAAAGTACTAAAACTTCCTTTTTTAATGACATTCTTATATAATTTAGACATACCTACCTACTTCTAGAGCGTTAATTCGGTTTTGTTACAGGCCGAACCCGTTTTAGAACTAATTAGTTGGTCCTAGGCCAAACCAGTTCATACTTTATTTAAAATACTAGCTTTTTCCCGCGGCTTCGCCCGCGTGGACATCGTTTTTATGGCTGTCTCTAAGGGTGATTAGTAAATTATGTTGTTTCCCACCTACTTAACCATCTCTGTGCAATAATCACAACAATCGAGTATTTTTTAGTTCCCTCAGGAACTGCATCAGATTATACTATTTTCCCGGGATAAAAAGTAGCCTATGTCCTTCCCCGTGACACAGGCTACTTGCATGCCAAATTTCATAAATATTGGTCAAGGCGTTGAAGCGTGAAAAGGTCACAAACAAACACATTTTCACATTTATAATATTATTAAGTATTAAGTAAGGATTAGCAGAAACGCTACTGACGTTTCTCCGGCCGCTGCCACGGCACGCTCTCTTCGCTCGCTTCGCTCGCGCGTTGACTTAAAAAGAGAACCTGATCTAACCTAAGCTACCGTTTCTTTGACATTATTTGTAACATGAGCGGAGTCGCTTCTGAGATAAACTGGTTTGGCCTAGAACAAACTAGTTTGTCATAAAATCGGGTTTGGCCTGTAACACACACATCATCGAGACATCCACTACAAGTCCAGAGTATATAAATTAAGTACATAAACAGGACGTAAGCCCCACCCCAGGATGTCCACAATGAATGGTCCGGGCATATAGCTCGTAGAACCAATGACCGTCGTTGGGACAGTAACGTTTCAGAGTGGCGATTTAAATCGATGCTTAATTCCAAACTCAGGATCTACTTAAAAAACAAAATAACCTTCACAATCTACACATTAAAAAAATATTTATGCTACTAATAGACTAGATGATAAGGCAATAAGATTCGCGTCCAAAACTTATATTAAGATTCGCGTCCAAAACTTATATTAAGATTCGCGACCAAAACATTGCTCCAATTTTTTTTATCTTCGGGAAATTAATTTCATGAGTCAGATAGTTTAGCTTAGTTTAAAATTTCCGACTAGTTTAATTTCACCAATACCAGGTCCTCCTTACCCGGTCATCATCTTCATATCAGCCGAAGGACGTCCACTGCTGGACATAGGCCTCCAAGGATTTCCACGACGACCGGATCTGCGCTACCCGCATACAGCGGCTTCCCGCGCCCTTCACTAGGTCATCCACCGTCCACCGAGCGGGAGGCCTGCCTACGGTGCTCGGTCGCTACTCGAGAACTTTACGGCCCCAACGGCCATCATCATCATTAATACGAGTACATCTACGGATAAAAAAGCACAACCCTGAGCGCTGCATTCTATATAACTGCTTGAGTTGTCATTTTTCAGTCTTTACAAGGTACCTATGTATGTTTGTTTGGAAATATATCGATTTTATGGTTATAAAAATAGTACTGAAGTGTCACACAAAATAATAAAAATCGGCAAAATGTGAGTCGTACTTGCGCTGAGGAGTCCGAATTGAATGACAAAAAGCACATGTCTCTTGTTGGAAATGTGAATATAGGTATCATTTTACGATATAAGAGTAGGTAAAAGGTATTTAAGTATCATCTTAACAAGCCAAAAGTCATCCACTGCTGAACAATGACCTACCAAGGATTTCCCGAAGTAGTGTGGGCAGACCTTTCACTCGATGGACCAAAGCTACGAGTACAACCAGTCGGGCGACGTTTTAACATTTTGCCGTCGCTTTTTAACCGATTTCAAAAAAAGGAGGAGGTTTCTCAATTCAACCGTATATATTTTTGTTTAAGTGTGTTCGCAGATAACTTCGTCGTTTATGAACCGATTTTGATGATTCTCTTTTGATGGAAAGGATATATCCTAAGAGTGGGTGGTACCATTATAAAGGAAACCAGGATCTGATGATGGCATCTCAAAGATATCGAGGGGAATCTTAGTTATTTGATTGAAGTCAGTTTTATTTGTTCAAAATTATCTTGCGATAGAAGACGTAATACGATTAAAAAAATTGTTTCGCTCTGCGCATGTCAGGGGTGATGGTCGCTGGAAGCCTCTAAATGCGGGCAGCGCAAAACCGTTCGCTGTGGAGTTCCTTTTTATACAGGGTGTAACAACATTGGTTAACTGTGTGTGTGTGTCCCGTTAACTGGCACTTTTACTCATCAAACTGAACAACTTTTGATCTAAAAGTTTGTTGAAATCGCAAAAAAAAAATTGAACTGTTCATACAAAACGATCAGCTGATCGACCAATTTTGTGTATTTTTCGTATGGAAGATCAAATTTTTTTTCTTGCGAATTGACTATTGGGGAAAGTTATTCAATATGATAAGTAGAACCCTCAGGTTAACGGGTCCAACACCAGTTTTTTACATCCTTTATATACTAAAGAAAATCAACAAAGCTTAACAAACGATTGTTTTAGTTCCTTTGAAGACACGCGATGGAAGAATTAAATAGCAACGGAAATACGAAACATCTCTGTGAAGGGCTCTTATGAAGAGAGCTCTCAATGCTGGAGTGAAGAATGTATTGTGATGGCAAAAAAATCGAAGTTGTGATTTTGATGGGGATCGATTGTCTAACTAGTACAGGCTGTAACAAAATTGGTGAAGGTAGGCCTCCGTAGCTCAGACAAAGGTCACTGGCTTTACACAGGAGGTCGCGGGTTCGATTCCCGGCGGGGTCAATTGTAAGACTCGGTTTGGTTGGTGGTAGGGCATTTTCTAAGCCCGCCTGGCTAGCTACCACCATCTTATCGAAGTCTTGCCGCCAAATATCAATGTTTATATCATTGGTGTGTTCCGGCACGAAGATAAGATAGCCAGTTCCCCATTGCGTTGGGGAATCTTGGTAAGCCCGCTTCCATCTTCGGCAACATCGTCACTTACCTCCAGGTGAGATGTTGTCAAGGGTTTACCAATTGTGAATATAAAAAAAAAAAGAAAAAGGTCCCGTTGACTGGGGTTTCTACTCATCATACTGAACAATTTTTGTTTCAGGACTTTGTTGAAATCTAAAAATATTTTTTTTACTCTCATACATATCAATCAGCTGATCGGCCAATTTTGTACATTTTAGTATGAAGGGTCTACATTTTTTTTTTGAGAATTGACTATGGGTTCCTTGGGAAAAGATGTTCAGTAAGATGAGTAGACCGCCCCAGTTACCAATTTTTTACACCTGTATAGTATGAAAAACTTTTAAAAAATGTGAATTTAAGTGTGTTCGTTTGTGTTTGAGTATAAGTGTCTGTGTGTCCGTCTGATGCTCTAGTTCCCAAACTACTGGACAGATTCGGATAAAATTTGGGTTAGGGCAGTATTGTTTTTTTATGTTTAGCAATTTTTTCAAAGTTTTCTTCTTTTTTTATTCACAATTGCTAAGCCCTTGGCATTATCTCACCTGATAGTAAGTGACGATGATGCCGAAGATGAAAGCGGGCTTACCAAGATTGACGTCAAGCCGGAACACAATGTTGTCAGCAATAATGTTCGGCGGCAAGATATAGATAAGATGGTGGTAGCTAGCTATACAGGCCTAGAAAATGCCCTTCCACCATCCAAACCGAGCCTTACAGAGTTAGACTCCTCCGGGAACCGAACCTGCGACCTCCTGATGCAAAGCTAATGGACTAAACCATTTCGCAACGAGGTGGTTAAATATATCTTATTTAGGGTTGCCACCATAAATCACTTTTTTTCTCAAAAATGGCTCTAACAATGTTAATGAAATTTTGTACGTTATTATACTTTATGCGGTAGTTCGTTATTACAGGAAAAGTCGGAATAAGGTACCTCTCATACAAACCCAGGTTCGTTGTTACTTTTTCTCAAACATGAATCTAATCATTTTAATGAAACTTAGTAAATAAGATGACTTAATAAAATCTAATATACTATGTACTTCATCATTCCAGGAAAAAATCTAAATATGGTAGCTCCCATACAAATCCAAATTATCTAAATATAATTATATAACTCAAAGGTGACTGACTGACTGACATAGTGATCTATCAACGCACAGCCCAAACCACTGGACGGATCGGACTAAAATTTGGCATGCAGGTGGATGTTATGACGTAGGCATCCGTTAAGAAAGGATTTTGGGAAATTCCCACGGGAACCGCAAAAACCGAGATATGCGCGGGCGAAGCTGCAGGCATCCACTAGTTTGTACATAAATATTTCATCCAAAAATGACATTTCATCGCGTAGGTGGCGTAACGGCTAGGGCCGCCGCCTCCTGTCCGGGAGGTCGTGTTTCGAATCCTTCCACGTATTAATGTGATTTCAATTTAGATTTCATATATACGTTTATCCGATACTCTTACGGAGAAGGAAAACATCGTGAGGAAACCTGCACACATCGGCGGAGAAACTCGCAGGTTGTGTGTGAAGTCGACCAACACGCACTGGGCCCGCGTGGTCGACTAAGGCCTGATCGCCCTAATTCAGGGTAGGCTCGAGCCCCTCGTTGGGGACGTATATGAGCTGATATAATGAAATATTTCATCAAAGTTGGGTAAACTTTTATTCTTTGCTAGTAGGTAGGCGTAATGTTTATTGTCAATCAATCAATCAATCAAAATAATTTATTTAAATAGGTTTTTACACACACTTTTAAATAATTGAAAAAAATATATACTTATTGTCTATTACTGTCATGATTAAGATAACAGTCTCAGGTAATGGTATTTGTTTTAGAATCAACATATATGTCATTGTTATTTACATAATCTATTATTTTATAATATCCTCTAGAGCACAAGCATTTTTTGACATGAGTCTTGAATTTGTTCTCTGACAAACTAGATACATTTTCTGGAATTTTATTGTAGAATCTTATACACTGCCCCACAAATGACTTTTTAACCTTACTCAGTCTCGAAAAGGCTATAACTTTTTTATTTACATTTCTTAAATTCAAATTATGCCTGTCACTGTTTTTAGGAAATAAATGTAAATTTTAAATTTTAAGAGCGTCGGTGGCGTAACGGGTAGGGCCGCCGCCTCCTGTCCGGGAGGTCGTGGTTCGAATCCTGCCACGTACGTTCGAATTTAGATTTCATATGTACGTTTATCCGACGCTCTTATGGTAAAGGAAAACCAGCACATGCCTGCGAAGAAACTCGTGGGTTGTGTGTGTATTCCACCAACCCTCACTGGGCCCGCGTGGTCGACTAAGGCCCGATCACTTGAGCCCCTCGAATAGCATAATATTTTTTGAATTCTCCAGTCGTATTTAAAAAAATCTATCTAGTTTTTAGGGTTGCTGCTATAATGAAAAATAGTTTTTTTTAATTTTTTTGACGTGATAACGTCTTATAAATTGATGACACGGGCTGCATTCACGTAAAAGTGTGACTTCATTATCCCGTTATGTTACGTCCATTGTCCCGATAGGCCAGTGTGACGTCATATTGTCACGTTACGCTTGAGCCAAACTTGCAAGCGAGAGTTTTACTTGTACTTGCTTGGCTTGGGGTCTGTTGTTCAAGGTCAAGGTCACCTTCAAGGTCAATGTCAAGGTCATTAAGTTAAGTTAAAAATTTTGAAAGTACTAGGCTTCCAGGATCTATCAAGAGGTGTTACAATGCGGTCGACTCTCTGTGAGGAAATGCCAAAGAGTTAACGCACCCGACTATGGACGGTATTTTACATCTCCTGAAAGATGGAGCTAAAGAAGTTTTACTTCAGTCGTGTGGTCTAAAGCACACAAGCGTTCGGCTTGTGACACGTTATCACGTAAAATTATCGTCCGTAAACCGACTTTACAGACAACAACATATTTTTTTCTCAAAAAAAGCTCAAACGATTTTGATGAAACTGTGTAACTATTAGTTTTTAGCCTATCTATTATACGCCTTAGTTTCTATTTCCATGATAACTCTCAGTAAGTTACCTCCCATACAAACACAGGTTGTTTTTAAAAAATATCTCATAACTTTAAAAATTTTAATGAAACTTTGTAATACCTAAACATACACTTTAACTAACTTAAACTTTGGAATAACTAGGAATGGATAAGTTCATTATTCCACTAAAAATTGGAATGAGATTTTCCCAATATAACTCAAATCTTTTGAAAATGTTTCATTGTTTTT
The DNA here is from genome assembly GCA_947284805.1 of Coleophora flavipennella. Classification (NCBI taxonomy): domain Eukaryota; kingdom Metazoa; phylum Arthropoda; class Insecta; order Lepidoptera; family Coleophoridae; genus Coleophora; species Coleophora flavipennella. The sequence continues at coordinate 6,202,921 of OX369266.1, forward strand.
TTAGGGTTCAGTACCCAAAGGGTAAAAAAGAGACCTCATTACTAAGACTTCGCTATCCGTCCGTCTGTCTGTAAGTAAATAAGTAAGTAAGTAAATTATACTTTATTGCACTCCATAAAACAACACGGGACTTATAATTTGTAATATACAGAGAGTGCAAAGGCTTTAAGCGATTTCTACCAGGCAACCTTAAGTTAGGGATTGAAAGACAGGAAAACTAGTATAGGTGGCAGAAAATTTAACTTTTAAACGATCTAACTAATTATTATATCTAATAGAAGTGATATAATTAAAAGTAAAAAAAAACAAGTTTATAAAATTATTTAAATACTAAACAAAAATACATATATGCAATATAATATACTAACATACACATACATACTATAAATACTGTCTGTCTGTCTGTCCATCTATCACCAGGCTGTATTTCATGAACCGTAATAGCTAGACGATTGAATTTTTCACAGATAATTGTGTTGCCGCTATAACAACAAATACAAAAAAAATTGAAAAAGTGCAAAAATAAGAGGGTCTGAATACAAAAAATTTTTGTACCCCTCCGTTGCTCTGCGTAAGTACATTTTTTGCGCTACTGTAGGCCATATTGTAATTCTGTGCTAATACTGTTTGTACTTATGTGTAATTGTGCTCCAGACGTCGAAGATTTCGTGAGAAAGTATGTACATTGTGGATGTAAAATTTATTTCTTTTGGAAGTCATTATGGAAGCGATCGTGTTTAAAGACAGATAAAATTATTCATTTTGGTTGGCTGAGTTCGTAAAGGCTGGTTCAAAGACATTTGCCAGAAGCATAATCGTCAATGGCATCCATTTGAATACTCTAATATCTACATAGGTAAATAAATAACATCCAAGCTGTTCCGAATGGGGCCAATTAAGTTTAAATAACCGGTTTATAAATTTCAGAGGTAAAGTTTCCAGAAAATCCTAGCACGTTAGTCGTTCAGTGTGATTTTCGTGGCCTGGCCGATCACGCAGGTTAACTGACTACAAACACGGTCATAACCTGGATGGGTTTGAATGATAGTGGTATTGATCTCGACCGTTTCCGTGCTTAGCGAGCAATGTTAAGCCGTTGATGATGCTAGTTGCTGTTACTAGATGGCAGTGGTTAAACCAAATCGGTTGAGTTACTTTTTATGATCTGTCAAAAACGAAATTTTGTTCTAAAAATGTTTGAAATACCCACAAGTGACGTCATTGATTTTTAGCGTCATTGACGAACTTATTTTGTGAAATTGATCAATTAAAAATTGAAGACTTGATGGAAAAACAAAACAAGTAATGTTTTTTGAAACTTCAAGAGGAGAGCAATTTAGGAAATCATATTTCAGAATTTATGAGATGAGAGAGGTGAGATGATGCCAAGGGCTTACCAATTGTGAATAATAAAAAAAATATATATTATTTTTGATGCAGTCCGATCCCCTATTGATAAGCCCTTGGCATCATCTCACCTGATGGTTAGTTTCGATGATGCCTAAGATGGAAGTGGGCTCACCAATATTCCCCAACGCAATGGCTATCTTATCTTCAAGCCCGAACACATCAATGCTGTTAACATTGATGTTTGGTGGCAAGACTTAGACATCGACTTGGTGGTAGCTAGCCAGGCGGAAAATGCCCTATCACCAACCAAACCAAGTTTTACAAAGTTGACCCTACCGAGAATCGAACCCGCGACCTCCTGGTGTAAAGCGAATGGACTAAACATTACGCTACGGAGGCGGATATATTTCGCTACTAACCCTACTGTTAAATTTATGAAATGATATGATGACTTACTTCAAGATAACTTTTATTTTAATAAGTTTAACTTTAACTACACAACAACCAGTCATGGCGATGTCACAGAGTAAGTGCATGATAGTAAGTATAACAAGGAACGAATTTACCACAGTATACATACACAGTAATATTTTAACACCTATGTTAACAACCTATAAACGTTCCCACTGCTGGGGAACGAGTCTCTTCCCAGACTCGGAAAGGCTTGGGCATTCTCCACGCACACGGGGACCAAGTCCAGGTTGTTGGAGGTCCCATTAATACTCAACAGAAAGAACAAATTACCGACCGATGGGTCCCATTAATATTCAAACGGCTAGTCGCGCAGCCCACCATCAGAAGTATTTCAAGCCGCCTAAGAGGCATCTATCACGGCTTAACAACTACCATTTAGTGATAGTGACTGGCACCAACCGCTTTACGTGCCTTACGAAACACGAAAATGCCACTAACAGTCAAACCCATCCACACAATGACCGTGCTTTAGGTCATTTAACGTGCGTGATCGACCCAACCACGTAAGTCATACGAAGCTACGGACGCTAAATACAACCCTATGACCTCCACCATCCAGACATGACCACTTCGTGTGTAGAATGACCTTAAATTCCCGAGATATAGGAAGAGACCTTCCCCAGCTATGGGGATACTATGCAGGGGTCGTGAATGGGGAATATGCATGTTTTTTTTTGCTTTAATAAAAGCTCATTCATATGAGAAACGGTATACATTTTTTTTGTATAACTATAAAAATAACCAAGATATAAAGCCAATAAAGATTTATCCCTATCTCTTTCTAGCAAAACATAATGTAGCATAGAGTTTATATCGGATCTCTCTGTCTAATAAGTAGTTGAAAATGCTTATATCTTCCGTATTTCTAGGCCGATTTAAATTTTCATTTCACTTTTTGACATTGTTTTACGGAATTTTCATATTTTGTTAAGAAATGCGATAAAAAAAATCATGCATATATTCTCCTACAGCCCAATGAGTGAAGCATTAAGATTTAATATTGTAATTTTCATTATAAATACTAAAATTTTCCGTTTTTAGAAAAGCGACTTGGAATATTATACCACCTACATGCTGTGCGTTACGAAGTACATACCACCAAAGATTATTAATCAATCAATCAATCAAATATGCTTTAATGTACAATTAAAAAATATAAAAAGAATAGTACAGAATACATAGTAAAAATTTCAATTTTAGTACAATTTAGGCGGCCTTATTAACAATATAATTAATAATATCCAGTGTTTCTTCGCAGGCGTGTGCAGGTTTCCTCACGATGTTTTCCTTTACCGCAGGACGGTCAGATAAACGTACATATGAAATCGAAATTTGAAACACATTGGTACGTACCAGGAATCAAACCACGACCTCCAGCAGCCCCAGTCATTACGCCACCGACGTTCTGCGAAGAAACTCGAAGGTTATGTGTGAAGTTGACCAACCCACTGGGTTCGCGTGGTCCAATTCAGGCTCGAGGCCCTCAGTATCGAGCCCCTCTAGAGCTGATATAATGAATATTCAGGGAAAAATCACACACAGCCATCTGACCCCAAATTCCGAATTCCCTGTACTATGGAAACTAGATAGTGATATACATTCTTAACCTCTCAAGTGCACCGAGGACTACGGGTAGGCCTCATAAGATTTTCGTTCTCGAGTGCACCGAGGACTACGGGTAGGTCCGTAAGATTTTCGTTCTCGAGTGCACCGAGGACTACGGGTAGGCCTCGTAAGATTTTCGTTCTCGAGTGCACCGAGGACTACGGGTAGGCCTCGTAAGATTTTCGTTCTCGAGTGCACCGAGGACTACGGGTAGGCCTCATAAGATTTTCGTTCTCGAGTGCACCGAGGACTACGGGTAGGCCTCGTAAGATTTTCGTTCTCGAGTGCATCGAGGACTACGGGTAGGCCTCGTAAGATTTTCGTTCTCGAGTGCACCGAGGACTACGGGTAGGCCTCGTAAGATTTCCGTTCTCGAGTGCACCGAGGACTACGGGTAGGTCCGTAAGATTTTCGTTCTCGAGTGCACCGAGGACTACGGGTAGGCCTCGTAAGATTTTCGTTCTCGAGTGCACCGAGGACTACGGGTAGGCCTCATAAGATTTTCGTTCTCGAGTGCACCGAGGACTACGGGTAGGCCTCGTAAGATTTTCGTTCTCGAGTGCATCGAGGACTACGGGTAGGCCTCGTAAGATTTTCGTTCTCGAGTGCACCGAGGACTACGGGTAGGCCTCGTAAGATTTCCGTTCTCGAGTGCACCGAGGACTACGGGTAGGCCTCGTAAGATTTTCGTTCTCGAGTGCCCCGAAGACTACGGGTAGGTCTCGTAAGATTTTCGTTCTCGAGTGCACCGAGGACTACGGGTAGGCCTCGTAAGATTTTCGTTCTCGAGTGCACCGAGGACTACGGGTAGGCCTCGTAAAATTTTGGTTCTCGAGTGCACCGAGGACTACGGGTAGGCCTTGTAAGATTTTCGTTCTCGGGTGCCCCGAGGACTACGGGTAGGTTTTGTAAGATTTTCGTTCTCGAGTGCACCGAGGACTACGGCTAGGCCTCGTAAGATTTTCGTTCTCGAGTGCACCGAGGACTACGGGTAGGCCTCGTAAGGCCGCACAAACTGCACTATTATTATTTTATACTGACCATGGAGTTAAGTGTTTTTTATTTTGACTTTACGTTAAATGCTTTCTATATTACATCCTAAAAACGCCGAGATCCAAGAGCTGCTGGTGGCTGTTCCAGGCATTATCGGAGAGACGAAAGCTCACGGACTCCGGTGGCTCGGTCACCTAGAGTGAATGGAAAAAGATCGGTATGTGAAGAGAGCTTATCAGGGTCAACTAACAGGTCAACGACCGGTCGGTCGTCCCAGCTATCGATGGCGCGATGTGGTGAACGCGGACGAAGAATTTCCACGACGACCGTTTCTGTGCTGCCTGCATCCAGAAACAAGGGGATCCGTAAGAAACTGATAAGTTCGAAGAATTTCTAACCTTAAGTGACAGTGGCAGGCAGAGTCATCATATCAGCTCTTATACGTCCCCACTGAGGGGCTCGAGCCTACACTGATCGGTTCTTGGTCGAACACGCGGGCCTAGTGTGAGTTAGTCGACTTCGCACACAACCTTCGAGTTTCTTCGCAGGCGTGTGCAGGTTTCCTCACGTTGTTTTCCTTCACCGTTAAAGCAATCGGTAATTATATGTAGGTACGTAAGTTTTTGAAAAACTCGTTGGTACTTTGGCCGTCCGGATTTGAACCCGGTACCTCTGATAAGAAGGACCGAGTCGTTGCCGGTTGAGCCACCGACGCTTTTTTACGGCAGGCAGAGTATTGGCAAAGTAACTATTTAGTAATCTGTGGTATTGGTCTGGAAAATTTTAATCTAAGCCAAAGGATCGACTCGCTAAGAAAAAGAAAAATATTACTTGTAATTCATACATTCCTAACATATAGATGTGGAACACAGTTCAAACAATTTTGTTCGTTACACAAATGTATACCATGGGTGGGGATTGAACCCGCGACCCTCAGCCTTGCATGCAAAACCGCTGCCGCTGGACCATCGTCGGGTCAGTCAATAATTAGGTACCTACTTCTTAAAAACATTTCAGTATTGGTGCGTGCATAATACCCGACAGTGAAGACTTGGTGTGTAGAGCGTCGTCAATCAGATGTTTCCTGTATGTTCATATCTGCCGCAAGATGTTCAATTGCTGGGCAAAGGCCTCCCTAAGGATTTCCACAACGACCGGTCTTGCGCTGCCCGCATCCAGAGGATTTCCGCAACCTTTACAAGGTTATCTATCCACCGTGTGTGCCTGGGCTACGCCACGTCTTCCACTGCGCGATCACCACTCGAAAACTTTAAATTACTACCCCAAATTCAATTTTTATTATGATCCCTTCTGCCTCTATAGTTTAGTAATCCTTACGTCGGTTATTTTTATGTTCATATGAATATTAAAAACATGTTTTTATACTTGATTTATTTTACTTCGGCTGGATAAACAAACATTACTTTGGTATTATGTACCGACCTACTGTAGCGAAATTTAGTCAAAATAGAGAAAAAACCAGGCGGAAATCTTTTGCTACATGAATACGTAGAAATTTTAATTGTTAGCCTAAAAAATGTAAAATGGGGAAAAGGAAAAAGGATATTGAGAGTACAAATTAAATATAATTAAATGGATTGATTAAAAGTGAAAGGAATAATACAAAATTGAATAATCATCGCTAATAGGTTATAATAATTTTTAACAAATAAAACCGACTTCAAACAGGAAACTAAGGTTCCCCTCGATTTCTCTGGGATACCATCATCAGATCCTGGTTTCCTTATCATGGAACCATCCTTGGGATATCTGCTTTCCAACTAAAAAATAATAATCAAAATCGGTTCGTAAACGACGAAGTTACCGCGAACACACATAAAATATACGTATATATTTACGGTAGAATTGAGGAACTTCCTCCTTTTTTTAAATCGGTTAAAAAGGGTTAGGTACCATTAAGAATTTCCATGTTAAGAAGGAATTCATATTTCATTTCTTTTATATTTATGGTAGCAACCACGTACGTGTGTACGGGGCTGCAGTGACCGATAGTACTTAAAATAAAATAAAATAACACTTTCGCCAAAACTTAAAATTTTGAGTTCCATTTGGTCCGATTGGGATTATTTTTTTATCTCACAGGAAAGAAAAATATCAAAGGTAGGAATTACTTTTGTTCGTTGTTGGCGAAGCTCAGGTGAGGTGTACGAGGTGCGCTTGTGAAGACTCGACCACATTACTGCGACGTGTAGACGCCGCCGATGGGCCGGACCTAGAAACAAACACTCTGGCACGCTGGGTCCTTACCGGTACCGGGCAACAAGGGGCTCTCCGCATTGTTGTCGAGTGGTGAAACCCTAAAACGTAAAAGGATCGAATTTTCAACATCACGCGACACAAACGAAAAACGATAGAAGGAATATGAAAAATAACGAAGAAATAACGAATCCAAAATAACGAAGAGGGAGCCGAAGATAAACTACTAATAACATCTTATAGAAAAAAAGGCACGAACAACTTAATTTTACATAATTTTCTAGTAGTCAACATCAAACCACTAGCGATGACAATCCTGTGTGAAAAAACAACACACAGCAGTCTGACAAAATATTCAAATTTAAAGTAATTTCGATAAAGAGAAGACCAATAGGAAAGGAGATCCATTATGTAGCCAATAATTGCTACACTACCTACTCTAAAAGTCGCAAAGACAAATAAATAAGTTTAATAATTAAGATATCCATAATATATACAGGTGTAACAAAAATGGTGTAGGTCCAGTTAACTGGGGGTTCTACTCGTCATACTGAACAACTTTCTCCAAGGAACCCATAGTCAATTCTCAAAACAAAATGTTGACCCTCCATACTAAAATGCACAAAATCGGTAGATCAGCTGATCGATTTGTATGAAGAGTAAAAAAAAATGTTTACGTTTTCAGCAAAGTCGTATACAAAAGTTGTTCATTATGATGAGTAGAAGCCCCAGTTAACGGGACCTACACCAATTTTGTTACACCCTGTATAGGTAACGTACAAATAATGTACCTATCCCGGTTGTTTGTAAGTCTGGGTGGTATACAGGCTGTAGCTGCCCGCAAACAGACCAAGTTTTCCCATTAAGGCAAAGGAAACCGCCTCATATAGCTAAATTTGTACCTCGAATTAAAAATATAGAGACGCGCGGTAATGTCGCTGATTTATTTTCAACTTCCTGTTTAAAATAAACAACACTGTCTAGGTAAAGATTAACTGACTTTCGTAAAGAACAATGGGCAAAATTGAATGGTTGCCACCCAACCTTTTTTAGCACTTCCGTACGTATATGTATCCCTATAAATAGGTCTCACTGAGCCTTTCAATATAAATTTTGACCAGAGATTAGCGAAGTTGTCTTTAATAATAGGTTTTAGAACGGATATTCACGTCTAATAGTACACAGTGTAAAAAATTGGTATAGGACCCGTAAATGGGGGCTTCTACTCATCATAATATTGAACAAATTTTCCCAAGCGACTCTAAAAAACCGGTAAAGTTTGAGTCAGAATTGCACACAAAGGGTTCCGTACCATTGTACTAGATGTCGCTAGTTTCTTCACGTTTCAAAAAAAAATACGTCGGTTGTATGGGAGCCCCCCTTAAATATTTATTTTATTCTGTTTTTAGTATATTTGTTGTTATAGCGGCAACAGAAATACATCGTCTGTGAAAATTTAAACGTTTCAAAAATCTAATTCTGAAAAACTGGCCAAGTGTGACTCGGGGTCACACAAACAGGGTTCCTCACAACAAATTACATTTGAGATTCTCACAACAAGGCCTTTCATTTGATATGTCATACAATATTGTTTGTTGTTTTATTTTTTCTAATTTACCCACAAAAGACCCGATGTAAAAAAATAACTTAGTTACTTTACACGTCCGTCCTTGGGTTACCGATTCATAAATGTGTACTACTCGTAAATATCAACTCAAACGGTCTAGTAATTTCAGCGCACGAAAGTTCCTATGAGTTCCGTCTTTACCTTTTGAGGTAAAATAATCCTGAAAATGTAATGTAACCAATAAGGTGATCGATTTACATTAAAAATCGCATTTTATAATAGACTAGCTTTTGCCTGCGGCTTCGCCCGCGTAGACATCGTTTTTATGACTGTCTGTGAGGGTGAGTGGTGCGCGAGTCGCAAGCGAGTCGCGAGCGTGGAAATGAGTTTTCTCCAGTTTCTTATCCCGGATCGGGCTATTTTGATTAGCAGTCTATTATGTCACTTCTCACCGCCTCAACTAATTCTTTCACATTTATAATATTAGTAAGGATGATGTGATGGGACACTTGATCAATGTTCTTCAGAATCCCTAGTCAACAGTTCCTACGCCAATTTTGTTACACATGTTTATGATTTAAATCGATAACTAAATTGATAAAACCTTATTTCTACAAGCGCAAAGCGTACGTATTAAGTTTCACACGATTTTTACAACACATGTCTTCTGCACCATAAAATTGTTGATCGAAACAGTTTTACAACGTAACACCGTTTATCTCGCATTATTAGCTCCGAGCACAACACCACGTGGCCTGCGGACGATGTTTACAAATAGGCCTTTTTGCGTACAGGTCTGCGCATTCATCTTTCTGGCAAGCGGCAAGAGGCCGGTCACAAACCAAACCATACTGAATCCGCGAATTTAGATGGTGGCTGGGGTAGTGCTAGTAAGGTGCTTATAAAGTAAAAATAATGTTATTCCATGTTAGTTAAAATAATACATTTCAAAGTCAGTCTCTTCAATTCAGAAAAGCCAGACCCCTATATCGTCAGAATCTTTTTCTATTTTATAGAATAATAAGCTTTTGCCCGCGGCTTCGCCCACGTGGACATCGTTTTTATGACTGTCTCTGAGGGTGAGTGGTGCGCGAGCGGCCGGCGAGCGTGGACGTGAGTTTTCACCAAATCTCTCAGGAACTATATCGGGCTATTCTGATTAGCAGTCTTTATCACTTCTTATGCCCTCAACCAATTCTATACAAAAAAACACTACAGTCCGTTGCTCCGTTGCGACGCCAACGTGCGCGAGTGTGGAAATGAGTTCTCCCCAGATCCCTCGGGAACTATGTTAAGATATGATAATAAGTAAATTATGTACTTTGCCACCTCCTCAATCATCTCTGTGCAAAAAATCACAACAGTCCATTGTTCCATTGCGATTTTAAAGAAATAAACCAAATAAAGTGTATTTTATTCAGTTCCCTCAGGAACTGCATCTGTCTATGCTATTTTCACATAATGAAAAGTAACCTATGTCCTTCCCAGTGACACACGCTACCTACATGCCAAATTTCATAAAGGTTAACCGAGGTATTTAAGCGTGAAAAGGTAATAAAGAAACATACAAACAAACACATTTTCACGTTTATAGTATTAAGTAAGGATTCCCAAGCATAGCCCGTTGTCACGGATGCACGAACGATTGATAGAATACATTATCCCTTCTTTTGAGCTTCGCCGAGCTCAGTCAAAATCAGATGCGAATCACCTAGCAACATAGGTATTTACCCATACTTAATACCTACCTACCTAACATCTTTAAAATTCGTCATAATTTTATTGAATTTTTACTGTATATAAAATTTAAACATGATAATATGAATTATAGTATAGTAACTATACAGCGTGTAATAAAATTGGTGTAGTTTCCTTTAACTGGGGATTCAAATCATCATACTGAAAAACTTTCCCCAAGACACCCATAGTGAATTTTCAAAAAAAATTGACCCTTCATATAAAAATGCACAAAATTGGTTGATCAGCTGATCGATTTGTATGAAAACTTTAATATTTTAATTTACGTTTTCAGCAAAGTCAGTCAATTACCGGTAACTACACCAATTGTGTTACACCCTGTATAATTTGTGCCAAAACAATTGACATTCTTTTCAACTAATCTTTGGCTTGAACATTCGTGCACCCTACCCACGATAATGGGCAATGATCATCAGGGTTTCCAAACTTAACGTAGTTTTCTCAAGTTGCTTCAAACGAAGAAAGATAATACAGCCTTATAATAATCACTACTCTTTGATACAGCGAATAAATCATTCACATTCATTATGAGGTAACTTTATACAATCATAGATGTGCATGATTCAAACTTAACGAAGGTTTTTCAATTTGTTTCAAACGAAGAAAGATAAAACAGCCTTGTAATAATCACTACTCTTTGATACAGCGAAGAAATCATTCACATTCATTATGAGGTAACTTTATACAATCATAGATGTGCATGATTCAAACTTAACGTAGGTTTTTCAATTTGGTTCAAACGAAAAAAGATAAAACAGCCTTGTAATAATCACTCCTCTTTGATACAGCGAAGAAATCATTAACATACATTATGAGGTAACTTTATACAATCATAGATGTGCATGATTCAAACTTAACGTAGTTTTCTCAAGTTGTTTCAAACGAAGAAAGATAATACAGCCTTATAATCACTACTCTTTGATACAGCGAATAAATCATTCACATTCATTATGAGGTAACTTTATACAATCATAGATGTGCATGATTCAAACTTAACGTAGGTTTTTCAATTTGTTTCAAACGAAGAAAGATAAAACAGCCTTGTAATAATCACTACTCTTTGATACAGCGAAGAAACCACCCGCATTCATTATTGGATAACTGCCTACAATCATAGATGTGAATGTTTCAATCTTAACGTAGTTTTTTCAAGTAGCTTCAAACGAAGAAGAAAATACAACCTTGTAAAAACTTCTACTCTTTGATACAGCAAAGAAACAATCCACATTATGAGATAACTACCTATAACCATAGAAAAGCAAACGTATTAGTTTTTAGTCTACACGTGATCACGGGTGAAGCTAAGTCCAACATAAAGTAACAGAATAGTCCATCATCACAAATAAGATATTTTTATTTTGGAGAGATTTGGAACCTGAATTTTAACGTCCATTTGTTACCAGCCGAAAAGAGAGGTCGTTTTTCTCGTCGGTGCTACAGGTAAATGATATTAATTCGTTAGGTAACAGGCTGAGATATAAAGGTGCTAATGTGAGGAGATTTCGTCTCTCTTGTGTCTTGTTTCTCTAACAACTACAACAAGAAGAATTAGAACTAACAAAGGTGAAAACCTCCATCTTTCCTAACACAAAATAATATAATATTACATTATTTACCGAGGGCGGAAAGTGATCGATTTATCAACGAGATTGTAGTTTTACCTTAAGGCTCCTTCGTCCCTAATAATAGCAACTCGATTCACAATGTTTCAAACATCCAACGAAATGGCTTGAAAAAAAAAATTCTTGTCAGCTCGTACTGCAACGTGGCTGTTACGTTAATCGCAGCGATTGAACGTGCGAAAATTGTCGTTTTTAATTAATTATTAACAAAATAAGAAGAATTTCCAAAATTTAAGAAAACAAAATCATTATAAATAGTTTTGTTAAGAAGTTCATAAATTATCGCAATGTTTCGATTAAAATTGCAGCAGTTCTATGGTTACAACTTGAAAAAAAGGTTGCATTAGGATATTTTTTCTTTAGTTCTGTGTATTAAAATAGACGTCGAGGAAATCAAAATCACTATTCATATCCTGTAAATTGCATAACTTTTTTTCCATAAAAAAATCCTTAATTGAAGTAAAAAGTCGTTACAAAGTTGGTGGTTGGCGGCAGTATAAGTTACTACACTCTAGTTGGGAATATAACTTTCTTCCATTCTAATCCAATAATTCACGTACGCGACAAAATGGAGAAGTATTTAAGGCGCTATGATCAGTCAATCCGAGCAGGTTGATACGTGTTTCAATAATATCGAACGTAAGTCTATTCATTTAAAGTTTAAATCAATGCGGGCTTCAACTCGGCTGTTACGTTGAATCCGAATGCCCAATAGGGATGACGAGTGTTAGTCATCTGACTTACTTTTATCATCTTTAAAAAACGACATTTCTAAAAATATTGAAATACCTAGACGTCATAGTTTTGCAGCGTCATTTATGTACTTAATTTGTGATTTTGGTGAATTGAAAATCGAAGACTTGATGGAAACAAAACGAGTAAGGTTTTCAGAAGTATAAGTAGGAGGGAAATTTAGTAATCCACGAGTTCATAATTTATTTCTGATGCTGTCGTCATCCCTATTCTCGATTTTACATGTTTTTATTACTTTTCATCACTTTCAAATAAGTTTTAAAAAAATGTGTTCAATTAAAATGAAAGGTCTTAAAGTCGCCGATTTTTGTGTGTTGGTTTCATTCAACATTAACTATTTGTTTTCAAGAAATTTTGCAATTAATGCCAAAAACAGGCTCTTCAGTATATTTTTTTACATCTCAAGTGGTAATATTTTCAAAAATTAAAATCAATTAAATCATTTTTTTATTACTTTAAGTATAGTATATGTTGTTTTCCATGGTTATAGCTTTACAGTCTTTCAATAATTTGAATTGAATATTGTCATTTGACCGATCTTAAGGCCTTAAAGTAGGAGCTCAACGGGGTCAACTACTACTACGAATTCACTTTGCGCACGCTCATGAATTTTTAATTTTTTTATATATGTTTACCACTCAGTCAGTCCTTGAAAAAATTGATATGAATACACTTTCACCGCACGCTTAGTCCGTGAAGTATTTTTGCCTCGAAGTAAAATTGCCTCGTTTTCGAAAGAGTAAGAAGGTTCCTTTCAAGCAGATGTAGTTTAAAAGTAATAATCTAGTAAATAATATCATTTTCAAAAAAAAAAATTTGATTGTGTTCAAAAACCCAAATGCTCTAATGAATATAAATACACTGTACCAAATTCAAAAAAAGTTAAGCCAAGTAAAATGTAGTTGCTTGGGAATGGTCAAACATGTAAACAAATCATTTTATAATTAACTAGCTTTTGGACATCGTTTTTGTGACTTTTTTTTGTTTTTGCGGCTCTCGAGCGTGGACATAAATTTTCTCCACATCCCTCGGGAAATATGTCAGATATGCTTATTAGTAAATCGTGTCATTTCCCACCCCCTCAACTATCTCGGTGCAAAAAATCACACAATCCATTGTTCCGTTGCGATGTTAAAGAAATTAACCAAAAAAGAGTATATTTTCAGTTCCCTCAGAAATTGAATCGAGCAATGCTGTTTTCGCGGGATAAAAAGTAGCCTATATCCTACCTTGTGACACAGGCTACCTGCGTGCCAAATTTCATTAACATTGATCAAGGCGTTGAAGCGTGAAAAGGTAACAAACAAACAAAAACATTTTCACATTTATAATATTAAGTAAGGATACTTGGGGCATTAAGCATGATCTTACTAGTAGTATTTTATTTATTTAATCACCGTGTTTATACCAACTGAAAATGGTTTATTTTTAAGAAAACACTTCACGAGTTCTTTACTTATTTGTAAATTTCCAAACAACAAGACTATATTTAGTACGATTTTATTAAAAATAAAAGACGATTCTGTGACTTTGCTTCCTTTCAAATTTGGAGTTGACAATAGATGCTTTTGCTACTTTAAAGTTGTTCATAATACCAAAAGGATCTGTTGTCACCCAGAATACGGCTTCATACTAAATTTCAGCTTAATCGGACCCCTGAAAGTCGGTCTTAAAATCGATTGCAAGATTTGATTTAAAAAAACTAACATACATTTACAATAGAATCATAGTAAGCCCAGATCTTAGAAGATAATAATGATTACCTATATTAGAACCATTCGATGGGTTATGGATTGGCCACAACGAAAATTAAAATACCAATTACTTATAGGTTAGTAGTTAAAATCGATACAATTTTTGTTTTGTTCCCCTTTTTGATATTTCAATTAAATTGGTAAGTTTCTTTATAACACCTCACATACTTTACAACCTTAAAATAATAACCACAACAATATATACGGTTGTCTGCAAAGTAGCACTAAATAAATTTCAAAAGCACGCGGGTACTTTAAAAATATTACTCAACCCCGTTGAGATTTCGTACATATTTCTGTGTACATTAGACACAGTGTGCCTTGTAAAGAGTAGAGCACAAAATAAATAAGAGCAGAAGGATTACTCCATACAAAGTGCGCAAACGTAAGTAGGTCGCTCACGTGCAGCACCTAACTGAAATATTTGTAATAAAATGATATTTTCTAGCCGCCTAGAGCAGACCCTGGACACTTCATACAACGGGCCAGAAATGACATTTCAAAAAACGAATGACGGAACTAACAAAACGGTGGCGAAATCCTATACGTTCGACAACCAAACTATTACCAATCTATATCAATCTGGGTGACGAGGGGGTGAGGTCGCAATCTAGAGAGCGGCAGGGAGTGTCCATACTGTGTGTTAGTGCTAATATATATATATATATTGACTAGGGTTTCATATTAAAGGAAGAGTTATAAATCTTACAAGCGGACATTTATTTATCCACAATTGGTGAGTCTTTGACATTATCTCACCTGATGGTATGTGACGATGATGCCGAAGATGCAAGCGGGCTTACCAAGATTCCCCAACATAGTGGGGAACTGGCTATCTTATCTTCAAGCCGGAACACATCAATGCTGCAAACATTGATGTTTGGCAGCAAGACTTAGATAAAATGGTGGTAGCTAGCCAGAAGGGCGTAGAAAATGCCCTTCCGCCAACCAAACCGAGTCATATAATGTTAGACTCCGCCGGGAATCGAACCTGCAACCTTCTGATGTGAAACTAATAGACTTATCCATTACGCCACGGAGGTGGTTAAAAACGTGAAACGTTATGTTACTTTACACTGGGAATAAAAAAGGTCTCGTTTATTCGTTCGTCATCAATAAAAATGTGTCCTAGGTCTAACGATAATAGCATAAAATAATAAAATAAAAAGTTATAGGAAATTAATTCTTTTAAGACACTGAACGTCTAGTTATCATATTACTGTTTATTCTAAATACATTAATACGCTAATGGTTTTATATTTATGTGAAACAGACTCTCTGCAATTATCGATTCTGTGGTGCACGCTTTTCAATTCTACGTGGAAACAGTCTCGCACGACGTTCCAGTAAATATCACGTTTGGAACGAGTAGTGCTCGGAATGTTTTGCTGCCGTCTGGTCCTGTTTGTTATATTGCGTGGCGGGAGTGGCATTTACCCTGTTAGCGTTTCAGAGAAGGCAATTTAGTTTTGAAGTGTATAAAATGTTATAGGGTCTTAATAAAGACATGCACTTTTTTAACTGGAGCTTGTACACATGAAACTGAACATTTTTCCCCAAGAAACCGATGGTCAGATCGTAATTAATATTTTTTAATTAAGTTATCAAAACTGCTCTGAATACAAGTCCGGTATTGACAAAGTTCAATAACCGCGCCACCCCGCCGTCGCTGCCGCCGCCGCCTGCGCACTGGTACCTATTCTGGCGTATTTAATAATATTTTAATTTAAAAAAACAAATGCTAATTGGTTTCTTGGGGAAAGTTGTTCAGTTTTATGAGTACTAACTCCAGTTAAAAAGTGTATACCTTTGTTAAGACCCTGAATTACATTTTTAGGGTTCCGTGCCTCAAAATGAAAAAAAAACCCATGTAGAATCGCTTCATTGTCCATCTGTCTGTGTGCCTGTCAAGATTCTTTTACTTGGGATCGCGAGAAGTTGTCAAGTTGAAATTAATATCAAATACTGACAACTCAATTAAAAATAAAAGGTAAAAAATTAAAACCCGACTTTGATAAAATTGTACTGAAAAGTATGAAAAAAAGAGATTTCGGTCCGAAATAAAAGCTTCTATTTTTTCCTTCATCTGGGGTAACAGCCGTGGTCGCAAGCCATATTGGTAGGTAGGTACTTATGACATAAATTTTGATGCTTGCGATCACGACTATTACCCTAGATGAAGGGAATTATAAAGGCCAAGGTTCCAGGGGGAAAACTCTTGTTATCATATTAAAATTTTCCGAAGTCGGGTTTTATTTTTCTTAACTTTTATTTTATTTCCATATTTTTCGCTATCCGCGTGTCGTGTCGCTTAAATTTAGCGCGCGTACATTGAGCCATGTTATAATATCGCCTGTGAGACCATTTGTTAAAAAACAAATGGTATTGTAACGCTTATATATTAACACTAGAGTACACGCGTGGCCTACTATAGTAGACCATGGTGACATATAAGATTGTAATTTTTTTATTTCGCGCGATAACACGTTGTGCCTTAAGCTATTCCTCGTAAAGACAATTACGCTTAAGGTCAGTGACAGGTGCGACTCCAGCGCGTACGGACGAGTCCACTATTTGGCGCCAAAACTGCAGGACTACCATTGGAGTCCGCGCGAGCACTGGTGTAACAAATAAATGCATGTGACTATAATATGATAATATGTATAAAATATTATAAAATATTTCTAATGTTGTGTTCTTTGTTTTATAGGTTAGGTTTCAGTTTGATATTGAAATAGTAAGTCTAAAAAGATGTTTTTTTAAGTTTTGGAAAGAAATTCCTCAATAGTGCCATATTTTTGTTAATTTTCTTAAGTTTTTGTTTTGGTTAATTATTTCCTAGTTTAAAAAGCAAATAAATGCTAAAACTGTGTTGTTAACATAAGACTAATAAATAAAGAACTGATCCCAAATACTATTTTATTCATATCGTACGTAAACATAAAATAAACATGTTTTTATAAGGCCTACTATAGTCGGCCACGCGAGCACTCGTGCTAAAAAAACAGGCGCATGTACTGTAGTGTTAAGAATGTGCTCATTAAGACTTTTTTGATACCAAAAATGATAATGATTATTAAAAATTGGTTTGTTAATTTACCTTGAAATTCCGCCATGTTGTATTTTAAGACACGCGGAGTGATGACACGAATCCAAATAGCACCACAATTGTCAAAATCGGTTAAGAGGGAAGAATAGCTTCGCGATCCTAACGAAATAGGTATTTGGGAAAACATTTGCTATCGCTCGTGCGCTCATGCCCCCGGGCATCGCGCACAGCACATACAAAGAGCCTCACGCACACATCGACGGACGCTGCCAGTTGGCGAGAAGTTGCGACGAAAGGAGGAGTGTTTTCTTACTTGGTACCTACGGATAGTGATTGTTGTGGCGTCCCCGAAACTCCGATACAGAGAAATTGAAGGTAATAGCAGTAGGGAATAGTGATAATTTCGAGTGAGTATTTTGTTATGTAGATAATAGTAATTAGCAAGGAGTATAAACTAAATTGATTTTTGATAAATCGGCTTGTTGACGATATGCGCCCTAAATGACTGAAATTTTGTATTGTAAGGTTATTTAGGTACTTGCAGTGTATCTTAAATAAATAAAGTTTAAAAAAACTAAAAAACACGCTTTAAAAGTACATCAGACTAAAAAGTAAAAAATAATTCATAATATAAGTCGAAAATAATAATTAACGAAAAATATAACTAGAATTACTAAAATAATAATAGATTCTTTTTCACACATAAGACTAGTATTTTTTGTTAATTATTATTTTCAACTTATATTAAGAATTATTTTTTACTTTTTAGTCTGATGTACTTTAAAAGCGTGTTTTTTTGTTTTTTTAAACTCTATTTATTTTTTAGTTCAAACTTATGAGATTATTATATTGTCGCTGATTCTTGATAAGTCTACAAAGTTTGAATTAAATTTGTTCGTTTAAAGTGGGTCAGAATCGAGTAAAGGAGTCGGTTACATACAAACATACAGGTGAAGCATTTTTTTTATTAAAAATTTGAGTGCGTTTGGCTGCAGCTCACCTGATAATAAAAGCGTGATAAAATATTATGCTAGTATACCTAACGTGACCATCTAAATAATAAGTAGGTTTTATGGGTTCCTTACAAAAAAACGGAACCCTTACAGGATCACTCGTGCGCCTGTCTGTCTGTCCGTCTGTCACAGCCATCACAGATCACTGTCCGAATCTACTGAACCATATCAAGTGAAATCAGGTAGGATGGTGTAATCCTATGACCCAAACACAGATGTGCAGTCAATAAATATTTTTAAAAATTAAGGGTATTTTTGGGGGACCAATTAGGAAATTTAAAAAAAAGTTTTGCAGACCTTACTGTGTCATATATCAAATGAACAACTTCGAACAATTTTGCATTATTATTTTTGGTTTTTGTTAATTTTCTTATAAAGCACTACACCGATTTTGATAAAATTTATATGGGACCACATGGGAAGCACTAGCTTTCGAAGAAAAAAAGAATCATCGAAATCCGTTCACCCAATAAAAGTTCTGAGGTAACACTTATAAAAAAAATAAAAAATACATACAGTCGAATTGAGAACCTCCTCCTTTTTGGAAATCGCTTGGAAAAAGAAGAAAATTGACCATTCCCCCCATTAGGTGATTACTCCAAAACTACAAAATATAGGTAGTTTATTGCTTGTAGATTACAGGAAAACCTATAAGAATTCTATCAATTGTAAATAAAGTGGTAAACTCAATTTATTACGTAAATTTACGGAAAATAGGTCACTATATATAAATCTTCTGTCCGTGTGTTAGTCATTGAACTCCTCCTAAACGGCTGGACCGATTTCGCTAATTATTTTTTTGTCGAGTTCGTTATTGTCAGGAGAAGGTTCTTATGTAGGGTAGGGTAGGGTAGTGTAGTGTAGGGTAGGGTAGTGTAGGGTAGGGTAATGTAGGGTAGGGTAGGGTAGTGTAGGGTAGGGTAGTGTAGTGTAGGGTAGTGTAGTGTAGGGTAGAGTAGTGTAGGGTAGGGTAGTGTAGGGTAGTGTAGTGTAGGGTAGGGTAGTGTAGTGTAGGTTAGGGTAGGGTAAGGCAGTGTAATGTAATGTAAGGCGGTACGTAGTTCGCCGGGACAGCTAGTAGTTCACTAAAACACCACTAGATAGCGCTAGTGCATCTTAATGTGACGATTTCAAATGTGATATTTTTAATTATTTAAAAATCACCCTAAATGTCTTTGTAATTGTACGGAACCCTCTCTACGCGAGTTCAACTCGCACTTGCTCGTTTTTTTTTTAGTTCACATAAGTTGAGCTACTTATGCCTTAGTAAGTAACATGACTTCTAATATCTAAGCAGTTGTTTGCGAGTGAAAAAATAATAGGTAGATACTTCAATTAATTTATCGTTTGGTCTGTTTGCGAAAGTGGGACGTTTTTGCCCTCGCTGGGGACAGCGGGACGAACAGCCTGAAAAAGGGACTATGGTCACGTTTAGTATAGGTACCGTATTTTTATTTTTTTTATTCTTATTCGTGGACCGTTGAAATGAGTAGGTGGATAAGCCACATTACGGTTTTGGTTTTATTAGGGCTCTGATTTTTTTTTTTTGAAATGTCAAGCTTGTTGTTGGCCGTGGGGGCCTTTACAACTTCACCGGGCAGGGGAGGCGAGTACGGAAGGCACTCAACCTAGTGCAAAGCAAAAAGATAAGGGCTCTGAAGCAAAACAACGAACTCTAATGCTAGCACATCACATCGCTATTCGTGTTCGCGTATTCGTCTTATTCGTCCAAATGCGACGATGGCAAATTCGGCTACATTCACGAACATGTTTAGCTGCTGTAACGTCTTGGAACAGCGAAGTACAAACACACAATCGTTTACAAAAAAAAAGCAATGTAATCCATTTTGAGTTAGGAAGAAATAAAACAATAATCACTGGTCAATCTTTTTCTTGAAAACCTACTAATATTAACTTTTCCCACTCCCAGAATTTTTTAAACAGATCGATATCGATAACGTGGGTGGGATCCCATCTCTACTATCGACTTCACCATCGACATCTCTATTGTACGTGTGCTTTGCTTTCCCCCCGACCCCCAATCGTGCGATAGAGAGCGTTGCAGCTCGCAACTGACAATAGGTACTTTTCTGGACGAAATTCCCATTTCGGGAGAAAACGGTTTTCACTAACTAAATCTTAACAAATCTCTTTGATTTTGATGTCGATCGTACCAGCACAATATATTCTAGGTTTATAGGTTTCGCTTTTTTTAAAAAAATACATTGATTTTGTTCAAAAAACGGCTTAATTCGACACAGTTTTAATCACAAAAATTACGTTACTTGAGCTGCCTATAAGTTTGAATCTATAGCAAATTTTGAAAAAAGGAAAAGCTATAAACCTAGTAATTCATTGTGTCAATAACATACTAAAAAATCATGGTGATTGGAAAATATTTAGAAGTGGAAAAACGTTTTCTCTTTTTGTATGGACGAGCACGTACTATTCTTCCCTCTTAAGTGGTTTATAAAACGAGGAAACACATGAATATACACACATACATACAAACATATTATACATAGACATAACCCTTCTTTTTCCGTATAGTCG
Source organism: Coleophora flavipennella (assembly GCA_947284805.1). Classification (NCBI taxonomy): domain Eukaryota; kingdom Metazoa; phylum Arthropoda; class Insecta; order Lepidoptera; family Coleophoridae; genus Coleophora; species Coleophora flavipennella. The sequence goes on from OX369266.1 coordinate 6,223,629, forward strand.
GATAGAATACGACCGTTTATGTCGCATTTTTCGACACTCGTAAATAAGTCCAAACCTATAGGGTACTTCCCGTTGACCTAGAGTCATGAAATCTGTCAAGAAGCACGTTCTCACAGCATAAGTAAAGGAAAAAATCCGAAAATTGTTATTTTTGTAATTTTATCAAGTTTAAAAAGTATTTTTTGACGATTACAAACTTACATTTGCTTTTATTAAAATTAACCGTGATGTGTGAATGTATGGGAGATCGTTTTTTCAAGTACAAACTTAAGTTTGCCCTTTAATCCAATTGTTGTACTCACAGAAATCGGAATAATATAGGCACCACACAATATTGTACCTATTAGTTGATGTTTTAGGGTTCTATACACAAAGTGTGTTGGAACGGAACCCTCGGTGTGCGAGTCTGACACGTACTTGGCCAGTTTTTTTTTTATCTTGGATACTTATTAATTTTATAAAGTACCTAAATAAGTACGCAGTAAACTTTTTTACTAAGTGGACATAAATCATGGATCTGGATGAATAAATTTGCATAAAAAATTACTTGAAATAAATAAAAAACCATGGTAAAAGTGAAACTTTTTTCACATTAAAGACATTTACAGAGCACGAAATGATCATGGCTGGTCCCGTCTTGGAGCTACGGTACAGAGGACGAAACGATCATGGCTGCTCTGACGAAAAAGTTTGAGACGATGTAATAATCTCTTTTCCGTCACGCAACACACACACGAAAAAGCTTGAGACGATGTAATAAAAGCTTCACTTTAAAAATACAACAAGAAAGTATGAAGACAGCAATTGCTGTGCTCTTGACAAGGACATTTTTGTCAATCGTATTCTTTAAATGGAGCATCATTTGTATATATGTACTTGTAATCACGTACTCAAAAAGGATTCGATTTCGATTTATTTTGCAATATAGGGGTTTATTAGGTCGAAAAATGTATCTATCTAGGTCTCAGCCAAAGTATATCTAATATATAAAATTCTCGTGTCACAGTTTTCGTTCCCTTACTCCTCCGAAACGGCTTGACCGATTCTCATGAAATTTTGTGAGCATATTGAGTAGGTCTGAGAATCGGCCAACATCATTTTTTTTTATTTTTTTTAGGGTAGGGTAGGGTAGAGTAGTGTAGTGTATGTAGGGTAGGGTAGGGTAGTGTAGGGTAGGGTAGGGTAGTGTAGTGTAGGGTAGTGTAGTGTAGGGTAGGGTAGTGTAGTGTAGTGTATGTAGGGTAGGGTAGTGTAGGTTAGGGTAGTGTAGAGTAGGGTAGTGTAGTGTAGGGTAGGGTAGGGTAGTGTAGTGTAGTGTAGTGTAGTGTAGGGTAGGGTAGGGTAGGGTAGGGCAGTGTAATGTAATGTAAGGCGGTACGTAGTTCGCCGGGACAGCTAGTCTTATATATAAAATTCTCGTGTCACAATGTTCGTTCCCGTACTCCTCCGAAACGGCTTGACCGATTCTCATGAAATTTTGTGAGCATATTGAGTAGGTCTGAGAATCGGCCAACATCTATTTTATTTTAGGGTAAGGTAGTGTAGGGTAGGGTAGGGTAGGGTAGTGTAGTGTAGGGTAGTGTAGTGTAGGGTAGTGTAGGTTAGGGTAGTGTAGGGTAGGGTAGTGTAGGGTACGGTAGGGTAGTGTAGTGTAGGGTAGTGTAGTGTAGGGTAGGGTAGTGTAGTGTAGTGTATGTAGGGTAGGGTAGTGTAGGTGTGGGTAGTTTTTTTCCCGAGTTATCACCGAGCAAAGCGCGGTCGCACATATTTAAGGCGATGTATCGATTGAAACAGATCTTTACGATTAAAGAGTAAAAAAAATAACCACACTTTTTCAAATGGTTTTCCCTTTCAATCAAAAACTACAATAAAAGTATAAAAAATAATAACATTACTCACTTTGTATTATACAAGTATTGCTGTATATTTAAAAAAATATATTTCATAATATTAGTCATTTCTAGAGTTGAAAGTAAAGGTGTAGACCTATCTTTGGGATTTTTTCTATCGAGCCAAAACTGCTCAATAGTGTATAAACTAGCTTATAAAATATAAATAGCTTTTGATTTTAAGGAACACCATCAACAATGAGGGTATTTTTTTCAACCTTGGTTTTTCTATCGTTTAGGAGAAATTAAATAAATAAATAAATAAATAAAGATAACGAAAATCTGTAATATTACCGCCCTTATCAATAAAAGCTAGTTATAGTACTTTTTAGTGTTGACTAAGAGACAGTGCTTATGAAAATCCCAACTAGCCGGTTCTTTAAAAAGTCGGAAATATCGGACTTCGCTGGAGTGCCAATAAAGTCAAAAAGTAATAACAGTATAATTACAATTTATATGTTTTTAATGTCTATATTGAATTACTTTTTTATGGCTTACTTTACAAATTATGAATTTAAAAAAAACACATACAAACACATACAATCCTACTTATATTATAAATAAATAAATAAATATTCTGGGAAAAATCACACATGGTCATCTGGCCCCGAAGTAGGATTCCCTGTGTTATAGGAACCAGAGACTGATATACATACTGTATATGTTTAAATACATACATATATAGATATTTAACACCCAGACACAGAGCAAACAAATATGCTCATCACACAAATGTTTGCCCTGGGTGAGAATCGAACCCACAACCCTCGGATCAGTATAGTCAAGAGCACTAACCACTGAGCACCGAGCCATCCAAATACATACATCCATACATTCATACATACAAACTTTCAAATTATAAATGTGAAAGCTTGTATGTATGAATGTATGGATATATGTATGGATGTTTGTTACTCTTTCAAGTTTCCACCACTGGACGGATCGGGATGAAACTTGGCACACATATAGGTTAGGTCCTGAAATAGGACAAAGACTACTTTTTACCCCGGGAAAACGTCTTGTTCCTACGGGAAAATCGAAAACAACGGGGCTTGACTTGAATAATTTTAATAATAATCTTTAATAATTTATTTAAGGCTACTTCATCCCTAAAATTAGCAACTCGATTCACGATGTTTCAAACATCGAACGAAATAGTTCTTGTCAGCTCGTACTGCAACGTGGCTTACGTCCATGCTGCGGACAAATTGTGCGAAAATTGTGGTGTTTAATCCTATCCCACTAATATATATTATAAATGTGAAAGTTTGTATGTAACGATGGATGTATGGATGCTTGTCACTCTTTCACGCTTCTACCACTAGACGGATTGGGATAAAACTTGGCTCACATAATATAGGTTATGTCCTAGAATAGAAAATAGGCTACTTTTTACCCCGAAAACGGAAAAATCGGAAACAACGCGGGCGTAGCCGCGGCCGGATGGCTAGTCACACTAATATTATAAAGGCGAAAGTTTGTGAGAGTGTATGTTTGTTACTTCTTCATGCAAAACTACTAAACGGATCTGACTGAAATTTGGTAGGTAGATAGATTAGGACCTGGATTAACACAGGCTACTTTTTTTAACTTTTTTCTACGCAAGCGGCTTGCGCACTGCGCATCCTCGAAAAGTCATAGAAACGTTGTCCACGCGGGTGAAGCCGCGGGAAACAGCTAGTAAATTATAAATGTAAATATATGTTTATTTGTTTGTTACCTTTTCACTCTTCAGAGCTGGACCAATATTGATGAAATTTGGCATGCAGCTATCCTGTGTAACTGGGAAGGACATAGGCTACTTTTTATCCCTTCAAAATAGAAAAGCGATGCAGTTCCTGAGAGATATTTCTGACGGGTTATAAGTATAATTCAAGGCTGTCATCATACGTTCAAGTCTATCACAACTTGTTACAAAATAGCGAACGTCAGCCACTCATCAAACACGTGATAACGTGAGAAATACGTGATAACGTGAGAAATTCTGTACGCAATACACCATTTCATTACCTAACCCGTCGGAGGCACTGCCCAAATTATTAATCCAGGTGCTTCAATCATGAAACGTGGGTAGTTCAACCCTCTCGCCTCAATGGTCTTTGTCTATATACGTTCGACTATTTGCTTTATTGCACGAACGTTTTGTCCTTGGTGTTGCTATTATCTGTTTCTATTACGTATATGTATAAAAGAAAGTCGTGTTAGATATGTCGCAGTCATCTGGTTGAATCTGCTATTTGATTGAATGACTAGCGCGTTCATTGAATGACGAAATTCAATTGAATGACTAAAGGACAACTCGTCAAGTTGTTGAATGTAACGTTCAACGTCTTAACTGAACGTCATTTACCGAAGTTGTTAAATGGGATATTCCGAATAAAAACCGACGATTTCTTCCTCTGCGAAGCATTCTGCTACCTATGAGGAGGAGCCTCGCTTCGCGAGGCTCTTTAACTGTATAATCAATCTAATCTACTTTTATAACGGTATGTGGACTTTTTATGTACCACACATAAATGTGACGGCTCTTGAACTACTTTTCCCCACTTTAATTTTAAACCACGACGCGAAAAAGAGTGGTGTTATAAGTCTAACTTGTGTATCTGTGTGTCTTTTCTACGTAGTGCCCAAACGGATAAAGTATTATTCCTATGTCCTATTGCCTATTTCCAGGAGTGGACGTCCTTCCGCTGATATGATGATAATGATTATTCCTTACTCTATGACGTTACTGAGATATTTTGAGGTAAAAATTGTCCCACGTTGTTTGCGCCAATGAAATGAAAGTGTCTGCAAGTGTAAACTCTCAATTTAATGCGTTAAGTTTATATGTAACTTAAGATCTTGTGTTTATTTTGAAATTGTCCGTGAATACTACTACAAATTTTATTATTTATGATTTAATCTTTACGTTATGTACTATTTTGTGTAATTACAGCTTTTTTCCTCCATTAAATTAAAAAAACCTAGTTATTTTAAATCATGTGTAAGTAAAAAAAATTATTAATTATAAATTAAGAAAGAAACAAGAAATAAGAAAAAAAGAAACAAGAAAAAAAAGAAAGTTAAAGCAGAAAGATTTTTTTTAACATGGATCTACTCAGTTTCATTTAAAAATTACTTAATTTTAACAGCAAATGTTGATAAAATTTAATAAAATACTTTTCCACGTTTGTATTAAAAAAAACTTTCTTTGTTTTTTTTTTATTTATGCCAATCAATTTTGTTCTTCACAAGGTTCAAAAGATTCTGTGTGATCATTTAAAAAAAACCCAGAATTGACAAAAAAAAAGTCCACAGATTTTTTTCAATTTCCGACTTTTTACAAGCTTTTATTTAACTTGCAAAATTATTATTTAATATGTATGTTTGTTCGGGTGGGATCTTGCAAGTTAAATTTCACCCACTTTCCGGTTTCCGATTGAGCTGAAATTTTGCATGCATATGTATATCCCGTGAGAGGTTTTTCGAAAATTATTTATACTATAACCTAATTCATTTCCATTTTCTTTTGATCAACTTGATAAATGTGAAAATGTGTTGGATCTTGGATTGTTTGTATGTTACCTCTTCACGCTACAACAACTCAACTAATCTTACCGTAATTTAGGATGTAGGTAGCCTGTGTCATTGGAAAAGGCATAGGCTACTTTTAGCTTGGGGCTCGCGAACCACTCACCCTCAAAGACAGCCACAAAGCCGCGGCGAGCAAAAGCTAGAAAAAGGCAGCTCTGAAATCTCAATTTGTCTAAATTTTCATATATTAATTTCTTCAATTTATATATATGTTAGAGAATCTAAAATTCAGTATAGACCACAGAACTGTTAATAAACAAGAATTATTAACAGTTCTGTGGTAAGTATAGACGTACACTACGAGTCGGTCTTGTCCCGTTAAAAACATAAGGTTTTACTTGCCTTAATTTTGTTTCGCCGTAACAGTTAAACAGCCCATCAAGTTTATAAACAAGAACATAGTTACGTGACTCTATAAAAAGCCTGTAAATTTTTGTTCACACTGTAGTAGAGAGCAGTTTCCAGCCAGCAATAAAAACTCTTTGTTTCAATGTTGTTTGTTGTTTACGAGATTATTCCCAGACTGCCCAAAAAAGTGAGCCATATTTTTCGGGTGTATTTAGTATGTAAAAAAAAGCGTCGGTGGCTCAACCGGTAACGACTCGGTCCACGTAACCAAAGGTGCCGGGTTCAAATCCGGACGGCCAATGTACCAATGAATTACAATACATATACTCACCGATTGCTTTAATGGTGAAGAAAAATATCGTGAGGAAACCTGCACACACCTGCGAAGAAACTCGAAGGTTGTGTGTGAAGTCGACCAAGGCCCAGTGGCCCGCGTGGTCGACTAAAGCCCGATCGCCCTAATTCACTTATTCAGGGTAGGCTCGGTGGGGACGTATATGAGCTGATATGATGATGTATGTATAAATTCGTCTCGATCCCGTGAGTGACATAGGATACATTTTTATCCGACCACCCAAAACGAAAGGTAATATATAATGCACATGGGTTTTTTTTTTTTTACACGAAGTGGTTAGGTTATTACCAAAGAGGATTTAAGTTTTTGATAGAAAAGAGCACTATAGCCTGAAGGAAATATCATTATATCATGAAGGAAAGTAATTGAGATTTTATACAACTAAGTTAAGTACCACAGACTACTAAGGAGATACTACGCATGTTAGTAAGTAAGCTTTGGAACTTTGTAAATAAATCGTGTGGCACAATGAACGATTTTAGACAGCTTAATTTAAGAAAAAAAAAAGATTCCAACCTGTGTCAATAGATGGAGCTGGCAAGAGATGGTGCTGTATTGACTTGATTGTAAAGACCCTATTGTTTTATTTTCTTGTAAATTGTTGCTTGATGACTCTGTGACATGAAGGTAAATCTAATGCTGTACTAGTTTAAATTAAAGAACCAAGTCATGACAACTTAATCTGTCGAACTATACACACATCAAAAAGTCTAAGCAACATGCATCATTTCACAAATTTTATCAATTATATTAATAAATTTTGAACTTTTCACTCACTCAAGGTGCAAAGTAGGTATGTAAACTTTTTTTTGTTTTTGATGACATACTGGCTGGTTGTAAAAAAAAACTTTTCGTTTTTTTTTTTTCATAAAATTAAAACGAATGCGAATTTGTTTGAATTTAAGTGCGTTTTTATTGCTACGTTTAGTCTAGATTTTATATTTTTACTTACAATTTGAATAAAGTTAGCGACAAAATTGGATTGTGAGACATTATTTACGTCATGGAGCGACGTCATTTGACGGCAGATCAAATGCAAAGAGCTGTAGGGATGTTGCAAGCTGGAAGAAATCAATCTCAGGTATTTCGGCATTTTGGTATTCATAAAAGCTTTTTGTCGTCTTTGGCAGCGCTTCAATAATACAGGAGATTACGGATTCAAACCCGGGACTTTTGATTACAAGGACCGAGTCGTTACCGTTGAGTCACGGACGCTTCTGGAACTCTGTAATGTCTTAAGTTTACCAATTAGTTTATCCTTTACACTAGAACTGAGCCAAAACTTAAATAAATCTTTCCCGTTATCCTATAATAACGTGAATACAGGGTGATATTTTTTTAATGAAATTTTAATTGCGGCATCTACTCACAAATCAGGGTGATAAAAATGTTTGACAAAATTTTAACTGCCATTTTTTATTCACGAAACTGAATAACTTTTCCCTAGAAACCCGTGGTCAATTTAGAGTAAAAAATATATACTTCGCATACAAATTGATCAGCTGATTAGTCGGCTTGTTTGGAAAGTCCAACATATTTATTTTTGGTTTTTGGGTAATACTGATCAGTTTTATAATGTATAAAGACTAAATAGAAACGGTGTGTTCCTACATGAAGGGACCAGTAAGAGATATAAACACAAGTAAGAGATATCAAGAGATATCAGCTGTGGACCAACCGTTGATGGTTGTTAGTTGTATTCAGTGACGAAGACACTTTAATAGCGCGTTCTAGATGACGCGTTTGATGTTTGCATCAAAGCCGACATCAATAGTCACTAGTCAGCACTGTAGATGCACGAATTGCTTACGGACGTGTGCAACGCGACCTTCATACACATCTGGAATAAGATGTACATGTTCCCTCGGGATATTTTCCTTCACCGTTAAAGCAACCGGTAAGTATATGTATTACGTAAGTTTCGAAAAATTCATTGGTACATTGGCCATTCAGATTTAAACGCGGGACCTCTGGTTAGGAGGACCGAGTCTTACCGTTAACGTTTATTCTCTTTTTATTTAAAGTAAGGTACTTCCGGGTGATAAGACCCGCCGTTTTGCAAGGCCCAATCGCAGAAAACCGTTTAAAATACATTTGATCCGCGCTAACTTCATAGTACGTATGAAACAGACCAATAGGAACGCAGGAACGCACCGTCAGCTGCGTGCGGCCGCCATCTTGCCAGTGACGCTCGGTTGTTTGCCGACCTTGGTCACGGTCACTGTTTTCGTTAAGTTTTGTTCCCACAAACGTAAGTTTTTACTTGTTTATACTAAGATTTGTAAGTAGATTTTTGTTTAGTGTGCTCATTTGAATATTGTTCTTTTGATATATACATAGACATGTGTGACTTTATAAATATTTATTACGAAAATGATCAATTTGCAAGTGCAAGTTTTGCAAAGCCCACGTCGTTTAGGAAGGCCCAACAAAATTGCTGCTTGGGCCTTACAAGTATTGGCTGGGCCTTCCAACCCTACTGCAGTCTAAGGCCCCTCGTGTTTTATAAAATGAATGAGTGATACATTTTAGAAGAATTTTTTTTTGAGATTTTATTATGGATTCCATGGGGAAAAGTTGTTCAGTGTCATGAGTAAAAGCTGTTTTTAAAAGGATGAAAGCTAAAAAATTTGGACCTTATATTTACGTACTGAATTTTACAGGGACTTGGATCCCACAATAGGGGCCTTCTAAGCCAAATATATGTAATAAGGCCCAATGTATGAAAATTATAAATCAAAAAACCTTGACATTATTTTTAATTCTAGCATGAATAATGATATTTTTTAAGTAAAATACTCATATTTTTACACTTAACACCTAAAAATTCGATAGCTGGGCAGTTTTCTTACACAGTAAAAAAGTGTATTTTTCAAAAAATATATTGATGATTTTAGTTTTTGCATGCTGTTATCAAGTTCATGAATAATTACTATGTTCATATTTATATATTTTTGAGGTCTTTCTTGCTTACTTTTGCACCAAACGAATTAAAAGCGGCACCTTATTATACACACCATGTTTAGTAAAGCCTAAAATACATGTTTTTAAAATTGTCGTTATAGCTTTAAAAACTACATTTGTTTGGATTCTCAAATAAACATAGCTTTTACTGTAAACACTTTTTTCATTCAGGGTTGTAAAATAATGGTTTTATTTCAATTTGCAAAAAATGGGTATTATTACCCCGAAGTACCTTAGTAGTAATTCTCGTTTAAACATGCCGAGTAAATAACACCGCGCGCGAGCACGGAAAGGTTAATGAAGGTAGACTTACCCACCTTACCCTGTTGAACCTTGGTTCATCACTATGGTAACGACTGCAGTGTCCATTTAGTGTAAGAAGATATTATTGTGTATTAGATGTCTATGGTTCCATTAAACGATACCCCTGACGTTATATTTTCAGGTGTCGCTTTACATCGATGCGCTTATAATACGTTAACGATAGTAAACACAATGGTGTAGTTTTTTAGTGTAAGAAAACTCCCTAGGGAACAAAGATCACTTGATTTGTTTTTTATTCAACACCCATGCAAAAACATACACACACATACATACCCGCATTCTTTATATTCAAGTACGTTCAGGGAATTAGCTGCAGTACACTCGAACTGAGTGAGTTCTGGAAATGTGTTGAAGGAAAATTTAGCATTTATAAAAGGTGTAACTAAATCAACGAACGAATTAAAATTAAAATATATTATTATAATTATATTTTTTTTAACCATTTGTCCTTAGAGTACGTAACAACTTCCCAATCTACTTTATGTATTTTGATGAAGAGTAGCGAATACTTGTGAAATACCAGAAACTGTTAATATTTTGTAATGTGGACTATGAAATTAAAAATGTTTTATTTTATGTAATTATGACAAAAATCTGGACGGCCAAATTGTACCAATGAGTTTTTCAAAAACTTACTTACATATCATTACCGATTGCTTTAACGGTGAAGGAAAACATCGTGAGGACACCTGCACACGCCTGCGAAGAAACTCGATGGTTGTGTGTGAAGTTGACTAACCCGCACTGGGCCCGCGTGGTCGACTAAGGCCTAATCGCACTGATTCAGGGTAGGCTCGAGCCCCTCGGTGGGGATGTATATGAGCTGTTATAATAATAATAGACAAACATTGATTTTGATGTACACTTCAACGCAATGCTAGGCCTAGACAATAAGTATTCAGTTTGCTATTTCTAAATCGAAACCCAGTAAATTGTATTTCTCTCATAGAAAATTCAAAATGGCCGCGCCAACTTTTCTAGTCTAAGCAAATTCTATTACTTTCCAAGTAACCAAAAGTGATTCCCAAACACTACAGTCAGCCAAAAACAAATCGCTGCGAAGTTGCCACTACCCCGGCAGTTTGCTATAAGGTACAGTCAGTTCCTCAATCAAACTGATCTCGTCCCAAACTGTGACAGAAATATCTAGTACCTACCTACCAAAGCTCACAGCCGTTTTATAAACTAAACTTTTCATTTGTGCAAAATATTTACCATCTCCGTGGCGTAGTGGTTAAATCCATTAGCCTGGTAGCAGGTTCGATTCCCGGTGAAGTCTAACTTTGCATGACTCAGTTTGGTTGGTGAAAGGGCACCACCATCTTGTCTAGGCCTTGCCGCCAAGGCGCCAAACGGCCTCTGTGGCGTACTGGTTAGTCCATTCGCTTCACACCAGAAGGTAGCGGGTTCGATTCCCGGCGGGGTTCAAATTTGTGAGACTCGCTTTAGTTGGTGGTAGAGCATTTTCATAGCCCGCCTGGCTAGCTACCACCATCTTGTCTAAGTCTTGCAGCCATACATCAGTGTTAACAGCATTGATGTGTTCCGGCTTGAAGTTAAGATAGCCAGATCTCCATTGAGTTGGGGAATCTTGGCAAACCCGCTTCCATCTTTGGCATCGTCACTTACTATCAGGCGAGATGATGCCAAGGGCTTATCAATCGTAGATTTTTAAAAAGCATCAATGTTAACAGTATTAATGTATTCCGGCTTGAAGATAAGATATTCAGTTCCCCATTGCGTTGAGGAATCTTGGTAAGCCCGCTTCCATCTTCTGCATCATCGTCACTTACCATCAGGTAAGGTGATGCCAAGGTTTACCAATTGTAATTAAAAAAAATTGAACTTTTACAGCCGTTGGTCCAGCGGCGACCATGCTTCGAAAGATATAGTGTAGGCAGGCCCCCATTCAGTGGACGACGTGATTGAAGGTTATGGGCAGAAAAAGACGTCTTTCGGTTGATAGGATGATGATGATGACTTTTGACGTTCTTTTTTTGATCGTCATACGTAAAACATTGATTTCATAAAAATGTCTAGTTTACGTAAACTCCGTAGCTCAGAGGCAAAGTTTACTGGCTTTACACTGGAGGTCGCGGGTTCGATTACCGGCGGGGTCAATTGTAAGGCTCTCTTCTCATTCCAATCTCCCATTCTCTCTAGGTGACCAAGCCACCAGAGTCTGTGAGCTTTAATGCCTCCGATACTGTTTGATTCAGGCACCAGCTCTTGGATCTCAGCGTTTTTAGGGTTATCCAACTGCTGTAGATTCTCTGCTTTGGGCGGATGATTTTAAGGAAGATTTTCTTCTCAGCAACCAGAAGCTTATACTCTTTCTTATGTGTAAGTGTCCAGGCCTCACATCCATACATTTTAATTGATCTTTATCATCATATCAGCAGAAGGACGTCCACTACAAGACAAAGGCCTCCCCCAAGGTTCCAGCGGCTTCCCGCGACTTTCACCAGATCATCGTACCACTAAATGGGAGGCCTACCTACGCTAAGCTCTCCGGTGCGCGGGCGCCACTCGAGAACTTTGCTGCCCAAACGGCCGTCTGTTCTATGAGCTATTAGCCCCGCCTACTGCCACTTAAGTTTAGCAATTCAGAGAGTTATGTCGGTTGCTTTGGTTCTCCTAAAGAACTCCTCGTTTCTGATTCGAATTGGTCTTATTGCAGTCTCATAGATTTGTGGTCTTACGGGGTGCTGACAGTACGTCTGAATGCCACTAAGATTTTACGATTATAGTAAAGTCTGCCTGTAAACCCGAACCAGACTTTTGGAAAGCACTAAACTAGCAGCAATGAGGTAGTAAAGTAGCTACAATGACTGCTGTGTTTCTAGAGGGGAACAATTGGATGGCCATGTCCAAGCAGACAGCAGGTTTTTGGGGCCAGGGTCACTACTCTTGTCTTTTAGATGAAGTTTGTAGGTTAGAATCCCATTCAGAATAAATGTGATAAACGAATCTGTTTCACGTTTACCTGAATAAATCATCTTTTCATAAATATAAAAATGAATTGCTGTTCGTTAGTCTCGCTACGTATAAAACTCGAAAATGGCTCGAATTACTGGTTACTTATTACTGGTGGATCGTTGTGCGCACACAAGGGAAGGTTTATAATTAAAAAAGCCCGGGTATCCTCGATATCCACGCGGACCAAATCGCAAGATTCAAATATTTTTGAGGATACGTTTTGGAAATTTTGATCGCAGGGAGTTCGATTAACTCAGCAATTACAAAACGTATGAAAACAATATTTTGTAACCTGATTCTTCATTTCAATAGGCTAGTTGACAATATTTGGAAATTATTTTAAAACTATAGCTAAGCATCTATTTCACCCCAAAAATATATTATATTAAGAAAAATAGGTGTTTTACATTAGTATTTTGAGTTTTTAGAAATGAACTTGAAATTTACCGCGAAAAAGGCCAAGACTGTCATGGCGTCTTGAATGACGTCACACCTCGCGAAACAGCCGTGTTTGTATATGTCAGTCAATTGTGTTTTCTAATAAATAATGAATTCCTCGTATTATAAATACTGTATAGTGCCCCAATGTAAAAGTACAACGATAAAACGCCAAACAAATTATTCATATACGTTCCAAACAATAAACAAATACGAAGAAAGTGGTTAAAAATGGCAAGGAGGCAAGATGCTCTTACTTTATCAATTGATTCCACAATTTATTTCTGTGAAGATCATTTTGATGTAAGTATTGAACATAACGTGATGTATCTATTTATAAAATAGGTTTTTGCACCATAACAAATCTACAATACGTAGATTGGGAACTGAGTACTAACATAGGGACTGGTAACTTAGCAGTTACCAGTCCCTATGTTAGTACCCAGTTAAATAAGACTTTGTTTATTCTTCACATAATACTTACATAGAAGTTTTAACATTGCGAAACTCCGATGAACAAAAGTCGGTGTTCATTGCAAAAAAATTGCCAAGCTTATAACGGTGTCAATTTTGGGCAAATTACTGCTGTTTGCTTTGTTAAATCCTGATTCCATGGCAAATTATACCTGTCTTTCAAGATGAAACTAAAAACGAACTGTATTAATTTAACAATAATTGCTGAAAACTCGAAATAACCTGTTCACTTTATACGAAAATGACAGATACAACATAGCGTTTCGCGCTCATTTCGCGAGGCGTGACGTCACGTTTCCTTGCGCTTCTCTGATTGGCGTTTAATGTCACGTGATTAAACGCCTCATTTCGTCGATTTTATTTTCCAAAAATATTATTAATCTTTTATTATTTTAATAGAAAAGTTGTTTTTTTGTTTACTAATTATGATGGTTAATCATTAGAAACTCAAAGCCATCCGATTTATTCTTAGTGGAAACAAGCCTATTACTTTATTTTGTCAGTTGTAGAAACACGATTCGTTAATTTTTATATAAGGAAAAAAAATATCCAAAAAGCTTCTTTTAAAATAGAGATTTACATTCTGTAGAAAAACCAGACCGATTTAAACCTCTTAATTTTTTTATACGAATAGTCTAAACACACACTTCAATTTGCCAGCTGGATTTATTAAATTAATTGTATTTTTTAATTGAAAGAAAAAACATTGAAAAAGTGCAAAAGTGTGATTATTTTCTTTACTCTTTACACGTAAAGAAAAAAAAACAACTTTATTATATAATCAGCAAATCTTTACCGAGGTTTCTAATGTGCATGCATAAACATCTTCACTTCTAGGGTACGGGTCTCTCTTAAAATTTGGGAAGGTAAGGCCCTACTCCACAGACGGAGACTAAATCCGGATTGGTGGAGGCTGTAGTTCTAATACCAGACTCTACCGTCTGAAGTTTTTCTAGACACCTAAGAGGCATCAGACGTGGCTTAATGACACCAACGACTTAAAGGTGCCTTGCGAAGCACGGAATCAGTCGAGATAAATGCCACTTATATTCAATCCAGTTCAAACAGGCAAACCAGTTATCCACCTGCGTGGCGTAATGGTTAAGTCCATTAGCTTCACATCAGGAGGTCGCGGGTTCGATTCCCGGCGGAGTCTAACTTTGTATAACCTCATTCCCCCAGCTCCAGTCCACCTTCGGTCAACGAGACGCAGGGGGAGGTTCTACCCCTTTGTTGTTGATATTCAGCCTATACGCACGAAGCGTTACGCTTCCTCATTTATTATGCGGACAGCGATGGAGTGAAACTACTTGCCTGCATCTGTGTTTCCCGACTCCTACAATTTGGGGATCTTCAAGGCGAGAGTGAATAGGCATAATTTGAGTTTGCGTGTACCATCCTCGACTACATCGTCACTTAATATCAGGTGAGATATAGTCAAACGCACTCAATTTTTTAATAAAAAAAACACAATTGTAGATTGAAAAAAAACTGAAAACTGTCACTGTCAATCGCCGGGACACTCTTATAAATAGTCAAATCCCAAAATGGTCTTCGTTACCATTGTTCTGCGATTTGTATGCTAACATCATATACATCCTCACTATAACGGGACCTGGTGAAGATCGCGGGAAGCCGATGGATACGGGCAGCGCAGGACCGGTCGTCGTGGAAATCCTTTGGGGGGGCTTTTGTCCAGCAGTGGACGTTTTTCAGCTGATATGGTGATGATGATGAATAGGGAACGGGTATCTTCAAAACTGAGGAAGGTTGAGCCATACTCCACACACGGGATCCGATTCCGGGTTGATAGAGGTTATGAGCGTCGGTGGCGTAATGGCTAGGGCCGCCGCTTCCTGTCCGGGAGGTCGTGGTTCGAATCCTTCCACGTTTCAATGTAATTAAGATTTCATATGTGCGTTTATCCGACGCTCTTACGGTGAACGAAAATATCGTGAGGAAACCTGCACACGCCTGCGAAGAAACTCGAAGGTTGTGTGTGAAGTCGACCAACCCGCACTGGGCCCGCGTGGTCGACTAAGGTCCGATTGCCCTATTTTGTAAATGTAAGGACGGGCTGATTTCCGCAACAAGGCGTCCGATGCGCCCATTTTGCGTGGTTGGCCGGCATCACTGCCAGCCCAGCTCCTCCAGGAAGCCCAGTAGCCCTCGCAGGTTGCCGACGGCTTCCTGGAGTGTCCTCTGGTCCCCGAGATGCTCGGCCCTGTACGCCGCCACCTCTCTGCAGTCCAGGAGGATGTGAGCGGCTGTCTCCTCGGCCGCCATGCACGCGCGGCACAGCGGGCTGTCTGTAATCCGCAGGGTAAAAAGATGTTTGTTAAAGTAACCGTGACCGGTAATGGTCGCTCTTACCTTACGGAGCTGGAGTCTCCCGAGTTTCAGGAGCTCCGATTGCCCTAATTCAGGGTAGGCTCGAGGCCCTCGGTGGGAATATGTATGAGCTGAAATGATGATGATGATAAGGATAGTGGCGAACCCTGCTGTCAGAAGATTTTCAGGACGCCTCTAAGGCAACTAGATCGGCTTAACGACTGCCATCTAGTAATAGCAATCGGCACTAACGGCTTAACGTGCTTTGTGAATCACGGAAACGGTCAAGAAAGCGGTCGTAGCTCAGTGCAACTTGCGTAGTTGGATCGATCTCGCAGGTTAACTAACCTGAGGCACGGTCATTACCTGGATGGGTTTGATTGTTATTGGTAAAAATCAAAATCAAAATAATTTATTTTAAATAGGTGTTTACACACACTTTTAAATAGTAAAAAAACTCATTGTAGGTATATTACAAATAATGTCATGATTCAGATTACAGTCTCAGGTAACAGTATATGTTATAGAATCATCATTATATAATTATATCTCTGTCATTTCATCATATCAGCCACAAATCGTCCACTGCTGGACAAAGGCCTCCCCCAAGGATTTCCACGACGACCGGTCCTGCGCTGCCCCCATCCATCGGCTTCCCGCGATCTTTACCAGGTCATCGGTCCACCGCGTGGGAGGCCTGCCTACGCTACGTTTTCCGGTGCGCGGTCGCCACTCGAGAACTTTACTGTCATTTATATAATCTATCATTTTATAATATCCTCTACAGCACAAGCATTTTTTGACATGAGTCTTGAATTTATTCTCTGACAAACTAGTTACATTTTCTGGAATTTTATTGTAGAATCTTATACACTGCCCCACAAATGACTTTTCAACCTTACTCAGTCTCGAAAAGGCTATATAGAAAAGGAAAACTTTGAAGTCAAAACCGACATGGGGTGTCCTTATGCGCAAAATAAGGTCCCAACCTGAAAATTTTTATAAAATTTGCCATGCAGGTAGCCTGTATCAAAAAAATTATTTATTTGATTAGGTATGATGTAAATATTTCATGTCACCTTCCACAATAACAGACGAGTGCATCGAAACTAAATCATGAATTAATTGATCTCCTACTCTTTTTAATTCTTCATTATAAAAAGAAGTTGCAAAGGTCTGTGGACAATGCAACATCATTGCAGCTTGCAACAATGTTGTTGGTATATTGGCTTGACCACTGACATTTTACGACCGAATTTAGATGCAAGATCGTATGTAAGGGAATGTAATAAAAAGTTAGGTGTATGCAGTACTCCACAATATTTAATTATATTATTCGTGAAATAGTGTAAGAAAAATCATGAATATTTTTATTTCGGTGTTCCATCAATAATCTACTATCGCAAGTTTGTTAGATTTATCAAATTAAACATAAAATTTGACTGGAAAATATAAAAATACTGTATGAAAAGTCCTAAAAATGATATCACACTAATTACAAATTACACCTAAAATAACATGACTAAAATATTTAAAATAAAACACCTATAATACCGAAAATAGAACACCTAAAATTCTTAAAATCACACCCAAAAATAACTTAAATAAAACACCTAAAATAACCCGTCCTTCGTCATCTGCATTTCCGCGCTGAATGGCTATAGACAACCTCTGCACCAGGAACGATCCGGAGCGGAAGTCAAAGCCCCTCTGAACTAGGCGACGCCCTATCTCCCTCACAAATTGACGTGCCTCCACACTCAAAATCCCCGCTGTCTCGCAAATAGAGTAAATAAGTATTTGTCACGAAGTCTTCTATACTTATCCTCCTTTTTAATGGCCACAAACTCTGCAGCCGCCTCGGCAAGATGTGTCGTGCGTCCTAAGTGGCTAGTGGCGAAAGTAATTACGCAGTTTGCATCCCACATAATCAGCACATCCCGTTCAAAGTCAACCCGTCAGGACGCTTACTATGCGTGCGACAGAGACCAGGCGGTTCAAGCACACTTGAGACATTTGCAGACACAAGAGCCCTGCGGATGATATCGTTGAGGGCGTGGTGTCTCGGAAATCTGCCTGCACACCTACAGCAACTCAGAGCGTCATGCCCATTGGCCTCCACCATGGAGCTGCAAATGCATTTGTGTGGTTCAAAAACATTGCAGCCCAGGTGCAGTGTCACCGACACATGCAAAGAGTCGTTGTCTAGTAGCGTTCCTACTTGGAGTGACGGAAGCGCGTGCAGCCAAGCCCCGGACTCCGGCTGAGAAACCGCCTTTATCGGGCCAGTAGCCTACCTCATCCCAGGAACAGTCACAGGAGCAGGCGTCCCAGGGTGCTGCACCGACCAAGTTTCCAAAGCCTCCGACACATAAGGGATGCTCGCCTCGCCACCATCAAAAGATAGTATACTAGCGACGAGGTCTGAAACCTCATGTGTAAATGCCAAGTAGGCCGGCAGGCCAACATCCCGAGCACGCCGTAATCCGAGACCTCCATTCCGAATTGATAGAGTGGCTTGGTCCCACTGCTCCTCGCTAAGCGCCACATTTAAAATTTCTTAAACAGCTAGCTTCAACTCACTATCAAAGGAAGGGATATTTTAAGGAAACAACCACATTAGGGAGTCCTGGGAAGATACGTCTTCATTTAAGGGACTGCGAAGCACATCCGTAACAACACCTAGCCACATGAGCAGATGGTGCTTAATTCACTCTCGAGCTACGACCAATAAATGCCTGAATTGCCTCCAGGATAGCTAATGGAAATACAGGTGAGCCTAAGAGTTAGAAGGTACTAGCGCCCGTTTCTCTCAGTCCGGGTAAGAGAAAATCAAAGTCAGAAAACACTGCTGTGACTCCGGACTGCAGGCGAAAAACTCGCACTTAGCCGCATTAACCTCCAGTCTTAGCTCTTTGAAACGCGGAAACAGACTTTCCAAATCTCTCTTAACAACTTCCGGTTCACCTCCGAAGGTACCAATGTCAAGGTACTAGACGTTGAGAGGAGACTTGAGATCCGGGATTACTCTTTCTCTGAGCAGAATGAAACTCTGATTGACCTGATTTGTACCAATGCTGTAGTAAGAAATGTTACTAGCGAAGTCATTGGAACAAAATTGACTAATCACGCTTTTATAACTTGTGAACTCCACCTTAAAATACCTAAAGTTCCCCCGCGACGTGTTGTGTATCGTCCTATAAAAAGTATACCAATTGATATTTTTAGTAATGAGCTAGCCTTAATTCCTTGGAGTAGTATAATTGGTATTAGAGAAGTGGATTACATGTTAGAGATGTTTAATAACCAAATTATTATACTTTTTGTTTTTTATGCTCCTATTACATCTATTATAATTAGAGATCGTTCTTACCCTTGGATAACAGATAATATTAAAATGATGATGCATGAGAGGAATGAGGCACATACTAAGTATCTAAAAACCAAGACATTACAACACAAATCCTATTATAAAGAACTGAAGCACCTACTTAACGTAGCTCTGTTCCATGAAAAAAAGGCATATTTTCAACATAACATTAATCGTTATAGCCATGACTCTAAGTCACTTTGGAAAAATATCAAATCTTCAGCCCTTCCACCTAAAAGTGATCTGGTACTGTGATGGCCAGAAACGCCATCTTTATTTCAGAACCGCACGGAACCCTAGTATAATTAGTTGTTAAGACGGATGAACTGGAGAAACGGCGAGGTTGCCAGACTTATCTTTTCTAACATGTGCGCGACGCTTGTTTTTTTTACTTACGCATGTTGCCAAATTTATGCGTTAGACTGTGTGAAGAATGTTCAGAGGATTTAACAAAAGAATATTTGTACGAGACAGAAGGAGAAAGAGCGATTGGGCGTACACGTGTGCGAATGCGACGGGAGTAATATGGTTTGGAGGCCTGCGCCGGAGCGTCAGAGGGAGAGACAGGGCACACGGGGGCACAGGCTGGAGGTCGTCGGTCGTTCCCTGACGGGAAAAGGGTCCTGAGTTTGGTTCTGTGTGAAGTGATTGAGAATAAGAGCGCGATGTGTGGGCGAGACTGGAATTTGGTATGTTTTATTATATTGCTTTTTGCTTGATTGCAATATAATCTCACAGAATCGTCACATTAAGGACTTGTTCCGTATGTCGTTTTAGTTAAATTCTCCCTCAGTTAAAATGCTCGCAACCTCTATAATATTTGCGAAGTATTGTGAAGATAGATTCTGTGTGATTAACTAAATAACCTTGTTTTGTGCTAATGAATCTAACTATCATCTTAAACGATATTCATAAGACAGAATATGTATGATTTTATTTTGGTTGAGCCTGACTATTCACAAGTCGTATATATCACTAGCAGATATGGTTATTGCTAACTGAAGTGTTCAATATCCCTGGGGTCTTATACTTACAAATTGTACTCTTGATAGACCGGAACTAGCGAGAAGTCAGCGCTCGCTATAACCTAAAACCTTGTTTAGAACAATAATAATAATATGTGAGTCTTTATAAAAATGTAATTTAAGTAATAAAGACTTGCCAGACGCACTTACGGCTGTAAAGTTGTGTACTCTTTGGTTGTAAAAGTTGAGTAGTCAAAGTAAAGTCCAAGGCTCCCCGTAAGTTACAGAAGTGTACAGTGGTTATAGTATTGTTGGCTTGACGGAAATGCATAATCTAAAATATTTATATTACCGTTTCGTTGCTGCCATAAGTCTACTTTATCTAAAGTAAGCTAACCTTACCTTATGTAGACAAATTTGATACAAATTTATATACATCCATAATTTAATGAGCGATAGCACACAGGACTTGTATAATTCTATTATAATATCAAATTTGTACTGTCAAATGCTAGAATAAATAGCTCTATAAAATATAGGGCTGAAATCAATGTAATGTGGAGTTTTACGCCTACAAATGTAAGGTTTCTCCACAATTTGAGTCAAATAAATTCATAATTAATTTTTAGACTCAACCAAGACATTTTATTTATTTTACGCTCTGCATGCACCATTGAGGCTTCCTTGAGGGAGTCTACGAATTCCCTTCGCTTAGAATTGACTGAAATAATGTAACTCGCATTTTGGTAATCTCTGAATTGAGCCCCTCAGTGGGGACGTGTATGAGCTGATATGATACTAGACGATTAGGCACGATACATTGTGTCTCGTGTGTGTTCCGCTTCCAGCAGCTTCAGCAGGCTAAGGCACATAAGGCCAGTCTTAAGGGGAGTAGGGACCACCACAGTACTTCCTTTGCATCTGCGGGATCCAACGGCAGTGAACAAGCATTTTCTAGATGTTCCTGGTGAAACCATTGCTAATCTATCTGACATGACTTATTTTGAGTTCCACAGGTACAGTGAAGGTAAATTTTCCCTTACAACAGTAAATGAGATTGTGGTACTCAAGTTCATTAACGGTTTAAAATCTAATGCAAAGGGAGTAGATGGTTTGACTCTAGAAATGGTTTTGATGACGCTCCCCCATTCTTTGGAGGCCATTACTGCTATCGTAAATTGTTCGATTACCTCTAGTACTTTTCCGACGCTCTGGAAGAAGGCACTGGTTCATCCAATACCTAAGGTTACTAATCCGACTAGTATCAAAGAGCTTAGGCCAATTAGCATCCTGCCTTGTTTATCTAAAGTCCTAGAAAAGGTTGTCTACGCTCAATTAACAGAATTCCTTGAATCTTTTTCTGTACTGTCTGATGTTCAATCAGGCTTTCGTAAAGGTCACAGCACATCCACTGCATTGCTTGACGTCTCTAGCAATATCCTTGAAGCACAAGACGCAGATCAAGTCACTATTATGGTCCTACTGGACTTCTCCCGCGCTTTCGACTGCATCAATTTAAATCTGCTGCTATCCAAAATGTCATATTATGGTTTCGACGTGAACACTGTTAAATGGTTTGAAAGTTACCTATCGCAGCGCTTTCAAAAGGTAGAAATGAGAGATGACACTGGCTCATCTGACTCTTCAGTTTTTTGTCCAGTTGTACGTGGTGTGCCACAGGGTTCTATTCTTGGCCCTCTGCTGTTCATACTTTACAGCAGTGATATGACAACTTGTTTTCACAATTGTAGATACCACATGTACGCAGATGACGTACAGCTTTACCTTTCTTTTACACCTGAAAATTTGGATCGGGCTCTTGTGAGCATTAATAGCGACCTCAAAAGGTTGGTAGATTGGTCAAATCGCAACTGTTTAGTCCTTAATCCTGTGAAATCAAAATTCATGGTGCTTGGTTCCAAACACCTCGTAAGAAAGGTTTTGTTTCAACAACCTAACATAATAATAGCCGGTGAAAAGGTAGAATATGTTTACACTGCTCGTAATCTTGGTTTGACTCTAGACGCTAGTCTGAGATTTGAGAAGCATATAGCTGGTGTTGTTAAAAATTACTTTTATCGTCTGAAAATACTCTATCCGATACGGGAATTCCTTAGCGTGTCAGTCAGACAGCTACTTGTGGACAGTTTAATTCTTTCTAAATTAAACTATGGTGATGTTGTGAATGGCCCTCGCTTACTACACAGGACAATCCGTTTAACACAGCGTATACAAAATGCATGTACTAGATTCTGTCTTGATATCCCACGCAGAAGCCATATCACTCCGTATCTCAATAGTGCAAATATTCTCAACATGAAATCCCGACGTTACAAACATTTAGCTGTGCTACTGTTTGGCGTTATTAAAAGTAAAAAACCAAAATATCTCTATGATAAACTTACTTGGTCCAGCAATACAAATAAATACTGTACCCGAGCATCGTCGTATTTACTGGTCATTCCGCGGCACAAAACAACTACTTTCCGGGGTAGTTTTAAATACGCTGCGAGTAAAATCTGGAACAACCTGCCTCCACCTCTAAGAGAGTGCGTCTCGGTTTACAGCTTTAAGCATAAAATCAGTACGTTTTGTCTTGAGGAACAAAAAGCCGGGCGTACCGCCCATCTCGTGTGACGTATGAAACTACTCCAGCTGTTGTCCGTCGTCCTTCTAATGGTGATACATATTTATTCATTTTTTGTTATTTATTTATCGTAAACCAACCTAACTTATTATAATTATTTTTATTACAACCTATACCTAATGATTATAACCTTTTACTGTAATTATAAGCATAATAATATTGTATTTACCAATTGATCACCTTCACACCAATTAAATCCTACAATGTGATTAGTGAGTCCGCTCTGTACGTAGGCCCACCCCTTTTCCTTTTTCTCCCCTCCTTTGGGTCCGGACAGAATATCAGCGCTGTGGTTTTAGATAATAAAACCACAGCACCATGCTGAGTCTTGGACCTATTCGGCATAAAATTTAATTTTAGTTTTTAGTTTTAACCTTTAGCTATAGTTTATTTCAATTAAGTACCTAATATTGTAATTATTTTTCTATTTATTTTTTGCCGAATAAACTTTATTTCTTTCTTCTTTCTTCTTTCTTTCTTTGAATGGCGATAGTGAAGATTAGTGGGTCAAGTGGATCACCTTGCTGAGCGCCAACTTTCAAAGCGATAAGATTCGCCTTATAGAAAAAAGTTGTTGGAGAGCCATATAACTGATACAGAAAAGGTTGAAGACATGGCACCCTCTCACTGGCCTCACTCAGAAACACATCTTTTTCTAGTGCATTAAAAGCGTTTCGAATATCTAGTTTGATAAAAACGCAATCCGTGTTATCTGGGTTCATAACGAACGCTCGTGTACTGTGAATTGCCCCTTCACACCCCAATTGCCTCCCAAACCCCAGCTGAAGTGGTCGTAGGTAAGTAGCCATCTCCTCTTTCACTGCACGACAGGCGATTTTACTCGTTAAGCGCAAAAAAGGTACCGACTGCAATAGGTCTAATCCCCCCATCTTTCTTAGAAAGTGCGCAGAGGCTAGCTCCGTAAAGATATGAGCACACCTCTGGATTCAGCTGGCCACTAAGTAAGAAATTTGTCAATCTAGTTAACTGTTCGAGTAAACGTGGGCCATTAGAAGTAGAAGTAAGCTCTTTCAAGTGGGCTGGCCGAATACTATTTAGATCCGCCGCGGAACTGTTATGGAAAGAAGCGAGAGCATGAGCCACATCCTTAACCTTCACGGTGAGGGCGATACAAGACCAGCCTGGTGCTGGAGTGAAAGAAAGCAGCCTGGGGGGGATTGGTGCTTAGGCACGAGTGAGGCGAGAGTCTCTGGACTAGATGGGGCATCCCATCATCGGAAACCAACAGATGTACTGCACCCTTTAAGTCTCCTTCGTGTACTTTACTCTCGACAGAGCGCAGGAAAGATGGCGACTGATAATTTTTATTGCTTTAAAAATTTTGCTTTGCTTATGCTATAATAAAAATCGGCTTTTGAGTCGTACTCGTGCTAAGGAGTCCAAACTGAGTAACAAAAAAAGAATATATTTGTCGCTCGCATTGATGTCTTTTGCTTGTAATGTGAATAGCTATCATTGTCTTGCAGAGGTGTGGTGGTACGGAGTTACGAGCGACTTTAATTATCTATCAGTGGGATATCTATAAAACCCAAATAAAAGGTACTTCCCTTATCAGACGCTCCTGCAAGGCTATATGTTCTCCATGGAGAGTAAAATTAATTTTATATTTGTATCAATCCATAAGATATAACACACCCGGTTCAGGACCTGTTTACTGGGTCCTTCTACTCATGATGAGACATACCACTAGTAATTACTCGTAGTTATGCAGGATAACAAAATAACTGAATGAAATATAAATACTGAAGCCTTTGATTATTTTATCTCTAGCCATAGCGCGACGGCGCAGATGCGTCAAAAACATACCGGTGAACTGTTTTCCAGTAATCCACGCACACCGCGATAAATTGTGTGACAGGCGCGAGCGTAGGCAGGCCTCCCACTCGGTGGACCGATGACCTGGTAAAGGTCGCGGGAAGCCGCTGGATGCGGGCAGCGCAAAACCGGTCGTCGTGAATATCTTTGGAGGAGGCCTGCCCAGCAGTGGACGAACTTCGGCTGATATGATGATGATGGTGATAATAGGGTGACGCTATATCTAGAGAGTAAATAATCAAAGACTAAAGCACAACGGCGACACATTGATTTGTTGTCTCTGTCTTTCCAAAGTTTTTTTTCGTTTCTTTTAAAAACTACAATTAATTTAAAAAATCCAACTGATATATTGAAGTGTGTATTTAGAATAATCGACTCGGAAAATTTAGAGGTTTAAATTCGGTCCGGTTTGCCTGTAGAATGCAAATTTCTGTTTTATAAGAGGTTTCTTTGATATATTTTTTTCTGATATAAACTTAACGATTCGTATTTCCGCAACTAAAAAAAATTAAGTCATTGAAATAAAGATCAGGTTACAAAATATCACTTTCATATCATTTGTAATTTCGTAAAATCGAGATCCCTGCGACCAAAGTTCTCAATGAGTCACCTTCTATTAAGAGCGTCGGTGGCGTAACGGCTAGGGCTGCTACCTCCAGTCTGGGAAGTCGTGGTCCAAGTCCTGCCACGTACCAATGTGTTTTCGAAATTCGATTTCA
The DNA here is from genome assembly GCA_947284805.1 of Coleophora flavipennella. Taxonomy (NCBI): domain Eukaryota; kingdom Metazoa; phylum Arthropoda; class Insecta; order Lepidoptera; family Coleophoridae; genus Coleophora; species Coleophora flavipennella. The sequence goes on from OX369266.1 coordinate 6,248,844, forward strand.
TATGTGCGTTTATCCGACTCTCTTACGGTAAAAGAAAACGTCGTGAGGAAACCTGCACATGCCTGCGAAGAAAATCAGAGTTTGTGTGTAAAGTCCACCAACCCGCAATGGGCCCGCGTGGTCGACTATGGCCCTATCGCCCTAATTTAGGGTAGGCTCGAGCCTCTTGGTGGGGACGTAAACGAGCTCATATGATATAATTATCTATTAAAACTGTTTTGTAAGTAGGTATGCCAGATATTAATTTTGTTCTTACTTGCAACTGGCCGTCTCTAGCTGACAATGGTATACTTGCAAAGTTACTACAACGTTGCTCCGAGCATGCTCCGAGTCTAAATGCTTTCAGCCAACTATGGAGGTTGAAACAATTATACTGCGGTTTCTATACCAAGCAAGTGCGCGCAGACATATCCACTCCTAGGTATTGGACCTGTTCATTTTATCAAAAATATGTTCATCTAACATCGAGCTCTCTATCTTCTAATAGTACCTGATTATTTTCTGGGATTTGTTCTTCTGGTATACGCTAGGGTATGTCTTCCGAAAATGAACCTGTTCTTGAATACTTGGTCCCAGGTAGCTAAGTGTGGTTGTCTGCAGTTTTTATACAGCTTAGGTTAGATTAGGTTGTGACGAGATGCAAGTCGGGTTCCTCATCGTGTGCCGTCTACTGCTTATCTATCTATATCTCCTTTGTGGGACATCATGCGCATGCTTAACCCTTCGGGGGCGGGGGCCTTGCCTTGAATGGCCGGGCTGCAAGGAGAAAACCTCTATAAAAAACATTCCGGTCGAGGAGACAACCTCGTTAAAAAGCGTCGAGGGACAGGAGAAGGCGGTCAAACGACCGTCTTCACCACCCTAGTGGGGCGGGAACGCCCGGGCACCCACGGTCATTCCCGGGCCCCTTACTGTGGAGGGGTGTGAAGGGCCCACCGTAAAGGTGGGCGGTCGCCGCTAGAGGACTGGACCACAGATGAGATACTAGTTACTTGACTGGACGCAAAGGCTCTGTCTCACGGCCCGCAATGAGTTTTATTCAAATTCCTTGGGAACTATGTCGAGCTATGCCAATTAGTAAATATTTTTCACTTCCTTCTCCCGCAACTATATCAGGTCAATCCATTGCTCCGTTGCATGCGACATGCGCGAGGGTGGAAATGAGTTTTCTCCATATCCATGCTTACAACATTGATGTGTCCCGGCTTGAAGATAAAATAGCAAGTTTCCCATTACGTTGGGGAATCTTGGAAAGCCCGCTTCCATCTTCGGCATCATCGTCACTTACCATCAGGTGAGATGATGCCAAGGGCTTACCAATTATAAATATATAAAAACAATGAATTCTGTTTAAGATTTTTTTTACTGCCTTTATCACTATCCGATTTGAAACAGTAAAATGAACAATCTACCAAAGTCGGATTTAATAATTCCTGAACAAAATCACAGCGGACGTAGCTCATCCTTTTCGTTTGGTAACCAGTCTAGTAACCAATCTGCGCGACCGGGGGGTGAGGTCGAATCTAGAGAGCGGCAGGGAGTGTCCATACTGTACGTTAGTACTAATATATATACTTTGCCTGGGGTGTCGTTAATAATCGCATACATACATACAGGTCAAACTGAGAACCTCCTTTTTTTAAAGTCTGTTAACCGAATCCTTCTCCTAAGTGTAACAAACACTTTTCTGAAAACCGCATCAAAATCGGTTTAGCCAAACGCGAGATAATCGCGAACATACATACAGGTCAAACTGAGAACCTCCTTTTTTGAAGTCGCTTAAAAACATAAAAATTTTCATACGATAGCCAGTTGTCCATTGCGTTGAGAAATCTTGGTAAGCCCGTCTATCTTTCGCCATCAACGTCACTTACCATCAGGTGAGATGACGCCAAGGGCTTACCAATTATGAAAAAAAAAATAGCCTCTCGACTCAGCATTTTTCGATGCTGTGGAATTCGAGATAACGTTCGTACTCCGGCCCCGGATGCATTCAATATCGTGTGAATACGGAATGTGGCGACTATCGCGTGATCTCATGGCGAATACCTGACTCTTGACTTTCAGTTGATTTGTGTAGGAAAATTTAGTAGGTAGCTTCTAATATAGGTGGGATTAGGGATGGGTAAGCACTTTAGTATTTACTCATGCTAGAGTAAATACTCAGTAGAAACGATATTTTTTTTTTACTTTTTACTCAGTATTTATGTTTTAATAATTAAAACTTAATTAGCTATTTTTTCTATAATATTTATCGTTTATCGTGTAAATTTTTATTTGTATCTAATGTTTATCGTGTAACTTTTTCTTTGTATCTTTATTAATGTGAATTTAACCCGGCGCCAATGACGCTGGGTCATATTGACCCGAGCGATTTTCAATTGGGGAAATTTCGAAAAAAACATACTATTATTATTGGTTTTCTCAGTAGCTGGAGATAAGACCTTAATTCATATGATTTGTACCATAGTGTAGTGAGCAAGCGCCAGTGAAGAATGGTAAAATCCATTTCCTTGAATAAAACGGCTACAGCTCCATACATTTGTAGTTTCAAAAGAGAAATTATTTTAGTTGCCCTATTGAGGTTGTTGCATTAAAACCAAACTACAGTTTGATATCTAAATTAACTTAAACATCTGAATGATTCATGACTTAATGGTCATGCAAAAGTTCTAACTTTGTATCAAATTTGTTAAATTCAGCAGATAAACAGATAATTAAGAAAAAAAGTAACGTGTGGCATTATTTTTATCAACTTTCAACACTAAGAAAGTTACACCAGTAAAATTGACTAAGTCCTTTTAGTACCGCAAATCGCTAATAGATGGCACTGTAAGTTTCTAGAACGCGGTAACGTTACGTTACGCTCGGCTGAGCTACATGGTAGGTGGAGTGGGGGGGGGGTGTTAGGTTTTATTTTCGTTACGGAATTTCTTACATTGGCGCCGAGTTAAAAAAATAAATAAGATTCTAAAATATATGAAACTTTTATTACATCGTCTCACATTTTTTCGTCTGTTTGTTGCATGTCACGTGACGGTCGCTTTCGTCTGACGGTATGGTCGTTTCGTCCTCTGTAAAGTTTCACTTTTACCGTGGTTTCATAAGACCACACACTTACTTTTGCAATAGTTCTTAATTTGTACTTAAACATTAACAAATGACATTCAAAGGACGTTTTTTAAAAAATAAAAATCAATACTAAAATATTATATTTATACTATTATTGTTTCCACAACGACCGATCCTGGTCTGCCTGCATCCACTGGTTTTCCGCAACCTTCACCAGATGGAAGGTCCACCAAGTGGGAGGTCTGCTTATGCTACGTCTTCCGGTGCGCGGTTACATCCCATAACCCAACGGCCATCTTTTCTACGAGCTAACACCGAAGATTTCTGGGCTTTGCGTAACATTCAACATCTAGTTTGGTCAGTCAGGTATACAAAAATATACTTTTAATTAGTGGCAACGAATACAGGTACTATAAAATACTATAACAATACTCATATTTGTTTTTTATAGGAAAAGAAAAAAAAAAGATTTTTTTTACCAGAGGTTCCTATTTTTTTTTTTGTTTTAATAATAAATTATACGCTTGTGGTGTTACGAAGTTAACATGTACGTAAGTTATTGTAATGGACAGTGAATAAATATTCCAACCATTAAAAAAAATTGAAACCCTACTCCTTAAAATGTATCCTATGTCACTCAGGGGGTCAAGACAGATCTAACGACACCTCGCTCTCCAAAATGCATTACATTGCCTAGGCTACAGGCTCATATAAAGAACAAGACATACATACAAATATACAGAATGTAAGAAAATGTTGTAGTACCCGTTAACGGGAGTTCTACTCATCATACTGCACAACTGTCTCCAAAGAACCCATAGTCAATTCTCAAAAAGAATTTGGACCCTCCATAAAAAAATACACAAAATTGGTTGAACAGCTGCTATTAAGTTTTTTTTGCGATTTCAGCAACGTCATAGAACAAAAGTTCTTCATTATGGTAAGCAGAAGCCCCAGTTAACGGAACCTACATCAATTTTGTTACACCTTGCATATAAAAACATACATACATACTCACATACACATACATACATACACCCGAACAATCCTTACTTCCTTTTTGGGCAGTCTTAAAAAAAAAGACATGAAATAAAATATTTTGTTTACATTATAAATGTTCTAGATTGGCGTACACTTTTAACCCGGCGTGAATAGGGTCGGATATCTCATACGCACCAATTAATAAAACACTAAATATTTCTGAACTGCGCGATTCCTGTAACTCGGCTGGCTCGGTAGCTGGAGGGGGTGCCGCGAGAAGTGATTTTAAGTGTTTTTTTTAAATTGTTTTTTAGTGAACTACACGTGCGCAAACACAGCGGGTACATAATATCCGACCTCATAAACGAGGATTTAGAATGTTTTATATTGATTTTCTGTTATCACGAAGCTAAATTATATAAGGCAGATATATTTTTTAATTTTGTGTGCACAGCTGTCAAATATCTTAGTTTTTAGATATTAAGTCATAGTTCCTAAATATTGTTGATTTTTGTACTTTGTTTTTTTAAAAACACTTTTATAACTAGAACTGGGTAATTTTATCATTTTACCTCATATTCCTAACGTTAATTAATATATTACAGTAATAAATAACGAGGAGATCCGTAAGAGAACCAAAGTAACCGACATAGCTCTCAGAATTGCTAAACTTAAGTGGCAGTGGGCGGGGCACATTGCTCGTAGAACAGATGGCCGTTGGGGCAGTAAAGTTCTCGAGTGGCGACCACGCACCGGAAAGCGTAGTGTAGGCAGGCCTCCCACTCGGTAGACCGATGACCTGGTGAAGGTCGCGGGAAGCCGCTGGATGCGGGCAGCGCAGAACCGGTCGTCGTGGAGATCCTTGGGGGAGGCATATGTCCAGCAGTGGACTTCCTTCGGCTGATATGATGAATAAATAGCCATTTCGGTGATCAAAATCGTCAATTTCTATATTTGGGTATGTCATAGCCCACCTCGCAGTTGGTGTAACTATTTTTCATCTCATTCACGCCGATTTAATAAGTGCTAACAGAGTCTAATCAATCACTCAGAACATCATTTCTTTGTACGAGAAACTGTACTTTTAACATTCTTTGATAGTGGGCGCCACAATCAATTTGCGCGACGACTCCGAGAGTAGTCAAAAAGTTCGCATTGTGTGTCGTATAATTCGAGCTCAAGTGATAGATAGCAATCCGGAATGCGCGAATTCGAAACCAGACATTTTTTTTTATATTTCCGTTTTAGTTTGGGTTCTGTCCGCTAGGGGCGCTGTTGTATTTCAAAAAGATTACTCTATTTCCATAGGTATAAGGTACTCTTTAAAGGCTAACAGCTGATATAAATATTCACAAACATGTTCGTGTTACTTATGTACTGTACAAACTTCCAAAGACCAAATTATCTGATATTCAGATAGACATTATTTATTACCATCACCTAAGTAATACAGTCCTCGCCGGTTGAAATATCCACCTCAGACTATCCAGCGGTAGTCTACAGGTGAATAATTTATGTTTCCGTCTCAACACATAAATTGATCGTATCCTAGCATGGAAAGGTCTAGTGTTGGGGAGCAGTCGATAGTTGAGTTGTCGATTGTTGAAAATACATTAGTTTATAAAATATTATCATGAGAAGAAAAGTTCTGACTTACTCATTTATTTGCTCATCAAGCTTGAACTTCTGGACCTTGAAAGCTGAAACTTTGCACAGAGGTTTCCTTTATGATATAAACAGGTCGATACAGATATAGCAGTAGACTTCTTTCGGCTAATGATGATGATGATTGACAAACTAATAGACATGTGCATTCTTGATGAAAGGTCTGTACCTGATGAAGTCTCAATTAAGATTGTATTGTTTGACTGCATATAATCAGCCTACATTAGCCCACTGCTAGGTATAAGCCTTTTAGCCTTTTCTTGTGCACGACATTTGTCCCGTTCCCTCGCCAACTAATACAGTACTGTTTGACTATTTATCTATCTACTCAGACCACATTAGCCCACTGCTGGGTATAGGCTTTTTCTTGTGCACGCCATTTGTCTCGTTCCCTCGCCAACTAATACTGTATTGTTTGACTATTTATCTATCTACTCAGACCACATTAGCTCACTGCTGGGTATAGGCTTTTTCTTGTGCACGCCATTTTTCTCGTTCCCTCGCCAACTAATACTGTATTTGACTATTTATCTATCTACTCAGACCACATTAGCCCACTGCTAGGTATAGGTATTTTCTTGTGCACGGCATTTGTCTCGTTCCCTCGCCAACTAATACTGTATTGTTTGACTATTTATCTATCTACTCAGACCACATTAGCTCACTGCTGGGTATAGGCTTTTTCTTGTGCACGCCATTTTTCTCGTTCCCTCGCCAACTAATACTGTATTTGACTATTTATCTATCTACTCAGACCACATTAGTCCACTGCTAGGTATAAGCCTTTTCTTGTGTACGACATTTGTCTCGTTCCCTCGCCAACTAATACAGTACTGTTTGACTATTTATCTATCTACTCAGACCACATTAGTCCACTGATAGGTATAGGCCTTTTCTTGTGCACGCTATTTGTCTCGTTCCCTCGCCAACTAATACAGTACTGTTTGACTATTTATCTATCTACTCAGACCACATTAGCTCATTGCTGGGTATAGGCCTTTTTTTGTGCACGCCATTTGTCTCGTTCCCTCGCCAACTAATACTGTATTGTTTGACTATTTATCTATCTACTCAGACCACATTAGCTCACTGCTGGGTATAGGCCTTTTTTTGTGCACGCCATTTGTCTCGTTCCCTCGCCAACTAATACTGTATTGTTTGACTATTTATCTATCTACTCAGACCACATTAGCCCACTGCTAGGTATAGGTATTTTCTTGTGCACGCCATTTGTCTCGTTCCCTCGCCAACTAATACTGTATTGTTTGACTATTTATCTATCTACTCAGACCACATTAGCCCACTGCTAGGTATAGGTATTTTCTTGTGCACGCCATTTTTCTCGTTCCCTCGCCAACTAATACAGTACTGTTTGACTATTTATCTATCTACTCAGACCACATTAGTCCACTGCTAGGTATAAGCCTTTTCTTGTGCACGCCATTTGTCTCGTTCCCTCGCCAACTAATACAGTACTGTTTGACTATTTATCTATCTACTCAGACCACATTAGTCCACTGCTAGGTATAAGCCTTTTCTTGTGCACGCCATTTGTCTCGTTCCCTCGCCAACTAATACAGTACTGTTTGACTATTTATCTATCTACTCAGACCACATTAGTCCACTGCTAGGTATAAGCCTTTTCTTGTGTACGACATTTGTCTCGTTCCCTCGCCAACTAATACAGTACTGTTTGACTATTTATCTATCTACTCAGACCACATTAGTCCACTGATAGGTATAGGTCTTTTCTAGTGCACGCCATTTGTCTCGTTCCCTTGCCAACTAATACTGTATTGTTTGACTATTTATCTATCTACTCAGACCATATTAGCTCACTGCTGGGTATAGGCTTTTTTTTGTGCACGCCATTTGTCTCGTTCCCTCGCCAACTAATACTGTATTGTTTGACTATTTATCTATCTACTCAGACCACATTAGCCCACTGCTAGGTATAGGTATTTTCTTGTGCACGCCATTTGTCTCGTTCCCTCGCCAACTAATACTGTATTGTTTGACTATTTATCTATCTACTCAGACCACATTAGCCCACTGCTAGGTATAGGTATTTTCTTGTGCACGCCATTTTTCTCGTTCCCTCGCCAACTAATACTGTATTGTTTGACTATTTATCTATCTACTCAGACCACATTAGCCCACTGCTAGGTATAGGTATTTTCTTGTACACGCCATTTGTCTCGTTCCCTCGCCAACTAATACAGTACTGTTTGACTATTTATCTATCTACTCAGACCACATTAGTCCACTGATAGGTATAGGCCTTTTCTTGTGCACGCTATTTGTCTCGTTCCCTCGCCAACTAATACAGTACTGTTTGACTATTTATCTATCTACTCAGACCACATTAGCTCATTGCTGGGTATAGGCCTTTTTTTGTGCACGCCATTTGTCTCGTTCCCTCGCCAACTAATACTGTATTGTTTGACTATTTATCTATCTACTCAGACCACATTAGCTCACTGCTGGGTATAGGCCTTTTTTTGTGCACGCCATTTGTCTCGTTCCCTCGCCAACTAATACTGTATTGTTTGACTATTTATCTATCTACTCAGACCACATTAGCCCACTGCTAGGTATAGGTATTTTCTTGTGCACGCCATTTTTCTCGTTCCCTCGCCAACTAATACTGTATTGTTTGACTATTTATCTATCTACTCAGACTACATTTGCCCACTGCTAGGTATAGGCTTCTTTTTTCACGCCATTTGTCTCGCCCCGCTAACTAATACTGTATTGTTGGACTATCTTTCTAATTAATCAGCCCACATTATTCCACTGCTAGGCATAGGGTTTTTCTTGTGCACGCCATTTGTCTCGGTCGCTTGTCAATTAATACTGTATTTTTTGACTATCTATAAATTTAATCAGCCCATATTAGCCTACTGCCAGATATAGACCTGTTCTTATTCACGCCATTTGTCTCGGTCGCTTGTCAATTAATACTGTATTTTTTGACTATCTATCAATTGAATCAGCCCATATTAGCCTACTGCCAGATATAGGCCTGTTCTTGTTCACGCCATTTGTCTCAGTCCCTCGCCAATTAATACTGCAATGTTTGACTATCTATCTAATCAGCCCACATTAGCCTACTGCTAGGTATAGGCCTTTTCTTGTGCACGACATTTGTCTCGTTCCCTCGCCAATTAATACTGTATTGTTTGACTATCCTTCTATCCAATCAGCCCACATTAGTCCACTGCTAGGATAGGCCTTTTCCTGTGTACGCCATTTGGCAATAGCAACAATATCATCGGACCATCGGGCAGCTTTTCTGCCTACTGATCTTCGCCCTGAATATGATTCACATCTAACCAGATGTCTCGCCCTGCTCCGTTAGAGTCTGGTAATGTGCTTACAAAGACTTATATTTTCAGTCTTATCTCGACATTTGGTACACGGTCCAGAAGAGATATACTTACCTAACTTGGTACTGTCAAGAACAGATCAAGCTAGTTCGATTCTGACCCATATGCGCACGGCATAAGAACGGTTCAAAGTTCATTGTCTAATCTGATGTAGTCGCTAGTGTATAATAGTTTTCGTACTGTAAAGCTATCGATAGTTGTCTTTGTTAAGGTTCATGCACTAGCTGTACTAAAACGGCCCTGTCTCGACAGATATGGTCGTATAAATCTAGACTGACACCGACATTATTAAATGGTCTACTAGCGTTAAATGGGTTGTCAAAAAAAACAGCCAAGGGCAAGTCGGTTTTGCACACAAAAGGTTCCTTATCAACGTACAAGATTTCACAATGTGTACTTTTCAAATACTTTTAACGTTTCAATAAATTACTTTTTTTTAATATGGGGGCCTTTAATTTTATTTTTATTTGTTATTTTAGCAGCAATAGAAATGCACACTCTGTGAAAATTTCAACTGTCAACCTAATACGCATCATGAAATACAGCCCGCTGACAGAGACGAGGGCGGACGGACGGACGGACGGACAGGTGTGGCTTAATTATAAGGTCCCGTTGGCATCCTTTGGACATGGAAAAAGTAACTGTATTATAGTTTAACACCTTAGATAAATGCCAAATTTGTGATAAGATAAATATAGTTTGAGTACAGGTGCTACTTAATTAACTTTAATAATAATTAAACAATTAAATCAATTTATTAAAGTAACTTAAGACTCATAGAATGTTAGTAACAATGTGCTTAAAAACTATGTTAGTACTTCTTAACCTAGAACCTTGTAAAAACAAAATGTAGTTGACTATGTGAAACCCTGCTACAAGATCACCACAGAAGTGGAGAGCCTGCAGCAGCGATTCTATAGTGTAGAAGAAAATAAGTGGGGCTTCCACTCATCACGCTGAACAACTTTCTCCAAGTAACCCATTCTTAAATATCAAAAAAAGCTCAAAATTTCTGTAACGTGTCGCAAATACTTTGCTGTAGGTAAGTGATTATTTTTAGGGTTCCGTAGTGAAGAACGAACCCTTATAGTTTCGCCATGTCTGTCTCTCTGTCCGTCTGCGGATTAGCTCAGAGAATATCAGTTTACCAGAAAGCTTTATTTTGTCATGGGAATACATTATTAATCTCGCCGACCAAGTGGTAAAATAATATCTTTTTTTATCATTTTTGATAAGCCCCTGGCATCATCTCACCTGATGGTAAGCGACGATGATGCCGAAGATGGAAGCGGGCTAACCAAGATTCCCCAACACAATGGAGATCTGGCTATATTATCTTCAAGCCGGAACACATCAATGAAGTTAACACTGATGTATGGCGGCAAGACTTAGATAAAATGGTGGTAGCTAGCCAGGCGGGCTATGAAAATGCCCAACCACCAACCAAAACGAATCTTACAAAGTTGACCCCGCCGGAAATCGAACCCTCGACCTCCTGGTGTGAAGCTGGACTAACCATTACGCCACGGAGGCGGTAAAAAACCTCTCCCCTACAGTTGAAGAGTGGATGAATTTTTTTTCGTTGACGTATCCTATCGTGTGCTATTGTTAATTATTATATCAGCTCATATACGTCCCCACCGAGGGGCTCGAGCCTACCCTGAATCAGGGTGATTAGGCCTTAGTCGACCACGCGGGCCCAGTGCGGGTTGGTCGACTTCACACACAACCTTCGAGTTTCTTCGCAGGCGTGTGCAAGTTTCCTCACGATGTTTTCCTTCACCGTTAAAGCAAACGGTAAGTATGTACGTAAGTTTTTGAAAAACTCATTGGTACATTGGCCGTCCAGATTTGAACCGGGTACCTCTGGTTAGATGGACCGAGTCGTTACCGGTTGAGCCACCGAGGCTTTCTTAGCTTAGCATAAATAGTCGACCAACTTATAATGTAAAATTTAATGTAAATGTAAAGTGTGCAGTTTGATTTGTAAAATTTTACAGATTTTCCATACGAAATATATTTATTACCAACTGTAAAATTATTGTGTTTCAAAATATACATTTATTTTATACACTCTGCCGGTTTTTAGGATTCCGTACACCCAAAGGGAGACCAACGGGACCCTATTACTAAGCCGCCGCTCTCTGTCCGTCTGTCTGTCATCCGTCTATCAGCGGGCTGTATTTCATGAACCGTAATAGGTAGACAGTTGATTTTTTAACATAATGTGTATTTCTGTTGCAATTGAAAGTACAATTAATAAAAATTAAAGACAGTGAAATACTAAGCGGGGTCCACGTACAAAAACGTGTTTTATAAGTATTTTGTAGGTATTTTTGATTTAGCTCTATCGCAAAAACCGTAATACACTTTAGTGTAAAACTTGGTGTAAATATAATAATATAATATAGCTTTCTGAGAGTCTACCGGCTGGACATTTATTACCATGGCCGATCTGGAAGTCTTTAAATCGACTTCGGACTCAGGTCGGCCGGAGCAAGGAGAACATGTTCAGGTGGGGACTCTCGGAAAACCCAAATTTGGACTGTGTGTGCAGAGCGGTGCAGTCCATGGCTCATTTAGTTTCCTGTCCTGCCTGCCCTGTCACCTGTTCGCAGCAGGACTTAATGGACGCCACAAATAGTGCAGTCGAAGTGGCTAAGTTCTGGGCCGGAATGATTTAATTTGTCATCGACACGCAAAGAAGAAGAAGAATATAACAATCCTGAAGTAAAACAAATAAAATAAAAACCAGCTAAGTGTGAGTCGTACTCGCACTAAGTGGTCCAAACTGAATTTAAAAAAAAGTATATTTCTGTCGGTCGCATTGATATCTTTTGATTGTCATGTGATTATAAATATCATTGTCATAGTTGTGTGGAGAGGTATTAGTAGTACGAAACCATCGGACCGGGAGTCCGACTCGCACTTGGCTGGTTTTTATTTTTAATTTGAATCACTGCTATTAGTAAAATTTGAATCACTGCTATTAGTAAAATAAAGTAGTATTGTGGGAAATTTACCTAATATCAACAAGCTTGAGACACCTTCCACCCTCGTAATGCCTCCCGGAGGTAGGTGGAGGCTTGAAAGGTCTCATTTAAATAAAACATGAGGCTGATTGTCTAATATACCTTAGGGAACTTTGCTTCAGTGAAGGCACTGAAAGGGCTATGTTGTTTGTTACACAAGATGGATTTATAAAGTAGGCACTTTTCTCGTGATAAAGTGTTTAAATATTAACATAGTGTTGAAAGAAATGTATTTATTTATCACACATTTTGGTATAGATTTACACTAACTACACATAAAGTAAACAAAAGTACTCGTTATAATTTGTCAGCGTTCGGTTTTGAACACCATCTTCAGGCAGACTTTTTCACACAATGTGTGGCTGTGGGTACATACGAAATAAATTTTGGGGTTACCAGTTCATTAAAATGTCTTCAGATTTTTTATTTATATTTTTACCCGACTGCCAAAGAAGGGTTATGCTTTTCGCGCGTATCTTGTATGAATGTATGTTTGTAAATTTCTTTAATACCTCGTATCTTCCAAAAGGCTGAATGGATTTCGACAAATAAGGTTTGATTCGTCTCAAACACCCGAGTGTCCTTAGATAGGTGTTTTTAACAAACAAAAATGAGCTAAAAACCTAAGTTACCTAAATAATTTACAATAGGTTTTGGTAGCAGATGGGGCAAAAAAATTTCTTTTGGTTTATTAACCGACTTCAATATATATATATATATATATTTATGTGTTTTCGCGGATAACTTTGTCGTTTATGAACCGATTTTGATGATTATTTTTTTGTTGAAAAGTAGATATCCCAAGGGTGGTACCATGATAAGGAAACCAGGATCTGATTATGGCATCCAAAAGAAATCGAGGGAACCTTAGTTTCCTGTTTGAAGTTGTTTTTTTTTATTCAAAATTTTATTAATTTACAAGTGGGTGCCGCCGGGTGCCAAACATAATGTTAACAGGAGTTTTGTGATTTATCTAAGGCATTTGATTGTGTTGAACACCAAACATTACTTGTGAAATTAAAGCATTACTATGTAGAGGATAGGGCTCTCAGTCTTTTAAATTCGTATTTACACAACAGAACACAAAAAATACAAGTAAATAGCACGAACTCATATGGATCTAGAGTGAAAATGGGTGTGCCCCAGGGTTCCATATTAGGGCCTTTTTTTCTTGTTTACGTAAATGATTTGCCTTTTATGGTGCAACATCTATCAAATATTGTGTTGTTTGCCGATGATACTTCTATTATTTTTAAAGTGAATAGGAAATAAAATGAAATTGACGAAGTAAACAACACTCTCTCAAAGATACTGAACTGGTTCACTGTGAACAACTTATTATTAAATGCTAAGAAAACAAAATGTATAAAATTTTGTTTGCCAGACGTTACAAAAGGTCAATAATAGTGTAATATTAGTCAGTAGTAACTTAGAATTTGTAAATACCGCGGTGTTCCTTGATATAACTTTGGATGTTTCACTTCAATGGGGATCACACATTAGAACATTAGCAGGAAGGCTTACTTCAGCTGCTTAAGCCATTATGAAAATAAAACAGTTAACAGATGTAAGTATTGCGAGACTAGTGTATTTTAGTTACTTCCATAGTATAATGTCTTAAGGCGTCTTACTGTGGCCGATATAGAAACTATTATCATCTTGCAGAAAAGAGCTATCCGCGCAATTTATCAGATGCGATTACGTGAGTCGTTAAAAATAAGTCCAAAGAAATCAATATTTTAACTGTTTTTAGTCAATTTATATATGAAAACATCATGTACGTTCGTAAGAATTTGCATTAATTTCCTAAAAACAGTGACAGGCATAATTTGAATTTAAGAAATGTAAATAAAATAGATATAGCCTTTTCGAGACTGAGTAAGGTTAAAAAGTCATTTGTGGGGCAGTGTATAAGATTCTACAATAAAATTCCAGAAAATGTAACTAGTTTGTCAGAGAATAAATTCAAGACTCATGTCAAAAAATGCTTGTGCTCTAGAGGATATTATAAAATATAGATTATGTAAATGACAAAGATATATATGTTGATTCTTTAACAAATTCCATTACCTGAAGATTGTAATCTGAATAGTGACATTATGTGTAATATTCAATAAGTTTTTTTGACTATTTAAAAGTGTGTGTAAACACCTATTTAAAATAAATTATTTTGATTTGATTTGAAATGATATATGTAACCTGGGCTTCTAATTTAGTCTGTTATACCAAAGTAGAGTTTATAAGGTTCTAGTAGTTTGTTTTCTCAATCTTGTTTTGGTCCTTTTTTTAGTGCGTTGCTTTTCCTTTGATTTTTTTGCAGTCGAGTTTTTTGTTTTTAAATTACTTGTTTTTTTCATTGTTTTATGTTATTACTTTTTTAGGGTTCCGTACCTCAAAAGGTAAAAACGGAACCATTATAGGGCCACTCGTGTGTCTGTCCGTCCGTCTGTCACAGCCAATTTGCTCGGAAACTACTAGACCGATTGAGTTGAAAATTTGGACACATATGTAAATTGGTGACCCAAAGACGGATGTTTAACGTAAATAAATGAATCTTAAACAAAGGGGCCATTTTTTAAAGGAAAATGAGAATTTTAAAAAAAAATAGTTGTTTTAAATAGTTACATACCAAATGAAAGGGCTTGTTGTGAAAATCTTAAATACATTTTTTTTTATAATTTAAAGATAAAGAGTTTTGAAGTTATTTGACCATTGTGATAAAAAATACACTGAAAATTAATGTCATTTTGAATAATATATATTTTTAATAATACGTATTATATAATAATATATATTATATTTTCAAAGTAGTGATATTATGATTTCACTAGTAAAAATAAGTGAAATTATAATGGCACGGTAATTTTTCAATCGGCTCCATCTCTTACAATTTCATGACCTATTCTTAGTGTCATTGTAATTTTACGGGGCCACTATAGTGATATTACAATAACAGTAAATAAGCGAGCGAAGCGAGCAATTTTATAGCCCATCAACTTAATGCCCGATACGCCTGAGCAGCTGAGTCGTCGTGTCGTGTCGTGTGTCGTGCTACCTCGCCCCCGCCTACACGCTCGTACCGCAGGCGCACGAAGTTGTATTAATAGGTCTTGATGCAAAAGTGCTACCAACACACTTGCATTTCCGCGCTAAATGTCAATGAAAAGAGGAACCTTTATACTAAGAAGTCCCCAGAGCTGACAGCTTGAACATCTATGTCGTTGTCGACTGTCGTTAGTATTTAATTTACTTAGATATTTTTTTTCGAAAGGCTGGACAAGCTTGTTGTTGGTCGTGAGGGCCTTTACAACTTCACCAGGTACAGGAGGTGAGTGCGGAGGGCAGTCAACCTAGATGCAAAGCAAAAAGCACTTGCATTTCCGCGCTAAATGTCAATGAAAAGAGGAACCTTTATACTAAGAAGTCCCCAGAGCTGACAGCTTGAACATCTATGTCGTTGTCGACTGTCGTTAGTATTTAATTTACTTAGATATTTTTTTCGAAAGGCTGGACAAGCTTGTTGTTGGCCGTGAGGGCCTTTACAACTTCACCGGGCACAGGAGGCGAGTGCGGAGGGCAGTCAACCTAGATGCAAAGCAAAAAGATGCAACTGCCTAAGGGCGCCCAGGTGGGCACGGACCGAGGTCTTAGAGCCGAGGCTTAGGTCGTTGCTTGGACGGGGGAGATTCGGAGAGAAGCGGCCTGGTACGTGTCGGTAGCGCTGGTAAGCGCCAGAAGCGGAGGGACGCCGCCCTCGCCATTTTGGCTAGCGTGGTCGGGTCGTCGGGGTCCAGTGAGTACGTGTCTGAGGCGTCGGATTACGCGAATGGGGTTCGCGGGTAGCTCGTAAAAGGTGGCGTTTACGAGTAGGGGGTTGGAGTGGTGTCCGGCAGACTTAAAGTAACGGATAGAGGCCTGATTCAGGTATTGGGCTATGGTGGGAAGCTCTAATCGCAATGAAGAATTTTATTTCGCAGGAAACACGAGCAGCCCGTGGCTCTACGCATGAAGCGATTTTGACTGACCTGAAGTCGGTGTATGAGGCGGGGACTGGTGTGAGCGAAAGCTACACCAGCGTAGGTGAGAAGGTACATCGGCGTAGGTGAGAAAACTTACTTAGAAAATACAAGTTTTACTTAGGTATAACATTATTATAGTCGCCCGCCAAGGACAAAAATGTACCTTTGTCCTTAGACAATCACAATTATTGAAGAGGCAATAAAACAAAACACTAGTCTTTTGCATTTATTATACTTTCACACTTTCATAATCATCATTTTATCAGCTGAAAGACATCCATTTCTAGACAAAGGCATCTCCCAAGGATTTTTACGACGACCGGTCCTGCGCTGCCCGAATCCAGCGGCTTCCCGCGACCCTTCACCAGGTCTTCGGTCAACCGAATGTAAGGCCTGTTTACGTTACGTTTTCCGGTGCATGATCAATATCCAGAACTTTGCTGCCCCAATGGCCATACTTTATTCTCTACTTAGGTGTAATAATAGGCTTTAATGATACCAAGGGCTTACCAATTGTAAACAAAAAACGACATCTACTTATCAAAAAAGTTTTCTAGATTATACTCTTAAACAAAATAAACCTTACGAAAAATCCACAAAGAATAAAAAATGAACCACATTATATAATCTAATCACAGTTGTAAATCTGAAACTTTCTTTTAGCCCGTGCCGTGAAATTAGCGTTTGAATAATTAAAGCGAAATCCGCCATAACTCCAGGGGCGACAAAGCTTGCCGTTAGGATTAATATTTAAATGGCGAGGCGCTAGTTTGCACTCGGCGCTCGCTGCAGCGGCCCCCCGAGTGTGCCGCCCCTGACCTAGGAAAGTTTTCATATTTCTAGGTTAGATGCTATACTAAACTGAGCTTAGTTGAGCTTATGATTATTATAGGTAATCGGACTGCATCAAAAATAAAATCTGAAATATGATTTCCTAAATTGCTCTCCTCTTGAAATTTCAATAAACCTTACTTGTTTTGTTTTTCCATCACGTCTTCAATTTTTAACTGATCAAATTCTCAAAATAAGTTCGTCAATGACGCTTAAAATCTGTGACGTCACTTGTGGGTATTTCAAAAATTTTTAGAACAAAATTTCGTTTTTGACAGATCATAAAAAGTAACTCAAATGACTAGCAGTCCGATCCTCTATTTATGACTGACATGCTTACTTTGATCAATAAATCTTTATTAATTATACTTACTTACTTACTGGCTTAGTGACCTGAAGAGGATCTTGGCCTCCGACACGTTTTGACGCCATCCATCACGATTGGCTGTCTTAAGGACGTTGACGTCATTGCCGACTCCATCTTTCCAGCAGTATCTAGGTTTTGATTATAGTTTCAATTATTTTTATATACATTGCATAGTCATAAGTCAGTGTCGGTGGCGTAAAAGAGTGTCGGTGGCGTAACGGTTAGGGGCGCTACGTCCTGTCCGGGAGGTTGTGTTTCGAATCCTGCCACGTACCAATGTGTTTTCGAATTTCGTTTTTATATGAAAGTTTATCCGACGCTCTTACGGTGAAGGAAAACATCGTGAGGAAACCTGCACACGCTTGTGAAAAAACTCGAAGGTTGTATGTGAAGTCGACCAACCCGCACTGGGCCCGCGTGGTCGACTAAGGCCCGATCACCCTAATTCAGGGTAGGCTCGAGCCGCTCGGTGGGAAAGTATATGAGCTGATAAGAAGAAGAAGTCGTAAGTATGTTAATACATACATACTTATTTGAGGTCACTCTAAGGGCGATGGAGCGAGCTACGCTCGAAGTTTTATTACGTGATCGAATCAGAAATGAGGAGATCTGCAAGAGAACCAAGATAACCGACACAGCTTATAGAATCACTAAACTTAAGGCTTTAAGACGACAGGTAGGTAGGTAGGTAGATCCGTGATAAAATAATATCGAACGTAAGTCTATTCATTTTAAGTTCAAATCAATGCGGACTTCAACGCGGCTGTTACGTTGAAACAAAATGCTCAATTCTCGATTTTTACATGTTTTTATTACTTTTCTTTACTTTTA
Source organism: Coleophora flavipennella (assembly GCA_947284805.1). Lineage (NCBI taxonomy): Eukaryota > Metazoa > Arthropoda > Insecta > Lepidoptera > Coleophoridae > Coleophora > Coleophora flavipennella. The sequence continues at coordinate 6,267,031 of OX369266.1, forward strand.
AATAAATAAATCAAGCCGGAACACATCAATGCTGTTTACACTGATGTTCGGCAGCAAGACTTAGATAAGATGGTGGTAGCTAGCCAGGTGGGCTATAAAATGCCATACCACCAACCAAACGGAGTCTTACAAAGTTGACCCCACCGGGAATCGAACCCGCAACCTCCTGGTGTGAAGCGAATGGACTAACCATTACGCCACGGAGGCGAGTCTTTCAATGTGTTTGAGATAGATATTTCACTCTTTCTTCTCTCCGATGAGAGAGTGGCACAATAAACCGCGCTATCCAAGCAATAGCCGGCGGTTGCCTGGTGTTGCACCTAGCATCACACGTGGTCACGTTTAAGGCATTTAGATTTACACCTACAGGCGTGTGCAACGCGACCTTCATAAACATCTGGAATCAGATGTGCAGGTTATCTCACGATGTTTTTTCTTTACCGTTAAAACAATCGGTTAGTACATGTATGTAAGTTTTTATTGGCTGTCCAGATTTGGACCCCGGGACCTCTGGTTATGACGACCGAGTCGTCACCTTTGAGCCACCGACGTTTTTTTCATATTTTAATATTGTCAATAAAATAATTTAAAAAATATGCTTTATGGACAATATCACGTGTAAGAGACAAAAATAAAAGTGAGAGGCATGCGTTTCGTCTGACCTATAATAGGGGATCGGACTGCAACAAAAATAAAATCTTAAATATGATTTCCTAAATTGCTCTCCTTTTGAAGTTTCAAAAAAACGTAAGGTTTTGTTTTTCCATCACGTCTTCAATATTTAATTGATCAAATTCACAAAAAAAGTTCATCAACGACGCTTACAATCTATTACATCACTTGTGGGTATTTCAAACATTTTTAGAACAAAATTTCGTTTTTGACAGATCATAAAAAGTAACTCAAATGACTAGCTGTCCGATCCCCTATTGGTGAAGAGAACACTCTGTCTGCGGCAACGCTATAGCACAGTTGTGTCCATATAATAATAATAACAGCAATAAAAACCGCCTCAAAATTGTCTAATACCACAAGTTTGTTTGTATTATAATTTCATCATCATCATCATCATATTAGCCGCAAAACGTCAACTGCTGGACATAGGCCTTCCCCAAGGATTTCCACGACGACTGGGTCTGCGCTACCCGCATCTAGCGGCTTCCCGCGATCTTCACCAAGTCATCGGTCCACCGAGTGGGTGACCTGCCTACGCTAAGATTTACGGTGCGCGGTCGCCACTCGAGAACTTTACTGCCCCAAAGGCCTTCCGTATAAATTATTTAGCTATAAATAAATGAGAATAAATTATTTTCTTATAATTTATTAGCTATTTATTTATTTTATTACTTATTTTTTTTTTTTTTTTTTATAATTTTGTTTTTTTATTTATTTAATAGCTACTCGGAAGATAAACAGTTTAATATTTTATAATAACTAACAAATTTAAATTAAAAAAATAATAATGCTACCAAACAAGTAGTTGTTTATTGTAAAACAACAATTTAATCACTTTATGCTACTGTTTTGGTTGAATTATAATAAAAGACGATTCTGGGAACTTCAATCCAACTCCAAATTTCATCAACAGGTCAAACTTAAAATACCAAAAGCATCTATTGTCACCGAGAATTTGGCTTCATACCAAATTTCAGCTCAATCGGACCCCTGCACTGGAAGTCGTTCTAAAATCTTATGCAAGATTTGACCTAAACAAATAACATACAAATTTATAAAGTTAAAGAAAAGCCTCTAAATAAGGCTTTACGTCCATGGAAATAATCCAGACAAAGTTTTACCTATGGCGGCAGTGGGCAGGGCACATAGCTTGTAGAACAGATGGCGGTAAAGTTACCGTACCGGAAAACTAAGCGTAGGAAGGCCTTCCATGCGGTGGACCGACGACCTGGTGAAGATCGCGGGGAGCCACTGAATGCGGGCAGCGCAGGACCGGTCGTCGTGTGACCGGTTTTTCGACTGATAATATGATGATAATGATTGTTAAAATTCAATATTCCAAAATCGACTAGCGCAGTTAAAGGTACAAATTCTTATTTTAAATTTCATCATCAGATCAATCTTAAAATATACCAAAAGGATCTATCGTCACCGGAAAGACGGCTATATACCAAATTATAGTAAAAGACGATTCTGGGACCTTAATTCCTCCTCCAAATTTCATCACCAAAATGATCTTTTGTCACCGAGAATACGGCTTTGATAATAATGATCTTTCATTGGAATCTTCAGTTTCACCAAGGTTTCGCCACAGAAATGTATATTCTCATAAAATTCAAAAGCATAACTTTTAATTTTTTATCAACATCAAATATTTATTTTTCAAATTAATTATTTCCACATGAGCGTAAGCTACAAAAGACGTAATACCCTCAAAATATACGAAAGCACATTGTGTTAAAATGCCTAACCACACTGCGTGTAACGGTAACATTTATTTAATTACGAAAACGAGAAAAACTGTGTACATTGGGCTTACATTCATTATCGTTACTTTTGGGGCTTTGCCTGAGTATGATAATAATAACTGGCAGCTTAGAACTGAGTTTTTTTTACATACAATCATTTAATATTTCCTTTTATTTGTTTTGCGTGAAGAATAACTTACTTTAAAAACGCTTTCCCCCCCTCCGGTTATAAAACGATTAGTTTTTTCACAAATAGATAATAGAAATCTATGTCCGTATATACCTGTATTTTTTCAAAAAACGTATTTATGCTGAAATATGACGATCTCTCTCAGCATTTATAAGTTTTTTGAAAAAGCCAGGATTATGCAGACATTGATTTCTCTTAGCCAACTGTGAATTAATGGATTTTATTATAAAACAACTTATTGTTTTCTAATTATCAGAAGTATACGATGTGTGTGACCAGCGGAGGGGATGGCGTTCTAAAGTTGGTTAATTTTCACGTCTTAGGTACTTGCCAAGCCAGTTGATTTAAAATTTGGCTTATAGATAGCCTATTTTAATGTACGGAAAAACCAGTAAAGTGCGAGTCGGAACCGCGCACGAACTATCATACTCGATGGCGCTATGTAATGGGATATAAGGTCGTTTAAAGTAGATGTATAAATCTTCCTTGTCACTAAGCCTTAATTGTCTCTCCTTGGGCTTCGTTCTATTCAGATAAATAGAAGAAATCCGAGACTCAGGGCGATAAATAAATATTAGTTGACATTCATAGCGTCTGGATAGCATACTTATGCGTGAAAACACTTTGCAAGAGATTTTAACAGCGACAGAACTATATAAACTTCGTGATTTTGACGTGTGAACAAAAGACGCGTTGGGTAGAAAAAAATATTCAAAGAATCGTTCTTGTCGGGGATGTTTCACAAATGTCTTTGCGTTTGAAAAGAATAAATTACTACAGTCTGCGTCTTAAACAAGTGACACATCGGATGTAATCTAAAATGTTTATCATGAAAAACAGATACTTTCTCGTTTAAATTTTATTTTTCAGTTTAACAAACACCGAGGGCGCGGAGATTAAATCATGAGCATACCCAGCTGACCTTGGAGAGCTGGACATACCTACACGTGCTTGAGGTGCGATCGGGAAGGCTTCTTCTTCTCATGTCGAATGGGTTCTCCACTATAGCAATCTCGACCAGAAGGTGGCCGCTCCAATGGCCTTATACCAGTATATACCAGAAGTCACGCGTTCTGACTGTACTTGTAGGAGCGTGAGACGCGAGACAGGACCTCCACAGGAGGTCCCTCATCGATCAAGGAAGCTAAAACTACAGTCTTCGGACATGTGTGCTTGACTATAAATCGTGCCAAGTGTTAAAACGAATCAATGTTCTGGTTAAAAAGTGAAAAAGTGCAATTTTCGACTCTATCGGGGTAATCATAAACTTCTAGTTTGTACAACAATAGCAATAAATGTGCGTAGAGGATACGGAATAGCGTTAATTCTAATATAAACCTTAAGGTATTGAAATAGATCACTAATTAGTATAGTTTCATTAGATAAGCGTAGCTGGATAGCTGATGTAAAGATTGGAATGGAAATGAGGAACACTGGTGTCAGAGACTCGAAAGAGAGCAGACGTGTTCCTTATTGATCATTACCTGTTGTTAATTAAGTGTATTTTACTCGTAGTACAGACTAATAATTCTATTGTAAATTAAACTTCAAGTAGATTTTGGTTTTCTCAAACTTTTGCTCTAAGAAATATCTAATAGTGGAAAGAGACGCTGATTGCTGTACGACGAGATAAATCAGGTAATCTAGTTTTGAATTGTAGTAGTTACCTAAAGCTGGATTAATGTCTATCAATGTTAGAGTTTGATTAACGTACAAGGTTGAAGCTATCGTAGCGATGTAATAGTGTCTACTTTTACAAACATGGCATTCGTTCAGCTCGAGGATATAAGCATGTATTTGTCATAACCTTTTGTTCTATTTATGTGCTATGAAATGTCTCATCAAAGTAAGGTTTTCAAGTGAATTCTTTGAACTTGTTTGAGTCACACTAGTTTGGGGAGTTGATTGATTAAGATAACGATTTAATATCAATGTTAACTATAAAATGACATAGTACTATAACTCAATAGGATTAAAATTATAGGGGCTATAATTTTGTGTGTGTCTTATATTGTGTGGATATGTTAGATTAATTAATAGGAATTAAGTATGGCCTGGCAAGTTTTTTCTCAGGACTGCTTTCTTGCCAATTTATGTTTTCTTTTGGCCCAGCTAGTCTTGGATTGGAGGGACTGTTTTAGCACAACTATACCTAGCCTGGTTCAGTCTGTAATAATAATATTAGAAAGCAAAGAGAGGGGGGGGGGGGATTTATCGTTAATTATTGTAACTTTCCTTTTGCACAAAGTGGCTAGCGAGGTGTGCTAAGCTTTACCCTCCGACCGTAACGTAAATTCAAATAATCACTCACAAGGGAAATAAAACCATTTTTTTTAACTCCCTATTCCAACTTTTTTTCTTATCCCACAAATCGCCAACCCCTAGGGAATATATTATCTAATATAGTTAAAATTAATACCTATAATTTACACATTAAAGTTAGGGCCGACATTCAATTAAATTAGGTAACTTAAACTCACAATCCCATCTCATTGTGTTGAAAATTTATGGAATAATCATTTGGAATTTATACTCCGAAATTAGCTTCCGTACTAGTTCGCTATTTCGTCGTTATTTGAACTGTAGGATTAGGCGAAGTTCGAAGGTCACACGAATTATTGAAAGTTAATTATTGTCCTCCCCTCAATGAGGAGTGTACTTCCGTTTAGTATACCAATCGGTATTTTGTAACTCATCGCGTACCGCGCACGTAGGGTTCTAGCAACTTTTGCAACCTTTGTATTGAAAGAATTGGTAGGTTAACGTAGTTTGAATCAGGGTAACCGACCCGGAACGACACTTCCTTCATAAGCCAAGCTTCTTAAATTTAAACAAAACTGATCAGTACCTACCAAAGCAAAGTGAGGACGCTCACACCTACATATGTGTATGTGTATGTATACATGTATTTGTGTACATGTATATGTATATGTACATATATATATATATAAATATATATGTATATACCAACATAAGGACGGGAGGTCGTGGAGAAACGAGTAAGACAGCTTTCGACATGAAAGAACTAGTCTTTCAATGTCTAAATACCAATAAGATCTGGGCCCAGGATAGAACCCCTTCTTGGGGCATGAAAAGAAGCTAGCTTGAAGCGAGTTCCTGGCTATGAGATACACTAGACAAGAACTTAGTCTCCCAGGGGAGTGGATGGACTGGGAAGTCTTTCGTCTATCTAGTGTCGCGAACCGTTTGACATAAGAAAGGAAGGACACAACTCATGTTTGATATATATTTGTTAACCTGTAACTGTCAACGCTTCTAGCCAAGGATTGACTCACGTTAAACTTATGGCCACTGGGCATCTGAGCTTGGTTTTGGCCCGTTCTTGAGCTAGAAGATGTTTCCCAAAGATTGAAATTTGAGACCTTCGTTCTTCACAAATAAGTGTAGGCGACCTTCAGGAAAACCAGTCTTGAGATTCGCAACCTAAACTTCTTCCACGAGTCTAACATAAAAATAAAACAAAACAAAAGGGAAAAAAAAATGACGATCACATTCCTAGGTGAGCGGATTCCGAGAGAGACCTGTTAAGGCCGGTTCGGGATCACCACATCTGGTGCCGTGACCAGGATCTAGGAAAACGTTTGTTGCTGATGTTATCAGTTTCAACGGCTAGATTAAAGAACACTCATAGTAAACACAACGTATAAAATTAGGGGTCCTAATAGTCTATTAAGTTTAGGTTATAGGAATTATCCAGAGAAAACTAAATAATCTTATCGCGCAGATAAAAAAATAAAATAAATTAAATATATATATATAAATAATAATAATTAACTAAATCAATAAATAAATAAAATAAACCTAATTTAACTTCCCAAAGGATGACCATCTACTTATCAGCACAAGTGGTGCAGTGACTCTGAAAAATTAGCGATATGCTAACGCACACCTAGTAAAACAACCCGAGAATTAATATCAAACATCAACGAGACGTAGCTTTATCAATATTTAAAGGTTAATCATGTCGTGTCATGTTATTAACTGACCCAGTGAAAAAAAAAAAAACCTATAAATACATTAATTTGCCCATCATGCGTGCGCAGTTAAATAATACAATAAAATAAATATAATATGTTGCACACCCAAATACACAGATATTTAACCGTATTTTTACGAACAAATAGTAAAGCAATTGGTCTAGTTAGCATCTCTTTACCACAACACAATACAGTACGGTAAATTAACATTGGCGCACTTGTGTAATTAAATAATTCAAACTCAACTGTAGATAATTATTTATTGTACATCGAGATAAATAAACGCATGTACGAAATGAATAACAGATTAATAACAAAACTTATGCACTAATCGAAAGTTTCGGTGAAGTATATTATTGTGCCGTAGCAAAGCGTGGAAGGGCTTAACACATTAAGTTCGGTATTATATAACGATTGTCCAATTAGTTACGCGGGTTGGTCATTTGAACGTGGTCTAACTATGTAGATAAAATATATAGCTTACTCTCATATTCCACCTAGTACACAAAAGTGGAAGTTTCATAGAATTCGGTTGAGCCATTTGTGAGGAGTGCTTACACGGACGTCGTGACGCGACATTCATTTTACGTAAAGAGTGGTTTTGCTTTGTCGGGAATAGGCAGGGGTTTAAATGTTGCTATTGGATAGGTAACTGAAAATTGAGCTATGTAACATAATTATGACATTGGCTACTCTGATGAGGCATTTTGTTGGATTATTGTCTTTAGGATTACATTGAACTGGCGTTTTTTCCTTAGGGCTTCGGGAGGAGTACCCAAATAAAGGCAGAGTCTCCCAAATTTTACCATCCCGGGTGAGACACAGGGTTTGAACTATAACAAAAAAAACTGTTATATTATCTCCTTCAGGAATAGTTAACAATAACTTATTGACCGTATTGAGTTATTCTGTGTGTGTACTTGTTTATTTACGCAGACTGTAGTTAGGGTTTTTGGGTTTTCTTTCTTCTTTTCTTCTATGTAACGAAATGGGAAAGGACGGGGTTGAATGAATATTTAGTGTAACGGATTAGATTCTAGCACTATGTCGGGGCGAGGAGCAAGTAGGCGGGGCAGGAAGCGAGGCGCGAAAGATCCCAGGGTTTAAAAACGAGTATAAATATCGGGACATCGAACGATAAAGAATGTTTAAAAGGGGTTTTGAGTTCTATCGAAATCGAAAGTGTATTAGCGCTAGGGATAAAAGGAAACAAAGCCCTCCTAGGGACAATGGCCGCGGTAGATAGTGAAAGTGGGTCTGTGTCCCGCGAACAAGACAGGGAACTCACAGTAGAAAGTTTTATGACGTCGTCACAACTGACTCCTGAACAAAAGGGCTTATTGTTACCCGTGTTACAGAAACATAAAGCGATATTCACTCGGAGATTAGGTTTGACCAATAAATACGTACATGAAATTAAGATGAGGGATGAAACTCCGTTTATAAAACGCAGCTACCCAGTTCCCTTTGCACACCGCAAGCAGGTAGAGGAGAAAATTCGAGAATTAGAACGTTTGGGGGTTATAAAACGAGAGGCCACGCCTTATTGCAGTCCCATGACCTACACTAAAAAGAAGGATGGTTCAGTGAGACTCTTATTGGACGCTCGCGAGTTAAACAAGAGAATGATAGGAGATTCTGAATCGCCGCCTAATACTTCAGAGATTTTACAGTCATTTCATGGGGTAAGGTATATCAGTTTGATTGACCTTAATAACGCGTATTTTCAGCTGCCACTGGGACCAGAGTCCACAAAGTACACGGGATTCACTTTTATGGGGAAAACTTATACTTACAATGTTTTACCTCAAGGATTGAAGACATCGGTGGCTAGTTTCTCGAGAGCAATGGACATAATACTAGGGGGACTTAGGGGGTTTTGTGTCAACTATCTCGATGATTTAGTTGTGTTCACTGCAGGTGACCTAGATTTACACCTGGAACACCTGGATCAAGTCCTAGGCCGACTTTGCGAGGCGAATATGACGTGTAACCTAGAGAAATGCAAATTTTTGCAAGTAAGCGTAAAGCTGTTGGGGCATATTGTGGACACCACGGGAATACGGATGGATCCGGATAAAATAGGGGCTATACGGGAGTTCCCGGTACCTAGGACAGTAAAACAGGTGCGAGCTTTTCTGGGATTACTAAATTATTTTCGCAAATTCGTATGGAAATATGGGGAAGAGACGAAACCGTTATGCGAGTTACTTAAAAAGGATATGAAATTTAGGTGGACACCGGTAGAGAATAATTGTTTCGAGCGCGTGAAAACCTTGTTCCTTGAAACAGTAATGTTAATACACCCGGATGTGAATAAAACTTATTACCTACAAACCGACAGCAGCGCGATAGGGATCGCGGGGTGCGTATACCAATTGACCGACACAGGTGAAAAGTTAGTGATTGGATTTTGCAGTAAAGGATTGACAGAAGCGGAAATGAGGTGGACAGTTACAGAACAAGAGCTATGGGCTATTATTTATAGCCTAAACAAGTTTGAGACCTATTTACGAGGAGCTAAGCTAGTAATTCGTACGGATCACAAAAGTCTTACCTTTTTGCATTCGTGCCGACTGTTAGGTGCACGTATGGTTAGATGGCTGAATTACTTAGGGCGGTTCGATTATCGGGTAGAATACATTAAGGGGACAGAAAACATTGTAGCCGACGTCTTGTCTAGACATATTCAGGGTGTTACCGATGTAAACACCTCACGTAGTCAAAGTCCACAGGTGAATTTGTTCAGCGCCACCAATTCGCGTCTTGTTCAAGAGCAGTTCGAGGCACTAGAAAGGCATCAAAATGATGATAGTGTCTTGAGGGTTATAATTGAGGGGTTACGGGGGGAAAGCACGACATACGATAAAACGAAGACACGAAACTATAGTTTGGAAAATAATATCCTTTATCACACTAATCCAAAAAACCGGGAACCGGTTAATCGTAGCGCCTGAGGCGTTACAAAGGGGACTGATAACAAACATCCATGAGGAGATAGGACATTTTGGGAGGTTCAAGGTACTCGCTTTATTGAAAAAACGCTGTTATTTTCCAAAAATGTCGCGAAAGGTGACTGAGGTTTTGAGGGGGTGTGATGTTTGTCAAAAATCAAAACATGAGATTGCTCACCACTCAGGGCCTTGCAAGCCTGTTGTCGCTGAGAGAGTCGGAGAGAAAGTTTTCGCGGATCTGTATGGGCCTTTGCCGACGGGTAGGTTCGGAAATAAATACATATTCGTGATGCAAGATGCTTTCAGTAAATTCATAAAACTATTCCCGCTTAAGAGAGCAACTGGTAGGAGCGTGTCTGGGTGCGTGCGCAAGTTCCACGAATTATTAAAAATCGAACATATAGTGACGGACAACGGGGCCCAATTTACATCTAGGGTCTAGGAAAACGAGTTATCGCGAATTATACTTCTGTACAAAATCCTCGTCCAAATTCGACCGAACGAGTAAATAAGGAATTAGGACGGATGTTCAGGACCTATTGTGATAAATATCATTATAAATGGGTGTCCATAGTAGCATTGATTGAAGACAGTTATAATAAAGTGACTCACACCTCTACTGGGTTTACTCCGGAAGAGATCCTCTGGGGCCTCGATACCGAGTTAGGAATCGACAAGTCGCTGGTCAGGTATAAGTCGGTGCAGGTAATCGGGAGCCGGGTCGAGGAAATACGACAAAGGGCCCTAGAGAATTTGAGAAAATCAGCAGATGCTAGGAAGGCCAGGTTTAATGAAAACCACCGGTTGATACAGTTCAACATAGGCGACTACGTTAAATTGAAAACTTTTCCCAGGTCGGAAACGGAAAGGAAATTGACGAAAAAAATTTTCACGGTTGTATACAGGACCGTACGTCGTAGGAGCGATACCTCATGAAAATGTATATTCGCTTGTAAATCCTGAGACTAAAGAAATTATCGGACAATATAACGCCGTGCATTTATTTAGATATTATAAGTCGGTCGAAAGTTAGAACGGACCGTAACACCTGTTAGGCAAATTCGAACACAGCAGAAGGTTCACAGGTGTGTTATTTGTAGTGTCATTTACGACCCACTCGTATAGAACAATAAGCGACAGTAGCTTTACAACCTACTTAAACGGCGTCAAGCTTTTATGAGGGGCGCTTTGTTGAGTTGCGGCTTTTCGAACAATAGCTTGTATTGAAAGGATTTTAGCGCCGGCGCTTGCGTAAGTACGTGAACTAAGCAGGCGGGGATAAATGAGTTTTGGTCTGAAAATGAGAGTAAGAAATTTACCTTTCCAACTATCATTTTGAGGGGGCATTGTAATGGGATATAAGGTCGTTTAAAGTAGATGTATAAATCTTCCTTGTCACTAAGCCTTAATTGTCTCTCCTTGGGCTTCGTTCTATTCAGATAAATAGAAGAAATCCGAGACTCAGGGCGATAAATAAATATTAGTTGACATTCATAGCGTCTGGATAGCATACTTATGCGTGAAAACACTTTGCAAGAGATTTTAACAGCGACAGAACTATATAAACTTCGTGATTTTGACGTGTGAACAAAAGACGCGTTGGGTAGAAAAAAATATTCAAAGAATCGTTCTTGTCGGGGATGTTTCACAAATGTCTTTGCGTTTGAAAAGAATAAATTACTACAGTCTGCGTCTTAAACAAGTGACACATCGGATGTAATCTAAAATGTTTATCATGAAAAACAGATACTTTCTCGTTTAAATTTTATTTTTCAGTTTAACAAACACCGAGGGCGCGGAGATTAAATCATGAGCATACCCAGCTGACCTTGGAGAGCTGGACATACCTACACGTGCTTGAGGTGCGATCGGGAAGGCTTCTTCTTCTCATGTCGAATGGGTTCTCCACTATAGCAATCTCGACCAGAAGGTGGCCGCTCCAATGGCCTTATACCAGTATATACCAGAAGTCACGCGTTCTGACTGTACTTGTAGGAGCGTGAGACGCGAGACAGGACCTCCACAGGAGGTCCCTCATCGATCAAGGAAGCTAAAACTACAGTCTTCGGACATGTGTGCTTGACTATAAATCGTGCCAAGTGTTAAAACGAATCAATGTTCTGGTTAAAAAGTGAAAAAGTGCAATTTTCGACTCTATCGGGGTAATCATAAACTTCTAGTTTGTACAACAATAGCAATAAATGTGCGTAGAGGATACGGAATAGCGTTAATTCTAATATAAACCTTAAGGTATTGAAATAGATCACTAATTAGTATAGTTTCATTAGATAAGCGTAGCTGGATAGCTGATGTAAAGATTGGAATGGAAATGAGGAACACTGGTGTCAGAGACTCGAAAGAGAGCAGACGTGTTCCTTATTGATCATTACCTGTTGTTAATTAAGTGTATTTTACTCGTAGTACAGACTAATAATTCTATTGTAAATTAAACTTCAAGTAGATTTTGGTTTTCTCAAACTTTTGCTCTAAGAAATATCTAATAGTGGAAAGAGACGCTGATTGCTGTACGACGAGATAAATCAGGTAATCTAGTTTTGAATTGTAGTAGTTACCTAAAGCTGGATTAATGTCTATCAATGTTAGAGTTTGATTAACGTACAAGGTTGAAGCTATCGTAGCGATGTAATAGTGTCTACTTTTACAAACATGGCATTCGTTCAGCTCGAGGATATAAGCATGTATTTGTCATAACCTTTTGTTCTATTTATGTGCTATGAAATGTCTCATCAAAGTAAGGTTTTCAAGTGAATTCTTTGAACTTGTTTGAGTCACACTAGTTTGGGGAGTTGATTGATTAAGATAACGATTTAATATCAATGTTAACTATAAAATGACATAGTACTATAACTCAATAGGATTAAAATTATAGGGGCTATAATTTTGTGTGTGTCTTATATTGTGTGGATATGTTAGATTAATTAATAGGAATTAAGTATGGCCTGGCAAGTTTTTTCTCAGGACTGCTTTCTTGCCAATTTATGTTTTCTTTTGGCCCAGCTAGTCTTGGATTGGAGGGACTGTTTTAGCACAACTATACCTAGCCTGGTTCAGTCTGTAATAATAATATTAGAAAGCAAAGAGAGGGGGGGGGGGGATTTATCGTTAATTATTGTAACTTTCCTTTTGCACAAAGTGGCTAGCGAGGTGTGCTAAGCTTTACCCTCCGACCGTAACGTAAATTCAAATAATCACTCACAAGGGAAATAAAACCATTTTTTTTAACTCCCTATTCCAACTTTTTTTCTTATCCCACAAATCGCCAACCCCTAGGGAATATATTATCTAATATAGTTAAAATTAATACCTATAATTTACACATTAAAGTTAGGGCCGACATTCAATTAAATTAGGTAACTTAAACTCACAATCCCATCTCATTGTGTTGAAAATTTATGGAATAATCATTTGGAATTTATACTCCGAAATTAGCTTCCGTACTAGTTCGCTATTTCGTCGTTATTTGAACTGTAGGATTAGGCGAAGTTCGAAGGTCACACGAATTATTGAAAGTTAATTATTGTCCTCCCCTCAATGAGGAGTGTACTTCCGTTTAGTATACCAATCGGTATTTTGTAACTCATCGCGTACCGCGCACGTAGGGTTCTAGCAACTTTTGCAACCTTTGTATTGAAAGAATTGGTAGGTTAACGTAGTTTGAATCAGGGTAACCGACCCGGAACGACACTTCCTTCATAAGCCAAGCTTCTTAAATTTAAACAAAACTGATCAGTACCTACCAAAGCAAAGTGAGGACGCTCACACCTACATATGTGTATGTGTATGTATACATGTATTTGTGTACATGTATATGTATATGTACATATATATATATATAAATATATATGTATATACCAACATAAGGACGGGAGGTCGTGGAGAAACGAGTAAGACAGCTTTCGACATGAAAGAACTAGTCTTTCAATGTCTAAATACCAATAAGATCTGGGCCCAGGATAGAACCCCTTCTTGGGGCATGAAAAGAAGCTAGCTTGAAGCGAGTTCCTGGCTATGAGATACACTAGACAAGAACTTAGTCTCCCAGGGGAGTGGATGGACTGGGAAGTCTTTCGTCTATCTAGTGTCGCGAACCGTTTGACATAAGAAAGGAAGGACACAACTCATGTTTGATATATATTTGTTAACCTGTAACTGTCAACGCTTCTAGCCAAGGATTGACTCACGTTAAACTTATGGCCACTGGGCATCTGAGCTTGGTTTTGGCCCGTTCTTGAGCTAGAAGATGTTTCCCAAAGATTGAAATTTGAGACCTTCGTTCTTCACAAATAAGTGTAGGCGACCTTCAGGAAAACCAGTCTTGAGATTCGCAACCTAAACTTCTTCCACGAGTCTAACATAAAAATAAAACAAAACAAAAGGGAAAAAAAAAATGACGATCACATTCCTAGGTGAGCGGATTCCGAGAGAGACCTGTTAAGGCCGGTTCGGGATCACCACAGCTAGTTTCTTCACGTTTAAAAAAACACGGTTTTTGTATTTCCCCTCCTTATTTTTTCACTTTTTCTTTTTGTATTTGTTGTTATAGCGGCAACATAAATACATCATCTGTGAAAATTTTAACTGTCTAGCTATCACGGTTTATGAAATACAGCCTGCTGACAGACGGACAGAGAGACACACAGACGGATGGACAGCGAAGTCTTAGTAATAGGGTCCCGTTTTTACCTTTTTTTACCCATTTGCACTTACCCTTTTAATTTCGTTGAGCAAGATTGAGATTTACATTTCAATGTTAACATAGCTTGAATAGGATTCGAATCTCCTTATATCTCAAGCCAAGACTACTTCACTTTATTATAGAGCAACCTCATAAGAGATCCGAAAGAGCTGCATTCGTTCGAGTAAAAACTGGAATTTAGGAAAAAAGCAGATTTTACAGAACTCTGGCAGTAAGTAGAAATAGTCAGTAGAGAATATCGTAACTGTACAGTATTATTCACGACGCCATTCGACTGCCGGCTGCGAGCCAAGCGCACGCGGTGGTTATTAAATATTGGTTCCGAACAAGTATAAAAACCTCAAACAATCAGTAGAATCGGCGTGCTATAAGTACCTACTACTACTACATAAAGAGATGACGTTTGTGAATGCGAAAATGTGTGTATAAATGTAAGTAAGGTGTTCACCAAATGTCTTTATTAGTAGCTAGGTACATACGAGTACCTACATAAACTGTGTTCTACTTCAGCTTTTTCCTAGCTCGATTTTATTTTATCATCATCATATCAGCCGAAGGACGTCCACTGCTGGACTTAGGCCTCCCCAAGGATTTCTATGACGACCAGTTCTGCGCTGCCCGCATCCAGCGGTTTCCCGCGACCTTCACGTCACGTCATCGGTCCACCGAGAGGGAGGTCTGCCTTCGCTACGTTTTCCGGTGCGTGGTCGCCACTCGAGAATTTTACTACCCCAACGGCCGAAACTGTTTACCGCCGCCCTGTTTCACAAAATGAAGCTTTCAGGTAAAATATATTGACCTACTGTCTCATTTGCTATACTGTGTCGTGTCGGTAGCGAATATCCGTAAGTTTACTACCTAAAACCTAGCCCACTTCATCTACTCTAATTTATTGCATACTAGCTTTTGACAGCGGCTTCGCTCACGTGAACATAGTTTCTATGACTATCTTCGAGCGTGGAAGAAAGTAGCCTATATTTTGAACCGTTTATCTGTTGTGGCGTGAAGAGTTACAAACATCCTTACATCCATATATACAAACTTTCGCGGTTATAATATTAGTAGATCTCATAATTTGGTATTCAAACTTCTTTTATCTGTGGGACTACGTGACATGACTTATCTTATATGACTCAAATAAACTAATTAGATTTAAGGCCCTAAAATGGGTCAAATGATAATATTCAATTCAAATTATTGAAATACTGTGTAAAGCTGTCACTATGGGAAAAATATATGTTTAAAGTAATGAAAAATCGATTTAATTGAATATAATTTTAAAAATATTACCACTTTTGATGTAAAAAAATGTTTTTGGCATTAATTGCAAAATTTCTCGAAAACAAATACATAATGTTGAATGAAACTAACACAAAACAATCAGTGACTTTAAGACCTTTCATTTTAATTGAACTCATTTTTTTAACTTATTTAAAAGTGAAGAAAAGAAATAAAAACATGTAAAAATCGAGAATTGGGCATTCAGTTTCAACGTAACAGCCGCGTTGAAGCCCGCATTGATTTGAACTTACAATGAATAGACTTACGTTCGATATTATTTTAACACGTATCAACCTGCTCGGATTGAGTCATCTTAAAGCCTTAATGTCTTTACCGTCTTTCGCACTTCATCTTTTCGGTACGTGTATCTGGATGTTTATGAATAAAAAAAAAATCAGATTAAATCCAATTATTTTTTGTACCTTCGAGTTTCTTCGCAGAAGTGTGCAGGTTTCCTCACGATGTTTTCCTTCACCGTAAGAGCGTCGGATAAAAGTACATATGAGTCGAAATTCGAAAACACATTGGTACGTGGCAGGACTCGAATCACGATCTCCCAGATAGGAGGTAGCGGCCCTTGCCGCCGTTACGCCACCGACGCTCAATAATAATAATAATAATATAAACTATTAAAATATTTAAAAAAATAATGTTATTTCAAATTAGATCCATATATTGCTAGTAACAAACTTACAACTTATGGTGGACGATTTGAGAAATATCAAGGGAGGCTATCTGATAGCCACCTGCACACAGTGGTGAATATATGGAGTCATGTTTTGCTCCTATTGTCTAACTAATCTAATGTTTTTCTAAGTGGCCAGTCACATTTTACATTAAAAAGATAGTAAGAAGTTACAATATGGGCAGAATAGTAGACGTATCTAACGGAAAAGTAGACCGATCGGGAAAGTAGAACAAGTAGACGTAACGGAAAAGTAGACCGATCGGGAAAGTAGACCATTCGGGAAAACAGACCGATGGTTCCGGAGGGTTTAGAATGTTGTGGTTGCTGGCCCGCACTACATTATATTTATGATTCCGCTTCTTAGGTTAAGATTGTCGGAGCACAGCATACGTTGCAATTTAATTTAACCGCCTCCGTGGCGTAATGGTTAGATCATTCCCTTCACACCAGGAGGTCGCGGGTTCGATTCCCGGTAGGGTCAACTTTGTAAGACTCGTTTTGGTTGGTGGTTAGGGTTTTTTCATAATCCATCTAGCTATCTTCAACCATCTTGCGTAGTACAAACCCTGACAGTATCGCGAATCACACATTAGTTTCCGATACTACTGATAAATAATGAGTTTGATAATTATCCGTCCTCCAGTAAATTCGTCTTCAAAGTAAATGCGTCTATCTTAAATTCGGCATAATTTACGTAAACGTAAACATCTTTTCAACTTCGCTCAATCGATGTTGATTCAAAACCAACTCATCGTGACAGTTTTGATCGTCCCCCTCGTTTGCGGGTTTGGGAATCAAGTGTCATTAGGAGGATCCGAGGGGCCGATACCCCCCTCCCACCTCCAGCTTACCTCTGCTCACAGAAAAGCATACTATTAGAAAGGACACTGACGTTTCGTATTTACCATACAAGTTTTTTTCTAGCGTCGGTGGCTCAACCGGTAACGACTCGGTCCATCTAACCAGAGGTACCGGGTTCAAATCTGGACGGCCAATGTACCAATGAGTTTTTCAAAAAAAAAAACTTACGTACATATACTTACCGATTGCTTTAACGGTGAAGGAAAACATCGTGAGGAAACCTGCACACGCCTGCGAAGAAACTCGAAGGTTGTGTGTGAAGTCGACCAACCCGCACTGGGCCCGCGTGGTCGACTAAGGCCTAATCGCCCTGATTCAGGGTAGGCTCGAGCCCCTCGGTGGGGACGTATATGAGCTGATATAATAAGTTTTTTTTTAGAGTTCCGCACCAGATACAGGTATTTTTTGTACAAGGAACCCTAAAAACTCACATTAAGAAGTCTACACTAAATAAATGAACCGGCCCCGTGCGAGTCGGTCTCGCCCACTGAGGGTTCCGTACCGAACCACATTTGGGTACGAAATCCTACGAACATCAAAGCAATCAGATCGAAAAACAAACTTCACTTTGTAGTTAAAAAGAAACTCTCCCATACGTCGATACACGTCACGGTCAACCCTCCAACTGCAAAATGTAAGTTTGTTATCGCAAAACAATATATTTTTAATAATTACCTACATATATAGTTTACAGATTTTTCACTTGTGCTGTGAGACCTTGCTTCTTGGTACATTTCACGACTCCAGGTCAATGGTAAGTACCCTATAGGTTTTGATTTACTTGCGTGTATCATAAATCTACACTATATAATTATTATATAAAGAGGAAAGATTTGTATGTATTTTTGTATGTTTGTAACGAATAAACTCAAAAACTACTGGACCGATTTCAAAAATTCTTTTACAATGAAAATTCTATATTATCCCTAAGTAACATAACAAAACATAAAACTTTAATAATGCAATCCAAGGTGTTAAAAATTAGCCAAAAATTGTCTTTCATCGCATGCGCTGTTACAATATTAACATATCAATGTCTATATAAAACTTCGCGATACCATCATCATCATCATCATCATCATATCAGCCGAAAATTGTCCACTGCTGAACAAAGGCCTCCCCCAAGGATTTCCACGACGACCAGTCCTGCACTGCCCGCATCCAATGGCTTCCCGCGATCTTCACTAGGTCGCCGGTCGCGATACCATATGTCCAACTATTGTAGTTACGTCACTATAACTACTTTTTTACATTTTTAAACTTGATAGTAATTCCGACCAAAATCAAACCATGTTATCCAATTTTGTTGTATTATTCCTTATCCAAATAAATCATTTCATATTCAAGACTGTTTCAATACCTGTAGATTACTTGTTTAATTATTCATATCGGACGTTCCATTCAAAAGATATTACAATTTAAAAACGTAAATCTAAACAAAATACTAATAGAACTCCGTGAGGGGCGTGTCCGTAGGTAGCCGCGCGGGACTCAGACGCGCAGTCAGCCCCTACACAACGAACAAAAGCGACACTGAATAGTTTTACTTTTTTCATAGCTCATTTATTTGTTCCAGTTAAAAATATCTTTTCAGAAACTACTTATAAATAAAATATAAAATTTAATAAGAAAAATATAAATAGTAAAATGAAAAAAAAACAATACTTATGTCCTACATAAAGATACATTCACTCTACGTTTATACCAAAATGTTAAAAATTTATGTCCACCCGTGCGAAGCCGGGACGGGTCGCTAATCTGATATAAATGGCCGTTAATTATCCTATTTTTACGGTTCCGTAGTACAACAAGGAACCCTTATAGTTTCGTCATGTCTGTCTGTCTGTCTGTCTGTCCGCGGCCTAGCTCCTAGACTATTAGTAGTTAAGATCTGAAATTTGGCAAAGACATATATAATAATCACGCGGAGAGAACTGTAAAAAAAATTGAAAAAATCTTTTTAAGGGTACCTCCCCTACAAGTAAAGTGGGGATGATTTTTTTTCTCGCCAAACCCAGTCGTGTGGGGTATCGTTGGTAAGAGCTTAAAAAATAGTTGTGCTTTTATAATTTAGGGTTCCGTTTTTCAAAAAATAGGCTTTAAAGTGGTAAATTTTGTTGGAGTCGAGTGTAAACCCCCTAACAACTAAACCGCTGTATTTGAAAATTTTAAAAAATTCATGAAAGTAGTCTATATAATGAATTTAAAAGGAAGACTATCAAAGCTAATAAGGCTTTTTTAGTTGACGAGCAATAGTCAATCAAAAAAATGTTTTGTACACTAACCTGCTCAAAAATGTTGCTAGCGCATTTGAGAATATATCAAAATGGAAGTTAATCACTAAAACAAACATATTGGCAACTACGGAACCCCACATTGCGCGTGGCCCGACACGCACTTGGCCGGTTTTTTAATTGCTTTTTAACTTACAGAATTATATTATTTTTACAGCTCTAAGGGATTGTAAACTAAAAGTATTTGTTATCAATGGTAAGCTTGGTACCTCCACGCATACCTAAAAAAAAGGGTCTTGAAGGGCAGGCAGACGGACAACTAAGTGTATTTATAAGGGTTCCGTTTTTTTCCTTTTGAGGTACAAAACCCTAAAAAAAAATTCCTGTCGCTCTCGTTGATGTCTTTAGTTTTAAATAAATAGGTTTACCCTATATTTGGCCAGTTTTTTTACAGGCGCTATACATTAAATTAAAAAACTTTCTTGAAACCATAATAAATTCACAAAACATTTTTTGGACTCTTCATAAGCTAGTCGGCTGATCGTTTTTGGAACCCTAAAAGGGTAAAAACAGAACCCTATTACTGTCGCTGTCCGTCTGTCTGTCTGTCTGCCTATCCGTCTGTCATCAGACTGTATTTCATGAACCGTGATAGCTAGACAGTTGAAATTTTCACAGATGATGTATTTCTATTGCCGCTATACCAACAAATGCTAAAAATTAGTATAGGTGAAAAGGGGGATCTCCATACAAAAACGTGTTTTTTTAAACGCGAAGAAACTAGTGCCATCTATACGGAACCCTATGTGTGCGGTTCTGACTCGCACTTGGCTGTTTTTTTTTATCAATTTAAGTCCAAAAATATTTGCTAATTCATAGGAAGCCCTGCGTGATCGAATCAGAAATGAGAAGATCCGTATGAAAACAAACAAACCAACTTAGCTCACAGAATCACTACACTTAAGTAGCAGTGAGCAAAATATAGCTCGTAGAACTGACAGCCTTTTGGGTCGTAGAGGAATATGTAGCTGAGGCATACCTCCTACTCGATGGACCGAAGTCTTAGTAAAGGTCGCGGGAAGCCGCTGGATGCAGGCAGCGCAGTATCGTTCGTTATGGAAGACTTTCAGGGAGGCCTGTGTTCAGCAGTAGACTTCTTTTGGCTGAATCACAATGATGAGGTCGTTCTTAGGTTTTATTTCGAACTTGACTACGCGTGCACTCACGCATATGAACATGATCCTCATCCGGCCTTTATCTGCTACCAGCACGGGGGTGGGAAGGATGCAGGTGACTGACAGCAACCCAGTAACGTCCGAAGCGATCTGGTGTGGAGGTCTTTTCAATATATTGGTATCATAGTGGAGAGTATTTGTGCGAATTTAATGTATATAAATTAGCGTCGGTGGCGTAACGGCTAGGGTCGCCGCCTCCTGTCCGGGAGGTCGTGGTTTGAATCCTGCCACGTACCAATGTGATTTCGAATTTAGATTTCATATGTACGTTTAACCGACGCTCTTGCGGTGAAGGAAAACATCATGAGGAAACCTACACATGCCTGCGGAGAAACTCGCAGGTTGTGTATGAAGTCGACCAACCCGCACTGGGCACGCGTGGTCGACTAAGGCCCGATCGCCCTAATTCAGGGTAGACTCGAGCCCCTCGGTGGGGACGTATATGAGCTGATATCATCAATATATATATAAAATTAAAAATGTTCATTCTGTAAAGTTATTACGTTTCGTTATTCTATGCCCTAGCCCCGTCCCTGCCCTGTCACCTGTCAGATATCCAATAAGTGCGCACCTGCTCTCCTTGGACAGTGAGATATTGATGCTATCTTGAATAGCTTTAAAGAAAGAAATTATTTCTAAGAATCCAAAGCTGTGTTTTCTTGATAAATCAACGATAATTATTTGTGATAACTGTTTTTCCTGTTTTCTGCTCTTATAACAAAATAGAAGGTTAACAAAATACTTAGCAACAAGAACTTTGGTCATTTGATTTGTGTATGTCACCGTAAGATTGTAAATTCCGTATTGCGAGATTGTGAACTGTCGAAAGATTGTGAACTGTAATATTTTGTTAACAATTTCACTAGTGACATTGTAAACTCACTAGTGACATTACAATAACACTAAGCGAAGTGGAAAAACACTAAATAAATGAGCTCGCGAAGCAAACAATGTTAGGTTCGGTCAGGTTAAGGTTAGGTCTGGGAAGCAGAATGCTTCGCAGCAGAAAAAATCATCAGTTTTATTCGGAGATACAAGAATAGGCCGTGAAATTGTGATTCGGTTCACAATTTACCGTTAAATCATAATTTAACTAGTGAATTGATGCGACAATCTAAAGTTTCGCACACTCGCGACTCAGTCATCCGCGAGATTGTAAAGTGCGGTGGAAAGATATTTAATATAAAAATGCCATATTGTCTTGTTAGAGGCTGTAAAAATCATTAAAGAAAGGCTAAAAATGAACAAGTATCGTATCATTGGTAACCTTGCATTTAATTTTTTTTGTAAACAAATTAAATAAACGGATTTTAATGCGACAATTCTACCAGGGTTCTTTTATCGTGGCACTGACGTCAACTCTCGCCCACGCTAGTTCGTACGAAATATGTCAGATGGCGCTACTTTTTGCTTGTATGAAGAAAATCTGAGCAAAATATTGATACGGGCGGATCCTTCGTTTAGTACTACTGTAGATAGGAGTCCTATTAACTTAGCATTTTTCGGATCACTTTAACGGTCTGCCTTGAAATATCTGGGCAGATTGCAATCTTTTGGATTTATACGATTTCATCATCATCATCATATTATCCGAGAAACGTCCACTGCAGTTGGACAAAGGCCTCCCCGATGATTTCCCTCGCGCTATGTAGGATCCGTCCAGCGCCAACTAGTAGTGTTTAGAGAAGATATGTTTGAAATTTTTGAAACCACCTGTATCTCGGCAACCCTTGACAGATTTGGCTCATGTTCGAATTTAAAAAATATTTTTGTCTCATTCATCATATCAACTCGTATACGTCCCCACCGAGGGGCTCGAGCCTACCCTAAATTAGGGCAATCGGGCCGACGATTTAGTTTCATTAATTTTCCAAATTTTACGATGTTCCGATCAGCAATACTGGAGTTAAAGTCGAACAAATATTCATTTTACATGCATACATTCAAACGTCGGATTTTTCTAGTAGACTCGGAGAACTTTGCTCGTTCGTTCAAAAATGGAGTCTCTTAATCAAACAATTTTTTAGATATGTCTTGCATGCAAGTAAAACATGCATATAAAATAGTTTTTTTTGTGTTTTTTTTTAATGAAGTAGGTACTAATTATATAAAAACAAAATTATTTTTATCAGATGTTCCATTTGGTGCTTTACAACAGCTGCAAGGTACAACTATAGTTCGTTCCGTTCCTAAGATCAAGCATACATATTATATACTAGCTGTGACCACGTGGAGGTTTTGAATTTTCCCACGGGAACTCTGGAATTTTCCGGGATAAAAAGTATCATATATGTTAACCGGGGCTATAAAGACCGCCATACAAAATTTCGTCAAAATCGGCCTGCTAGTTTTTGCGTGATGCGCGAACAAACAGACAGATAGACAGAAAGACAGACAAAATTCTAAAAGTTGTTGTTTTGGCCTCTATATCGTTAGTTATCTCCACCAAAGTTATTATTTTCCAAAAATATTTCATGTACAGACGCGGTCCCCCTACAGTTTTATTATATATATAAATATATATATATATAAATTGGAACTTATCTTTTATAATTAGCAGAGGTATTTTAATAATGGATAACTCAGCACCTTTCGCCATGTACGCTGGTAAGTGTCTGACTACATTAATTAAACTGCTAAGTAATTACCATTTAATTTAAGGTGAACTTCGCATGTAATTACAGAGTAAGAATCTAAGGTAAAGCTTTAACCTAGCCTAACTTTTTAATCGTTATTAGTAAAACGAAACGTAGGTACTTGTAGAAGTTCGTTAAGGCGAGGTATTTGTAAAACAGTTGTCTCTGTTTTTCAAGCGACTTCCAAAAAGGAGGAGGTCCTCAATTCGTCTGTATGTTTTTTTTTATGTTTGTTACCTCATAACTTTTTGCTGGGTGAACTGATTTTTACAATTACAATTTTTTTATTTTAAAGCTAGTGCTTTCCGTGTGGTCCCATATAAATTTTTATCAAAATCGGTATAGTACTTTATTAGAAAATTGACAAAAACCAAAAATAATAATGCAAAAATGTACTAAGTTGTGGCGATGGAAGTCGATTTTTAACGTGTTTAGCGTTTTCAATTATTCCTTTACGTGTAAAGAGTAAAGAAAATAACCGTACTTTTGCACTTTTACGTTTTACGTTATTATTTCTCTT
Source organism: Coleophora flavipennella (assembly GCA_947284805.1). Lineage (NCBI taxonomy): Eukaryota > Metazoa > Arthropoda > Insecta > Lepidoptera > Coleophoridae > Coleophora > Coleophora flavipennella. Next base: position 6,290,768 of record OX369266.1, read on the forward strand.
AAGACTTCAATTTAAAAACTAAAATTTAGCAGATTCTCTATAGTACTTAAAAAGAAATATCTTCATTTAAAAACTATGTGCAAATTTAGAAATTTTATTAATAAGCAATTCGTTTTAGACGTTTTAGACCTGTTTTTGGGATTATTTATGATTGAGTAAAGTACACACTATCGTGTAACATATTAGCACATTCCTCAGAAAATATCTTTAAGTATGTCCAACATTATTTGCAAGACCGATATTTAGTCGTAATTATCTAAAAACTTTGATCTAGCAAAAGGGTTCCTCCGCTTCTCCACCGGTGCCTCGCCTTAAGAACTCCAGCCTTCAGCCTCCCCACTGCTGGAGCACGGGTGTCTCTTCCCAAACTTGTAAAGGTAAGCTCGATTACTTACGGAAACATTATTTTTGATGAACGGTCCACATGTCCTTATCTGTGGTAATTACTAATGAAGGTACTTACTTAAGTTCTCATGTAAAACTTTGGCTACCTCGTAAAAATTTTGATTCTTGATTCACGTTTGATGTTCCTACGTTATGTGAATTATACAGGATGTAACAAAATTTGTGTGTAAGCTTCTACTTATTGTCATCACATCAGCTCATATACGTCCCCACTGAGGGCGATATAACCTGAATTAGGGCGATCGGGCCTTAGTCGACCACGCAGGCCCAGTGCGGGTTGATCGACTTCACACACAAACTGCGAGTTTCTTCACCAAAATCAAAAACTCCAATAGAGGGTAGAAAATGAAACAAAGCACTTTTAGTATAAATCAGATTGCTTTAATTTATTTTAATTTTATACAAATCGAGTACTACTTACGATAATCAATTTATTAACGAATAAACATTTACCCGTCACTTTTTTATTTTATTTTTTTTACAAATTTACCATTTTACATTTTATATCATGTTGTCTATTATAAAAACCTCCATAGGGGCTTCCCATTAAAAACTTACATTACACTCGGTTGTAATTTTAATTCAACTTACTGCAGTCGTATTTATTTAATAACTTTAATATAATTTATTTAATTATTTCACTATGGTTTAAGATACAGGAACACAATATGGATTTTTTATAAGCTAAATAAAGACTATTACAATGATAGGCATATGCAAAGTATTAATTAAGTTAGTGGATTTTGTCTACGATGTATCTATGAATGTACAATCGACAGCACGTCAGTGATAACACTACCAGTATAAGCTGAACCGGAGCTCCGCTGTGAAAACAAGAAACCAGAGAACAGTATTATCACTGACGCGAAGCCGACTGAACCTAGCTGTTAGGAATCTATCTTCATTAAATATCAAAATTTTAATTAGTGGGTTAGGTTGGTGCAGTGTGCCTTGTGTTGTGCACCAACATAATAGGCATAATGAGTGAATTTGGTTATTGAACTTAACATGTATGTGCACTGATCGTAAAATTATGTTGCGATTTTATGTGAACGGGAAATTCGCTCACAAATTCACGTCTATGATCAATATTCAATGGCACACCACTGAATATTAAACTTTGTTATAAAATTGCAAAACACACATATGACACACATGCCAATGAGTTTCAGCTCACAATTTCACGACTATAATCAATATTCAATGGCACACCATTGAATATTAATACTTGTCATAAAATTGCAAGACAAAGTTATGGCACACATAGCAAAGAGTTCCCAGCTAAGAAACAACAAAAATATCAGGTACAATCAGGTGTAAAAATGCATACCCACCCATTCTAAGTTTAGTGTGATATTTCATGTACTTAAGTGTAAAACTTAATAAATATTAGGCTCTGTTCAGGGATAAGAAGTAGGGTTTCTAAACTCATGACAAGAATGCGACAAGTAAAAAAATAACACAGGTCTTTAACGACAAACTTACGATAAAAAGTGGATCTAAAATATAAAACAGACTATCGAATGTAAGTTTGTCGATATAGTCTGCCAATGCTTGAAGAGCATTTCAAAACGATAAAAAGTGGATCTAAAATATAAAACAGACTATCGAATATAAGTTTGTTGTTATAGTCTTCCAATGCTTGAAGAGCATTATGAAACGATAAAATGTGGATCTTAAATATAAAAAAGACTATCGATTGTAAGTTCGTCGTTATAGTCTGCTAATGCTTGAAGAGCATTATAAAACGATAAAATGTGGATCTTAAATATAAAAAAGACTATCGAATGTAAGTTTGTCGTTATAGTCTGACAATGCTTGAAGAGCATTTCAAAACGATAAAATGTGGATCTTAAATATAAAACAGATTATCGAATGTAAGTTCGTCGTTATAGTCTGCTAATGCTTGAAGAGCATTATAAAACGATAAACAGAGGATCTAAAATATAAAACAGACTATCGAATGTAAGTTTGTCGTTATAGTTTGCCAATACTTGAAGAGCATTATAAAACGATTAAAAATAGATCTAAAATATAAAACAGACTATCGAATGTAAGCTTGTCGTTATAGTCTGTCAATGCTTAAATAGCATTATAAAACGATATAAAGTATATGTAAAATATAAAACAGACTATTGAATGTAAGTTTGTCGTTATAGTCTGCCCGGCCTCGCTTTTGACATTAACTGGCCGTCTCTTACCACAAAACTCTGTGTACACCACCACTTACGTGGGATTAGTCCCTACCCCTCCAGTATAGATTTTAGGAAGTTTAACTTTTGGGAAGTGGTCGTTTGCGATTTTAATTCAGGTAGTTAGCGTATTTGGTCGATTGCGATTTCAATTCAGGTCGGCAAGTTGCACGTCAGGCAAGTTGCGAATTTGAACTATGGTCCTTTGCCTGTTCGGTGATTTGCGTTTCTTGCAGTATGTATCGAAACGGTGCGTGCGGCGATAAGCGTTGCCCGTCACACAGATTGCGATATATAGACGACAGAGTCGCTATTGCAATATGATCATCACATCAGCTCATATATACGTCCCCACCGAGGGGCTCGAGCTTACCCTGAATTAGGGCGATTGCAATATGGACTCATAATATTTATCAACTCTCCCTGAATAAATTATGAATGTGGTATAAATAGTGTTTTCATATAATTAATTATAATTTGGTAGTTAACTGCATTAGAAACAAATTGTAAATTATAGTTTTCTTTGCTGTAATTAAAAAAAACCTTCATCTTCTCGATAAGTCTTTAAATTTATCAAATCATAAAATTTAAATACATGGATTAGTTTTTAAAAAACACAACCACTCCGGGAGTGCCAACAGAAGTGAAAACTTTTAACAGTTTTATAAGTTTTGACCCTCCGAATGTTCCTAGTACGGTGTCGATTACCTTATATTAAAGTGTCGCGAGTTCAATAGTTTTTCCCATCTCAATTTTTTTATAACTTTTGACTTTCCGAGAGTTCCTGGTACGATGTCGATTACGTTACATTACAGTGTCGCGAGTTCAATGGTTTTTTCCCATCTCAAAAATGCCCAACGCGCCTAAAGAAATTTTCACTTCAAAAAAGGTGATGTTACGCCTGGCTATTTCTACAATCTAGAACTAAATGTATTTTTGACAGATGATAAAAAGAAAATCAACTACTCTTATGTCAACAACCCATTTGCAGTTTAAAAAGAACCTGTTAAAAATCACTGATATCCAGCGACAATTTTATTTTTACATTTAATTATGTAGTTTTAGGTTATTTTAATACAAATGTTATGGCTGTTTATGAACTATGTAAAGATGCAACTTGAAGGGTATAAATCTGATGTTTAACACATTTTTCTAGTAAGATGGCAACGCGCTGAGATTTTATTTACAATTGAATCTAGAGAGCGGCAGAGAGTGTCCATACTGTATGCTTGTACTAATATATATGTCGCAGGCATACTGTATAATTCGTCATTATACATACGTTCGGGAAAATGTCAGGCAAATTATATAATGGCTAGGGCGGGGAGTTAAGCCAAGCAATCCTGACCGAACCTAACATCGCTCATTTACAATCTGCCGTACGGCATTTTGACAATTTGCCTGACTCAGCACCGACCGTTTATATACGGACGAATTAATACAATTTTCCTGGCTCGGCATTTTACAATCTGCGTACAGATTTTTACATTTTGCCTAGCCGTTTACATACGTACGAATTATTACAAATTTTCTGAATCTTCGTACAGTATTTTACATTTTGCCTGATCGCTTACATATGGACGATACTGTGATTGTGGTTCAAAATTGGGTATGTAATGCACTTTTACACGCTAGTGTACCTAAATACTTGTTTTAAGTACCTTTGCTGCCTATGTTTGTTTAGCGTGAAACAGCGTTTTTTCCGTTTCACGAAAAATGCAACATCCATATCTTTGCTGTGTCGCGATCGCCTTCTCATTCGATTGTATTCAATAACTATCAGGATAGAAAACTACATAGGGTCCTTCTATAATAGTTGAAAAAAAATGTTACTGGGACTTTTATGGACCTTAAGGGCCAATACTAATTTCGTAAAATAAAATTTGGATTCTCTCATGAGCGAGCGTTTCTCCAACACTTCTCCTTAGTACCCTGGATGGCGATACGGTTGAGTTACTAATTACTATGGAGAGCATAGATACACTATTCCTGCTTAACAAACTTTTTACTAGTTATGAACCGCCATCTATTGGATTTCGACGGAACTTTTTTTATAAGAAAAACGTAAATTGATCAATGATGATCTGAATAAATTTTAAATCGAAAAAAATACATATGTCATAACAATAAATCCGTTGAAGAAAGTTGGTCAATTTCATGAATAAATGACCCAGTTTTTTTTTTCAGCTATTTCAGCAGGGCCTCATAAAGTCATAAAGAGCTTTGTTATTTAAGTGCAAAAGAGAAAGACTATGGAAAGTAAACATGATGTGTGTAGAGTGGAGATGCAGAATACACACCAGGTGTAATGTCGTAGTTTGAAAATGTACCCTACGAAGCGAGTTGTAAAGCTTGAAATCGTTTACAAAACGTACAAAATACGAGTACGTAGCTTGATTTTAACCAGAATATGCCTGCTACTCTTTAAATACACCATTTGTAAACATTTGGCATTATCTCACTTGATGGTAAGTGACGATGATGCCGAAGTTGGAAGCGGTCTAACCAAGATTCCCCAACGAAATGGATAACTGACTGTCTTATCTTCAAGCTAAAACACATATATTGATGTTTGGCGACAAGACTTAGATAAGATGGTTACTTACGATTTCTAGTATTATATGTACCTGGCTGGTTATAATATAATAATTGGAAACGCTAAACACGTTAGAAAACCGACTTCCATCAAGACACATTAGTTTAATGGTTTTTGTAAATTTTCTAAAAAAGTACAACACCGATTTTGATTTAAAATTGATGTGGGACCAACCTTGCAGCATACCCTATCGAATAAATCAAAAGAGTCGTGAAAATCGGCTCATAATCTGCAAAGATATCGCTTAACAAACACACAAAAAAACATACTCAAAAAAAAACAACTAAAAACTCCTCCTTTTTGGCAGTCGGTTGAAAATTGAAAAGGAGAACATTTGTATAAAAGCAAAAAGTAAAAATTTCAGCCATTTTCAATTGTTTTTTCTATCTACAAAAATTTTTGAAAGTAACGAAGCAATTCCCTACATTTTGTTTTAAAAATACAACAAAATGCAACAAAAGCCGCAAATTAAATTTGTTCTGATTAAGGACCTAATGCAGTATCAATCAGTAGCATAAGCTTGGTTCAAGCGTGAAAATTTTAACGCTCTAGATACGGTTCAAATGTATGAATTATCATACAAAATACGAAGATACTTTTTCCTCGACCTAAGTACAGTGCATATATTTTATGATAATGGCGCATTCTGATTAAAATCATTAGACAAATGAACAGAAGTAAAAATTTTCTAAATTATATCTGTTCATGCACATTGCTTGTAAAAAAATTATAAGCTCGTGCTCCAGTTAAAACGGAAAAGTGTGTAGAGTTTTCTAAATGTAATTTATTAAAAAATATATAGGGATTATTTACTTATTTTTAATATACAGTTAGAAGATAGTTAAAATTATTGTGCTGTAAAATATTAAATATAAAAAAATACGTCCTTGTGAGTTAAAATAATTATATTATCCTATTTATTCAATTAAGGTTATTTGTATAAAGAGCTCAATGAATGGGATTGATTGTTTTCCAGGAAAAAATCAAAGATATTTTTAGCCAAAAAAAATTGTGAGTACCTATTTAAAAGAAGTTTATAGACTTTTTTGTATTTGATTTCTGATGATAGCAAGAATGAAAAAAAATAAAATCAGTTTTAATATCTATTCTACCCTTCAACTCTGGTAACAACTCATTTAACTTGTGATCATAAAAACACATAATAATAAACAAAGTTAGTTTTCTTAATTGCATTTTAGAGTAGGTACTTATAGAACCAAATGAGTTTTAAAATTTAAAATGTAATTTTAAAAAAGTACTTATCTTAAAAGATTTGACTGAGTTTAATGTTTTCATATGTATATAAGGATAATTTAGTTGCCTTAGTTTATAAACTGCCCGGGTGGATTAAAACGACTTACAAACCCGTGAGTATCGCATTAAGTGCCTTACACACAATATTTCTATGTCTGTCAAAATTAAATAAATTTCGAAAAACCTAAAAGCTTTTAGGTACAAGCTTTTATTTAAATAGAGTTTTTATGCTCAAAAGCCGAAAGCTCAAATGAATATAAATACACGGTTCCAAATTCAAAAAAGGTTGCATTTTCTACGATTTTTAATCCTTGTAAATTGTGATTAGCATTGATAAATAAATAATGACTGTATCTAATATTTTTTCCTGGCCAAAATCAATTGTCAATAAAAAACGGATTTTATTTTATTAGGTCATAATGTAAAAAAAACGAGCAGACGGGCAGTAGTATTTGCTTGTAGTATCATGTAGGTAGCAAATTTTTTTTTTATAAAAAAAAATATTTTATATATGGAAATTTTAAAATACCTGTTTCACAATTTAAAGCATCCGGTAAATCTTGTGCAGTGTGCCGATTTTAAAATGTTTGTATGACGTAAAAAATTCTCAAAATATAGATATACTCGATAAAATTAAATGAAATGCTATTGAAAACCTGTCGTTTACAAACATACAAACAATTTTTTGTATGGTGAAAAATGTCAATGATATTTTGGTATTGGTAGCAACAGCGTCGTTATAAAACACAAATACTTAAATCGAATTTACTATTATTTAAAAAAGCAATAGTATGGTAAGAGACAGAAGTGGCAGAAAGGAGTTTACGCTTCGGAAGGAATTAACGCCTCTTCTAGGCATTTGCATCATTAAATTATTTAGCTTGATCACTTTTGTATCCGCGGTCGCACATGAGTATAGTATAAAAACATAAAAGTGTTCACTGATTGCTCGTCATAAGTTTGTTTATAAAAAGCATATTTCTAACATTCTGTATAAGACGTTCACAAACTGAAAAAAATATACGTTAACGTAATTGTAAACCAAGCTCCGCAAGTGATGAACTAAAAGTGAGGCTATTTTATAAGGCCATATTAGGCATCTGTCAGTCTTAGCTCCTTAAAGAGGTGACCTGCATAAAATTATCGATTAAATTGAATATGAATCGATATGGTTTTCAAACATCCGTGAATCAAATGCAATTATTGTGAAAAAAACTTTAATTTTTTGTAAAAATAATTATTGGCTTGGTACGGTTTTTTTTTCATTTATTTATTTAAAACCATAGGTACAGTGTTAAACACATGGTTACGTCATCCCATCCTAATTACACTAAAGTTCAGTTCAGACAGTATCACCACAGAGAAAAAAAAGTGTTACATTGGAATCCCTTCATTTTATCTTCTTGCTAGTTTTTTTTCTTTTTATAGTATAGCGGCCGCCTTTGCAAGGTTAATTTATTGAAGTATCAATTGGGGTCTTTTAAAATGTAATCATTTTAGCTCGTTTATCCGGTAATTAGGTACCTATGAATAGATACAGGTATAGGGATGTTGTATTGTCGGTAAAGTTATAAAAGTTTCTGTTAGATTACTCAAACGACGCCAATGCTACTTCTACCATTGCAATGATTAACACGCTAACAGTCCAGTGTACCGATTTTGGTACACGGGCAGCAGTTCCGCAGAGTTCGTGTACCCTATGAGGTACATAATATGGACATGTGGTGTGTTTCAGAATACTTGTATGGGGACTGTTAACGTGTTCAAATACATATTTGTACATATAGCGTGTATAGTATCAAGAATATTCAGTGAGCTAAAATGCTTTAAAAGCGTATAAAAGTGTGGTGCAGCAGAATAAGATGAGATGGCTGTAAAATGTATCAGTTCATTTTGTACGTTTAGTTCGACCCGGTCCCAAGCAGGTGTTTTGTTACTTTTGTTTTTAAATGTAGATTTTTTTTCTACTCCATTTTTAATTACTGTTTTTATTCGCACGCCGGATCGCTGCTGCCCGCTGAATAAATAGTGTCACAACCTCTTTTATTTTTAAACAAAATTATTATTATTTCTCAAATTGGCTGAAGTGCGCTAGCGACAGCAGCGGTCCGTCGTCTACCAAAATTACCGTAAGTTACATTACAATAACAAGGGCCCCTAATTCGTTTTTTAATTATGTTTTTTTACAATAAAAATTTCAACGTTATCGGTCATTTATACCCCTATGACCCAACTTAGTTTAATATTTATAAACACTACATTTTGGCACTAACAAACCTTATTAAAATTTATTTAATTAATTTCACATTTTCACTTTTTCTCTTCGAAATCATATCTTCAAAATAAGAACACGTAATAAAATCTTAATATAAATAAATGTTGTAACATACGTATACATAAAAGTCAAATCTTATTATTATAACATGCTTAAATATAATCTGAGACAAAGTTTAAAACTTTGTAGATTTAAATAATAGGTCAGCACCTCACATGAACTTAAAATATTAAAGCTAAACATAAATCAAGAATTTTTTTACATCTTTCTTCGCAACTGTACTCTAGCTTCGGTTTAACTGAACCGCACAAGTCCACATTCATCAACGTATAGCATTTTCTAAAAATCCCCTTTTTACTTTACGCATATCGCTCAATCTCACATCACTTATATTCCTTATTCCTATTTATTCATAAATCGAAAATACTTGCTTCGCTCGAGGTTCTTAGAAAACGATACACTCAGAATTTCATCAATATGGTAGATACAATCGCGCACAAAATGTTTCGATGATAAATAAAAAAACTCACATCCAAAATTTTATTAAATAGAAAGAACACACTGTTACTATCTAATTTTTATTAAGTAGTTATTAATTTAGTATTAAATTTATTACATCTGAGCTTTTTAAACAACGTTAATTACGACATAGGTTCGCAAGGACTTTTCATGTGACATTGTGCAAGATTTTTCATTAAGTAACTCTTATAATTGTAAAAAGAATAGTTTTCTAACCTTTTTTGTCCACGACAGCACGTATACGTCAAGCAAGACTATAGCGTAATAGCTTTAATATTAAAGAATCATCTACGCTTTGACACAAAAGTGAAAAGTTTATTTATTTACAGCGTGGAAAGATTCTAAGAATAACTGTCTAAGGAAACTGGATATTACTTAAAGGTAATTCTTATTTCTAAGGTCATAAAACTGTTGTCTTTTTTTTTAAAGAACTGAGTTGTCCTGCATAATATTTCCAATGAAAAATCTTGCAAAGCCTAAGTAGCCTAATATGATAAAAGGACACGACACTTACTAGGCTATCCACGACATCTATAAGAGCGAAATTGAGGAATGGACATAGATAAAGATGTGATTTAAATGTATTTCTAATAATAACTATTTTAAGAAATTAGATCAAACAAAAGTGGAAGAACACTTGAACGTTAACTAGCCTCCACTAAATTTACTTGATGCGAATATTCCCGTAAATTTCATTTCATTACTGAAAAATGTCTTCAAATTCCTAACGCCTTATAAAGTAGTTTTAAGGCCAATAAGAAATGAATAATATCAGTTAAAATATATATAGGCGTAAATAAAACTGATCAAGGTTATTGTGATTTGTAATGAGTACACAACAACTTTTTCATTCGAATAAGGTAACCATTACATGGATTTTTATACCCATTTGACTGTCTTTCTCTTTTTGTTTGATCTAAAGTTAAGTATACAATAATTATAGTGACTAAAGTTCTACGGGAACTACGCGATCTATGAGAAAACTGTAGATTTTTAGTACGAATTTGTGTGGTTGTTTTTTTTTTCGTTTTCTTGTCAAAGTTATTTTTATATTAGTCAATATTCTAGCAGTCCCTTGCGCATTTGTATTGGCATTTTTATGTAGTATAATTACATGTACTCAAATTCATACTTAAGGCAGTTTACGCCCTTAATGCAATTCGAATCCGATGTACTTTGTTCAAAATAACCATTTCAAAATTCTATTATATTTAATTGATATAATTTTAATTCAGCATTTCCTAAAAATTATAAATTACAAGTATACACTCTATTTGAATAACAAAGATAATTTTTAAATACAGTTATATTTGTCGTTTAGTAATATTGCAGGGTTTATAAGCTTACTGATTTCATTTCAATTTAACATGTTTAGTCTAGTTTATCGTATGTGGTACACGGGGAGCAGTTCCGTCGAGTTCGTGTACTCTATGAGGCACACGAGCCCTGTGTTACACTACGGGCTCACACATATGGACTTATGGCGTGTTTCAGAACACTTACTGTTTACCAATTTGTATTTAATATGTGTATTTCTTTGGATTTGAATCAAAGGAGCAAAATAATGGCTAAACCTATTGGTTTTTTTATTCTCACTACTGTACAAAAGTGTTAATTTTTGTTTCAATTCCGCTACTGTACTTAGACAATTCCTTCTTACAAGTTACAAACAAGATTTTCTTCATATTTGTTTAATTTATTAGTTTTAACCAGTTCTCAAGTAAATCGGAAACGAAACGATTGATCAAAGTTCATATAACTATTATGTTATGTACATTTTAGCTAAAGTCTTAAGGTTAAAACATCGTTTGTGTTCCCTCATTTACCTATGCAATGATGATACAAATTATTTCACGTAGCAACTTTTCCATAATATAAACTGATTTTTGGAAGTATTAATCTATGCACTCATTTTTTTTTATGGCATACTTAACACGTTAACAGTCCAGTGTACCGTATGTGGTACACGGGAAGCGGTTCTGCCAAGTTTGTGTACCCTATGAGGCACACGAGCCCTTACTTACTTTACGGGCTCATACATTTTAATTATGGATATATGGCGTGTTTCGGAACAGTTGTATTGGGACTGTAAACGTGTTAAAGTTATCCGAAAGTCTTAGAATAAAATCATTCCTACATACTTTTGGAATTTGATTCTTAAACTTTTGTTACCTCCAATTTAACCCAAAAAATAAATTTCAAATAAAAAATGCAGATTTTTTAAGCTATACTAAAAAACGAAAATAATTTTCAGTTCCTTTATCGGAACCCCATTTTAAATTACCTTTATGTAATCCGTTTTAATTAATAAGTAAATCCTACTTATAATAAAATTGTTTAACAAATTATAATAAGTAATTGTCAACATTATTTTATCTGTATAACATTCTATTAAACATCACAATTGTTTTACAATATGATGGACTTATATACTCTATGTAACGGCGCAGTACCTTGTATGAGTGCTTGCACGAGAATCATAACTTATTATAAATTTAAATTGAAAAATGAATAAAAACACAACTGCCGGCTTGAAGACAAGATAGCCAGTTCTCCATTGCGTTGGAGAATCTTGGTAAGCTTGCTTCCATCTTCGGCATCATCTCACTTACCATCAGTTGTGATGATTCCAAGGGCTTACCAATTATGAATAAAAAAAAATAGTTTTAAATAATTTATTGCAGTTTTTTTTAAATTTGTAGTCCATTCTTGTAAGTTATTTTAAATAAAATTATTTTTTAGTTTTTTAACATTCTCGTGAAAGCACAATATTTATGTAAACACTGTTTTAAAAGGTTTATTTTTAATAAATTACTATTTCACATTTACCGTCTCCCGACTTACTTTTAACGTCGTCGTGTGCGTTTGAACCACATATTTTAGGTAGATAATTTATTATTATTTTTACAATTATTATTAGTAGTAATGTTATTATAGTTACATCGTTCGACGTTCTATTATTAGTTCTCTCGTTAGTTATGGTCCTGGCTGCGAACCTAGGACCGATTATTCTCACTGCACAATAATATGTGGGGCGGAATATAGCACCGCGACCGTCGCGATGATTGTGAAGAGAGTGAACACGAACAGGCAAAACCTGGGGGAGAAACACATGTTACAATATCGCATAAATTCTGAATTGAAGAAAAAGATAGAAAAAATCTATCAAGAAGTAGAAAAAACCTGAAATGTGCTCATTTTTTTTTATGAAACCACTTTAAAACAAACCGTTAAACATGAGATATTCATCGCGACTCATTGTAAGTTCCCTAAACTATAAAATCATCGATTGCAAAAATTATATAGTGCGCGGAATACGAAAAAGATAGTAAATAAAATCTGTGGGCATTTAGATTTGCAAATTGCGGGTCATAAATCCAAGTGACAAAAAGTGAAGAACACATTAATTGAACATGCAAATTAAATTAAATCAAATGTAAATTTTAAATGATCAAAGAATCTTAGAGAACGCTTAGATAACAATCCCCAGAATATCAAATTTTACCAAGACAAAACAAAACAGCATCACTGACCTATCAACAACCATCGCAGCAAACTTCCAGTCGCTGATCAGCTCAGCTTCTTCATCAGCCTTCTTCATCCTGGCTGTGATGAACTGGAGCTCCCGCAAGATGAGGTGCAACTCCCGGTGGTGGCCGCTTAGCCCCACGTCCTCCATAGTGGAAGGCCTCACGAACGACCGCCGGAAATCCGTCCGGAAGATGGAACACCTGGGCGAATCACTACTCCAGAATGGGTTAACTTCTCTTTTCCCCCCTAATTTTTTCACCCAGTAATGGAAACTTGACGTACTGATACTTAAAATTTAAATTTAAATTGTTTGGCAGTAATGGTGATTTATGATCGTTATGATTGAGTTATGATTATATGAATGATTACTTGCAGCATTAGTAACAAATTTAAGCGTTAACTTTTGTCGCACTTATTGTAACTTGATTAAAAAATGACAAGATACGATAGCTGCAAGTACATAATTGGTCTCTGTCTCTCAGTCACCTTGCTGTTAGCTTTTAGCTTGAACATTTCTGGAAATAGAGTTGGCCAAGCCAATAGTCTGGACTTTTGTCCATATACATGAATAATTAAGTGAAGTATGGTCTTAGCATGTAGAAAGTAACCTGAGTCCCCATCAAAAAAGATTGTCATATTTGTATCAAAATGCTAACTAACACTTTCCAGAATAATTTCCACATCTCAACAATTTTACAAAACCTTAAAAACCTTTTAGTCTCAAAGGGACAATGGCTTGATGTCTAGTAACAGAACAATTGTTGAACAACATACAAGGGAACTCACCCAGGTCCAAGATTACCCGTGGACGCTGTGCTGTTTGGCGGTGGTGGCACATGCCTGAAGTCATCGTCTATGTCTAGCACATTTGCTAGGAGTGACTTCGACGACCTGTGGTAAGATGAGAAAGGGTTATGATATCAAGTGGCGTAATCATTAGTCTATTTAAACCTAACATCTGATTCCACATGTGTATATGTCCGTAGGTGTAAATCTAAATGAATGATGCTAAGTGCAACACCAGGCAACCGCCATATATCCCTTGGATAGCACGGTTTATTGTGCCACGCGATAAGAGAAGAGATTAGTTTATTCGCTTCATACTAGGAGGCCACGGGTTCGTTTTCCGGCTGGGTCTAACTTTACAAAGTTTTAAAAGACTCGGTTTGGTTGGTTGTAGGGCATTTACTAAGCCCGCCTGGCTGGCTACTATCATTTATCATTGTCACCTAAGTCTTGCTGTTGACCATCAATGTCAATGCATTGATATGTTGGCGTAAAGATAAGATAGCCAGTTTCCCATTGCGTTGGGAAATATAGGTAAGCCTGCTTCCAACATTAGCATCATCGTTACTTACCATGAGGTAAGATGACGACAAGGCCTTATCAGTCTATATATATAAAAGAAAGTCGTGTTAGTTACACCATTTATAACTCAAGAACGGCTGCACCAATTTTCATGATTTTTGTGTTTTTGCATTTGTCTTCGTCGGGAATAGGATAATAAGTATTAAAATATGATATTCATCAATAAAAAAAAACAGTCAAAAAATAATTGGTTTTAGGGTAGGATAGGGTAGTGTAGTGTAGTTAGTGTAGGGTAGGGTGGGGTAGTGTAGTGTAGTGTAGTGTAGGGTAGGGTAGGGTAGTGTCGTGTAGTTTATGTAAGGTAGGGTAAGGTAGTGTAGGTTAGGGTATGGCAGTGTAGGGTAGGGTAGTCTAGGGTAGGGCAGTTTAGGGTAGGGTAGTATAAGGTAGGGTAGGGTAGTGTAGTGTAAGGTGCGACGAAGTTCGCCGGGACAGCTAGATGTGGATAAATAAAAAGTTTTGATCTCAAGTACCAGGCAGTAGTAGAGGGGCCAATATATTGAGCGAAGTCGACACACGATGCTATTGGTAGAACTGACTTGGTTGACCTATTGAATTAAAGAGGCTCTGTCAAATAAGGAGGTGAAATGGATTGGCAGTACAGCAATGCCAGCGCGACTCGCAATGATGGGAAAATACACTATTAGGAATTGATTATTCAAAAATAGGTACTACTTTATATTACTTTAATTAACCTCATAATATGTTGTTTCAGATAGTTTGGGATACCACCAACAAATTGGAAGCAGGTGTCAGAAAAGTGAACATACCTCTGTTTTGAGTTCTGTCTCCCGTATGCGATTGCTCAATATGATAGTCTTGCAAATGATCTTACTGGACTGTGACATGCGCATGATCCACGACCACCACTGTAGGAACACACACGATTCCACGACAGCCACTAAACTGACAAACACACTAATCTACGTTTGCTATGCTCTCGTTTCTGTAACAATAACGACCAGAAGGGTACGAGACTACTCCATTCGTATCTTTTCCGACATTCGAGAGGTTCAACTAGCCCTCTAAAGTGATTTAATCACTTCAGGGCTAATATACGAGTGTCACCAAAGACTCACAAAGGTGTGTTACCACAGCAACGTAACTCAGCAGTGGATCAAGGGACACATCAATTCGCGAGGGAACGACGAAACCAATGAATCAGCCAGGAGAGGGTCAGAACTCGTAGCTGCGGAAACGGAACTGATCGTAGACCTCCCCTCAGGCTGGTTCAGATCCACCTTGCGGCAGCGCCCAAGGTCAGAACATAACTGATATTGGACAGGACTGAAAGTCTGTTGGCAGGCTAGACAGGTACTACTCCTGACCAACCCCGGTCGGGAAGCTCCTGAAACTCAGGAGGCTATAGCTCCTTAAGGTAACAGCAGACATCACTGGCCACGGTAACTTTAACAAACATATTTTTACGAGGATTACAGATAACCCGCTGTACCGCGCGTGCATTGGGGCTGAAGAGATTGCAGAGAGGCGGCAGCATACAGGGCCGAGTATCTCGGAGAACTGAAGATACTTCCGGAAGTCTTTGACAACCTGCAGGGTCTACTGCACTTCTTGGAGGAGCTGGGCTGACAGTGATTTCGGCCTATCACACAAAATGGGCTCATCAGACGCCTGTTTGCGGAAACCAGTCCGTACTGAAATCAATAATTACACACCTCTCTTTGAGCTCTAACTCCCGCATGCGGTTGTTCATCATTATTGTCTTGCGCGTGATCTTCTTGCCGGGCCGTGACATGCGCAAGATCCAAGGCAGCCACTGTAGGAACACCGTCTTTATCTGTGAACAGAGCGAGGTGTTAGCGTCCGAAAAGGTGGACTAACTGATTTCTAGTGATTAGGAATTTGAATTAGGTAGTAAATACTTTAAAAAAAAATTCTTAGTGTTAGTAATGAAAATTAAATTTAGCATTGTCTATGAGTGCTAACAAAAAATGGTCCTAGGTTTTGCTTTTTTTCTAGATCATGATCCAAATATCAGCCAAAAGCCGTCCCCAGCTGAGCACAGGCCTTCCTCAAGGACTTCCAAAACGAACGTCCATGGGCTTCCCGCGACCATCACCAGGTTTTCTGTCTATTAAGTGAGAGGTCTGCAAACGTCCGGTGCACGGTTTTTACTTGACAACTTTACTACTGCAACGGCCGTCAGTTCTATGAGCTATGTGCCTCATCCACTGCAACTTGAGTTTCGCGATTCTGTGAGCTATATGGCGGTGACTATAGTTCTCATACGGATCTCGTCATTTCAGATTCGATCACGTAAGGAAACTCCAAGCATAGCTCTACCCATAGTGAGTGACCATGTTTTAGTTATCTTTTTCTTAATTAAATAAAAAAAAAAGTTTTTTTCCAAAAAGACATAAAAGCGATAAGTGATGCTGTCTTTGCTTATAGAAAAAAAGAACTTTTTTTTTTTCAAGGAAGTTTTTTTTTCAAGAAGGCTAGCTTAGAATATTGGTGTCATCACCAAGGACGTTGTAATAATAGCCGGACCCCCTATCGAGAACAAGCGACTGAAGTACCCCTATTCCACCCACTCGCTCGTAAGTACGAGCCCGCACGCACACACTCATACTATATTAAACCCATGGGCCGTCATTACGCAGCGAACCTTTCGCAAAAGAACACATGTACGTAACGTGAAATAATATTTATTAAGCCGACTTGCGTATTGAAACGCTGTAAAAATAGATTCGAGCGTGAGAATAAACATCAGGGGATCACATTCCATACGTTAGATTATAATTTTTTTACTTATTTTCCTATATTTAACGCGTTAAAATTTGTAAACATTGGAACAAAAAACCCCAACCAAACAACTAGTGTTGCCACTAATTTCAGAAAAAAATTACCTGAAATTGTGGGAGATCGAGTTTAATGTGTCTTATCTAATGAAGTTGGGCATTTATTACCAGTTAATTATTTACTTTAAATTCCTTCGTGTATCAAAGTATGTCCACTCGAAAGAAGTTGGAATGTTCGTGTCCTCGAAATGTCAACCAATCAAAGGATGTGTACTCTAAAATGTATGATTCTGTTGGTTTTCAGAGTTCCTCACTAGAACAAAATGGAACCGTTATAACATTACTTATACGTCCATCCATCCCCTGCGTCTGTCTGTCACGCCCATTTTTAGGGTTCCATAGTAAAACAAGGAACTTTCACCATGTCCGTCTGTCTGTCAGTCCGTCAGTATGTCACAGGCGTTTTACTCCAACACTGTTATAATATAAATAGCAAAAGACCCACTCAATAATTATTGACTGGCTGACCAAATCGTATCCGTTGTCAGAATTGAATAAAAGTTGCCGCCATTTCGAACTTCGTGGTTACAGAAATGATTGCTTTCAAAATCGATATCTGAAGGCCCTTGAGGTATCTGATCTCGAATCCGTGAAAAGTATTGAAAAGGTGGCCGCCATTTTGAACTTTTCGATAATGGATCGATTTCTTTGAGAATCGATATCTGATAGTTTTTGGGGTCTCTTATCTCAAATTTTAACTTTGTGCTTACGGAACCGATTGCTTTTAAAATCGATATCTGTAAGCCCTTGAAGTCTCTGATCTCGAATCCGTTGACCGAATTGAAAAAAAATGCCACCATTTTGAACTTTTCGATAATGGATCGATTTCTCTGAAATTCGATATCTGACGGTTTTTGGGGTCTCTGATCTCAAATCCGTGTTCAGAATTGAAAAAAGTGGCTGCCATTCTGAACTTTTTGGTTACTGGACTGATTGCTTTCAAAATCAATATCTGAAGGTCCTTGAGATCTATGATTTCGAAACCAATGTCTCAATTTAAAAAGTGACTGCCATTTTGATCTTTTTAGTTATTGAAACAATTGCTTTCAAAACTGATATGAGTACTCAGTTTCGTTATTAATTAAACGTACATATGAAATCGTAATTGGATAACACATTTTCGGATGGATGTAGCTGCCTTATCCGTTACGCCACTGACGAGTTACAGCTATGTACTTTGTCTTCAGCTCACGGGGACAATCAATGATACATGATCACTAACAATACTATCGATGTCAGCGTAGGGGGATGAGAATATCACATCTTTACGTGAGTAATAATAGATCATCTTTGTTTACAAATAGTATAGATAAAATGGGGAAATTTATATTAAAAGGGCAACCCTCTATTCATTCATGCATTCTTAGGCCGCCGCCATTACTATACTTCAGCTGATTCTTAAACGATAATCCCTCCGTCTTTTTTTCTTCCTCTGAGGTCATCACAATAATAAAAACTATTTTGATACTTTTTCTGGTAAGTATACAATCATACTTATTTTTAACCGACTTCAAAGAATTAGGAGATTCTCAATTCGACAGTGTTTTTTTTTTTGTATTTTGTTAAGCGATTTCTTTCTCCGCCGTATGTGAAGTTGTGAACCGATTTTAATAATTCTTTTTTTATTGTGGTTCCATACAAATTATCATAAAATCTGGTTGATAAATAGGCTATTTTACCGTATAAAAATTATATAAAAAAAAAAGATAAATGGCATATATTCTAGAATAGCAAAAACACTTGCTCATTTAAAACATTAAACAATTTTAATTTTATATTTATTAAAAACAACAAATTAGTTCGTTAAAGACCTTGGCATTTAAGACGTCACTATGTCAGCGACGCGAATAGTTGCAGAACAAACTTTCGTTTTTGACAATTGATAAAAAGTTACTTAAATGACTGGTAGTAAAATACCCGTATTATGTTTATCTTTTTTTTTACTTATTATTCAATAATTACTTACCCATTGAGGCATTTCATGTATATCCGCTGTGCGATGGTGGTAGTTAAGCACCACCACCGTTAACACCACAGAAGATGCCACCATGAACATGATGCAGTTGAAATACGTCCCTGTCACACAGAAATTAAGGTTGATTTAAGCATAGCATTGGATAGGTAAAAAAAATATTTGAATGAAATTTTTCTTTTTTAATTCGAGTTTACTTTGATAAATATTTAAGACTTTATAAAACAGTTGTCAAAAATCTATATAATTGTATTAATTTAGTTAACTTCTATGGAGGTTAGGTGAATAAAAAAAAATAGTTTACTAAAGGAGAAAATTAAGTACTTTTGATATCTTATTTTTTTAGTTTTAAAATTTAATGAAACAAATATTTACAATTTATTTAAATATTTCTATGGAAACAAACATCAAAAGCGATATACATGCATTTTAATTAATGTATTTTAATCATGCTAATACATCAATAGAGGGTGTTTTAAATAGCTTGCAGCTAAACAACTATCTCCAAGAAACCCAAGTGATACTACGGAATTCGCAAATATTTTTTTTATCACACCTATTGAAAAACGATGATTGGTTTTGTCAATAAGTGCATACAAAATTGTACTTTACTCCCTGTAGTTTGTTTGTTTGTTTCTCTCTTCTGATTGGTCCGCGTACTTGAAAGTTGAATGTAAAATAAAATGCAAATATCACAAACTAACAATAAATTGTGACAAACTCACTTTGGTTGATTAATTGGACATTGGTGAGCAAGGAGTTCGTATTAATTTGATGGTTAGTAAGTGTAGTTTACCAAAGAGGTCGAAAGCATAGTGTACGAAGAAGTTACTAGTCGGTTAGGTTTTGGCGGCAATGCGCGCCGGAAAAAACAAGGGACATGTGCATTCACCTTTTTGAAGTGAAAACTTCTTTAGCGGCGTTGTGCACTTTTTTGTAATGGGTAAAAAATGTTAAACTCGCGTCAGGACACGTGATCTGATCAAAAATTCGTAAGACGGATGGAGATTAGACAGCCGGAAGTTATGGATGAAAGTTGATTTTTCTGAGATATAAACTTTTTAATGTAATATAAATTGTCATGTTTGTGTACGATAGCACAATAAATAAATATTCTATTCTACCACATAAATGATAGTACTTTTATACTGATAATCAAAGCAATTAGTGCAAAATTATTCCCTAACCATTCCAAAATATCAAAAATGCACAACGTTAATATTCAAGTTTTCACTTCTGCCGGCACTCCCGGAGTGCAACCCGTCCTTTTTTTTTTTCTTTCTCTCTTAGGTTGTGATGAAAAATTGTGTGTGTCACTCGGGGCCAAAACATTTTACTCTCGGGTGACGTATATTAATTTCTTCGCTAAGCTCAGAATTAAAACTAACGCCTTCGGAACAAAATTGTTTTGTCTCCTGGTTAAGTCAAATAATTATTTTTTTATTTTTTCATACGAACGGATCAACTCCATCGGCCAACTTTATATGGAGATGAAAACTTTTTGATGTGTAACATCTTTGCTCTCGCTTTCCTGCAATTTGTGGGAGTGATTTCGTGAAATGGGACGGAAATGTGTAACATGTAACAGGAAGTCGCGAAAGCGCGCGCTATTCGATCTGACCAAGTGCGGGTCGGACTCGCGCACAGCAATTTGTGGGAGTGATTTCGTGAAATGGGACGGAAACGTGTAACAGGAAATGCGAACGTTTTTTAATTCTCGAAAACTAAGGTTGTCATAGCCATGCCACCTAGTGTGATGGCAAAGGCAAAGATGACATACTACTATTCGAAGGTTCGGCCCGTGAATGTACGACCCGATAATTAATTAATTTCATAAGTATTTTGTCACATGTTACACATCATATGCGAGTACTGTAGGTCTCGTATTTTTTCTTATTCCGTATGAAGTTTCTTGGAGAAGGTTATTTTGTTTCATCAGTAGGGCCTTCTCTAAATGACTTTAACGCTAGCAAAACATAACTATTTATGAACACCGCGCGAACTATTCAGTAAACAGATTTTGTTTTTCGTGTTTTTATTCCGGTGAATAGATACTAAAGCAAGCATTCTCTCTCTTTTAACGTGTGGCACAATTAAACATGCTATCCAAAGGATATGCGGCGTTTGCCTTGTCAACCACTAAGCATCACCCGCGGTCACATGTAGGGCGTTTTGATCTACAACGTGACCTTCATAC
Organism: Coleophora flavipennella; assembly: GCA_947284805.1. Taxonomy (NCBI): domain Eukaryota; kingdom Metazoa; phylum Arthropoda; class Insecta; order Lepidoptera; family Coleophoridae; genus Coleophora; species Coleophora flavipennella. The sequence continues at coordinate 6,311,899 of OX369266.1, forward strand.
ACATCTTGGAATCAGATAGGTATGCAAGTTTCTTTACGATGTTTTTCCTTCAGCATTTAAGTAATCGGTAAATAAATGTAGGTAAGTATCTAAAAATGAATAGGTGTATTGACCATCTGGATTCGAACACGGGACGTCTGGTTAGGAAGACCGAGTCGTTACCGTTAAGTCACCGACGCTTTATGAGCTGAAGCAATTTAAACAAGCCCATTTCAAGAAACATAAAATCATTTTGGTACAAGCTTTTATTTCAAAATAATTGTAATTATTTCGTATTCTGCGGGAAGCCACTGGATGCGGGCAGCGCAGGACTGGTTGTCTTGGAAATCCTTGGGGGAGGCCTTTGTCCAGCAGTGGACGTTTTTCGGTTGATATGATGATGATTATTATTATTCTTAGCAAACCCTTTTATTTCATACCTTTATCATCATAAAAAAAACTAGTCCGCCATCTTTGTGAGTCTGCTATATTGAATTTATAACTCACTTAGCTAACTATGCATTATCATCCATAATAAACGTGTATGCAAAATTTCAGCTCAATCGGAAACCGGGAAGTGTGTAAAATTTAACTTAGCAATTTTGACACTGATATTGCACGTTTAACAAAAGCTTGTAAAAAGTGTGCCATAAAAGTTAAATCTTAGAAAATAAAATTTTTAAGCTTGTCTTAGAAACGATTTTCAATGACTTCAAATTTAAAAATTTTGTTAAGTTACCAACAAAATAATTTTGTAAACTAAAACAGAAAATAAACTGATAAATTGTATTAGTGAGCCTAAAAAGTGAGGTAAATGACGTAACTTTTTTTGGGATCGCAATTTATGAAAGGCGCTTACGTGTCTACTCCTCGCACCCACAAAATCGGTTAGTTTTTCGTCAAACGCCCGCCCGAGGGGGATAAAGTAATATGTTAGAAAAAAAACAATTTTCAGACATCATTGTATAGTTTATAGCGTTATCCCTTTCGTTTGGACGTAACGTGATCGATTCAGCCCATAATATGAATATAGCATACCAATTTTCATGCCATAACTACTAAAATCTACTTGACTTTGACTTAAGGCCCATGCAATGTCATCATCATATATATGTCACCGGGATATTGTTTAAACTGCGATATTACAATCTCACTAGTCATATTATGATATTATAACGGTAAATTGTGAATCGGATCACAATTTCACGCGCTTATTCTAAAACCGATGATTTCTGCTGCTGCAAAAACATTCTTCTACCCAGGGGGCCTTGACTGTTAAATCAATCAAACCTGACCAAACCTAACATCGCTCGCTTTTCGAGCTCATTTATTTAGTGGTTTTCACTTCGCTTAGTGTTATTCTAATGTGACTAGTGAAATTGTAAACAATATTAATATATCTCGCGAAATAAATCCCGTTAGATTATAATCTAACGGAATTTACAATCTTACGGTGACAGGGATGTAACATAATTGGTATAAGAACCATTAACTCGTGTTCATACTGAACAATTTTCCAGAGCCATAGGCAATTTGCAAAAAATGTGGACTTTTCATACAATTCTATCAGCTTGATCAACCAATTTGCATGGATTTTTTTTTCAAATGTCTTATGGGTTCTATAAGTAATTTGGTAAGAATGATCAGTTAAAGCCCCCGTTTACAGATTCGCTGATGGCCAACCTTGTACGAAAATTAGGAAGTCCAATTTCTTATTCTTGCAAATTGACTAAAGTCTCTAGATTAAAGTTGTTCAATTCAGCCTTTGAAGACTTTACCACAAATTATTATCATTTTTAAAGATTGTGGGCCTTACGAGGAGATCACAAGTTTATAATCAAAGCAAAAGTTGCGATGGCGAGATACTTGGAGGTTGGCCTCTACCCGCATCCTCTTTACCAAAACTTTTCTGTTTAACTTACATCGGGTTTTAAGCTCCAGCTACAAGCGAAACCACTCCTGCGTAATTTAGAAGCATTATTTACAAGAAATGTGTTTATAAGATGACATGCTTATTTCAAAATTTTCAAAAAAGAATTATGACGTTTCAGTAGTTACATAGCATTAAATGATACAGAAGACCGACCGAGTGCATTGAATGTAAAAAAATAATAATTATAAGATATGGGTAAAAATGTTAATGAACAGAACTTTAAGGCGTACAAAAGTAGTAAGATTATTTTAATACATTACAAGAAAAACTATACTAGACGTCAAATTGAAAAGATACCTTTGAGTAAATACAGGTATGTAGCTTTGTCCTTTTCTAGAGCATTGATGTGCAATATTTTTATTTCATGTGATCAGAGATGAGAAGAGGGCTGTTAAAGCATAGACTAATCTCGAAATAAATTCTCTAAAATGCAGAGAACGGAAAAAAAATTAAAAAATATATGTTCTCGTATTTAAAGATTTGAAATTTAAGCCAAAATTGCGTTCTATTTAGACCTTTGTTAGTAAATTCAAGAATGAGCAAGGAATATTTATTTCTTTTATCAAAAGCAGCTGCTAACAAAGAGTTTTAGCACATTTGCATTAATTTTAATATTCCTTGGGGCGCATTCTTATATTTTATTTTAATCATCATTTTATTTACAGGTTTGGGAGTTTTCAGAGAATTTTTAAAAAGTTTAGTGTTAGAAAAGTTTTTTGGCGGGTACTAGCGCATCATTTCTCACCTAATAGGGGTATTGCCTCTGAGGTTTTAGTAATCACGTGCCCCACCAATAGAGAGAAAACAGTTTGCGACAGGAGGATTGTAACACCTGCAAAGATCAATCAGAAACTATCAAAAATAAAAAGAAATTTATGAAAGAAGTAAAAGTCGAACTTTGTTTTATCTAATAAGGAAAAATCAATTATAATCATTTTCTTTCTACCCCTTAACTAAGACGTCACCTGGTAGTCAATGCACAGCCTGGGTGGAAGGGTGTCAGATGATAACAGAACTACTGCCCGAGGGGGCTGGGCAGGATAGCGCACCTACCTAATAGACCAGGTACCGAAAGGAGTTTCATATGCAAAATATGCACAACGTAATGTTACATATGATATGTGCTGTTGTCATCCCAGGCTTTGACATGAGTGATGTTTTCACCGTTGATGTGTAACCCATACATACTGCCATAAGCTCTCATTTTAAAAACAGTTCCGAATCTTTGTATTACCAGGTGGGTTTAAGGGGAGAGGGGTATCGACTACACAATCGGTGGTGAAAATATCAGTCATATTGAACCCTGGGATGACTATAGCCCAAATCATAAGTCGGATTGCGGTGCGCATATTTTGTAAACAAAGCTTTCCTTGGCAAGTCAAGCTTTGTAAATAATGCTTGGCATATACAACTATACGGATTATACATCTGGCTCGACAATGCTATAGCATTTAAATATATAATTTTTTTTTCTAATTCGTCACGTATTTTGTTAGAACCAATAAATAATCGTGTAGATATTTACCATATTGATATGATTGTACAATACTCAAAGTCTTCGTATTAAACAAACTGTTATATGGTAAAATATACGATCTTACTTTTGCAATAAATCTGTTAACATAGCTTATTTAAAAACAAGAGACTAAACATTTGTAAAATCACATTGCTATGGCTTATGTTTCAACGATCATTCGTCGGTTTTATTAAAAATACCGAATGAGTTAGAACACTTTTTACAGAATTTACAATACTTTGAGGCACCATTTTATAGTTCAATAAAGGCACACCTTAATATTGATGGACTTCCACCTTTAGGATTTGTTTGTGTGCAGTCGGTATAGGGGCACAAAGTGAAATTATAACCCAAACAAAACAAAGATTGCATGCAACTTTTAGTCAGTTTTTAGAGTCAATTTTTAATTTAGTCAAATTATTTATCTCGTATGTTTTCATTAGCCTTGACACCATCCTCCAAGTATCTAAAATCAGTATCAAAATAAAAGTAGTAATATTCTGATGAAATATTTGAAGAGTAACAATAAAAAAAAACAATATTGTCATTAAATTCTACAATCATGGAACCGATAAAATTGCAAATAAAAGTATCTTGAATACATAGTACATGAATATCAGTAGAACAATAAATATTTAAGAAAGATAAAATACTTACCACGTGGTTCTGTAATTAATATTGATTTGGCAATAAAGGCTGTGTTATAAAATTAAAAGCCATGCACAAACTTTCAAAATTACTCATTTATTAGATATTCACATAAAATACATTAAGTAGAAATGAAAAAGTAAGCAAAAAATAATTACTAAATCGATTCCACGACTGTTATTTATTTAAGAAGAATAATAAAGAGAAAACCTTAATATTCAATAAAATACAGATAAGATAAAAAACATCGAATCAAAAGCATAACATATAAACACCCAACGTGTATAACGAACATGTGTTTTACAAACAACATCTAACTTAAGACATTAGCTAAGCTGAACAACTTGTTTAAATCAATGTTAGCATACATAATTTACTCCTTGTAATGTTTTAAAATAACCATTTTAATTCCAAATTAAAATTCAAGTAATTAATGGTAGTTAAATTCAAGAAAACTAAGATACAAATAAAAATTATGATGTAAATAATGTAGAAATAAAAAAAGAATAAAATTATGATAATGAATTGAAAAAAAAAGTATGGGAATAGCGGGATGGAATGAAAATAAATAAAGGCGTGGGGCCTGTGTGGGCTGTGTACCTAACAGGGGGATAGCGTCCGAGACCTGCGGCAGGGTCTCTGCCACCAGGTTGAGGAACACCGTCAGCGAGAGTAGAATAGTGACTCCTGCAACCAAACACATTGTTAACACCCCTACCGATGATGTCATCGATTAATTTGATCACATATTTAATTTTATGGCAACGTTCAAACTTTTATTTGCATTTTTGACATTAATAATGTTATGACTAAGCTAAGCATAATTTGCATTTTTACATTTACATATATAATTATCATCTGTGTGTGATAACTCAAAAATCTCTATTTACATCTAACAACATCATAATTGGCACAACTCTTTCTTACACATTTTTCATTTGTGACGATTACAGCAGTGCCTTTTTGTTTTCATGTTCCTGACGCAACTCTCCAAGACCATCCGTTTTAATGATGACTATATTTTTGACACATTCCTAAATGACGGTGCATATACGGTTTTATCTACACACTCCTAAACTTACCTCGTTTTCTAGGCACGAACACAAACATCCATACAATAACTATAGCTCTACCCATCTAATATTCACGCACGCTGCTTCCAAGTTTTATACGCCAGGCGTTTAACACTTAACGTACTTTCCTCGTATGTAAAATTTTGCAGAAACTTTTGACAAAGTACTTTGTTGTTTCTTTGTAAAAACAATTTACGAGTTTACTGACCGTACTTACTTCACGTAATGTTTATATGAAATGGCCGTATGGTTTGAGAAAAATAGGAACATTTTATGTGGTTTGTAGATAACCATGTACTTTTTTATCCACAATTGGTAAGCCCTTCGCAATATTTGCTAGGTAATCATAGTGCTTCAGCTATAGTATAATAATATAATATACCTTAAATGATTTCAGTTTCATAATTTTTAATAGTCCCTGAATGAATTTTTATTTAATCATTCTTATAAGTTGTGCTAGTATGTTTTTCTTGAAGCCGTTTTGTAAATACGTTGGAAATAAATATTTCACGTGAATTCAAAAGTTTTAGATGATCCTCACGTAAGGAAACAGCGTGCGCTACAGTCCAGTCAGTGGTTCCCAAAACTCCTTCCTACCTACGAGAGGCACAGCATCAGATGTGGAAGGCATCTTTTCAGCCACCAGGTTGAGAAACACGGTCAGTGACAGTAAGATCGTCACATCTGTTGGCATTGGCCAAATCATGAGTAGGTATTTGGTTTCTTATCGCTTACTTCTACTTACTGCTCATTATCTATGACACATTGTGACAATTTGGTATACTTAAAGTTATGTTAGTAACAAACTGGATTTTGTTTTCACAACAAGTTTTTTTTTTCTAAAAACCAAAGAAGGTTTAGATAGTAACTCGTATATTATGTTAAGTTATGTTAACTTTGCAAGACTAGAGCAGACTTAGGCCTAATTTTACACCTATATGACACTGTGTTAAGTTTATTTAATTTTAAAAGTCAGTACATCATATAACATTTACAGATATTAGGAATAAAATTAATCATCTAAATTCTAAAACAATACTTACCGAGCGTGAGTTTCTCTCCAGAATCAGGCGGCAGCGTGAACCCCAGGAGAGCCATCGAGGAGATCAACACGCAAGGTACGATCAGGTTGAAGAAATAGTAGAGGGTGCGTCTCCTGATCATGATCGTGAACGTAACATCCACGTACGGCTCGGGACAACACGCATAAGTAATCGTGTTCTTTTTTCCGGGCATTCCTGGAAGGTTGCGAGTGGTTAGTGGAAATGATGGAATCTTATATTGAGCTTTGTTAATGGTTCAAACATATCAGTAGAGCAATAATCTAGCCTTTTTGTTTAAGGCGTTCAGTTAAGAATCGGATGTGTTTATGATATTCTTTAAGCTTTAAAAAGGATTAATCTCGCCCTAAAAGTTTAAATAAGAAACTTAAGATTTAATTAGATTAACACTTTCACTGTTCATGCATTAAATGTTGTGAAATGAAGACCTAGCACGGTACGTATATTACATGTGATGCATTGAAGACCTATCTAGGTACATCAATGCATTGATGTGATGTGATGCACTTTTGACTGACTCGTTGGCTCAGTGGTTACTGCTCTTGACTGCTGATCCGAGGGTTGTGGGTTCGATCCCCACCCAGGGCAAACATTTGTGTGATGAGCAGATTTGTTTGCTCTGTGTCTGGGTGTAAAATATCTATATATGTATGTATTTAAACGTATATAAGTATGTATATCAGTCTCTGGTTCCCATAACACAGGGAATCCTACTTTGGGGCCAGATGACGATGTGTGATTTGTCCCAGAATATTTATTTTATTTATTTATTTACTTAAGACCTAGCTTTGTACATCCATGTATTACATAATATGAATGATACACTAGTATAGTTACAATACAACTAGTCATGTAGGACAGAAGTTAAGGCTTATATATCATGATTACATGTGAACACAGAAAATTTAGCTAAGAAATACTAATTCTATCATGTACTGCACTATTGGACTTATGATGATGGAATCGCAAATCACCTTGGGATAGTGAAAGTGGTTTTGTCGAAAATTGGCAAATGTGCCAGGTTCAACAAGGACAGCTTATGACCTTTTAAGCAATTAGATTTTTTTACATGATGTTACACTTTAAAGGCTGCAACTGCACTCAGCAAATTAAGTGGGATGTAGTCGGCAAAACTGGAAGTTTGCCAAAATTGTGATTAGGGATTAATCAGTTTAAGTTAAATCTGGCAGAGGCTGATCTAAAATAGAGATATTTTTAATAATTAAAAAACTAGGTATCAGGGAGTTTTTGAAACAAGTGGTTCCAAAGTAGTTTTTTTTTTAATTTTAGTTCTCTTTTTGTAAAAATTTAGGAAAATAATTAAGGTAATCTAAGTAATTTTCTACTATATTATCTTTAAATATACTTACCTATAAGATACCACTCCCCATTCGTGATGAAGTCAGTCAAATCGCCTCCGTTTTCATCTTTTAGCACCAGATCCAGCTGTTATGGAAAATCTTTGTAGTTTCATCATTATCAATGCCTACAGGACCCTATCTAAACAAGCTGAGCAGTGTCAAGTTTTCTTTTTATCCCCGTTTCCCTGGTATCATTTCACCTGTGATGTGTGATGATGATAGTGATAACGAAAACGGGCTAAAAGAGAATTCTCAACGCAATAAGAAACTAGTATTCTCTTCTGCAATACTAGAGCACAATACTGTTAACACTGACATTTGGCGACAAGACTTAAGCTAATTGGTGGTAGCTACCCAGATAAAATGCCCTGCTACCAACCAAAAAGAGTTCTATTATTACACTGAACCCCACCGGAAATCGAATCCGTGACCCCCCATTGTGAAGATAATAGACTCGTTAATGGGCAAAAAAGTTCAATTTCTGCAGCAATTCAAAAATTGTTGTTGAATAAAACTTTTTTTTAGGCACCTTGACTTTGCTCTTCTTGTTATGGGATTCGGGTCTTATGAACCATGCACATCACAAGGAAACCTTCATGCCTTTCAGAAAGGTTTAGTAAATTATAAATCAATAATTAAATATATCTTTAAGGGAATCGTGAGAACCTTGCAAGATAATGTAAGAGTGCTGTACTAAAAGAGGTTGAACTGAAAAGGATGCAAACATGCGAAGAGATACCATATGAAGTAAGCGTTAATAAGGTCATAAATTAAGCAGACAAAGAATGTGAAATCAAGAAGCACAAGCAGCGCAAATTATTGACAAAAAGCAGCTTCAAGCTTGCACTATAAATCACAGAAATAACGAGCAAACGTAAACATATCGTAAAAAGTGCTCACGTGAACTGAAAAGTTAGATATAATATCTATAAAATTCACGATGAAGCCAGAATTAACAACTTTTGAAAGAATAAAGATAGCTTGAAAGAATAAAATGCAAGTATAGAAGCGTTAAATCAAAATCAATGTACAATACAAGGTGCAAAATATCTTTTAACACACTAGAGCTTCTAATTTGGAAACAACAATAGCACTTTGCTTAAAAAATTTGAACATCTCATACAAATTGCACTGCTAATTAACTTAAGGTAAAGTTACATGTTCCTCATTTATTATTTGTCATCCTTCTATACTGTGCTTTGAAGTGGTCGTAGCTAGTGTTACTAGCGTGGTTGAGTCGATAAAGTAGGTTAGCTGACCTGAACCAAGGTCATTACATAGATAGATTTGACTATATGTGAGGCTTTTTTCTTGACCATTTCCGTACTTTCCAAGGCACGTAAAGCCTTTGGTGCCATTTGCTATTACTAGATGGAGGGCATTAAGCCGTGTCAGATGACTTTTATGCGGTTTAAAAACCTTTGACAGTAGGGTTCACAAAAACCCTACTATAAACCAACCTGGACTAGGTCCCCGTGTAGGTACAGTATGACCTAACAGTCCCAAGTTTGCGAAGAGAATCGTGCTTCAATAGTGGGGACGTCTATGGGCCGTTAACGATATACTGTTTCTACTGACTGACTCGGTGGCTCAGTGGTTAGTGCCCTTGACTACTGATCCGAGGGTTGTGGGTTCGATCCCCACCCAGGGCAAGCATTTGTGTGATGAGCAGATTTGTTTGCTCTGTGTCTGGGTGTTAAATATCTATATATGTATGTATTTAAACGTATATAAGTATGTATATCAGTCTCTGGTAACCCATAACACAGGGAATCCTACTTTGGGGCCAGATGACCATGTGTGGTTTGTCCCAGAATATTTATTTATTTATTTACTCCTGAATCCAAATAACTTTCCACAAGGAATCTATAATATTTTGAACTTCCCATACAAATTTGCCTGCCACCGCGCCGGCCGGTCGAAAAATTTTTATGCAAAGTCCAAATGTTTTTCTTTGCAAATTTATCATAGGTACCTTATTGTGTACTTATACAGACAAAGTACTTTTACTTCACGCCAGCAGCAAAATTATAGTTTGCTTGCATTTGGTACAACTGCATCGAAACTGCCAACCGACTGCGCAGTCGATCGGCAGTTTCGACGCAGTTGTTCAAACTGCAAACAAACTGCAATTTTGCAGCTGGTACGCAGTCCAAATGCAGTCCGTCTGTACAGACCCTGAGCAAAAGTTGTTAGAAATCACGTGTATAAGAAAAGAAAGGCCGTACCTAAAAGGATGACAATTAACAACTGATACGCGAAGTCCAAAAAAATATTTATGCTAAATTGTCAAGAAATAAATTGGAAAAAGTTCCAGAAAGTAGAAGCTCAAATATGTTTACAAAATTGGTCTTTAACATTTTAAAAATTAAACAAATTCAATTCATTATTACGTCTGCGTATGGCAGCAATTATTGTTTATCTCTTTACTTCATGGTGGTTATTTTTGATGTTTTTTTTTTAAATCGATGGGAAAAAACTTTTTTTTTTCAGTTTATTTTGGTTGTGTGGCGATTTTGGCACTTTTTCTGATTTAGCTTTCTTTGAGATTATACGACAATAATAAAATATTCTCATATAATCTCAAAGAGAGCCAAATCAGATAAAGGCGATTTTAGCGCTTTTTCTAATTTAGCTGTCTTTAAGATTATATGACAATAATAAAATATTGTCATATAATCTCAAAGAGAGCCAAATCAGAAAAAGTGCCAAAATCGCCACACTACCAAAAAAAATCTGAAAAAAAAAAAAAAAAAGTTTTTTCATACCGATTTTCTTTAATAAAAAAAAACTAGCAAGTTAGCAAGTAACAACCACAAAGAAAAGAGATGATAGAGATGTTGTTTTTTTGATGGAGTTCATTAGCTCCATGCAAAATAGTACATACAAAACTATCAGGATATTTCATCCTCTGGTTTCTCACATGGTTCCCTTTTTAGTTCCCTGTTCATGTAATGTGTGCCTAAACAAAACCTAACTTATCTTTCGCTAACTGTAAAACATAAAGAAAAACAAAAACTAAAAACATATTGATAACTATAAGAAAAAAAACATTAAAACACAGTAGCTTAAAATATGAAGCTCTCTATGTCTTCATATTTTAAGCCACTGTGTTTTATATTTTTTTTTCTTACATTTATCAATATCTCAGAGATAAGTTCACCTTTGTATACGTCCTTTCTAAGTGTTTTTCTTGTGAATATTTTTGTACTATAAAGATTACATTATATTGGGAGTAAAAGCTTAAAATTTTTAGCATTTCAACTTAAAATATAACTGAAAAAAAAAATGTTACAGCAGTAGAACAAATATTTTTTTCTGTCTCAATTTTAACAGGAGTTTCTCAAATCAGCTAGTCTATTAGTATGGGGAGTCCACAACTCTATCTCTTCTGATTGTGTTTTGTTTCTTAAAGAAGGTTGATCAGTTTTGTGTGAAGATCCTAAACTTTAAAATTTTACCTAAGGCCACGTTTAACCTTTCTATACCTGGTTGCCGTCGTAAGTCCAGCTACCGAACTTCATGTCACAGTGTTGGTCATCGAAGGGGAACCACGTGATGTCTATCTTGCATGTGCTCTTGAATATGCCGGGGGGCACGTACTGACAACTGCCGTTGTTTCTGACCACCACGTTGGTCTGGTAGGTCCCGTCAAAACCCTCGTCAGCACTAAGGTCAATGGAAACCATTGTATGTTACTTGGTATTGTCAAATTTTTCATTCGTATCAACAAAAATGGCCATTTCATTTTGTTGTTATAATAATGGATAGTAAATTTTGTTATTGGAATTAATAGCCCTATCAATTTTTATTTGGAATAAGAAGACTATCTGTTTTGTGTAATTTTGGTGCAGATAAATCTTGCTCGCTGATTTTTTTTTATTCGGATTAACATGATCACGAATTTTGTTATTTTTATTTATAAAAAATATTAAATTTTTATTCGGATTAATAGAATTTTAACTATTTGTTTTTAGAAAAATCAAAATTATCAATTTGTTACTAGGATCAGCAGAAACTTAAAATTTGTCGATTAATGATATTAAGGAAATTGCTTAAGTGTTTTTAGTAACGTGGAAAATAGAGAGATTCGTATTTATACAAGTTTTAAGCCATCCTTTAACTATTATTATTTTTAGGAAAACGTGCAGTCTACAGATGTTTCAATTACTTATATTTTATGATTTATGTGAGGCCATTAATGTTTTAATACAAGTCTAATCTTTCAAAACATCAGCATGAGTGTTAATTTAGTATCTTTGCAAATTTAAGCCTTAAAACTAAATTAGTGCGTACCGCGAAGCGAAATTTTTGGGATTTTTGTGGTTTTGAGAGACGATCCTGAATTTTAAAATTTGGTCAGTATATGTCGTTCTCTTCTGCTAAGCACGTGATCAAACCCAATAACCCCATAGAACCCTCTGATGCCTACATACCTACTTAAGGTCCTAGCTTTTATACTAAAGCACCAAAAACTAATTTGACAACACCAAGATTTTATTTATCATTTCTAATTCACCTTAATTATATCAATAACAAAAGATATTTTTTTTTGTGTAAATAATTATAAATTCTGATAACTAAAATTTTAAAATTATACTCAAATCAAAACTAAACATTTAAATATAAGATTTAAATTAACTTTACTTTTATCTATTTTATTTATTTGTTGTTTATTGATTAAGTTAGTGCTTAGGTTTGAACAAGGGCTGTAACGGCCATTGAAGAAATTATATAAAAAAATATATTTTTCAATGAAAGTTACAGGAGTCATCCTTTCGCCCTAACAGCCATGGCTGGAAAAACTTTTTAAAGTTTTTCAAAAAACTATTTTATTCAAAAAGTTCAGCAATATTTTTGGCACTTTATGGCTGAGCGAGAAGATGACCGTGGTGCCTCAAAACAGCGGCTCGAGTGCCAAGTACTTTTATTTCTTTTTAATTTAGAAAGTGGCAACACTGAGTAGGAGAAAACAACCTCGCGAACGATTGTTACTTTGTACAAGTACCGATCGTCACATTCGGGACAATCTCCTACTATGTTGTCACCTGTTGCTAAAAATCTGTAATTTCATTATTTTTACATTATTGTTTAATTTCGATTTTTAAATTTAATAAAATAAAAATAAAGTAAATTATAAAAATTAAGTATGTACCTATATTAAAAATACGCATACAATATTATTTGTTTTACAAAATTATACTTACGCCTTAAGCAAAATGATAAGCATTTGATACGCAAACCGCATATGAAAATAAAACGCTACACTATCAAGTTACGCAAAATTGTTCTAAAATAAGTGAGTGAGTTAAATATAACAGAAAATCGACCCAGCTGCAATCATCGGCTAAAAATCCTGGAAAATAAACCATTATTCAATCACAGATAGAAAACATATTAAAGGGAAATAAGCTCTTTGGAATTTGCGTCGCAGCTGACATCACTGATCACTAGTCACGTCCTTTTCCTCAACCTTTAATCCTGGAACAACTTGTACCAAACGGCTGAACAACGGTGACGATGGCAGTTCGGGCTCCAATTTTTTTTTGTTCACAATTGGTAAGCCCTTGGCATCATCTCAACTGATGTAAGTGACGATGATGCCGAAGACAGAAGTGGATTTACCAAAATTCCCCAACTCAATGTGGAACTGGCTATCTTATCTTCAAGCCGGAACACATCAATGTTATTAACATTATTAACATGTTATTAACATTGATGTTTGGCGGCAAGACTTAGATAAGATGGTGGTAGCTAGCCAGGCGGACTTGTAAAATGCCCTTTCACCAACCAAACAAGTCAGAGTTATCGAACCCGCGACCTCCAACGTAAAGCTTAACCATTACGCCACGGAGGTGGTATGACCTCTCCTAGTTCAACCCTCACCCCTGACGATTGCCCGGTCTCGTCTCCGTTGTCCGACTGTGTGGATTCTAAATTAAACTGTAACTATATCAGGTATAATTTAATTATATTTTAACTTCATTTATTTCCGCTTCCCATAAGCTGAAACTTATGAATTCTATAATTTATTAATTTTAAACTACTCCAATACTCGTATACCAAAACAACAAAAAACGAGCTGTTACTTGGATTTAATTAAAATGAGCAGTGACTTGGATTTAATTAAAATGAGCAGTGACTTGGATTTAATTAAAATGAGCAGTGACTTGGATTTAATTAAAATGACCAGTGACTTGGATTTAATTAAAATGAGCAGTGACTTGGATTTAATAAAAAGAAGCGGTTACTTGGATTTAATTAAAACGAGCAGTTACTTGGATTTAATTAAAACTGCTTAAAACGTTTCACATGACCTTAAATACGTTATTAAAAGTGATAAATATGTTGAAAAAAAAATAACCGCAGCTCTTACTTTTTCAAAAGTCACAGCAAAAATTACAAGTAAGAAAGTCGATCAAAATCTCAAATTATGCCGTAATCTATCGTCGCACGATACCGTTCGCTTTTCTGTCACTCAAAAACAACAAGGAAAGACATAAAGTGATAGATGATACAACCGATAATAATACATCATATCAGCCGAAAAACGTCCACTGCTGGACAAAGGCCTCCCCCGAGAATTTCCACGACGACCGGTCCTGATGCGCTGCCCGCTTCCATCGGCTTCCCGCGATCTTCACCATGTCGTCGGTTCACCGCGTGGGAGGCCTGCCTACGCTACGTTTTCCGGTGCGCGGTCGCCACTCGAAAAGTAGTATAAAAAGTGATGCCATTCGCTTCTCTGTCGCACAAAAGTAACAAGGAAAGATAGAACGTGTTATATGATACAACTGATAATGATACAACTAAATGATAATACGCTTTTGTACATTATTTTTACTTATTTTTATTGTATTTTTTTGGTATTGTATTAAGTGTAAATAAACCTGGGCTAGGGAAATTCCGAGCATAGCTCGCTCCATTGTCCTTTGGGTGACCTTGAGCCTTCTTATGAGGCCCATAGTAAGCGACCATAACTCAGTTCCATAGGTCATGACTGGCAACACACACTCTGGTCAAAAACCTTAGTCTTGAGGCACTGCGATATGAAAATGGATTTTCTTGTGGATGATATACCTATCTAAACAGACTAGAAATATAAAACAAAATATAAATAAAAAAAAAAATTCAAGTCTTTTGAACCGTTTCCGAGAAATCAACTGTATTGCTCACTTCAAGTAACAATATAATATAGAGTTTACAGACAAACAAAAATTTTTTACTGAACAGTTTTAGTAATAATACTAGTTTTAAACCTATTGATTGATTGATTGAAAACACTTTATTGCACAACATAAGAGAAGAAAAAAAAAGATACAATGATTAAGGAAGTTGTACATATAGGCGGTCTTATCGCTAACAAGCGATCTCTTCCAGACAACCTTTAACCTATCCTAAAAACAACAAAACAACATTTCACGATAATCTCAAACCTAGTTGCCTAAATTATTACAAAAATCACAACCAAATTGTTCATGTGATTGATTTTCTCGAAAATATATGCTACGGCCTACGGCGTAGCGGGCGTAGCGAGCGTAGCAAGCGTAGGTAATTGAAGTACGTATTGCAAGATAAACAACTTGTTTTCGATATTTGCAAAGGAAAACATTTATACAATAAATAACAAGAGTTTTATTGAAGTATCGGATTGTTTCTGATAGTTAGATAATAACTATGTATAAACTACACTTTGCCTGCGGCTTCGCCCGCGTGTATAGCTATAGCTTGTTTGCAAATTCTTTATTTGCACATGACCAAAGTATACTTATTAGTACTAACATACAGTATGGACACTCCCTGTCGCTCTCTAGATTCCGACCTCATCACCTCGTCTCCCAGGTTGATACAGATTGGTATAAGTTTGGTTCTCGAACGTACATAATTTCGCCGTGATTTCATTTGTTTATTCATTTATTTTTAGAAATGTCACATCTTACCCATTGTATGAAGTGTCCGAGGTGTGACATAACAACATAGATAACTGCAAATGCTAAGCATGTTAGAACTCGACTTTAATCACAACAATTTCGTTTTTGTTATTTTTTTTAAATAGTAAACAGATTTTGATAAAATTTATATAGGACCAACGCGGCAGCATACCCATCAATTAGAAAAAGAACTATGAAAATCCGTAAACAATCTGTGAAGGTATTGCACATACAAAAATATACCGACAGTCGAATTGAAAACCTCATTTTAAAGTCAAACAACATTTTTTTGGGGGGCCACCCATACAAGTGGCACGAAAAATTTTTTTTTATAAATTTTTAATTTTATCATTACATGGGCTTTTTTTTAAATCAGGTAGTGCTTTGTAACATATTTTTGTCAGATTTGACGTAATTATTTTATTAAAGAGCGTCGGTGGCGTAACGGCAAGGGCCGCTGCCTCCTGTCCGGGAGGTCGTGGTTCGATCCTGCCACGCACCAATGTGTTTTCGAATTTAGATTTCATATGTACGTGTATTACGTGAAGGAAAACATCGTGAGGAAACCTTGCATACGCCTGCGAAGAAACTCGAAGGTTGTGTGTGAAGTCGACCAACCCGCACTGGGCCCGCGTGGTCGACTAAGGCCCGATCGCCCTAATTCAGGGTAGGCTCGAGCCCCTCGGTGGGGACGTATACTGTCCCGGCGAACTTCGTTTCACCTTACACTACACTACCAGCGCCATCTGCCGGGCTGATTTGTAAATCTAAACCATCCTCAAACCCCCTGGAATACACACAAAAAATTTCATCAAAATCGGTCCAGCCGTTTAGGAGGAGTTCAATGACTAACACACGGACAGAAGATTTATATATATAAAGAAGAAGATTGGTGTTCATAAAGAATTAAAAAAATAGCACTTAAATTATATACTGTTTGTTCTCGTAATAGTGTTGAGTTCAAAGTGTTAAGCTGGTTCAGTATTATCATCGTGTTGTGGACGCCTAGCTGGCAGTCGGCCAGAATCCTGCTACGACACCACTTCCACTGATATTTAGCCTATCGCCAAAAGTGTTTGTTGCAGAAACTGAAAAAGTTTAAGGCAGGTTACATGTTACAGAAGCAGCGTTGCGATTCAAATTTTCAGGCACCTAAAAGTAAGACTAAATATTTGTATTACACTGTTCGGCCGTACGCAAGGCGGTGTTGAAGATCACAACAAATCTCATTTTTGACCCAACTCATCTCGCTAGATATTCAGCTGGGGAACGCAGAAAGCGTCATGGGCACGTTTGGGCAGGGGGCACTATGGGGAGGGCTTTTTGACTAGCCAGGGAGTTAGTTAAGACTGAGCCTCTTCTGTACAAGCTATCATATTAGGCTCATATACGTTCCCCACCGAGAGGCTCGAGCCTACCCTGAATTAGGGCAATCGTGTCATCACCGTAAGAGCGTCGGATAACCGTACATATGAAATCTAAATTTGAAATCACATTGGTACGTAGCAGGATTCGAACCACGACCTCCCGGACAGGAGACGGCGGCCCTAGCCATTACGCCACCGATGCGATGCTCCTATGCAGGATTACTCATATTATTTAAAGTACACGCGGGCCCAGTGCGGGTTGGTCGACTTCACACACAACCTTCGAGTTTCTTCGCAAGCGTGTGCAGGTTTTCTCACGATGTTTTTCCTTCGCCGTAAGAGCATGGGATAAACGTACATATGAAATCTTAATTCGAAAACACATTGGTATGTGGCAGGATTCGAACCACGACCTGCCGAACAGGAGGAAGCAGCCCTTGCCATTACGCCACCGACGCTCTTTACTATTTATTATGTTTAAGTAATTATTTTCCTGGTCTGATGAAATAAATAGTCAAACGTCACATTCCACTAGTAATTGTTTCGTATTGAAATTATTTAAGTATTTATATTAGTGTAGGAGCTTAGACTAAATAGGTTCTTTTTTATTTTTTTGCTTTTATTTATCCTGAATTTATCCTTTCTTTTTTGTGGGTTTATTTTAGTTATTTTTTTTTACGTAATTATTCTATGAATAAAAATAAAAAGTAAGTTAACGCACACATAGATCGTTTTTGATCTCATTTCGTTCATTCATTTATTCATATCAGCTCATATGCGTCCCCACCGAGGGACTCGAGCCTACCCTAAATTAGGGCGATTGGGCCTTAGTAGACCACGCGGGCCCAGTGCGGGTTGGTCGACTTCACACACAGCCTGCGAGTTTCTTCGCATGCGTGTGCAGGTTTCCTTACGATGTTTTCCTTCACCGTAAGAGCGTAGGATAAACCTACATATGAAATCTAAATTCGATGGTACGTGGCAGGTTCGAACCACCTCCCGTACAGGAGGCGGCGGCAGTAGCCATTACGCCACCGACGCTATAATATCATGAAGATGAACGCATCTATGAATAAATAAATAAACAAAGTAAATTAAAATTGTTTAATTAGTAAATTCTTATTTATATCATAAAATATTTATAATAATAGTATAGATATATATATATAAGTATAGATTGACTTGGCTGGAAGTTAGTTTTCTCTACAGAGTTTTGTTTGTTGCTTCATAGTTTAAACTTTTTGAACAAATGCAGGTTAAATAAATATATTAGCACCATTTATATCATAAAATGTATTGAATCGAATTAAGCAGTGTGATTTTTGTTTTAGATTTAATTGGTAATTATTTTTTACAGATTAAATTACATGTTGTAACACACATAAATAAACAGTAGATGAGGTCCGTACTCCACTGAATGGAGTCTCAAAAGCGGGTGTTGAACTGCTGCAGTATTATCAACATGTGAGGCGTAGGAGCTGGCACTCCGCCAGATACTGGCTACATTTACACCGTCGGGTCGCATCTCTTCCATCGAAAATTTAATTTAGTCTATGAAATTGGATTTTCCTAGCCACGTCTTAAAATCAAAACCCATTTAAGATAAATTCTTGTATTAAAATAGCCTTGACAGGATTTGTTAGTTCAAAATAGCGATCCAGTGCCATTAGAAAAAGAAAGTTGTTCAATTTATTAGTTTCGATTACAATACAATTATAGTGCAGTCGAAGTGGCTAAGTTCTGGGCCGGAATGATTTAATTTGTCATCGACACGCAAAGAAGAAGAAAAATACAATTATGTCAAACGTCCATGTCATACCTACTCCTCTAAATGTTGGAGGCTCTACACTCGAAGTTGTCACCGAATATGTGTACCTGGGACAAACAGTCCAGTTAAGTATGTTCAACTTCGAGAAAGAGATTAATCGTCGAATCCAACTCGGCTGGGCAGCGTTCGGGAAGCTTCGCAATATCTTCATGTCCCAGATACCGCAGTTTCTTAAGGCCAAGGTCTTCGACCAGTGTGTGTTGCTAGTGATTACATACGGAACTGAGACATGGTCGCTTACTATGGGCCTCATAAGAAGGCTCAAGGTCACCCAAAGGGCAATGGAGCGTGCTATGCTCGGAGTTTCTCTGCGTGATCGAATCAGAAACGAGGAGATATTTAGGAGAACCTAAGTAACCGATATAGCTCTCAGAATTGCTAAACTTAAGTGGCAGTGGGCGGGGCACATAGCTCGTAGAACGGATGGCCGTTGGGGTAGTAAAGTTCTCGAGTGGCGACCGCGCACCGGAAAACGTAGCATAGGTAGGCCTCCCACTCTGTGGACCGATGACCTAGTGAAGTTCGCGGGAAGCCGCTGGATGCGGGCAGCAGAACCGGTCGTCATGGAAATGCTTGGGGGAGGCCTATGTCCAGCACGTCCGTCAGCTGATATGAAGATGATGACGAATACTATACAACGGCGCTTGGCAGTATTAATTTAGTTCATTTTGTCTTTTGTCTTAAAGACAGCTGTCAGTATTCATTTAGTTCATTTTGTCTTATGTCTTA
The DNA here is from genome assembly GCA_947284805.1 of Coleophora flavipennella. Lineage (NCBI taxonomy): Eukaryota > Metazoa > Arthropoda > Insecta > Lepidoptera > Coleophoridae > Coleophora > Coleophora flavipennella. The sequence continues at coordinate 6,331,325 of OX369266.1, forward strand.
AAGACAGCCCATTAGAAAAGATGTTTTTTGTTTAACTGCACTGAGCGATAGGTATACTTGAAATTAATGTAAAATTATGAAACTTTTTTTTTATTTAGACTAAACATTCAGGGCAAAACCCGGTGAAGTGCGAGTCGGATTCGCGTAGTGATGGTTCCGTACAAAAGCCCAAATGTGTGAAAGTCTACAAATATAACCGAGTACAACAATCGGATTATAGGACAAAATTAACTTTTTAAATGCAAAAATCTGAAAAATACACGTTTCTTATGTAACTTTCTCCCCTTTCATTTCAATTTTATTATTATTATTTCTTGTTATAGCGAGAAAAAAAGAGATACTATAGAAATTTCAACAGTAACCTTATTATGGTTCATGATATACAGCCCGCTTATAGACAGGCGGACGAACGGACAGACAGTGGAGGCTTAGGCTGGCACCTTTTGGGTACGGAACCCTGAAATCCAGGAAAGGCCAAGGCTTAGCTTAGTGAATGCCTAGCGCGCTTCATACAGCCACAGTTTGGTTCTTATATAAATAACAATCAGTCAAAGTTGTTGAAATTTTGTATACACGTTCTAAAAACAAATATCTGTGACTGTGTGTTGTCATATTTCCATACTTAAAAAAATTCGAATTCATTTTTTTTACGGAATTTGGTCATTTTTTTTTACGAAAATCTGAAAAATCACAGACACAGGTATTCGTTTCTTGAAAGAGTTAAAAATTCCAATACTTTGAATTGATAGCGTGCTTGGGATACACTTCTCATAACAACCACACTCTTCCCAAATTTGGAAAGAGACTCCTGCCCCACCAGTGGGGACGCTATGGATTGCTAACTTAACGTAACAAGGTATGTTTTTGGTGTCATTCCGAGTCCAAAGTGCAAGTTTGTCATGAAGGCTGTATTGAAAACTTCATCATATCAGTTCATATACGTCCCCAGGGAGGGGCTCGAGCCTACCCTGAATTAGGGCGATTGGGCCCCGTGCGGGTTGGTCGACTTCACACATAACCTGCGAGTTTCTCTGCAGGAGTATGCAGGTTTTCTCACGATGTTTTCTTCACCGTAAGAGCGTCAGATAAACGTACATGTGAAATCTAAATTTTAAATTAAATTGGTACGTGGCAGTATTCGAACCACGAACTCCCGGACAGGGGGTGGCGGCCCTAGTCGTTACGCCACCGACGCTCTATTGAAAACTTAATAGATCATAATCAACCGAAACACTTCCTCTGCTCAACAAAAGATTTTCACAACGACGAGCTGGCGCTGCCCGGATACAGTGGCTTTTCTCGACCTTCACCAGCGTCGGTATCCAGCCCACTACTACCCTTTCACGCTCGTCCAATCGGATGAGTTATTGATATACCTAATAAGTTAACCTGTACGTTTCGGATCTATGTCAAATTATGCCATAATACACGTGAGGGGCTCATCATCATCATATCAGCCGAAAGACGTCCACTGCTGGACATAGGCCTCCCCCAAGGATTTCCACGATGACCGGTTCTGCGCTGCCCGCATCAAGCGGCTGCCCGCGAACTTCACCAGGTAATCGGTCCACCGAGTGGGAGGCCTGCCGACGCTATGCTTTCCGGTGCGCGGTCGAAACTCGAGAAATTTACTACCCCAACGGCCATCCGTTCTACGAGCTATGTAACCCGCCCACTGCCACTTAAGATAGGGGTTAAGACAACTATATTTTGAGTTTTTTGACAATTTTTATAAACTTTTTTCCAGGGTAAAGGATTCTAAAGTCTTTGGTGTCAGGTTTCATACAAAGTCGAACCCTGACACCGTTGTTTGCAAAAAAATGCAAAAAAAAACAAAAACAACGAAATCGGGTTTAAATTGATATAGATAGAAAGAAGATTTCATTAGCGAACTACATAGATCAGTAATTAGTTGTTATACAAAAATACTGAGAAATTCTTGGATATCCGCGGTGCAGCCGACCCCCGCTAATCCGGAGAAATTACCCCGCGCGCACGCGTCCCGGCAGCTCGTTAATTAACTTAAGTTTAGCGATTCTGTGAGCTATGTCGGATACCTTGGTTCACCTACGGATCTCTATGACGGTTCGCTCTATCGCCATCATCGAGATCACCTACAATCTACATTTAAGTCTGATAAAAACATGTTGTGATTATACCTTGTGTGCAATAAAGAATTTCACCAAAAACACCAAGACATCTACACTTTCGGTGTGAGACCCAGCCAAGCTACTTCAACGCGAAAACCCACGAGACAGAGCTCACGGTGCACCAAGTAAGTGATTTAAAAGCCCGATAATCAAATGTAGCCGACCCTCTGGGCCCCTTGCCAAATGTAGCATAGCGTTTCAGGATACCTTTTTAGGAAATCTTTTTTTGCAACTTTTATGAAATATATAACATTTTATATGTCGGAGTGAGATTAGGTTGCGCCACCTATACATGCGTCGAAGCGCTGTATGTTTGGTCTTGAAACGTCAAGCGGTTAGCTAGGGTAGTAATTATAGGTCATCTTTGGCCAAGGTGATATGATAGAGGCGCCAATTATTTTTTGATCACTTTTGATCGAGCAGCAGAACTGTCAACATGGGAAGCCAGCCCTGTGCCGAACTCATTAGTAGTTTATAAAATAATCTGTTTTCATCCGAATTATCCTGAATTCTTGTGTTGTAAACGTGTGTGAATATTACATGTTCACTCCAAAACTTCTCGAAGACGAGTTTATTTCTGAGATCCGGCCAAAACCCCTCCGATGATCCGAAATATACAAAATTACCGTTATACTAGCAAAAGTTTTCAAGTGCGTGTCTGGCCATGTGTACGGTAGGGTAACGTTTAAGGAATTCAGAAACAGACTTGTTTTCAAGAAATTCGATTTATAATAGGAAAGTACTTAGGAACCGCCCTTTCGACGCGTACCACAAAATTCGCAAAGTGCCATGTGGCGTTTCGCGAAATGTTTTTTTTAACACGCAAAGCACCAGATTCTCAGAACACCAAATACGCTTAGTGCCATTAAGCAAATTCGGAAAATACAATTTTCTCCATCGTACATCGAAAACAAATTACAAACATCGATATTTCAATGTTTCTATTTACTCAATATATACGCAAAGTTTGCATTTAATCCGGCATGTAGTTTTTGTGTTAAAGCGGAACTACGTTTGTAAAGAAATTTCCTGGGGAACCTTAATTTTCTTATCAGTCATGTCGCTGCTAAATGTAAAATTAGCCGTTCTACTAACCGGCTAGCTGTTTTGTAAACTTCTGTTTAAATAACTCCGAATAAAACCGAATCGAACAGATGGATGGACGAACGAAAGGTTAGGTTAGTTCAGAATGGCTAGTGCCACCGCGAAAAGGAGCCACGCGAAGCAACAAACAAACAACACTGACTTTTCATAAAATAAATTCTATTTACAAAAGATATTTTACAAATCTGGCATAACGCCATTTTAAACGTGGGATCAGTTATTTAAGTAATAACTTTCTCGTTTTTAATTCAGTCCTAATGAAGTTACAGAAAGATCTTAACTAGTTTCATCTTTTAATTAAAACTTAGCGAAGTGGGCATAATAAATAAATGAAAGTTTTGTGCTACTTTCAAATATTTGTAAATCGGAATTTGTTTTTACAATTAAACAGAATTAATATAATAGAATTGTAACTTAGTTACTTACTTCGCTGACTAAGCGACCCAAATAGGGTTTTGGCCTCTGACGCCAAATTACGCCTCCTTTTAACCAACTTCAAAAAAGTAGAAGGTTTCTCAATTCGACCGTATTTTTTTTAAGTGTGTTCGCGGATAACTTCGTCGTTTATGAACCGATTTTGATGATTCTATTTTTGTTGGAAACGATGCGAGATATCTCAAGAGTAGTACCATGATGAGAAAATCAGGATCTGATGATGGCATCCCAGAGAAATCGAGGGGAACCTTTGTTTCCTGTTTGAAGTCGGTTTTTTTTGTTCAAAATTATTCCTGTCCTGCACCACTACGTGCCAATAGACTCGTTGGAGGGCGTTCGTGCTCTTTTTCTCTTCGTCATTCCAGCGGTACCTGGGGCGTCCAACAGAGCGTTTTTGGGTTGATCGTCCCTTATCGCTCTCTTATAGCTCTCTATCGTCCTCTCTAGGTGGCCAAGCCAGCGAAGACAAGCTGACTTTGCCTCGCCCATAGTATTGGGCTCGGACACTTGACACTTTCAGTACAAAACTAATTCAAGCCTTCGTTTAGTTATATATTCACAAAATTTGGATTCAATTCGGCCTGTAGTTTTTGTATTAAAGCGGAACTACGGGAATACCAGCGGCGAGACATTTGAAGAATAGGTGTTTGAAAAGTCTGTTGCTGTTGCCCTGTTCTTAAGCATCCAAGCTTCAGACACACCCTGGACACTTCATACAACGGGCCAAAAAAAAATAACCAAAAAGGAATGACGGAACAAACCAAATGGCGGCGAAATCCTATACGTTCGACAACCAAACTGTAACCAATCTATATCAATCTGGGTGACGAGGGGGTGAGGTCGCAATCTAGAGAGTGGCAGGGAGTGTCCATACTGTATGTTAGTACTAATATAATATATACTTTTCTTCAAATATACGAGTGACTCGACTAAGCCTGTGCGCGTGCCTTAGCCGTCGCGCTGCGACTGCGACTGATGCGCATTCGGCAGGTTGAAATTAGAAATCTGGTTTTATAGTCGTGTTTTTCAAATTGCTCTGCTGAATTATTAATGATATTTTCATGTGTTATATTTCTAAAAGCTTCACGATTCTTGTATTATTTAGTTTCATCGTATCAGCTCATATACGTCCCCACCGAGGGGCTCGAGCCTACCCTGAATTAGGGCGATTAGGCCTTAGTCGACCACGCGGGCCCAGTGCGGGTTGGTCGACTTCACACACAACTTTCTTCGCAGGCGTGTGCAGGTTTCCTCACGATGTATAGGAATTGCCTTTGTATAGGAATGGATATCTTTTGGCTGATACGATTATGATAGGATAAATGAATTTATCCTTAATCTAGTTATCCGACCCTTTGCAATAGAAACATTGAAACAATCGGCTAGAAACAAAACAATACCTAAATCCCCATGCAACTAAACCCATTAAAACTTTTCCGACCAAACGGATCAAAACAGTGAACAGTTCTATTATCTATTAAGCCCCTCTTAAGTACATTCTCTGTTAACTTAATTACTTAACTTCCACACTCCTATACAAAAAGCAAAATATACTTTTAATTTCTATTTTAGTTCACAGCATTTGAAAGTTTCAGACAAATATTTATGAAACTTTACCTATTGGCAGCTAGCCAGCGGGTGAATTACATATTTTATTCATCATCATCATCATCATCATATCAGCCGAAAACCGTTCACTGCTGGACAAAGACCTCCCCCCAGGATTTCCTCGACTAGCGGTCCTGCGCTGCCTGCATCCATCGGCTTCCCGCGATCTTCACCAGGTCATCGGTCCACCGCGTGGGAGGTCTTCCTACGCTACGTTTTCCGTTGCGCGGTCGCCACTCGAGAACGGCCATCATATTTTATTAAGTGGATTAAGTGGATTTGTGCAGATATGTGTAAATGAGAGGAGTACAGTGAAAATAACAGCAAATTGTTCTAGTATATTTAAGTAGGTACCAATGTATGACACAATATTATTAAGCTATTGCATAGATTTTATCGCAGGCTTTGAGCGCGGGGACCGAATCCAGAAATTCCGTAACGAAGAAAAACCTCACGCTCGGTTGCCATGGCAACAATATCGGTTGTCAAAACAAACATATAAGAAGATTTGATCATTTTCGGAGAATAATAAAACTCTTTTCATAAACTGTATATACCTCCATATGACAAAAAAGATTTGATTATTTTCTGAAGACTAAGTATTTACTTTCAAACATATATTGATGGAGCTAAAGAAGTTTTACTTCAGTCGTGTGGTCTAAAGCACACTCGTATTTTATTTAAGCTATTGTAAGTATAGCTTTTATCGCGGGCTTTGAGGGGACTGAAAAAAACCAGACACCCCAAAAAAAAATATATTGAGTTCTAAAAAACTTACAGTGCCATCTATCTATCCATCATGATGATGGTGATGGTGGTTGCGATGGTGGTCGCGATGGTGGTCGCGATGGTGGTCGCGATGGTGGTCGCGATGGTAGTCGCGATAGTGGTCGCAATGATGGTCGCGATGGTGATCGCAATGGTGCTCGTGATGGTGGTCGCGATGGTGGTCGCGATGGTAAATAATTATAATTGCATAAGTTGATAAAAAATGCTATGTAATAGCTTTACCGCGGCAGTCCCCGAGTGCCACACGTCTTTTATTTTTTTTCAATGCAATTGCTCGAAAAGTGGTATTTACATTTTGTCAGTTCACTGTGCGCAAAATTTATTTTACCGCACATGTACTTTTTACTTTGCCACTTTTTTTTTAATTTCATGCAAAGCTTTGTGAAGAAAGGAGAGTACCACGATGGCCTGTGTTAGGAGGATGAGGCATAAAGCGCATAGGTCACACCAAGGAATTTGTCATATTTGCCAAGGAGGTTTCATGCTAACAATATTGTCCCAAGCCACTGAAATCTATTATTGGTAATATTTAAAAAGACTTACGCACGCGTATATGTGCCTAGCTAAAATAAAGCGCAATTTTCCTGAAACTGAATGGAGTTGTTTTGGTTGTGAATGCAAAATTAATTCATTAATATTTTCAATTTATCGCATATTCGGACGAAACCTTATTAGCAAGACATTCATTAGTTTGGTATTATCAAATATCATTCTTATGGATAGCGAAGTAGGATTGTATGTCTCTTAGTTTTTAATTTAAATTTTACACATTATGTATTTATTTATTTTGATGTAACAATAAAGAGTTATTTGAATTTGAGTTTGAAGCTTCTGAGAGATATGCCACCCTAATCAGGGCCTTCCATCGCAAATAATAGTCGATCACATATTGATATAAATGGTGAACAGGGTCGTTAGTGGTATCATCATGAACATATTTATTATACATCGTCTTGTTTAGTTTTCAGGAAGCATGCGCACAGCCAGGGTAGAGACATGAAGCCATTTTTTCCCAAAAATAATCGACAAGATATTGGAATTTAAATACGAGGTAGGACGATCCCAGGCAATACAATTAACAATCACGAATCTGACATAAATAATACTATTGATGTTATAATAAAATGGCTGAACATGAATAACTTACAGATTAATATTTCAAAGACAAACTACATTAATTTTAACAACAATAGGTTTCGTAAATTAGAAATAAAACATGGAAGCATAAAAATTGATGAGATGTATAACACGAAATTCTTAGGCCTCAAAATTGACAACCAACTAAACTGGAAACCACAACATGAGAATGTAAGTGAGAGACTCAACAGATTTGTGTACGTCCTAAAGCGCCTAAAAAGTCTAACAAACATGCCCACTGTTTTGTCTGCCTATCATGCGTGTGTAGCTTCGGTGCTCCGTTACGGTCTTATTATATGGGGAAATGGGACCCACTGGAAAAGAGCCTTTATAGCACAAAAAAAATGTGTAAGAGCTATAGCTGGCAAGTCATCACGAGACTCCTGCAAGCCACTATTTAAGGAGCTTGGTCTGTTGCCACTACCCGCGCTATATATATTTGAGCTCTGTCTGTTTGTAAAGCAACATCTGCAATTATTTAAAAAAGCCAGTGACAAAACCACAAGAACCCTTAGAGATCCATACAGGCTAGTTTTTAACGAAATCCCATTGACTGAAATGTATAGCCGAAATTGTGTGTGTATGAGCGTTAGAATATATAATAACCTACCAATTGAACTACGAAAGCTTGAATCGAAAACCTTTAAGACAAAATTGTTGAAATGGCTTATTGACAAAAATTATTATAGCGTTAATGAATACCTCTGTGACAAAAATAAACTTATTGACATTTGAATTTTTAAAGTTTACGTGACAAAATAATTATAATCTATGTTAAACATTTGCATGCCTTGCACAGGCGAAACATGATTGCACTAAAAATTATATTAAACATCCTACTACCATGTTTGATGCAAATAAATTATCATTTCATTTCATTTCAATATAATTAGTACTTAATATTTTCTGTTTTAATGTGTTTTGATAAAGAGGAAGTACCCTTTCATCAGCATATTTTATTTTTTCTAAAGGTTTATCTTTTGCTCCGTATTGTATGAAAATAGGCTTGACTAATTGCGTTATTGATATTTTTAGAATCTTTCCCCATAAAACAAACAAACAAATTTTGACAATCGCATTTCGGTTTTCGGGAAAAAACTGATGATTTATCATCATAATCATATCAGCCAAAGGACCCACTGCTGGACAAAGGCCTCCTCCAAAGATTACCGAGATGACCGATTCTGCGCTTCCCGTGACCGTCAGCAGGTCATCGGTTGCACCCCAAGTCCCGCCGTTACCTTGATTCCCCAATGACCAACACACCAAAAAACCGTCCCTAGTCCCCGACGGCCCCGCTCATCTTGGCTCTGGTAATCGGTCCCTGTAAACGCATGTATAGAAGGACGAACATTTAAAATTGAGCCACAAGTCACTGAAGCACGTCGTATGATACATGTGTGTAAAACTCGTAACGATGGTAAACCCTTGTCCACGGGTTGTTATTCACCTTTTTACAACCCCTGTATCCCTACTAATATTATAAATGCGAAAGTAACTTTGTCTGTCTGTTACGCTTTCCTGCAAAAACCACAGAACGGATTTGGCTGAAATTTGGTAGGTAGACAGATTAGGACCTGGATTAAGACATAGGCTACTTTTTACCACGCTACGCACTGCGCACCCTCGAAAAGTCATAGAAACGTGGTCCACGCGGGTGAAGCCGCGGGAAACAGCTAGTTATATATAAATAATAATTATCTTATATATAACTCAAAGGTGACTGACTGACATAGTGATCTATCAACGCACAGCCCAAACCACTGGACGGATCGGGCTGAAGTTTGGCATGCAGGTAGATGTTATGACGTAGGCATCCGCTAAGAAAGGATTTTGGGAAATTCCCATTGGAACCGCAAAAATCGGGATCTGCGCGGGCGAAGCTGCGGGCATCCACTAGTTTTAATCTAAACTTGGTTGCTAATTATTGGATTTATTTATAGGAAGGTCACCCAAAGAGCGTGGAGCAAGCTATGCTTGAAATTTCCGTACGTGGTCGAATCAAAAATGAGGAGATCCGTAGGAAAACCAACGTAACAGACACATCTTGCCTTTTTTCGCACCGCGCACCCTCTAGAATCTATTTCGATTCCATCCGGCGGCCGTTCTATCCAACTCGGCTGCCCAATTTCGAAACACAGTAACTGACAATCCTCAGATTTTTTTTAAAATTGCCTTATAAAAAAAATGCTTTGCTCGCTAAATTGATAAAAAAATTAATTTATGAATAGAAGATACTTTATTAGAAATATTTATCAGAAAAAATACTTCAAATTAAGTAATAAAAAATTCAATAATACAAAAACAAATCAAGTATGAAAAGTTTCTTATTCGTATTGTTCCCGGCTAAGAATAGGACCATCCCGTCTCTTCCAATGGGTGTCGTAAGAGGCGACTAAGGGACTAAAAACCGGAGGATGGGCAGCAGCGTCTTTCCGTGCATTGCAACACACCTGCAATCAAACTGCGATCGCCAACCCGCCTGCCAAGCGTGGCGATTACGGCAAAACCCCCCTATGAAATCCACACCCAGAAAACGGCCCCTAGTCCCCGGCGGCCCCGCTATTCCTGGCTCCGGTAGCAGTCAAGGTAACGGCGGGGTGGGGGGTGCGAAGAATCCCCGGCAGATGCGGGCAGCGCAGGACCGGTCGTCGTGGAAATCCTTGGGGGAGGCCTTTGTCCAGCAGTCTGATATGATGATGATGATGATGATGAAAAGTTTGCAGTTACTGTGTTTTAAAATGGAGAAGCCGAACTGATATGCTTATTTTGTTTTTAAAGTTATTGATACACAGATTTGTCATCCAGGATTGGAAATCACCTAATTTTCTCCTTTCTCAAACATTATTTTAAAAAATATGAAAACTAATTCAAGTTCCTCCGGCCGTTTCTTCCAACCGATTTGTTTTTTTTTAATGAAAGGTATTAATGTACAGCATCAAGCATCAAGCATTGGAAAACTTCGCAAGCCATTTTCGCCTCGCACACCGCGCACCCTATATAAAATTTCATAAGAGTCCGTCCGGCTGATCTATCCTACCGATTTCCTTTTTTTTTTAATTAAAGGTATTAATGCACAAATTTGTCATCAAGCATTTGTCGTCACTTACCATCAGGTGAGATGATGTCAAGGGCTTACCAATTGTGAATAAAAAAAAAGCACCAGAAAACCCCGCGCGGGCTTGATGTCCACGTGGCAGAGCCGCAGAAAAAGCTAGTAATATTATCATCATATCAGCTCATATACGTCCCCACCGAAGGGCTCGAGTCTACCCTGAAATTGGGCGATCGGGCCTTAGTCGACCATGCGGACCTAGTTCAGGTTGGTCGCCTTCACACGCAACCTGCGAGTTTCTCCGCAGGCGTGTGCAGGTTTCCTCACGATATTTTCCTTCACCGTAAGAGCGTCGGATAAACGTACATATGAAATCTAAATTCGAAATCACATTGGTACGTGGCAGGATTTGAACAACGACCTCCCGGTAATGAGGAGGTGGCTCTAGCCGTTACGCCACCGATTATAATAATAACAGCTTATCATCAAGTATAATAAAATATATTAATAAGCCTTCCTTTGGTATGTCATAGTCAAGCAAAAATACAAGTCAGTGTCCCTACCTCTAATGAATGGAGCGCCTGGCATCGTTCCAGAAGAACGCCTCGTTCCCCCTTATTTGTTACAGAAATTTGTTTGACAACCAATACAGCTTAAAACGGAGAGTTCTGGAAGTTGAAAGTCACGGACAGTTTCAGCTTTTGATGGTGGATGGTATTTTAGCGCTCAGTCCGACTTCGTTATTACCCGAATGCGCCAGAAGAATGTTTAATTTTTTGAGTGAATGTATGTATGGAAGTTGTATGTATGAAGTATGAATATCTTGCCGCCAAACATCAGTGTTGATGTGTTCCGGCTTGTAGATAAGATAGAAAGTTTTCCGTTGCGTTGGGTAATCTTGGTAAGCCCGCTTTCATCTTCGGCATCATCGTCACTTACCATCAGGTGAGATGATGTCAAGGGCTTACCAATTGTAAATAAAAAAGTACATTATGTTTATTTGTTTGGAATGCTCTATAACTTAAACGGCTTGATAGATTTGGGAGTGCAAGGTGTCGTTAGATTATTTTTGATCCCGTGAGTGACATAGGATAAGTTTTTACCCAACTGGCAAAAAAGAGATATATATATATATAATTCGAATCTCGGAAACGGTTCCAACGATTTGCTTGAAAATTGGTATACTAGGGTTTTGGGGGGCGAAAAATTGATCTAGATAGGTCTCATTTCTGAGAAAACGCGTATTTCCGTCGCACAGGTACTATCTTTTCAGTTACAGTATGGATCATTAAACGTTATTCAAAATATAACCTACCAAATTAACCCTATAATACCATTGAAACTCAGCATTTAAATGTAAATTTTCGTTAATTAGTATATGCGTCAATTAATAATGCTGCGAATTTTGCCGCCTGTTCCGCAGTCAGAGAGTAACGAAATTGGATATAAATCATATCTCATTAAATTTTTTTTGCATGATATTCATACATTCCTGCAGTTGTGACGACAGTAGGTTTAAGAGGAAACGCTGCCTTAAGAATAGGTATTTTAATAAAATGTTGCCTATTCCCTCACCCAAACCGGCATACAGCAAGAAAGGGAGAACTGCAGCTCAGACCGATAATAGGCACTAAAATTGACCGAAACAGCATTTCGTAGTCTCCTATGTCCTCCTCCAAAACTTGAGCAATAATAATTTATTTTTTTCAAAAATAATTTAAAAATCGCTTTACCTATGCCTCTATGTTTTCATTTTATTGATAGTATTCGTATTACTTTTTGGTAGGTTTCCGAAAATGACGTTTCAATTGGGGAATTTTCTCATTTTTGTAAGGATCCTTCATCCTATTATAATTAGAATATGATATAATATACTGATATAATGACTCAACGTGGTTCGAATGCTGCCACGTACCAATGTGTTTTCGAATTTAGATTTCATATGTACGTCGTTTATCCAACGCTCTTACGGTGAAGGAAAACATCGTGAAGAAACCTGCACACGCCTGCGAAGAAACTCGAAGGTTGTGTGTGAAGTCGACCAACCCGCACTGGGCCCGCGCGGTCGTCTAAGATCCTATCGCCCTAATTCAGGGTAACAGGACGTATATGAGCTGATATGATGATGACTCAAGCTCCACCTATCCGGACTTGGCCCCCGATTAATGAGTGGGGCCTCCCGAGATTGGCAAGTTATAGGTTGTTAACTCATTATTAACGAATATATGTTCATCATCATCATCACATCAGCTCATATATACGTCCCTACCGAGGGGCTCGAGCCTACCCTGAATTAAGGCGATCGGGCCTTAGTCGACCACGCGTGCCCAGTGCGGGTTGGTCGACTTCACACACAACCTGCGAGTTTCTCCGCAGGCGTGTTCAGGTTTCCTCACGATGTTTTCCTTCACCGCAAGAGCGTCGGTTAAACGTACATATGAGATCGAAATTCGAAAACACATTGGTACGTGGCAGGACTCGAACCACGACCTCTCGGATAGGAGGTAGCGGCCCTTTCCGTTACGCTACTGACGTTGATAAGATGTTATGTTATAATAGATGTTATTCAACACAAAACAATATTTTCTCATTACATTCCCAACTGAATATTTATTTATGGGGCTTTAAAATTTGTTTGTTGGATAATCGCAGCTACGAGCTATCAGCACCATGCTGTAAACCTATTACCAACAGTGAAGGCTTTTACACAAAATGATATTGCGAAGAATTTCACGCGGGGGACATTTTGTTCAACGCTAAAACTGACCGTGAGCTCGATAAGGATTTTATTTTGAGGAAGCTTTGAACTTTATACTTTATGATGGAAACAAAACACTTTCTTTTTATCTTTCTAATTGTATGATAAACAATATTATCATCAATTATTTTTTTAGATTTCCGTACACCCAAAGGGTTTCTAACGGGACCATGTTACTAAGTCTCCGCTGTCCGTCTGTCCATCCATCTTTCAGCGGGCTATATATCATGAACCATAATAGATAGACAGTAGAAATTTCCGCTATAACAACAAAAAATAAAAATCCTAAAAGGTATTTTTGATTTAGCTCTATAGTTAAAACGGTAAAACATGCATTGTAAAACTTGGTTGGATTATAGCAATAGTTCTTAAGTAAAAAAAAAAATATATGCATAATATCCGATTTTTTCTTGATTGGTGAATGTATCTTAATTATATATATACGTGGCTCGGGGGATTCTAGGGGTAATTGAAAAGCTACAATTACTTCTTGGATCTATTTTTTTTAGTATTTAACGGATTAGATTTGGTGGCGTAACGGCTAGGGATTGGGGCTTATAATTTTTAGTTTTTAAAAAACTTTCAATAAAAGTGCTACACCGATTTTGATAAAATTTATGTGGGACCAACTTGGCAGCATACTTTGACGAGAAAAAAATCATAAAAATCGGTTTAGAATCTGCGAAGATATCGCGTAGCGATCATATAAAAAACATACAGTCGAATTGAGAACCTCCTCTTTTTGGAAGTCGGTTAAAAACTAAGCCTAGGCAAGTCGCGTAGGTAGAATATGCATTTCACTACACATAAATTTTTAACGCCCTGTTTTTGCCGTTTTTGTTACGTCACGATCTATCTTTCCTTGAATTCTCGTTCCTATTAAGATGTACCTACAGTATCAACCACGTTTTAATGACATTCAAAAATAATATAACACTGTAAACTTTCACGATTATTCATTATGACAAATTGACATAGGGACTTGACGTGACTATATAGCACACAGGAAATCACGTCAAGTCCCACTTCCAATTTGTCACATTCAAAATAATATCTTCAAAGACGAGAGAAAAATAAGTAGGTTAGTAAATTACTCTTAAGAAGATAAAAAAGGGTCAAAAAAACTAAGTATTGGGTGGATTGAGCTTTGTAAGAAAACTGCTTTTGTTTTCTATTTATTGTTCACAAAGAAAAGAAGATGAATAAAAGAAAATATACAGCAGTAATATTAAGATACAATACGCTATTAAGCTCATTGCTATGATGTAATCGCTGTACGCCCATGCTCTTAAGGAGTTAGTCTGTACTCGTCACGGTAGCATTTGGTCACGTAGGTACCATTCGAACCTATTTATTTAGTAACCCATTAAAAAGAAATGCCTTTGTAGGTTTGTACTTATTGATACCTAATTAAGAGGAGGTACTTTGTACATATTGTAAAATTATGGCATTTTAGTATTAAGGGAATAAAAGTTTTTAGTTTTTGTAATATACAATATTTATTAATGTTTGAAACTGTGTGTGTGTGTGTATTTTCATAGTATGTGGTTACATACCTACCATCTAATCACCGAAAAATGGTTTCGCATTAGTGTGAGTGTAAAGACAACAGAGGGTAAAATGCGGTAAGTGTGGACCAGAGATATATATAAGATAACAAGTTATTATAGCACGTGCCTCACGGTGGTTGCAATATACACCCATACAAATGCAAAAACCGTATCTCGCTGATTTTTCTGTATGATACTCATCGTTTTGAAACAACAGCAGTATTTTAAAAGTTGGGATAGCTAAAAAGTACTTAAGTTCTTTATAACTGACTGAGGAGTTGAAGTGGAACTCTGGCATATAAACACAACTGAGGTTCTCCGTTACCTATGACTAAATAACATTAAATTTTTGCTCGTAAAATGTAAAATAACCGTGTTAGCGAAATGATTTTTGAAGTTTTAGTTGCTACAAATGGGATTCTTGAACTGAAATTCCTGTTTTCATTGTGACCAATGACTAAATGTAACTATGACAAAAACACACTTTCTTTCTTAAGTGGCTTGCTCTAGTCCTACACTACCTACTCCTACAGGAGGAAAATTACTCACGTTACCATGAAATACAATTCCTCAATGGTATTATCGTTGAGGGTTGGATGTTCTAGCGATCTTTGTTACAATGTCTAAACTTATACAAAATCTTACAACCAATACAAAATAATAAACGATAATTTAAAACGAAATTAAAAATATCTAAAATAGTTTAACGCCAGAGTATAAAATGGTATAAAGCTCGTTCGCTCAGATAGTGTCGCTCGGCCTTTGTAAACATCGATACAGCGCGTGCCGCCGCGTGTCAAAGAGCGCCGCATTGACCTCAAAAAATGCTGAAACATTTGTATTACTAGATTTGTATCTGTCATCTGTAAATTGTCTATTAAAGTAGATTTAATTCTTGCATTAAACGAATGACCCTATCTGAGCGAATCGACTTTACGCAAATTGCTATTTTGCTTTTAGTTTTAATTTACGCCTTAGCTGCATTACTAAAGAAAATAATTAGATGTTAATTATTTCCCTAGAAAATGTGACGCTTTGCAAAGGGTAAAAGTGGCGCAGCGGGACGTTTGCTGAGAGGTACAAAGTTACATATAGGTAGCTTAACAACCCGAATATTTTTTTTTAATATCCATCAGTACTAATGTTAAAAATACGCATTTTGATACAACGCATGACAAAAAGTTTTCGTTAAACGCTGATTTGGTATTCGCATATCGAAAAAGCACTATCGCAAAACACCAATTTGGCGTTTCGCATGACAAAAAAGAGCTCTCACGCTTATTTACCGAAACAATGTTTCCATAATATCGCTCTTTTATGCGAAACGTTAAAATGAATATTTCATAGTCACGTCTCTTAATCCGCAATATTCCCGAACCCAAATCTGATAAACCTCAGGATAAAACCCTTCCCTTTTAATCTGAGTTTCAATTTACTTCGCATTTTATTTATTTACCCCAGCACCACTTAGCAGATTACAATCTTTTACGGATTTCCCACTAGTACTTATCCTATCGTAAATTCGGAGATCTCAAAACTTCGACCCTTATAAATATTGGAATTGTGATTTTGTAATGAAATAGGTCCATTTTTCTGGAAGCTCCCTCTGAATGTTTTATCTTTCGATAAATTCGTGAATTCCAATATGTTTAGCCTCTGACATAAATTGGAAAAGGGATCTCAAGAAATCTATAAAATATTTATATTTTCTAATAAAAGAAGAAAGGGAGTTTTCGCTTTTTAAATTGTTTAGTTTCCTAGTGAGAAAAAACGTTTCTTTCTTACATTTTTTTTTTTAAATTGAGTAATGTGTGACGAAAGTTATTTTTTCTCTCCAGCAAAGACTTGTATAATACGCGAAGCTCTTTTTTGAAACTTTCACAGTGTTACTCAAAACTGCACCAAACTGTTACGTAAAATTCTTCTTTCTTCTTTCTTCCTCTGGCCTCCTCACTTTATCCCTCTCTTACCTATTATACATCAGCACGTCTGGTTTCCACAGCTTGTTGGGTGTGATGCGAAGGTCCTTCACACCTCCGTACTCGCTGTCGTTCCACCGTAGGTTGTAGTCATTCCATTCCTGTCACACGTATACAAACACTTTAATGATATATAGAGATAAAAGATGCTTCGATTTACATGCGTTATAAATCATGCAGAAACACCAGTTTTAATCGATCACTGGAATGGAATTGACTGAATTCCTAACCACGATATTTTTCACATTTCTGTAATTTTTATTTTTATTCTTGCTTGAGCAAGAAGTTCTGAACTAAAATTTCAGCTCAGATCGTGGCGAGCCTCAAAAAAATGCAGCATTGTGAACTTTTTAATTTGATATATCTTAATGCGTTTTGTCATTTAAGGGCCAGCTTACAAAAAGTTACGTCTGGAACTTGAGTAATTAATCATTTTATGACGTCCCACTAATTTTGTTTAATGATACCAGTTCCTGTTTTTATTGTAGGCTCTGTAAGTATTTTTTTCCTTCCTTTTGATCGTAAATTTTTATGCCGGCTCATATCACAATGGGCAATTAAAAAGACAAAGAATTTTAAAAGACAGTAAGGTTCTTTAGATTGTAGTGATAATTTAATGATTTTTTTCGTTCTTATGTTTGGTTCATTGATATTGAAACTAAGTTTTAAATTTATTAAGAATAAATTTAAAACGGGGCGTCCTAAAAGTTATAAATGTTGTGTTCAAGATTGTAATTGAAAAATTTATAGCAAAAGGATTTAGGAAACAAATTTGAATCATGTCAATATATAAGAAGCAAAGAAAATAAGTGAACATGAAAAGTGAAGTAACAAACTACTGTCTAAAATAAATCTATTAATATTATTATCAAGATCGCGTCCATTGGAAGATCATTTAATATGGTCGGCACGATCTTCAGCAGTAAAGGAATGCCGAAGAAAAATTTACTATTGAAAAGTCTATTGACGGTGATAATAATCTAGAGCAACGAATCATTCTAAAGTGTAACAAAATTTGTGTAGGACCCGTTAAGTTGGGCTTACACAAGAGAAAAGTTATTCAGTATGATGAGTAGAATCCTCTGTTAACGGTTCCTACACCATTAGCATCATCATATCAGCCAATTTTTAGACAAAGGCCTCCCCCAAGGATTTCGACGACGATCAACTTTGTAATGACTTGAATATCAGCTAAAAATTTAAAGTTCAGAAGAAAATTTGATGATTAACTAAGATTTACTTTAACGCAACACCTCTCATGGCGGTACATAAATGATAATGATACTGCATATGAAACCAGGTTTCCAAATGATCCCCAGTACTATAGTAAAAAAGGTAAACGTTTGGTAAACAAGATAAAAAGTAGCAACAATGTTACTTCAAAAATTGCACGTTCACTTCCGAAAATATGATGCATTTTCTTTTATAGCACAATTGAAGCGAATTGCTCGCATAACGCCTTTATCTCTAATATCTTTATTCCACTTTGCATGGAGATGGCTCCTAAACCGTATGTAATAAGTTACAAAGTTGTTTCCCAAGTCATAGGACCAAGCCTGCCAAACGAAAAATAACATTTGTAATTTCACGGTTACTATATCAACTCCATTTATTAGTTATATTATGGTTGCCACAAAAAATACGAAAGTAGATGAAAAATATAACTTAAAAATGTTTTTCTTGAATATCCTTAAAAATTGAAGCTTGTGCAAAGCTTTTAACTTAAAAAAAAAATTAGCTACCAAGATACGAGTGTTATCTATTTAAGCGCAATGAATGCCCTAAACTATAGTATTTAAAGCAGTGGTGTCCAACCGGTAGCTCGCGGGCACCTGGTAGCCCGCGGCCTGTTTTCTAGGCGCCCGCGAACAAAATCGGATAAAGAATACGCAAATTTTCAAAAATTAAATTGGGTAAAATAAATTAAATAAACAATAACTAAATTACGCTGTATATATGGTCTGAGTCTTTAGTAGGTATGCAATTAACTCGGCGGTGCCCGAGTGGCGCATCGGGATTTTCAAAATAGCCCTTGGAGCAATACCAGTTGGGCACCACTGATTTAAAGTATGAAAGCAAATGATATCTGAATTGTCGTAGGTAACAATAATTGTAGCGATGACAAGAAGTGACAATAGAGGCAACCCTGACATTCAAATAGAGCTGAAACAAAGCCAACTCACGGGCTACAAACTTGGAACCCTCCTGCTAATATTACAAAAGTTGTTCTCAACTTGGCGGCAACATCCCCACAACTATGTATTTGTACATCGGATAATGTTAGGAGAGCCCTTGTATAAGAGCTGTCAGAACTCGGAAGTACGCTTGGCAGGCTTTGTTCAAGTGCGAAAAGGACGCATATAAAGCAGTCTCGATCACAAACTTAATGCTATACTCTAAAAGAGATGATCATTAAATGGCGTAAAGTGATGAACGTGAGTTAAGGATGTGATGATAGTGGTTCGGCTTAACTAATTTGAAACAAGAGAGACATTTCAGAAATAAAAATGTGGATCTAGTTATATTAATGGTGATTTTGAAATGCTAGTCTGAAATGTGCAGGGCTATTTTGGACCCATTGGATTTTTTTTAATGAAACTGAACAACTTTCCCAAAAGCACTATTTTGAACTTCCTTTTCTTTTTATTAACAAACTGACTACCTACAGGTTAGTTGCGCAAAGTTGTTCAGTTTGATGAGGAGAGTTAAATCTTAACGGGAGGTCCAAACATTTCTGCCAGACGTTATTAGGTCATCTAAATATTCTAAATGTGAACGCATCAGTTTCACAAAATTTTTGTGTGCCTACAGCCAACGAATTTGAATATCAAAAGGCAGAAATCAGAACATTGATATAACCAAATTGGGACTGTTGCCATTACGAAATGCTGAAATTCTATTTTAGCCAGAATTAATGAGGGTTGACTGACAGTAATGTTCCATTTCTAACAATTTCACCAAAATACAATCAACTAAATCAACAAAAGTTACTGACTCTCATATATTTCTAGTCAAAATATACTATGTACCTCAGAATATTCTATCTATTTTAAAACAAGATAACTAATTAAACTCTACATGCATACAGTTTTCACACCACAGATTTTAAATACATAAAGCTAGCGTCATGCAGAAAAATATCATGCGTCCATTAAAGTACAATAAATCCAATCATTTTTCGAGATATTTATGAGATTTACACAATTCATTCTCTATAGATAGGGAGTAATGCAGGACAACGTAACATTATACGAAAAAATATCCGGAAAATTTCAAATGAATTTCATCCGACTAAGTTAGAAGCTGCCGTATTGGTAAATGCTAAAATATTTTTTAAAAAGCTTAAAACATACCTTTAGTGCTGGAAGATACAAAACAAAAAATAAATTTAATGAAAAATTTGAAATCACATTCAATAAATGGAACAAAACAATAAACATTTTTATATATGAAGTTACAGCCAACATCAAAAGTATGTACATTAAGCATTTTTTATTTATGTTTTTATTTTATTAACAAAAACAAAATCATAATTTTTAGCTGGAACAAAAACATAAATACAAATTATAAACTTAAGCTTCACTTACAGGGTATGTTATAGGTATATAATTTTTAAATGTTTAAGTATGCCTCTGTGAAGGTGCCTGCCACAGCCGACAAACACAAAAAAATCAATGAGGAATCATTGACTTGGCTTTAACAATTACATTTTAAATAAGATGGGTAGTTTAAGGTAGGTATATTTTTTATCACAATCACTCCATCGTTAGTTATGGGTCACTCCAGTTTAAGAGCAGGCTCCCAAAATAAGTGCATTTTTGCTAGAATATTTTGAGTCAGCCGCAAGCTTGCTGAACGTGAAAACTACACATATTATTCTTTGAACCTTTTTCTTTGGTATGGCTAAAACAAAAACACGATTTTATTGATTTTCGCTCGATACTTTTTATTTTGTAAAACTATGTAGTTTTGAGAGATTATTACATGTTTCTCCTATATTACATAAGTTAGGCGCATGAAATAAATACCGACAGTAAGAGAATAAAGGTATTGATAAAATGGCTAAGACGAATTTTTTCTAGAATGTTTACTAAGCTCGCAATAAACGAAAATTTGCATTTTTGCCCGAAATAAAGGACGTATTTCGCGTTAAGACACTTTCGCGAAATTCAACTGTAAAGCTGATTCCATAAGGTTAAATATCAGGTTGTACGCTAGTGCCGCACTGGGAGCCTGCTCTTAAGGGTCATTCTCCGAATCTGTGTCCTCAATAAACAATAGCCTCAATCTTATACATAGCCATTCATTTCCATTACCAAATAACTTGGAAATCTTTCCGTGAAATATAAATAAACATTCCATGGTCATGCACGTACTTTCAAATTATTTTACAGCAAGTACCCAGGGTGTGCAAGATCAATAATTTATAGTGAACACAAACATACCTCGAAATATATAAAATAATATAACATACGATAAACCATAATAAAATTATACAACCTATCAGTCAACATAATTCATTGAATCAAGAAATTCAAAAACCAAAATTTTTATTGTTCTGCTATATTCGATCTTTAAACATTTTTTGTCATTCATTACAACTATTAAAGTTATATGATAAAAATTTATGAAACATTACAGTTGCGGTGTATGCGGCAGTTCCTTACATTTTAATATTACTATCCTTATAACTTATACAGAATGTAACAAAATCAGTATAGGATCCGTTAACTGCGACTTCTACTCATCATACTTAACAACTTTCCCAAGGGACAGATAGTCAATTAAAAAAAATTAACTCTTCATACAAAACGATCATTTAATTTACCAATTTTGTCTATTTATGTATGGAGCGTCGAACTTACTTATTGGGCAAAGTCGTTAAGTACGATAAGTAGGAGCGCTACTTAATGTTCCTAAATATTTTTTGTTTAATCCGGTATATTTAATTTCTTTTTATTAATTAATTTACCAACCTACCTGTCTCACGAGAGATAAATCACGAATAGTTAGTACATAAATAAAGCTGAAAGTACTAGTCAGGGACTCAAAGGATACTTAGAGAGGTTTAATGCAGCATTCCATGAGAGGGGCTAGTGGCTAAACTACAGCGAGATCAAGAACCACGCAATGATCATGATGTATAGAAAACACTAAGAATATCAAAGAACAAGAGCAAAATCTTAAAACTGCCGCATATTCCACAATGCTATGCAAGTTTCAAAAAATAATAACAGTCAAGGAAAAGAGAAAACAAACAGACACAAAATAAAACGAAGATAAAGAATTCAATACAAAAGAAAGTTAAAGTAAAGATCAGAAAGAAACGAGCGTTAGAAATTGAATACAGTATTAATTTATATTTTCGTTTTAATCACACTTACCAATGACAGCCAAATATTGGTTATAAGTAGTTGGTTCTTCTCGTCCTATTGGGTTAGACGATGTCAACAAAAACAGAAAGGGCGCAGTCAGTTTATGAGCTAACACCGTGACTCACGCGGACACATGACTGGGGCAGGGCACGCGGGGGACGCAAGCGTGCTACCGCGTCGCCCGCGCGCCCCGCGGCTAACAGATATGCGAGTGACAACAAGTTAACACCGACTGTCCATGCGACAGATCGCCGCGGTGGCAGCGCCCGCTAGCCCCCCCGCCGACCTCTAGCTGTGCACTGAAGTTTGGTGCTAAGCGGAACTTATCTTTAATTAAATCTTTCAAGTGCTTTTAACAGATCAACTAGGCTCCTAATGGACGTGTTGGAAATGAATGAAATTTAATTTAACCGTGAATATGTCATTTCTATTAGAGAGATTCAATCCACGTCCATTTTGACCCTGTTTGCACTGCAGTGCAGGTGACAAGTTTGGCAAACAGTGATGTAGGTGGCGGGGCGGCGGGGGCGCCGGGCTCGGCTCCTACCACTTACCAGGTTGAGCCAGACGTTTGTGGTGAGGATTTGATTTTTCTCATCCTTATTTTGTTAATAGAACGCACGGAGAAAGGATAGAAAAAGGTGAATGAACATATCAATAGTTTTGTTGCATATTCAACTTTTCTAAGGCTTCGACCTATGTGACCTAGACAACACCCAGACTAATAAAGATAGTCTATCTATACAGACTCCTAAAATCTTAAATTTATGACAATCGTTCGCCCTATTTATAATTATGAAATATTAATCTGTTCAATTGCGAATCGTCGCTACAGGGGCATTGAGCACCCAGATATTCCAGCGAATAGCAGAGCTTTAGTGGCTGACGAGCGACGTATTTCCATATTAGAGAAACTAAGCGAATTCGTAGCAACATAGCACTTAATTTCTTAATTTATAAGGGACCATAAATTTCTAAAAACAATGATTCATTTGTAATAGAAATAAAAAGTGCGATTTTTGGTACATACCTGATGAAAACAAATAGGTATATCACATCAATATCTATGTAGATACTAGACTTGTTAGTGTGACGTACATAGAACTATAAATTTACCGGCAAACGCACAAAACTTTTTCACATAAACCAGTCCTTATTACTAACATAATAAATGCCTAGAGAATAGTGTTTGCGTAGAGCGGTCATACCCTTACAAATACATGAATCAAAGAGTTTCAAGACAGCACTTTATTCCAGTACTATAAAGAGACCGAGAGGCCTACTTAATTACACAAATGGATAATACTATATCTTTAAGGAAATTCGTTTGTTTTATAAGTAGAATCCTATTTTAGAAAGATTCAATAGAACTATTTTCATAATTCTTTTGTTTTTAAGGACAATACTGTTGACCCTGCAATGGGTCTTACGATGAAAACTACAATTGAACTATCATGCACTTTTATTAAATAACTCTATTAAGCTAATTGTAAAATTGTAAAAAAATGTATTGTCAGTTCAAAAACGAATAATACCGGTTTTGAACTGACAATACATTTTTTTTCGAAAGGACAAGCTTGTTGTTGGCCGTGGGGGCCTTTACAACTTCACCGGGCAGGGGAGGCGAGTGCGGTGGGCACTCAAACTAAGCGGGCAAGGGAGGCAGGCGAGTGTGGAGGGCACTCAACATTATCTTTTTTTTTATCTAACAATACTTTTTTTTCGAAAGGACACGCTTGTTGTTGGCCGTGGGGGCCTTTACAACTTTACCGGGCAGGGGAGGCGAGTACGGAAGGCACTAAATCTAGTGCAAAGCAAAAAGATGCAACTGCCTAAGGGCGCCCAGGTATGCACGGATCTCGACTTAGGTCATTGCTTGGACGGGGGAGGATTGGAGAGAAGCAGCCTGGTACGTGCCGGTAGCGCTGGTAAGCGTTAGAAGCGGGAGGACGCCACCCTCGCCGGCGAGGGCAGAATGTCGGTGTAGTGTTTCTCTGTGGGTTAGGGGGCGGGGTCAGGGCAGCTACGGCTAGCGTGGTCGGGTCGTTGGGGTCAGTGAGTACATGTATGGGGCGTCGGATTACGCGAATGGGGTTCGCGGGTAGGTCGTAAACAGCGGCGTTTACGAGTAGGGGGTTGGGGTGGTGTTCGGCGGACTTTAAGTATGGGATGGAGGCCTGCTTCAGGTATTGAGCTATGGTGGGGAGCTCTAAATCGCAATGGAGATTTTCATCCCGTAGGAACAACGGGCAACCCGTGGTTCTACGCATGAAGTGATTTTGAATGACCTGAAGTCGGTGAATGAGACGGAGACTGGTGTGAGCGAAAGCTACACCGGCGTAGGTGAGGATGGGGCGGATTCAAGTTTTGTAAAGTGTCACCTTATTTCTAAGGGACAGTTTACTCCGCTTGTTGGTCATGGGGTAGAGACGGCCTAGTACGAACGCGCCATCTACAAAATTTTAATGGAACTAAAAATACAAATATGAACACAAAATGTCTTTAATTCACTTCAACAAATACATACCTAACTAGGTAACCTACTCAGTAAGCGCACAAACAAATGGTATGTGCCACGCGTCGCTCCTCCGATAATTTAATTCTTTCGCTGGCACAATTTCAGCGAGATCTTTTGATATATGATCCGTTTATGTAGCCACGTCTGCAATATTGATTTTGCTGGTTTTGATACAAAGCGTTTATATGATAAATTATTCCTAAGCTCCTGTTCAACGTTCGGTGTTAAAATTTTGGACTATGCTGCTGTATTTTGAAAAGTGGTCGAATTGTAAAATATATTTTAAGAGTCCGCTATTTTTTAAGTGGATACTTCTTTGTTCGGGTTATACCTTACATACTTTTTAACACAACCGAGCTTGATTTCTGATTATAGATTATTACGTTGTAAAATCACTCATGATTTGCCAATAGATATTAATTATTCATAAGATGATAGTGTTTATTTGATCTAAATACAGCTTTTTTCGTCTCACAATCTTCTAAGAGGATACGGTATATTTTTATTATTATATTTTATCGCCATTTAAAAACAACTAATAAATAATTTTTTAGAATGAATCATGGTCATGTAAAATAGAGTCCACGTCCAGTTATAATGGACCTCTAAAATATACTATCTTTGTACTGTACCTAAGGTATTTATTGATGGCTTTGTTTATCGGTCAATTTTCGATTTTTTGTTCATCATGGTATTCCGGGATATTATACACTGTCACAATACAAAGTTTCGTAAAAATCCATTAAGTGATTTTTGCGTAATGCGCATTCATACAGGAAGACAAACAAATGTTTAAAAAAACCAGCCAATAGCGAATCAGACTCGTTCACGGAAAAAAAATTTTGTTTTTCCGTTCACTTTTATACACAAAAAAATTCAACTGTCTACCTATTCATCATTACAGCTCATATACGTCCCCACCGAGGGGCTCGAGCCTACCCTGAATCAGGGCGATTAGGCCTTAGTCGACCACGCGGGCCCAGTGCGGGTTGGTCGACTTCACACACAACCTTCGAGTTTCTTCGCAGGCGTGTGCAGGTTTCCTCACGATGTTTTCCTTCACCGTTAAAGCAATCGGTAAGTATGTACGTAAGTTTTTGAAAAACTCATTGGTACATTGGCCGTCCAGATTTGAACCCGGTACCTCTGGTTAGATGGACCGAGTCGTTACCGGCTGAGCCACCGACGCTTTTTCTGTCTACCTATTACGGTTCATGAAATACAGCCCGCTGACAGACAGAAGGACGAACGGACAGCGGACGCTTAGACCCACTGACAGACAGAAGGACGAACGGACAGCGGACGCTTAGACCCACTGACAGACAGAAGGACGAACGGACAGCGGACGCTTAGACCCACTGACAGACAGAAGGACGAACGGACAGCGGACGCTTAGACCCACTGACAGACAGAAGGACGAACGGACAGCGGACGCTTAGACCCACTGACAGACAGAAGGACGAACGGACAGCGGACGCTTAGACCCACTGACAGACAGAAGGACGAACGGACAGCGGACGCTTAGACCCACTGACAGACAGAAGGACGAACGGACAGCGGACGCTTAGACCCACTGACAGACAGAAGGACGAACGGACAGCGGACGCTTAGACCCACTGACAGACAGAAGGACGAACGGACAGCGGACGCTTAGACCCACTGACAGACAGAAGGACGAACGGACAGCGGACGCTTAGACCCACTGACAGACAGAAGGACGAACGGACAGCGGACGCTTAGACCCACTGACAGACAGAAGGACGAACGGACAGCGGACGCTTAGACCCACTGACAGACAGAAGGACGAACGGACAGCGGACGCTTAGACCCACTGACAGACAGAAGGACGAACGGACAGCGGACGCTTAGACCCACTGACAGACAGAAGGACGAACGGACAGCGGACGCTTAGACCCACTGACAGACAGAAGGACGAACGGACAGCGGACGCTTAGACCCACTGACAGACAGAAGGACGAACGGACAGCGGACGCTTAGACCCACTGACAGACAGAAGGACGAACGGACAGCGGACGCTTAGACCCACTGACAGACAGAAGGACGAACGGACAGCGGACGCTTAGACCCACTGACAGACAGAAGGACGAACGGACAGCGGACGCTTAGACCCACTGACAGACAGAAGGACGAACGGACAGCGGACGCTTAGACCCACTGACAGACAGAAGGACGAACGGACAGCGGACGCTTAGACCCACTGACAGACAGAAGGACGAACGGACAGCGGACGCTTAGACCCACTGACAGACAGAAGGACGAACGGACAGCGGACGCTTAGACCCACTGACAGACAGAAGGACGAACGGACAGCGGACGCTTAGACCCACTGACAGACAGAAGGACGAACGGACAGCGGACGCTTAGACCCACTGACAGACAGAAGGACGAACGGACAGCGGACGCTTAGACCCACTGACAGACAGAAGGACGAACGGACAGCGGACGCTTAGACCCACTGACAGACAGAAGGACGAACGGACAGCGGACGCTTAGACCCACTGACAGACAGAAGGACGAACGGACAGCGGACGCTTAGACCCACTGACAGACAGAAGGACGAACGGACAGCGGACGCTTAGACCCACTGACAGACAGAAGGACGAACGGACAGCGGACGCTTAGACCCACTGACAGACAGAAGGACGAACGGACAGCGGACGCTTAGACCCACTGACAGACAGAAGGACGAACGGACAGCGGACGCTTAGACCCACTGACAGACAGAAGGACGAACGGACAGCGGACGCTTAGACCCACTGACAGACAGAAGGACGAACGGACAGCGGACGCTTAGACCCACTGACAGACAGAAGGACGAACGGACAGCGGACGCTTAGACCCACTGACAGACAGAAGGACGAACGGACAGCGGACGCTTAGACCCACTGACAGACAGAAGGACGAACGGACAGCGGACGCTTAGACCCACTGACAGACAGAAGGACGAACGGACAGCGGACGCTTAGACCCACTGACAGACAGAAGGACGAACGGACAGCGGACGCTTAGAAATAGGTTCCCGTTGGCTACTTTTTGGATGTACCTAACCCCAAAAACTATTCTACCATGTTAGGTAACTCATTTTAAAGTCGTCCGAATATATTCAATGTACAGATTTTTCCGCCTTTATGGTAGTTCGTTTTGCTTATATGACGCAAATTTTAAATTTTTTAAGGTTCTTTGTGAACTATGACTCCATTTTTAACTTTTATCAAATCTAACCTGTTTTGCGACAGTCTTACATTTTTTTTAACCAATATCAATGAATCTGTCAAATGTGAAATTAAGTACTTTGGATATTTTGACGATAACCTGAAAAATATATTTTGTGATTATTCCTCATAATTACCAAAATTCAAAATATATTTATTTGTGGAACATAGGTAAAATAACAGGTGTTATAATAATTCATAGTGTCCGTCCATATGTCCTGTCGTAATATTAGGTCATAAAATAAAATATTCGCATAACCACCTATCACTTTAAATATTCTATTAAAAAAAATTGAAAGCATGTCAAATTCAGTGAATAGTCATTTAAAATAATCAACTAGCATTTCGCAAAATAATCAATTTGACTTTTTTTGCCAAAATCTAACAATTTATTAAAATTATACATATGACATCTAAATATTACATATTTTATGTGATTTATTGTTAGTTAAAATTCTAAATTACCTACCTACAAAAATTAAATTAACTGTATAAATTTAACTGACAAAAATTCATTGTAATTGGTGTAATGTGAGACTGTCGCAAAACAGGATAAACATGTTAAAAATTGAACATGGAGTTATTAAAACAGGTTATACTTGTTAAAAATTGAACATGGAGTTATTTAACAGGTTAAAATTGTTAAAAATTTAACATGCAGTTATTAAACAGGTTAAACTTGTTAAAAAATTAAACATGATGTTTTTAAATCGGTTAAACTTGTTAAAAATTTAACATGGAGTTATTTAACAGGTTTAATTTGTTAAAAAATTGAACGTGGAGTTGTTAAACAGGTTAAACTTGTTCAAAAATTAAACATGGAGTTGTTAAACAGGTAAACTTGTTAAAAAGAAAACCTTCAAAAATTTAAAATTTGAAAACCATAGCCCAAACGAACCACCTAAAGATCCTCATTATGTGTATAGGTTCTAAAATGTACACTGTCTTTTAAAACTCAATACAATAAAATTTACAAAATCTATAAAAAATTGCGTCGTCGTTGTAATAAACTACCATGTTGTAAAATCTATACATATAATGTAACTGTTACGGAGCCATGTCTGTAGATGAAATATTTTAGGAAAATAATAACTGTGGTGGACATTACTAACGATATTATATTTTTAAAACTTTAACGCAGCCGTGTCTGTACATTAAATATTTTTGGAAAATAATAACTGTAGTGAACATTACTTACGATATACTCGTAGAGGCTAAAACAACAACTTTTGGAATTTTTGTCTTTCTGTATGTCTGTATGTTCGCGCATCACGCAAAAACTACCAGGCCAATTTTTATGAAATTTTGTATGATGTTTCCTTATAGCCCGGGTTAACATATAGGATACTTTTTATCCCGGAAAATTCAAGATTTCTCGTGGGAAACTCCACGCGTTAATTAATCATAATTATAAAGAGAGCTCAATTACATTTCAATTACTTTATGAGAGAGTCTTAGCTTTAACTATACAAAGATAAAAATTTTGAGACCTAATTATGTGATGAAAATAAATTTTCATCAAGTAACTTTAATATTGCAGTTCCAAATATTGGATAAATAATTGAAAACACTAAACACGTTAAAAACCCATTTTCCATCGCAACAACTTCGTACAATTTTGCAATATTATTTTGCGTTTTTTGTTAATTTTCTAATAAAGTAACACACCGATTGTGATGTATGGGACCACACGGGAAGCCCTAGATTTCAAATAAAAAAGAATTATCAAAATCGGTTCACCCAGTCAAAAGTTCTGAGGTAACACACAAAAAAAAATACAGTCGAATAGGGATGACGACAGCATTAGAAATAAATTATGAACTCTTGATCATTAAATTTCCCTTTTAGTCAAACTTCAGAAAACCTTACTCGTTTTGTTTTCCATCAATTCTTTAATTTATAACTCACAAATCACAAAATGTCATTTATTGACGCTGCAAAACTATGACGTCACGCGTAGTTATTTCAAACATTTTTAGAACAAAATGTCATTTTTGGCAGATGACAAAAAGTATCTCAGATGACTAGCATTTGTCATCCTCATTGAGAACCTCCTCCTTTTTGGAAGTCCCTTGAAAATTATCCAAAGAAAGAGACTGAATGAAAGAAAATAATATTAATACGATTGAATTGAGACAGATTTCAAGTCACGCTTTTGATTCGGGAGCAATTGTGCGCTCGGGGAGCCCAGATGTAGATGGCAGGGACGGTGTGTCAAATGAAATAAAGTTTTCCCCTCGGGTGATATTTCGTTTTCCCAAATCTTCGGGATATTCTGAATTAAATGGACATCTAGCGCACAGAGAGCATCTTAGAGAGAGAGTTTAAATTGTCTGTCATCATCATATCAGCTCATATAAATCCCCACCGAGGGGCTCGAGCCTACCCTGAATTAGGGCCATAGGGCCTTAGTGGACCACGCGGGCCCAGTGCGCGTTGGTCGACTTCGCACACAACCTGCGAGTTTCTTCGCAGACGTGTGCAGGTTTCCTCGCGATGTTTTCCTTCACCGTAAGAGCGTCGGATAAACGTACATATGAAATCTAAATTCGAAATCACATTGGTACGTGGCAGAATTCGAACCACGACCTCTCGGACAGGAGGCGGCGGCCCTAGCCGTTACGCCACCGACGCTCTTAATTTGCCTGTAATTAGTGTAAATGTTCCTTTTTTAATCACGATTAGTTAGCCCTTAGAAATAGGTTCCCGTTAACGTTCCCGGTAAATTTTTTGAGTGGCGACCGCGCACCGGAAAACGTAGCGTAGGTAGGCGTGGTGCAGGTCGCAGGAAGCCGCTGGATGCGGGTAGCGCAGAACCGGTCGTCGTGGAAATCCATAAGGGAGGCCTATATCCAGCAGTGGACGTCCTTCGGCTGATATGATGGTTAGCCCTTGGCATTATCTCACCTGATGGTAAGTGACGATGATGCTGAAGATGGGAGCGGGTTTACCAAGATTCACCAACGCAACGGGGAACTGGCTATTTCGTCTTTAAGCCGGAACATATTAATGCTGTTAACATCGATGTTTGGCGACAAGACTTAGATAAGATGGTGGAAGCTAGCCAGGCGGGCTTAGAAAATGCCCTTCAACCAACTAAACCCAGTCTCGCAAAGTTACATTCTGCCGGGAATCAAGCCCTCGACCTCCTGATGTGAAGCTAATGGAATTAACGATTACACTACGCACAGGCGGTTGAGTTGGCCTGCATTTATGATCTGATCAATCTTCCCAAAATATTAACATTATTACAATGCGTAACATTATTACAGCTTTTCAGCGTCAATAATTTAAAACGTATGCAAAACAAACGAGTAATATTGTTTGAATTTTCATTGGGAGGTCAATTCAGTTCGGAGGTGGTAGAGTTGGCCTGCATTTATGATCTGATCAATCTTCCCAAAATGTTTGAAAGAGCAATGCGTAACATTATAGCTTTTCAGCGTCAATAATTTAAAACGTATGCAAAACAAACGAGTAATATTGTTTGAAATTTCAGTGGGAGGTCAATTCAGTTCGGAGGCGGTAGAGTTGGCGTGCATTTATGATCTGATCAATCTTCCCAAAAAGTTTTAAATGGCAATGCGTAACATTATAGCTTTTCAGCGTCAATAATTTAAAACGTATGCAAAACAAACGAGTAAGATTGTTTGAAATTTCAGTGGGAGGTCATTTCAGTTCAGAGGCGGTTGAGTTGGTTGCATTTATGATCTGATCGATCTTCCCAAAATGTTTGAAAGAGCAATGCGTAACATTATAGCTTTTCAGCGTCAATAATTTAAAACGTATGCAAAACAAACGAGTAAGATTGTTTGAAATTTTAGTGGGAGGTCCATTCAGTTCAGAGGCTGTAGAGTTGGCCTGCATTTATGATCAGATTAATCTTCCCAAAATGTTTGAAAGAGCAATGCGTAACATGAAATCTTTTCAGCGTCAATAATTTAAAACGTATGCAAAAACAAACGAGTAAGATTGTTTGAAATTTCAGTGCTAGGTCAATTCAGTTAACAGGTAATTTCCATATTTTTTTTCAAGATTTATTTTCATGCAGTCTATTTTGTCCTTTGTATACTTTTCTAAATAAAATATTGGTCTACGAATAAAACAACCGCTCCATCTACCTACACCAGGGTCCAATAATCCTACTAAAATTACAAATGTGAAAGTCTGTATGTATGGACCTATGTATGAATGTTTTTACTCTTTCACGCTTCATCCACTGGACGTATCGGCACACATATAGGCCTAGGTCCAGGAATAGTACTCGGCCACTTTTTATCCCGATTTCTTAAGTGGTTCCCGTGGGATAGCTATTAACTCTTTCTGCTTTGTTAATTTATGTCACGTCGCAATGAAGCGAAGGATTGATGTGCTAATTAATACTGATTATCTAATTGACTAATAATTGGCATAGCCCGACATACTTCCCAAGGAATCTAGACGTGACGCAGTTACCACGCTCGCGAGCCGATTGCGGCTTGCGCACTGCGCACGCTCGAGACATAAAAACTATGTTTTATGTAAACCGCGGGCAAACGCTAATTATTTCATATAAACTATGTTCTTACTAGCTTTATTAATCTATATCTATACTAATATTATAAAGTGGAAAGATTTAATTAATTAATTGTTTGGTTGTTTTGAATAGGCTCCGAAACTGCTGAACCAATTTGAAAAATTCTTTCGCCGTTGGGAAGCTACACTATCTGCGGTTGCTATAGGCTATACTATATTTTCAAAAATTAGGGATCCTTACTAAAACTCAAATAATGTAACCCAAGGTGTAAAAAATGACCTAAAAATTCTTGCAATATCTACAAGAAGTAGTGTAGTGTAGTCGTAGTGGTAGTGTAGCGGAAGCGGTAGCGGTAGTGTAGTGTAGTGTAAGACGGTACGAAGTTCGCCGGAACAACTAGTATAATATATTTTTTTAAATGTACTTCAACTTCTACCTACACAAAATCAATGTACCTAGTAGCTTTGAACAAAATTCAAGTTTGATACACGCGAAACCTTCTACAAGTTCCCTCTAACCCCGCAGCAAAGACACTCTGATACAATGCAAAAAAATCCATATTCTACTACATTTCAAGTGGAGCTTACAACATTTTTTGTTTTAAAACACGTCTTCTTTCAAGATGTGTCATGGCTTGGTACTTGCTGTACGGCTTAGCAACTCGCCTGCAGGCATACTTTGTCTGGGTTCCTAACAAACGGCTGGAAAACCCCATTTTCCACCACTTTGTACCAGTCCCCGGGGCTAGACTCAAGCGCTAACTGGATTTTTCAACTAGACATTTCAATTTCCTAACAGTTAGACCTGCTTTTTTACCAGAATGCGGGAATGGAACAAGAGCTTAGCGGTATTTGAGCGAACGTGCTCGGTTTAAATTTCTCTATAGACTTGCCGAACGGTACAGTTAGCTTCGAAAAAAACTTATTATTGAACAATTTGTCTTCTTAGATAGATATATCAACTCACTATTCACCACATATTTGCACGTTTGATTTAAGAGCAGGTTTTGAAAGGAAAGTTTCTTTTCTATGTCTCATCTTTCACAAAATTTTGTACCCAACTTGTAGCTTACAACTCATATGTGTATTTCATTTTATTATAAATCCTGACACTCATTGGGATCCTTACCTACTCTTAAATAATTTTTTTGAAGATAAAGTGCATGTAATGATGAAATTGTCATAATCACACACATACACACACTACACACACCCAAAAACACACACACTTCGTCAGTGTAAGCTTTCTAAACATTATTAACATTTCTATATTTCTAAACATTTGTAAACACACGATACTAACTTCTTGTTTGTATGATCGCAGTTTTAATTCTAAAATTGGTCAGCTCTTGGCATCATCTCAGTGACGATGATTTATGATGATCGTGATGATTATAATTGTTTTTTAATCATGTCTGAATTCACGACAGACAATATCTAAAGAGCACTTTACTTGTCTTGTTAGATAAGATTGACTAAAACTCAAATATTTTATTGCTGATTATTGGTTTACATAAGGTCTTAAATAAATTGCACTATATTCGCAATGACCTGCCTTAAGAAAGCATGAAATATTGTATGTTTGATCATTTTGGGTTAATTTATTTTGACAACCAATTGTTGAGAAAATTTCGATGCGAACTGTACAAAATAGCGGGTACTTCAACGGTTAGTTTTGTGTTGTTTTAAAACAATATTCCATTTCTGTCGTGAACTTTTATTGCATCCTGTCCGGTTTGTGTTCTGAACCGAGTACCTCTCATTGTTATCTGAGTCGTGTTTGAGAATGGAGAGGAAGTAAAAGAAACTAGGTATTTACCACAGGTAGCGTCGGTGGCTCAACCGGTAACGACTCGTTCCTCCTAACCAGAGGTGCCGGCTTCAAATCCGGACGGCCAATGTACCAATGAGTTTTTCGAAACTTACGTACATATACTCACCGATTACTTTAACATTTATAAAAACATCGTGAGGAAACCTGCACGCACCTGCGAAGAAACTCGAAGGTTGTGTGTGAAGTCGACCAACCGGCACTGGGCCCGCGTGGTCGACTAAGGCCTAGGCTCGAGCCCCTCGGTGGGGAAGTATATGAGCTGATATGATAATGATTTACACAGAAGAGTGAAGAAGTTTTTATACTACTCGTATCTGTATTATTATATCTGCGTATATTATGTAATATGTTGATTCTAGCAAACAAGCTTCACGCCTGTGCACAGTGCTCCGAGCCCTATGGGGAATGGGACAAAAATAAAAATTTAGTTTTTTTTTGGATTTTATGTTTTTATATGGGTATAATAAATGATTACAACTTGGAAAATAATTATAATCAGAAGAATCAAGTTTTATTGTTTTTCATAAATTTTTAACGTGTCCGTTTACTTTGAATTTTCAGGAAAATAAATGGCTCGCTTTTTTACTACTTTTGCGCGATATTTCGTCAGTGTCAGTCAGGAACATTGAAACGTGTACATATTTTGTTGTATACAGAACGTTCGCGCTCACTATTATCACTGTTTATCCAAATCTTGGCTAGGTAGGTCTATATTTTTTTTTAAAAAAAAAAAACAACTAAAGTGGAAGTCAGAGGCAGAAAATTTTTATTAAATCGGAAAGTCCATTGATATAGTAACATAAAAATGAAAATACTACAAGAGCATTTTCGGACATTTTTTCAAAAGCTTATTCAAAGTTCGCAATTGCCTCATTGACAGATTATTTTACTGTGTTGTGTTTAAGATCCAATAAACAAAGAAGTACTGAAATTATAAACAATATTGATAGAACGATATAAAGAACATACCTTCGCCTGTTGAATCCCTGGTGGATGATTGAAAACTATTTGTATATTTAACCATTACAACACTCTTATATGAACGAAAAAATGCGACTAAAAATAGATTACCCAATCGCATTCCGTAATGTCTTACTTCAAGTGTAGAGCGTTAGCTGATCAGAGTAGTCCTCGTGCTGTGGGTGCGTTCCTGTAGGGCTTGACTTGTCCACTTCACAATGGCAGCGTTTAAGTACATGTAATTAATAGTTCATAATAGATGGCTGACTCTCGTATTATACTCGTGACCGGGTGCTGTCCGTGTGAACTGGCCTACACTTGTCAAAGGCGTTCATGACATTCAAAAATTTTGATGTTCCTATAACTTCTCGTGTCATATTGTTTTCATGTTCTAATGACATATTTTTTTTATATCACAGATTGTATTTTGACGTAATTAACTAATGATTGTTTATTTTTTGATTTTTTACAAATGAAATTATGTAATCACTATTTTATGACTATCAGAAAGAGTGTAATTTGCACCTATTTGGATTAAATATCTTGAATCTTGAATCTTCATTTTTCGATTTTTGTCTAAGGCACGGAACACTGTGCTGTGTGTCGAAAAAACAAGTAAAAATTAATAGGTTTGTACAGAATGTTTTTTTTATCATCATATCAGCCGAAGGACGTCCACTGCTGGACGTAGGCCTACACCAAGGATTTCCACGACGACCGGTTCTTCGATTCCCGCATACTGCATTTTATTATAGCTTATTTAATTTTGTTTTAACCTTTTGATGGCATTTAAGTAGATTTAATCTGATTTTAAACAAATACAACTATCAAACAATGTAGGGTTCTTCTTAAACGCCTGAAAAAAATTACGTTGGCTTCAGCTCATGATAGTACGTCAAGTCGTTAATTTTAGTTGCTAGCCGAAGGACGTCCACTGCTGGACGTAGGCCTACACCAAGGATTTCCACGACGACCGGTTCTTCGGTACCCGCATACTGCATTTTATTATAACTTATTTAATTTTGATTTAACCTTTTGATGGCATTTAAGTAGGTTTAATCTGATTTTAAACAAATACTACTATCAAACAATGTAGGGTTCTTCTTAAACGCCTGAAAAAATTGACGTTGGCTTCAGCTCATGATAGTACGTCAAGTCGTTAATTTTAGTTGCTAGAACTAGATGGCCCGTGTACTCAAATTGTAAAAAAATCCTTGGACCTTACATAAAAAGTCCGATCTCAGAGCAATAACTAAAGCACAGAGGAAGCTTCAAAATTACAATATATCTTTACTCTTCTTTCTTATTATCGAACATTGTACGGTAAAAAAAGGATAAATATATAAAATCATTTTATGCTTATAGCTACATGGACACTCCAAAATTGACATTTTTTTTACAATTGGTAAGCCTTTGGCATCATCGCACCTAATGGTAAGTGACAATTATGGTCACACTTGGTCTCTTTTTATACGACCAATTTAAAAATCTTCCCAGTTATTTAGTAATTCTGTCAACCTTTAGGTGGTATTTTAATGTAGTCGGATATTCCATCGTGAGTGATGTAGATATTTCATATCGATATTTCGACTCTTAATTTCAAGAAGGTATCGTGTTCTGTTTTAGCATGCCTTAAATCGTTGCTGTTTGCACCCGTGCTTTGTATGGAAATGTTTTGGATTTGAAATATTTTTATTTTATTATTATAAAATATTCCAACTACCTATATGAAGACAAATCTTATAATTTTATTACTTTCAACTTTATATTGCTACTACATACCATTAATTTCAGTTAAAAAAAAATTGGAGAACCGTTAACTGACGCTTCTACTCATCATACTTAACAACTTTCCCCAAAGAAAGTTGTTCAGTATAGTGAGTAGAAGCCCCAGTTAACGGAACCTGCACCAATTTTGTTTCAGCTTGTATAGTACAAGTATAATGTAGGTAGATAGTGTCTACCTGAGCTTTGTTTATTTTGAAATAATCAACGTATCTGAATAAAACCGCGGACGGACAGACGGACTTGGCGAAACTATACGGGTTTCTTGCTTTACCCTAACAAACATAATTGTAACTTACAATTCTTTCAAATACTTTAGCCGATTAGCTAATATGATACCAAAAACAAAAATACAGCAATCGGCTAGACAATGTAATTGTATTGAGTTCTTTGAATATGGCCCAGATAAAGAGAAATAAATAACAACCAGATAAAGCCTCACAACCTGTGACAAAGATTACTATAATATTACTATGTCTGAGCTTTGCTTATTTGAAAATAATCAAAGTATTTGATTTAAACCGCGGACGTACAGACGGACTTGGCGAAACTATAAAGTTTCCTTGTTTTACTAAGGAACCCAAAAAAGCAGATAAACACACAAACCTAATTGTAACTTACAATTCTTTAGGATTCTACTTTAAAATTTGCTTTTAATTTTATCAATCCTTTCATTCGATTTCATCCATGCAAAATAATGCACAGCAAAAAAAATATCGATATCTCTGGTAATTATGGCACTTCACTAGCATTACTAAAAAAGTGGATAGCCTCGCGAAAAACGAATATAATTAATATATATCTATCCTGCTTTATCACACTAACTGGGTAATAAGTGTGAATAGTGTAACTAGGATGAATTTTGACGCTCTCTCTATGGTTTAGTTATTGCTCTGAGAGTCCGATAAATTTATACCATAGAAAAGTCTAGATAGTTTTTAATGAACTCAGTAGATATAGGTTCTTTGCAGATAATAGTTGGTTTCATGGGCTGCTGTTACACTTATTTATTTTTTATATCTTTCAAAGTAACCCTATTACACCATGTGTCACGTACGATCCCACGCCAACACTGACCTGAAGGTCCCTGAATGAATGAAATGTCACTAAATTGTATCCACGACTAAACATGATAAAACGGTTTACTCTAAACTCAATAAATCCGTAAAACAATTGAAAACTTTAGAATTCCTATCAAATCCGCAAACTAAAGCTCTGGTATTCGCCCAAATATTTCAAACGGAGCCAGTATTGGAAATTCGCTACATTGAAGGTATAGTCAGATTTTCAAACTCTCCTATTTCATAATACGCTGAAATGAAATACAGAATGAATCAACGGCGAACTTTCACAGATTATTTATGATTGTCCACATTGTTTATATTATGAGCGTATTTTTTTAATTTATAATTTCATTATGTTTCATCTTCTTTATCATCATATTTTCAGTTCAAAAACTTCAAAGGCTTCCCTCAACAGTTTCCACAACGACCGGTCCTGTACTGCCCGCATCTACCGGCTCCCCGCGACCTTCACCAGGTCGTCGATCTGTCGCAGGCAAAAAGTATAATTCGTCATTTTACAAATGTTGATGTTAGGTTCGGGCAGGTTTGATTAATTTTACAGTCAAAGAGCCTCGCGAACCAGAAATCTGTGTACGGCATCTTACAATTTGCCTGACCATTTATATACGGAAGAATTATACAGTTTGCCCAACCATTTGTAAAATGACTAATCATACAGTATACCTGCCACAGATCCACGGTAATTATTATGTTTACTAAAGTGTATTTTTCACTATTACAATGAGGTTATGTAAATACCAGTAGGTACTTTTATACAAAAACGCGCCCTTCGCTACCGCATCGTAAAATTAAAATTGACATTTATTTTATTTTTTTATTAAAATATGGAGCAAACTTATTTCAATATTTATCTTTTTAAATCACTGGTTATTTATAAGATTTTTATAAGACGAAACAAAGCCAATTGTGGTTCAAAATATTAAAAAAAAACAGTATTTATGTCAAAAATTATGTGAAGGCACATCTGTGAAAGTGCGCCAATGTTCTCTGTATGTATTGTCTTTAAAAGCTTACACGTAAAGTTTTCTTTAAAAAGTTTACACGTAAAGTTTTCTTTAAAAAGTTTTTTTTTATTAAAAATTTGCGTGCGTTCGGCTGCACCTCACTTGATAGTAAGTGCCGATGCAGCCGAGGATGTAACACGCAAGCTCAAATAGTACCTAAACTTAGAAGAAATAGAACTTAAGTTAAATACTTTCTATTGAATACTAAAAATACCCCTGGGTGTAGGTGACTAGGTCCTTAAATATTTGTAATTTAAAACTATTTATGCTAAGCGAGATATTCGAGTACCTTTCATAGGGATTTTTTTCCTTAAAATTATGTAATTAACCGGACATCTCTTAAGCCTAATTAACATTGGTCAAGTGTTTAACGAACTAGTACAGTCTGGTCGATTCCCTCTCGTATATCGACCAGATACGCTAAACTACCAGTTTTATGATATAGCGTCCCCACTTACCGACCCTTAGGGCATAACATTCCTGCCAACACCATAAGGGGAAGGCAAGGATCAGTTGCGGTAGTTCTTGCCGCCAAGACGCTTGTACCTTGGAAGTGAACCACTACATACTCTCCAGGTAGGTCCCGGAGCTGTAGGCACGCTCACCTCCCGCGGCTTTCGCTGCTGGCGGTTCCATTCCCGCTCGGGACGCCAGAGAA
Source organism: Coleophora flavipennella (assembly GCA_947284805.1). Lineage (NCBI taxonomy): Eukaryota > Metazoa > Arthropoda > Insecta > Lepidoptera > Coleophoridae > Coleophora > Coleophora flavipennella. Next base: position 6,370,857 of record OX369266.1, read on the forward strand.
GTTGGCTCCCACATCTCCAGTGTGGTACCGGAGGTGTTGGCGCGCTGGTATGGTTGTGAGTGAGTACAGTAGTGTAAATTAATAGGTCAGTAGCAAGTCGCATAAAACAGAACAGTTGTTCTTACTCATGTGACGGCACCTGCAGTAACCAGCCACAGAGAAAACTGAACCTTAATACAATCGACGAGAGCTCAAACTATGTACAACATCTACAACGCGCTAATAATATTTCTTTACTACTAAGTATATTACAAGTGCCAACCATCCACGTTTGGTCCACGGCTGGACCAATGGCATACCACCTCGCCTGGCGGAGATATCTCCCTTTGTTCTCAAAGAGTAGGAACACACCGTTCCTATACTCTATTTATTTATTCATTTCACAATTAATTATACACATAAAAGGGACAAAAATACATTGAACAAGTTAAAAACATACAAGAGTTACAGTTTATTTCTATTAAATTTATCACAAAAGTGAAAAAACGTGTATATAGCAAAGAATTTTGATAACATATTCGTAAAAACATGTAACAGTATTATAATATACATAGTTGACTAACTTATCAACGAAAAAATCATACTTATATATGTAAATAATAATATGAATAAATATTATAAAATCAGTTATGTACGTATATAATAAAAGGAAAGTGTGTGTATGTATGTCCAACCTATTCTACATAACCACTTACTGCCACCCACTCTTGGTTGCAGTGGTAGATAGCCCTTGGTCTGCACTTAAAAGTAAGGTAGTTTGGTTACGGTGGGCGGAAGTGGGTGGATGTGGGCTGTAAAAATGTATGATAAGATACTCGTTTTTCTATCCTTTTCTAAAACATTGTACGGCTCATCCAAACTCGAGATTGTGCCGAATGACGTTAAATGCGTTTGTGAGTGACAATATTGAGAAATTTTCAAAAATATTTATTTTTCCTGAAAGTTCTTATATATACTTTATACAACGTATACGTTTAATGGTACTAAGATCTGTATATACAGGGTGTAAAATAATTGGTGCAGGACCCGTTAACTGGGGCGTCTACTCGTCACACTGAACAACTTTCCCCAAGGAACCTAAAAAATCTAAAAAATTCTAAAAAAAATATTTGGACAAAACGCACAAAGTTGTTCGATCAGCTGATCGATTTGTATGAAGAGAAAAAAAAAGTTTTGTGTATTCAGCAAAGTCGTAGAACAAAAGTTGTTTAGTATAATGAGTAGAAGTCCCAGTTAACGGTACCTAAACCAATAAGTATTCCTAACTTTATGAAGAAAAAGACACTAGATTTAAAAGAATAGAGACTCTGGCTATCACAAATCACTTGTGGAAGTGAGTTTCACAGATGAACGGCATATACAGAGAAGGAATATAAAACAGAAGTCAGCAGAGTGGGTAAGAAAAGAAAAGATAGACTTGAGAAGAACACGCGATTGATGGACGCTGTAAGTTAAAGCATTCTTGCAAGTAAGATGTTAATTTCTACTTGGCTTAAACTCTTGACCAATGTAATTCAGACTTTATTACGTTGTCACTATAAAAAATTGTTATTTAATATTAGTTATGTATTTTTCAGTAGGTATTTGTTTCCACAAAAAAAAAAACACTGAAATAACAATCTTTAAATATTATTCGCGTCTAAAAATATCATAATTCTTTAAAAGCAATATTCCATAAAACTTAACAGGTGACCTTTTTTATCACAAATTAAATTATATTCTAATGCCACTTGCCAATATTCACTTATAAAGCTTTTAAGGTTTCATTATTGTCGTTATAAATATCTTATGAAATATATCACAAGATGTGAAAATTATTTCACAATTTGTGATATATTGCAAAAAATTTCGCTAAGCATAAAAAGAGTCAATCAGCAGCAGAAATATTTTATTATTTTATTCACTCAAATTGATGTTTTATGTTTTTCATTTGCAAATATTTGGTTACTTTAGAACTTTCTCGTAGGTATAACTATAATCGACTTATATAACTATATTCTTATAATACAGGATGACTTTTTGTTCGCTGGTAGACCTTTGATTATTTACTTTCTGGATATAGCATCACTCAGTAATTACTGCAATGAAAACACGCCAGCTTTTTTATGCTTGTGTGCGTCACAACAATTGACTTACACCCACGCCTGCCATACTATTTTAACTATCGTAACTGGTTACGATCAAGGACGAATAAGTCTTCGATCGTAACTGGTTGGTTACGAAACACAGCTACGATGGCGGCCGAAGCGTACCGTACAAACAGTTGTCCGGTATTTTTTTTTTGAAGCATCTTCGCCGTCGCGTTAAATCTAGAGAGTAAATAATCAAAGCGGTAGACTTTATTAATGACACTGAATAACTTGCCCCAACAAACCTTTAAACCAAAAAAAAATGCTTTTCGCGATTAATTATTTTAATTATTATTAACATGTTTTTTAAAAAAAAACATATTATATTAGTAACAACTGTCTCAACCTATGTTTTTAATAGTTTTTATTTATTACATACCTAGTTTAAAATTAAACTTACTCTCACCCCCCCCCCCCCCCCATAAAGATATCCTTTGCATCAAAAAGGATCTGGAGCGGAAGTCAAACCCATTTTTAAAATACAAAAGAACAGTACTTGCCACTGGAGAGATGCGATTTAAACCTAACCTTTTCGAACTCAACCTTGACGGGAATGTACTTTTTAACTTAATTATTGTCGCGTCATAATTACGTATAAGGTAAACGTCACAAAAAATATTAAAAAGTTATAAAGAAAAAAATCAAGTTTTATTTAAATTAAATTATTTAAAAAAAATAATGAAAAAAAAGTATCTAATACAGGGTGTAATATAAAGGTGCAGTGAAACTTTAAGTTCAAACGTTCAAACTGAACAACTTTTGTTTTACAAATTTACTAAAATAGCGATTTATTTTTTTATTTTTCATACAAAGCCGGAGAACCAAAGTAACCGATATAGCTCACAGAATCGCTAAACTGAAGTGGCAGTGGGCAGGGCACATAGCTCGTAGAACAGATGGCCGTTGGGGCAGTAAAGTTCTCGAGTGGTGACCACGCGCCGGAAAACGTAACGAAGGCAGGCCTCCCACGCGGTGGACCGACGACCTGGTGAAGATCGCGGAAACGGATGGATGCGGGCAGCGCAGGACCGGTCGTCGTGGAAATCCTTGGGGGAGGCCTTTGTCCAGCAGTGGACGTTTTTCGGCTGATATGATGATGATGATGATGAAAAAGCCGGATAACAGAAGATAGAACAAAAGTTATTCAGTTTGATGAGTCCAAGCCCACCTTAAAGTATTACTGCGCCTTAATGTTACACCCTATGTAAGTTATTTGTAGATTTCAGTGGAATATAGGGTGACTGGTTAGACGACGGACGCATTTTAGAAGGTGAATCAGAAGACGAAACTGAAAAAATTTTATGACGGCACGAATGGTCAATTCGCAAAAAAAATGGACCTCTCATACAAAGTAGGCTATTGAGCTGACCAATTTGTATGAAGTCATTTTTTTTTGAGAATTGACCATAGGTTTCTCGAGAAAAGCTGCTTAGTTTCGTCTTCTGATTTATCTCCTAAAATGCGTCCGTAGTCTAAAGGTACAATTCCAAGACGAACCGCAGCCGCAGACGGCAGCCGCAGACCGCAGGTGACACTACTTGTTTCTGTGCATCTTTATGAAACTGATTGCAAGCGCGGCGGCACTGCGGTCTGCGGCCGCGGCGCGCGGCGACCGCAGGCTGCACAACTAGTAAACGCAGAGAGTTCACACGTGTCACGCAAAAAATGTCGACGTTTTCCGAAAGTGATGAAGACAAATTAATTAACATTATTGCCGGTCATCCAGTTCTTAGAATAGAGTAACTGCCTTCTTTGTTTCGACTTTAAATAATAGATCAGGTGCATTTCTTTTTTTCTGGCATAAAGTACCTAACAACAAGTCTCATCATCTTTGTCTTCTAACAAAAGACACAAAAGTAAACTATCGGTATCGTTGTCCGACATTCTGTCTCGCACAAAGGTACTGAAACGACTCATACATCGTTCTATGCATTGTGCAGCCGCGGCATGCGCCGCTACGCTTGGACTGGAAGCGACTGGAAGGCAGCAATGCGGTCGACCGCAGCCGCTAGCCGCAATGTCGCCTGCGGTTGCAGTCTGCGGTTCGTCTTGGAATTGTACCTTAACCAGTCACCCTGTATACTAAGTGTAGGCACTATCCAACCTGTCGGTTGCATTGAGAATGGTGTTGTTGCTCCTGCACTACCTACGCATCAGAGGTAGTATGGCGCGGAATCAGTCCATGCAAACCTCGGCAAACATACAGCTTGCGCCAAACTTTATTTCGGCTTGAATTTGGCCGCAAGACGCGTCGCAGTAGCAAACTTTGGGTGTTAGTAGGACGTTATACCGGCGCAGAAAGCATTCGCATAACAGTTCAGATCAGTAATAAGGTTTGGCACGAGCTGTACCTGACGCGCTACAATAGCACAGAAGCTCCAACATTATCCTCAATCCAATATTGTATTGGACGCTTCATTAATCAAACGGTTGATTTCTTTTTAATCCCCGACGTTAAAACAGGGGTGTTTAATTTGAAGTCTATGTCTGTATGTTTGCACATATCATCGCAGTTCCTAAACGAATAAACCGATTTCAATGCGATGTGTTTTATTTGAAATCGATTAAACCGTTCATGGTTACGGTAAACCGCCCTTTGAAAACAGGAAGAGATAGAGGAGCGTTGCCTTAACTAAAACAATGTACAGATTTTAGGTAGAATTTAAAAAAAATGGCGAAAAACAAAATGGCCGCCTAAAGTGAAGCTGCTCCGATTTGGCTATTTAATTTGGTCGTGGTTTTTTTTATTTAAATTATCGATTCTTTAGCTTATTGGGGAAAGTTGTTCAGTTTTTTGAGTAGTATCTTCTATTTGACGTTTTTAAGCAAATAAGAAGTCATCCTGTATTTATTATTTTTAGATATAGAAGTCCCGTGGATTGATAAAAAGCCGATTTTAATCCGATATTCTTGAACGGATTGCATTAGACGACATATTCTGTGCTGGATTCAAAAATTTGAAACTCTAACCGCTCACAAATAGTGTGCGAGAGCGGAGGCAGGCGCGGACGCAGCATAATCTAGCTAAATTTTTATTGGAAGAAGTCGTGTAAACACTTATCACAGTGTAAGAAGACATACAGTAGTCTAACGGCTTTGATGATTGTGTCAAAGTCAACGTCACTGGTTACCTCTGGCGCTTCTTATCCCCTGAATGAATGGTCCCGAACAATGACTGACAGTTCGGGCTTCCCCCCCCCCCCACCCTTGCATGCCTATCGGCGTCTACGTGATTGACATGTCTAGACATCTTCATTAGACCATTGTGTAGACTGTTCTCTATCCTTAAAAGTACTCGCTTCTCGGACTCTGTATGATTGACATGTCTAAACATCTTCGTTAGACCATTGTATAAATTCTATAGACTGTTCTCTATCCTTAAAAGTATTGTAAGTTATTGCATATTTCGTTTAATCTATTATCTCATACCGCAGAATGAACAGAACTCTTTTTAGTATTTTCTTTTATATTTCACATCTGCTTTTCCATCGTAACATTCTATGTCTATGGTTTTTTTCTTTAGAGACATATATTTTTATGTTCACAGATTTTAAAAGTTTATGTTAGAAGCTTCTTTCTGAAAAAGCAGTCATGAAATATTGTAAAAAAATATACATTATAGCGGCGGACTATATAGGGTGTAACACAAAGATGAAAAATTTAAAGTGGGGTTCAGTTCGTAAATACAGACAACATTATTCCCCAACTTTGCTGAAGTCACAAAAAAAATCACCGCCATTAAAAGCTGGCTAATTGAGGAGCGACGGAACAAAAACCGATATGTCGCATTTATGCCATTATTTTTTTTATTTTTTTTTCCGTTGCAAAATGTTGTATTACATACCCTTCAGGAAAGAAAGCTATTCAAAAACAGACATTTCCAGCTTTAAAAAAATATCAAAAAACAGTGGTCCAATCAAAACCCGACACATACATATCTAAGGAGGTAAGAACATTAAAAAAGTTACAAACGTTTTTCTAATTTGTGTAAAATACGGTAACTTGGATATATCGGTTTTTGTTCCGTCGCTCCTCAATTGATTTGTATATGAGATATTTTTTTTGTAATTTCGGTAAAGTCGCCTTCATAATAACACACCTTCTTGTTACACCCTGTAGAAGTGACATCCACATTTTCTATTTTATTGGTCATCGTCTATTCATCAACCATAGAGCTTCATCGCACTGGAGAGTTGCGGGGGATTTCCCAGCAAGCCGTGAGCTCACGGCGGCATTCCCTTCTCGCTCGGCGTTGTATGAACATAAATGCAGTAAAGTGTAATGTATAGCAAAAACTAAGAAATCGCTCGCAACTCGTTAGAGTGACAATGCTCTAAGGCTGCAGCCACGATGTCAGCGACGGCAGGGCAACGGAGGCAGCAGGGCGGTAGCGGCAAAGTATATATATTAGTACTAACATACAGTATGGACACTCCCTGCCACTCTCTAAATTGCGACCTCACCCCCTCGTCACCCAGATTGATACAGATTGGTTACAGTTTAGTTGTCGAACGTATAGGATTTCGCCGCCATTTCGTTTTTTCCATCATTTGTTTTTTGAAATGTATGAAATGTCCAGGGTGTGACAGCGGCTACTGTCCAGCGCCACCCCGCCATCGCTGCCGTCATAAACAGCCTCACGCAAAAGTAGATAAGTAATTTAAAAAAATAATTTGAAAATGGAGTAGATATCGGTAAAAATCTTGAAAGTATCTCTGTATGATATTTAATCCACTGTGTGATCGTGAAGATATGATCGTATCATTTACTTTTACAGAAAGAATGTTTTATGATATCGGACAAAATAAAATTTTCCCAAATTGTATTATTATTATAAAATATTATTTCTGCAAAAGCTAACATATCTACTCAATGATTCAATTTATTGTCAAAATGCACTGTAATTTTCAAGACTTTTACAAATCATTCGTAATGTTAACCGCCATTTTCTAATTACTAGAGAGCAGCCGATGCGGTGGACGCGAAGCTTAAGTTTTGCTGCGCTCCCACCCGCTCCCGCCATCGCCCCGCCATCGCTGACATCGTATTGTGGCCTAAACACTAGTCTAGCACACACAGTCATAGACAAAGAAACCCAAGCCGTTTCACTCACCACGTCGATAATCTGCTGCAAGGTTAAGCCGAACTTGACCTCGAGCGGCTCGCTCTCGTTCGCCACCGGCCGCTCCAGTGTGTTGTATGAGTTGAGAAGCGCGTTCAGCAGCCGCTTCTCGTGCGGACCTTGCTCCGATACTGCCGACAAAATTTTACTTGTTTATTTTATCTACAACCCAATTCAATGGAGAAATCCAATGGAGACCGCTACCATCTTCGGCATCATCGTCAGTTACCATCAGGCGAGATGATGCCAAGGGCTTACCAATAGGGAATCGGACTGCATCTAAAATAAAATCTGAAATATCATTTCCTAAAGTGCTTTCCTCTTGAAGTTTCAAAAAACCTTACTTGTTTTGTTTTTTCCATCACTTCTTCAATTTTTAATTGATAAAATTCACAAAATAAGTTCGTCAATGACGCTTAAAATCTATGACGTCACTTGTGGGTGTTTCAAACGTTTTTAGAACAAAACTTCGTTTTGACAGATTATAAAAAGTAACTCAAATGACTAGCAGTCCGATCCCCTATTGTGAATAAAAAAAGAAGGTAAAATGTATTTACCCGTGACGCAACATCGCAATGGTGAAGGTATTTATCTAGCAACGCGATGGAGATAATATGGATTGTGTAGTCAAGATTTGTGTGTTGATGTTGGGCCTTGCGCCGAGACTGCCGAAAAATTTTATTTGTAATTTTTACCTAAAACACGATGCAATGGATAAGGTAGAAGGTATTTACCTAAGACACGACAACACAATGGAGAAAGTGTTTATCTAGAACATGACGCAAAAGATATAACATGAATTTTGGGGTAGGAGGTATGTGTTGGTGTGGGACCTTGCTCTGATACTATCTGAAAAATTAGGCTTGTTCATTTTTACCCACACCGCGATGCAATAAAGAAGGGAGAAGATATGTACCCACGATGAAACATTGGAATGCATTCGTTTCTTACCTACAACGCGAAACAGTGGAGATAATATGGATTTTGGAGTAAAAGGGGAGTGTTGGCGTGGTACTTTGCTCTGATACTGTCCTTTCGATAATTAGGCTTATTCATTTTTACCCAGATCTTGATGTAGTAAAAAAGGTATTGTAATGAAGGTATTGGATAACTGGTAACAATGGAATGGAGAAATATTTAGGGTCATCATATTAGCTCATATACGTCCTCACCGAGGGGCTCGAGCCTACCCTGAATAAGGGCGATCGGGTCTTAGTCGACCACGCGGGCCCAGTGCGAGTTGGTCTACTTCGCACACAGCCTTTAAATTTCTTCGCAGGCGTGTGCAGGTTTCCTCACGATGTTTTTCCTTCACCGTAAGAGCGTCGGATAAACGTAAATATGAAATCGAAATTCGAAAACACATTGGTACGTGGCAGGATTCGAACCACGACCTCCTGGCCTAGCCATTACACCACCGACGCTCTGATTCAGGGGTAATACCTTGAAATATCTAGTTTCCTAAAGTTTCTACCCTAATCCGAGAGAGTAAGGATACTGTAAAGGTAGCCTAACCATTTAAATGTGAAACAATATTTTTTATTTTATAATGGAAATAACGTTTCGAATCCACTCCACGTAGTAGTCGAAGCAATCTTTTTATTTGTCTCCAGAGTGCTGCAGCTTGTATTGTCGTTGGTGCTCTCCAGTTATCCGGACAAACACACCTAAATTTTAAAGTCTGCTCTGTTTCAATAATGGTTTTCTGTTAAAACTTTCACGGTGACAAGCAAACTATATTATTTTTACACTGAGAAAGATTTTTGTACTCGTTGCAATAACTTTTAAATAATAAGTCTTTAACTATGAAATTACCGATGGTATAAAAAGTTTAAATATGAAAATTAATATTAAGAACAATAATTAATAAAACAAAATTTATTCTCAAAATAGCTGAAACTAATAAAAATTCAAAAGTGGTAAACATATGCCTATTGTTTAGATATTTTGAGAGCACGGTGGCTTAAACCCCATGAAGTCAGGTTTTTTCACCTGAAAAATTTTCTTTATAGAGGCAAAATACACTATTTTAATTTTAAAGCTCTAGAGCTATTGCAGCAGTTTCTTCGTTACTAATGTCATATTTGGAAATACTGTGCATAAAATTTCGTTTTTTTCAGGAAAATTTAAGAAAATTAACTTGTCTAAAACATTGCCCCATCTGACCACTTAGAAAACACCTTTATTCAATTCAATGGTACATAGCTCAGGGGATTGGAACACGAAAGACACTAGTTACTAATAAAATAACGTTAGTAGTGTTACATAAGGTCAATAATATAAAACAATAACTTTTATACTTTCACTAGCTGTCCCGGCGAACTACGTACCGCCTTACATTACGTTACACTGCCCTACCCTACACTACACTACACTACCCTACCCTACACTACACTACCCTACCCTACACTACACTACCCTACTCTACACTACTCTACCCTACCCTACACTACTCTACCCTACACTACACTACCCTACCCTACACTACCCTACCCTACATACACTACACTACACTACACTACCCTACCCTACCCTACCCTACACTACCCTACCCTACCCTACACTACCCTACCCTACACTACCCTACCCTACCCTACCCTGCCCTACACTACCCTACCCTACCTACCCTTCCCTACCCTACACTACACTACACTACACTACACTACCCTACCCTACATAAGAACCTTCTCCTGACAATAACGAACTCGACAAAAAAAGAATTAGCCAAATCTTTCCAGCCGTTCTCGAGTTATGCGCTTATCAACACATTTTGCGATTCATTTTTATATTATAGATAAAGATTGTCATTGAACTTCAAAAACTGAATCGGCAATTTCATACGTAAAGACCTATTATAAGAGTAAGTAGGTATCACAGACGGTATTTGGAAGATACGTATGTACTTATCTTTTAATAACTACGCAATTCTTATAGCATAATTTGACACAGTTACTTACTAGGGGAACAGAAAAAATACCTTCTTTTTTCTTGATTTCTTTCACGTGGCAACGGAGCAACAGATTGGCGTGGTTTTTTGGTCAGAGATAATTGAGGGGGTGGTAAATGGCGTAGACTAATAGTTTATTACATATTATAATTAGTATATCCCAAAATAGATGCCTATGGATCTGGAGAAAACTAATATACACACTTACGAGCTACTTGCCGCTCGCGCCTTACTTACTCTCGAAGACAGTCGCAACTGAGACCCTGGGTAACAGCTAGTCATTTAATAAAATTAATGAAACATTAAATACAAGCTTATTGATTGATTGATTGATTGAAAACACTTTATTGCACAACATAAGAGAAAAAAAAAAGATACAATGAATGGAAGTTGTACATATAGGCGGTCTTATCGCTAACAAGCGATCTCTTCCAGACAACCTTTAGGTGAAGGAAATATGAGAAATCATTATTGTGGGGTAGTAGTGGGCAATAAACAAATTCATAGAGAAAAAAAAATAAAATAAAAAATAAATATCCAATCTTAAACTACGTAATACACGTAAATATATAAGTAGATATAAATGATATAAACTAAAATACATATACATAAAAAATACATATACATAAAACATACATACATAACATATATAGTATAGTAAGTACATACATAACCACATTAATGATGATGATGAGAACAACTAGAGATAATATGTAGGAGATTAAACAGATTTATGAAATTTATAGCGCTAGAAAGTGATCTTTAACTTTAGATTTAAATATATTAAGGGACGGCGAATTACGAATGGACTCAGGGAGAGAGTTCCACAGGCTTATGGAACGTATAGTGAAGGAATCAGAGTAGAAATTGGTAGAATGAGTAGGTACAACAAGGCGAAGTGAATTTTCAGATCGTAGAGGTCGACTATGAGAGGAGGAGAGGTATTGGAAACGGTTTTTAAGATAAAAGGGAGTACGAGGGTCAAAAAGCACTGAATAGAGAAGAGCAAGAGAATGGGCGTCCCTTCGACAACGTACTGAAAGCCACTGTAGCTCCCTTCGGTACTCGGATACATGGTCATATTTGCGCAGTCCATAAATAAACCGAATGGCTAGATTTTGTAATCGTTCTAGCTTATTTAGGAGATCAACATTGAGATCAAGATAACACGTGTCAGCGTAATCTAGAATGGGAAGAAGAATGGATTGGGCTATAGTAATTTTGGTGGCTGTTGGAAGAAAATTGCGCAGTCGATTGAGAGAACGGGTTGAAGCAAACATCTTCCTACTAACCTCAGCAATCTGGGGGACCCAAGACAGGGTTTGGTCAATGAAAACTCCTAGATTTTTTACTTTTGTACTGAAGGGAACAGTTACACCGTCGAAAGTAATAGTAGGCAAATTAAAATAATCTATCCTAGAGACAAAATACGGACTGCCAATCAGGATACATTGTGTCTTCATTGGATTGACTTTTAAGCCGTAAGATTTGCTCCACTCTGATATGACGTTAAGATTAGCATTAGTAGTCTTAATGGCAGATGAAAGGTCATCTAAAGGTGCCTGTGTGTAAATTTGTAGATCATCTGCATATAGATGATAGGAAGAGGAGATCTGAAGGGAAACAGAGTTAATAAAAATAGCGAATAGAAGAGGGGAGAGAACGCCACCCTGCGGCACGCCAGCACTAGTGGATAACCAAGATGAAAAGGAATCTTCAATGCGTATGCGTTGTCGACGTCCTTGCAGGTAACTGCGGAACCAATCAATTACCGGTGGCGACATGTTGAGTGAACTCAACAACCTAAGCAGTATGTCATGATCAATAGTATTAAATGCGTTGCTGAAGTCCAGCAAAGTTAGTACTGTGAGTTGTTGATTCTCCATACCAAATCTAATGTCGTCAGTGATTTTGATAAGTGCAGTATTCGTACTATGGCCAGAACGGAAACCAGATTGGAACGGGTTCAGAAGACTATTTTTGACCAGGAAATGACTAAGTTGGCAGTGGATAAGGCGTTCAAGGACTTTGGAAAGGAAAGGGAGAATAGAAAAAGGACGGTAATCGGACAGACTTGATGGATTGGACTTCTTAGGGAGAGGGATGATTTGGGCCTCTTTCCAGATATTTGGAAAGGAGCCAGATGAGATACATGTGTTTAGGATTTTGGTTATGATGGGAGACAGGATATCAATTAAAGGAAAGACCATATTACGACTAATGTTATCACCACCGACGGCACCAGAAGTGATAGCGAGAATGTTCTTCTCAACTTCGTCCACCGAGAAAGGATCGAAAGAAAAAGGAGAGTAGTTTGGGGTAGGACGAGTTGAAAGATAATCAAGTGTGCGTGTTTTGATACTACTATTAATGTCAGAAGATGAAGAAAAATGATTATTCAGCAAATCGAGATTAACGTTAGGAGGTGTAGTGTCGTTACGAGATTTGCCAACACCCAAGGAACGTAGGAATTTCCAAACTTTGGCAGGGTCACCTTGTTCGACAGACTGATGGATATGACGTCTTTGAGCATCCCTACACATCATGTTACAGCGGTTTCTAAGGCGGTGGTATTTGCTTTTGTTTTTTTCTGATGGTTCCATTTTAAACTTACACTTGGCGTAGTTCTTTTTGACCATAAGTGATTTAATTTCCTCAGTAAGCCAGGGGGCAGGCAGATGCTTAACTTTGACAGCGCGAATGGGGGCGTGAACGTCATAGAGTTGAATGAGTAAGGAGTTAAATATATTTATTTGATCATTTACTGTATCAGCCCTGTTAAAAACTTATCTTTAACGCTTGAAATAAGCAAAGCATGTAAAGCATATTGTGAGCTGAAGTGTCCCTCCCACATTACGTCTGTGTTAGCCCATCACTGAATGTCTTCAAAAGAAGAGTAAAAGAACATTACCTTTCTGTTGAGTCATATTATATTTATTTGTGTAACATAAAATTACTAATAATCTTTCCTAATTACGTAGTTTTATGTATTATTTATAAGTATAAAGGTATATATTATGTATTCCATATTATATTTATATTAGGTATACATTATCTCTGTTATATATTGTGTAATTATCTGTGTACACGCCAATTCAACCCTCACATCTCATTTCTCATCGCCTATGGTATGTATGAAGAAAACTCTTACAGAGTTATTCATGCCATTTGTACATTTAGTTTATAAGCAACTGTTTAACTCAACTGTGTGTGTACAATAAATATAAAAATAAATAAATAAATAAGTGTTATCTACCCGTGCCTTCATTTCGCAATGTACCTTATTCACTGAAACACAATCACAAAATATTTTTTAAGTAAAAATCTGGTGAGTGTTTTTTTATTATTTTCTTCATATATGGCGTGACCCACAGATAAGAAAAACATTTCGCCGCTCTCTTCTATTCTTTGGCGTGACCGAACTTGACGATTTTTTAATGTACTTATGGGTTATAGTTGGACACGAAGGTGGTGCTGTTAAAAAAAACTGGATTCATCAATAGCGTCACCTACCAATAGCTAAGAACAATCAAAGTGAACCGACAAAAAAGAATACAAATAAAAATCTGGTGTGTGTTTTTTGATTTTCTTCTTATATGGCGTGACAGATTTTGATGATTTTTTAGTGTAGTTATGTGGTCACCTGAATGGTTCTTAGCTACAGGTGGACACAAAGGTGGTGCTGTTTAAAACAATTCTGGATTCAACAACAGCGTCAACAACCAATAGCTAAGAACAATCCAAGTAAAACGACAAAAAAATAATTTATTTATATAAAAATCTTGTGTGTGTTTATTGTAATTATTTTCTTCTTATATGGCGTGACCGATCTTGATGATTTTTTTGTACTTATGGGGTCACCTGGATGATTCTTAGTTGTAGTTGGAAACGGTAAGTGGTGCTGTTAAAAAAACCCAACAACAGTGTTAGCTTCCGGGTCTAACTATAGCTCAGAATGATCCAGGTGAACCGACGACAAAATCATCAAAATCGATCATCATCATCATGATATCAGCCGAAGGACGTCAACTGCTGGACATAGGCTTCCCCCAAGGATTTCCATAACGACCGATGCTGCGCTGCCCGCATCCAGCGGCTTCCCGCGACCTTCACCAGGTCGTCGGTTCACCGAGTGGGAGGCCTGCCTACGCTTCGTTTTCCGGTGCGCTGTCGCCACTCAAGAACTTTACTGCCCCAACGGCTATCAGTTCTACGAGCTATGTGACCCGCCCACTGCCCTAAGTTTAACAATTCTGAGAGTTATTTCGGTTACTTTGGTTCTCCTACGGATCTTCTCGTTTCTGATTCGATCACGCAGAGAAAATACGAGCATAGCATAGCACATAGAATACACTCAAATTACAAAAAAAATCTAGTATCTCAGTGATCGTTACACGAATGTTTTGCCTTGGTCGGAACTGAACCCACAACCCATGACCTGGCAGGCTGGAGCACTTACCACTGGACCACCGGTTCCGTGAAATGCATTCTGAAACAACTAAAATATCCCTACAACGATCATTAATGTAGGATGACTGGTTGAACGAAGGACGCATTTCAGGAGGTGAACGAGAAGATGGTGTTTGTTTAACATTATACTTAACATAATTGTTGTATGAGTGTGTACAAAAAGATTAAATAAATTAAAAAAAACACAGATCTCATGTTTTACTTAACCTTAGCAAAGAACCTATACTATAACAAGCCAGTCGCACTCTGTGCTGTAGGCATGAAAATGTTAAAAATGTACCTACGCCAGGCCCCCGTCACTCGGTCGAGCAGGCATGATAAGTACCTACACATTGCCGCGGCCTACAGGCCGCGCTCCGCTCGTCAGCGCTAGAACGCCGTACAGTCGCCGCCGCAATCCGCGCGCCGCAGTTATAGCTGCTAAGTCGGTATTTTCGTTTTATAAGAAAGTGCAATATCTGTTACGAAGTAACTAGTATATCATCTGTGCCTACGCCGCGCTCTACGGCGCGCCAAGCCGCAAGCAAGCAAGCAAGGTGCATATTCAGTAGTCAGAAGAGATAAGAGTTACGCGATAGAAAGAGAGGCAACTTGTAGGTGAATATAACTGTTGGGAATTAGCGCTGTGCCACCTGGATTTGCACTTTATTGTGCCGTAGCAAAAGTCGCCATTCATTCAAATGATTTTGCGGGTTAATAGTCTTTATTCTTTGACTATACATAATATAATAAAACTTATATATAAAACTTTAATACATAAAATAATATTTTTGGAAAATAATAATTGTGGTGGACATTACTAATGATATTAGAGGCCAAAACAAAAGCTTTTGAAATTTTTGCCAATCTGTTCGTCTGTCTGCATGTTCCGGCATCACGCAAAACCTACCAGGCCGATTTTGATGAAATTTTGTTTGGTGGTTCCGTATAGCCCGAGTTAACATATCATAGGATTTATTTGATGACAAAACTTGTCTGAAATCTGACCATTTTTTTAAATAAATAATTTCCATTCAAAATAGATGATCCCTAACCTAGTCAAATCATATGCTAATTTTATGTCTATCAAACACCCACTAGCTTCTTAGCTTCTAGCTTCTTGGTACCCAAAATACGTGAACTGGTTGAGATAGATCAGTTGAGATAGATCAGTTGGTTGATGGTGACTGTACTTACAATCCGTGGATGACAGAACTTTGGGATTTTCCCTACTCTCAAAACAATATGTTTTTCTGTCAGATAACGACTGTAACACACACATTATATTAGTCATGTGAATTCCCGAACTAAAAATATGTAAACATAAAACTTTTTAGATAAGAGTGGTCAGCATAGGTACATCGCATTTATTAAGGAAAACCACACTTCAATAACAAGAGATAAATAGCTTACGTGGACATTTGATAGTTGTTTGAAAAACGGTCTTAAAAATATGCAATTTAAAAGTAAAAAGGACCCTAGGTCAGTCGGGCCAATGGAGAAAGAAAAGATAAGCGAGAGAGAGGACCTACTTGGAATCTGAAGATTGTCTGAAAATTTCATCGAAATCGGTCCAGCCGTTTTGGAGTCTATAAGGAACATTTTTTTTTCCTTCACATAGCACAGAGATAGACTGGATTCAAGTGCTAATAACTACAGCCTCCCTGATATAATAAAAGGATTTGAATGTAAATCACATGTTAAACGCTCATAAGAATTAGAAATGATTTGAACGATTAAAAATTATTCAAAATGATTACAAATCAAATCATTTTTAATCCTTTTTAATGATTTTGTTTAATCAGGGCTGTGATTAAAATAACTAAAAAAGAGATTATAAGGTTTTCTTATTTGTTTACTTAGCTTAAGTAATAAAAATATGTATCGTTTATTTAAGTAAATAAACTTTAAACAAAAAAAAATGTTATGAGGACAGGTTATAGCGGTGAATACTTATAACCTGTTTTGTCCGTTAAATTTGGAACCATATTAAAATAAATAAACTCATGTGAGTCCAACTATGTAACTTAATTAATTAATTAGTTTTGATAAGCATTGCTATTTAAACGGAGACGGAGGGTCGAAATGATTCATATTGTTGCAACCATTCCGAGCAAATGGAGTCCCAAAAAAAAACATGTATCAATTGTGGCCGAGTGTACGATTTCAGCCCTTTTTGGAAGTGGTGCAGAGACTGTGGACTGAATAAGTTTGTAGAGGAGCAGAAACAAAAAAAAAAAAAAAATAAGTGTTAATCTTCCGTTCACACATCATGAATTTCTTGTCTAACATTTTTTTTGGTGTTTGTCTAAACGTACTATCCTCATAGATAGCAGTGAGAAGCCAGTGCTGTCGTTAGCTGGTAAAGATATTGAGTAAGTTAGTATTCTCAAGAACCTGGAAGCTATTATCGATCCGACTCTGCAATGATCTGAGAACAACCGGACTATACGCTGTTATCGCCGATTCCGGGTACATCAATGTACAAGAGCTCTTTTCTTGTCCTTGGAGTTGCTTTCTGGAACTTTGTGCCACCTGCTGTTTCAACTGCTGCTTCCCTGGATGAATTCAAGACGATGCTACAACCACTTACTTGCTATTGAGCAAGCTAAGTCGCGAGTGCATAGTTTCTGGTGTGTGATGTGCTGGTAGGGCTGTCAAGTGTTATATGATACAATACTTTTTGTAAATCGTTTTGTTTCTGTTTTTTTAAATGCCATGAGTTTTATATTATTTTTGTCTTTATTTTAAAAAAAAAGGTTGAGCTAAAGCTTTTGTATTTTGTAATGATAAAGCCTACTCGAGGGTAAGCAGGCTAAAATCTTAAAATATTAAAAATTTTAAATACAGAACATAATTATAAAAAGCGTCTGATTATGGAATCTATGTAAATGGAGAGGCATCAAGATTTAATTAATAAAAGGAAAGATACAGAAACCATAGATAAGATCTACCATGATTTAATTAAATTAAAATAATCTTTAAAAAGTACCGTTGTTACACTTTCTTGGTTAATTAGTTGGAAATTTAAATTTGCGTTTGTATTCATGTAATTTCAAAATTTGTAATTGTAAGTGTCTTTTAAACTTTATGATTATATTTATGTAGTTCAAAATTGACAACCCTGGTTATCTGGGTAGGTGATTTGAATGACTGACTGTATAATTTGTAATATTACCAACTGTACATAAGACCAGTGTTAGCACACGGTTTTGGCTGTCAGTTGACCAATAATAAGATTTATGAACGCATTGTTCATGTGACTTTATAATTTCTTAATATTATAGTGTTTTTTAACTAACGTTAAGATAATTAAAGTTAATGAATTAATTAATTAAGTTACATAGTTGGACTCACATGAGTTTATTTATTTTAATATGGTTCCAAATTTAACGGACAAAACAGGTTATAAGTATTCACCGCTATAACCTGTCCTCATAACATTTTTTTTTTGTTTAAAGTTTATTTACTTAAATAAACGATACATATTTTTATTACTTAAGCTAAGTAAACAAATAAGAAAACCTTATAATCTCTTTTTTAGTTATTTTAATCACAGCCCTGATTAAACAAAATCATTAAAAAGGATTAAAAATGATTTGATTTGTAATCATTTTGAATAATTTTTAATCGTTCAAATCATTTCTAATTCTTATGAGCGTTTAACATGTGATTTACATTCAAATCCTTTTATTATATCAGGGAGGCTGTAGTTATTAGCACTTGAATCCAGTCTATCTCTGTGCTATGTGAAGGAAAAAAAAATGTTCCTTATAGACTCCAAAACGGCTGGACCGATTTCGATGAAATTTTCAGACAATCTTCAGATTCCAAGTAGGTCCTCTCTCTCTCTTATCTTTTCTTTCTCCATTGGCCCGACTGACCTAGGGTGCACGGAGAAAAAAATATCGTCAGAATAACTATTCAAAGTTTATAGTTAAATTAGTTAAAAGACGTATCGTTAATATAGCCAACTGTTTCGTCAAACTAAGGATCTGTATCGCTGAATTGGCTATACAGATCCTCAATTCTAGAAAACAGTTGACTACATCAACGATACGTCATTTAACTAATTTAACTATAACTTTGAATAGTTATTCTGACTATATTTTTTTCTCCGTGTGCTTTTTATATTAATAATATGTATGTTGCAGTCGTTATCTAACAGGACAAAGTATTATTTTGAGAGTAGGGAAATTCCGACGGAAGTACGGTACTGCTATTGGTTTCTGGCAATTGCATGACACCACCTCGTGGTCAAATAATATAAGTAAAATAGTCTTTTTCTTTCTAATTTAGAGGTAAGGGTTAATTTTAAGGGTCTTAGGAAATGAAAATGTAAAAAAAAATACATAAAAGTTATGCAAATTTAAAATATGCGACATTAATACCGTAGATAAGTTTATATAGTTCAGGATCGTGTATAAAGATATGCATAGAGCTACTGTTTCGTAATTAATGTTTTACTTAAGAAGAAATAGGTCATAGATATAATTATAGAGTAATTTAGGTTTCTTCTTTGTTTGCTAGTGAAAACTGCCAATGTTTTTATGTTATTATTTATTATCTCGAGTTGTAAAAGGATGTCTTTGTTTCTGAAACTTTATATGTGTAATTAGACATTATCTTCATTAAGTTTTTATAGAGTGTATAGACTTCATTTGTGACATTTGATGTGTATTTTCGTTCATTCTCTAAAAAGCTACAAAATTTGCGAACTAGTCACAGATTTGTAAGCTCTCAGATACCATAAAATTCACTATTTATCAACCATTATGATTCAGCATAGAACGATAGCCATCCAACACAATAAATGGTCATTCTTTAGCGCCTCCATGTTTTAGAATATCAAAATCCACTGAATATATGTTATGAACCTGATGTGATGTCTTGTTTACGAAAATGCCATTACTCAGCCATAATAAATCATTTCGGATAACATCTGTGTTTCATTTAACGCTCCCTGTACAATTATAAACAGTGCGCATGGTTAAATTTTTTATAAGAATTTTCTAGTTGTTTTCTTCTAATCTTTTGATGCGCACTCACAGAAAATCTCGTCGAGTTTAGTTAAGTCCTTACTTTTGGATCCGAATAAATTCTGAGTATAGGATCCCAGAAAATTCAAGAGTTCCCGTGGGAAAATTCAAAACCTCCACGCGGATGAAGTCGCGGGCACTAAATATTACTACTAGTAAGGGACTCTCCCTGCCTCCCAGATGCTCCCAGCAATGTAGTTCCCCCGCAACGCGCGGGTAAGCGCACTGGTACTTGACATTCGATTGTCACAGCTCAAACGTAGTGATGCTTGTAGTGATATTAGTGTACATTGAAAATGAACTTAGGCATTTTTTTTTCTTAAGTAATATTTTTATTGAATTTTAAAAAAACCATCATAAATATTCATTTTGTAAATAAATAAAGTCCGCGCACTCTACATAATGTGTACATACATTTATTTATTTTCAATACAGTTGCTCGAAAAGTGGTTCTTTATATGCCAGTCAAGTGTGCGCAAAATTGATTTCACCGCACACGTGCTTTTACTTTACCACTTTTTTAATTTCTAGCTCAAAGGAACAAGACATTTCTAGCAAATAAAAAATATAACAACCAAAGATACAGAATTTTCTTTAAGACTTTTGAAATGAGAATTTTATAAGAGATAGGTAGTTCCTCCGTGAGGCTAGTACCTACATAACGCTAGCTGTTTAGATTCTTTGGATTATATCTTTGTGAAGAAAAGAGAAAAAATATGAATGAAGTGGAACCGGTTACACCAAGGAATAGGTCGTCTTTTCCATAGAGGTTTAGTATCGCAAGCCTTATTGTATTCTATTTATGATAATAAAAAAACTTACGCATGCGTACGTATGGAAGCTAAAATATGGCGCAATTTCCGTAAAGCTGAATTAAGATGTTTTAGTTTTGTGAAAACTAATAAAATTATAAATCCTTACTAATATTAAAAATGTGAAAATGTGTGCGGGTTGGTCAACTTCACACACAACCTTCAAGTTTCTTCGCGGATGTGTGCAGGTTTCCTCACGATGTTTTCCTTCACCGTAGAATGTCAGATAAACGTACATATGAGAACAATATTCGAAAACACATTGATACGTGGCAGGACTCGAACCACGACCTCCCGGATAGGAGGTAGCAACCCCTGCCGTTGCGCCACCGATGCTCTTTCGTCATTTCACTCAAATCCTAAATTACGCCCATCGTTCACCAGTCACCTTGTATTCAAACTAATCACAGAATCTCGTTCCATAGAGAATAAACTATTCAATTGAAGAGCGTAAAACAAACTAAAAACCAGTTGTAACAGAACAAATCGTCCACGTCCAGCCCCACAGCTGTGTATTTCAAGACCACTGCTGTGCACCACAAGAATAATGACCGGATCAGCCTTTATCGCACACCTGGGCCCGTCCACCTGTCGCACGAATACCCACCTTAACCCTACCACATAAAACACAATTCGCCATAAACTCCGACGGAAGTCCAACCAGAAAGACCAGTAATAAACACTCATTTTAAGGGCTCAGATCGCTCTTATGTGCGTGATGTATTAGGGTTAAAAAGCGAAAGATATATTAAACGCATGTGTGAAAAGAAAGGATGGAAAAAGAAGGCGTATGAATGATAGTTTTAACCCTGTAGATTTATAGATAACTAGCTGCTCGAAGAAAATAATTCCTGTAGTTTTTGGGCCAGCTTTAGAGTTCGTTCTGTAGTATACGTTACTTATCGAGTAACGTGTGCCACAGTATATATATTACTGTGCATTATGAAGACATTGGGCTCGGAGGTCCATTCTTCCATGGCTATAACTAAGATAACTACATGTCTACCAGCGCAATATAATCATTTCATATCTGCATGGGAGTCTGTCCAAAAGAAAAACAAACCATGGACGAGCTGACAGCACGACTTCTGATGGAGGAGCAGCGCTATCAAAAAAAGAATTAGCGAAATCGGTTTGGCCGTTCTCAAGTTATAACGTGAAACGAATAAATAGGGGTTCATTTTAATATATAAAGAGGTAGATACCTAGTTGTTATTTTTCCTTATTATTCAACTTTTGTGCAGTGACCTTGGAACTTTTAATACCTAGTTATTTTAATTTTACACAAATAGATCCACGTCTAATTATTATTTTTTACCACATAATAATATATTCCTTGAAAACTATTCAATTAAAAAAAAATAGATAGAAAAAGTTTCACTTCATGAGTGTACTTTTCGTACAGGGGTGTGGAAAGCTTTATTTCTTTTTTTTTAATTGTTTTTTAAATATATTTTACTGATGCTAAGATTTTTTTGTACTAACAATATTGATTTCACGTGTTTCTGATATAATACAGATAAATTAAATTACATTCAACCAGATTCATTCATGTCTTTGCATCTATCTGCTGAGTGCATAATATTATCAATAATTTGACTGTCCAAACCGTCTTACACTTACTATCTTATCTGTGAACCCTGCCCCGTGCTAACCGCATTTCAACCTCATGCACGCGAGGGTGCTTTAATTGTTAAAAAATTTTAAAAAAAGAACACTGTTGCCTATCCTCCAGTTTCTGATCCCTTAGGTGTCTCTTGCGACACCCTCGGAAAGACATGGGGTGGTACTATACAAGGTAAGCAGCTCAGCATTCTTTCCTCTAAGTAGTAAGCGTACTCCTACTCCTACGAATTGCTTATTATGCCAGTAGCAATCAGGTGGCGCTCCAGAATATCCCTGTAACGAAGGTATTGTAGAGATCTTATGTCTCTAGATTTATTCATTTGCGCCTCCTTTGCAATTTTTCTAATCGAGTGTCGTTTTAAAAAGTTAAATTTAAACATTTAATTTTCATAAATTTTAGAGATAGTTGATACTTTTGATTGTAGGTTCTTGGTGGAACATTATATCACTCATGTTGGTATATATTTACACTAATTCCACGAAAATAAAATAAAACTACACGTTATAATTTGTCAGCGACCGGTCTGAGTCTGCCTGAAGATGGTGTTCGAAACCGGTCGCTGACAAATTATAACGTGTATTTTTATTTTATTTCCGTGGAATTAGTGTAAATATATACCAAAATGAGTAAATTTTAGAGATTTGACAATTAGTGAATTCCTTGAAAGTTAAATTAATTAAATTCTTCTTTGCCGACTGGCTTATTATTGGATCGAATTAAATACTATTACTGAAATTGCAACTTTACTTTTACACTAATATTATAAAGGCGAAAGTGTGTGTGTGTGTGAGTGTGTATGTTTGTTACTTCTTCACACAAAAACAGATCTGGCTGAAATTTGGTAGGTAGACAGATTAGGACCTGGATTAATACACAGGCTACTTTTTTTCACGCTCGCGAGCCGCTTGCGCACCCTCGAAAAGTCATAGAAATGTTGTCCACGCGGATGAAGCCGAGGGAAACAGCTAGTTTGATATTAAAGTTACGATTCGATGATGAAATGGACCTCTGTCCTGGCTCGATGCCCAAAGAAGAATGACTCTCAACTGTTCCATGGAACATTCTATTTAAAATTGAATTTACATGTAGTATTTAATTGAAGAACCCCTGTGCTACGTACCCCAGACGACCGCAGGGTCGTTATAGTACTGTCCGCCTGATTTGCGTTTACCTGTGCTAAGCTCAGAGTAAAATATATATTTTACCAACCTGGTAGACTTCATGCGCACAACGTGTCCGCACCAGCAAAGTTAGCCTTTCATTAAAAGACACTCCATTCCGGACATTCAGGTTCGACGTTCGACGTGCTGTGAAAGCGGGCTTAGAAAACTATGAACGTTGAAGATCTTGACGCTAAACGCCAGATCTGAAAAACCCGGCCTAAGCCCTCCTACAACTACACTTTAAATTCTAGTTTGGTTTTGCTAGTCACGCTCGCGCCCATGCAAGGGCCCAGCTCGTGTTGAGCTAAGGGTGTCGCCGTCGACGGATACGTCCGGGAAGACATCATCATCATCATCATCATCATACAAGGTAAGTATTTATGGATAATACACAACGTTACGCCACTGACGACCTCCTGTCCGGGAGGTCGTGGTTCGAATCCTGCCATCTACCAATGTGTTTTCGAATTTCGCTAACATATGTACGTTTATCCGACGCTCTTACGGTGAAGGAAAACATCGTGAGAAAACCTGCACTCACCTACGCAGAAACTCCCTTGTGTGTGAAGTCGACCAACCCACACTGGGCCCGTGTGGTCGACTAAGGCCCGATCGCCCTAATGTACGTTTATACATCTGAAATCGAAATTCGAAAAGACATTGGTACGTGGCAGGATTCGAACCACGCAGCCCTATACTGAAACTGTTTTTCCATCACATCCTGTATAACCAACGTAAGTGTACTGAAGAAAGTGTGAGTATAACCGAGATCACAACGACCGACTTGAGTCAAGTTCCTTGTAATTTGCATCACTATTCCACCGCCGCCGCCGCAGCCATTTGTCAAAGTTCACAAACTCCTTTGTTGTTTGACGTTGAGAGGCTGTTTTTGTGAGTGACACGACTCTTACATCGTAACACCATTGTTTGTTTAGGTATAACATAGCGGTGGTTTGGTTTTGATGGGTTATAGATACAAGAGTGTTAAATACATACAATACTTACCTATAATTTAAGGGCTTACGTTATCTAGGGCTTAAAAGTTAATTGGAAACGCTGAACAGGTTAAAAAACCGACTTCAGACGCAATAATTTGGTACAATTTTGCATAATTATTTTTGGGTTTTTCATGATTTTCTAGAAAAGTACTACACCGATTTTGATAACATTTATATGAGATCCAGTTGGTAGCATATCCTACCGAATGAAAAAACAACCATGTAAATCGGTTTACAATCTACGAAGATATCGCGAAACAAGCATACTCAAAAACATGCAGTCGAATTGATAACCTCCTCCTTTTTGGAAGTCAGTTGAAAAGTATAAAAACCGGCTAAGTGCATGTCGAGCCACGCACAGTGTAGGGTTTACTTGATAACCCAAAAAAAAACCGGACAATTGCGAGCCAGAAATGCACACATATGGTTCCGTACCATCATACTAGATGGCCCTAGTTTTTTCATAAAAGACCACCCCTATTTTTCACTTTTTTTATAATTTTAAGTATTTGTTGTTATAGCGGCAACAGAAATACATCATCTGTGAAAATTTCAACTGTCTAGCTATCACGGTTCATGAAATACAGCCTGGTGACAGACGGACGGACGGACAGCGGAGTCTAAGTAATAGGGTCCCGTTTTTACTCTTTGGGTACGGAACCCTCAAAACATGAGGATTGCTTAGGAAAATTCTGTAAGAAATACTTCAGGGTTTGTCCATCTATCTATCTATCACATTACAACAACATGTGGAAATGGCTTTGTTACGGTTTTTTTTCACATTGACTACTTAGGTAGGTACCAAAATACTGATAAGTACTGAAATAAAATAACCTAACCAAATTAAATCAAAATAAAAACCCGAGTGCGTAAAAATACTACCCCTTTTTGGCAGTAGGTTTAAAATGTATTCTATGTAACTTTAAAAATTAAGACGAACCTAACGACACCTCGCCGTTTAGACTATAGGCTTAGCCAAAGAAGCAGACAAATATACATACACCTTAAAAGCATTACCCTCCTTTTTGGAGAGTTGGGTCATGAGAGCTCCAAGAGACCGACTTCCTCTTTTTTAGCTCTCACTTTCTTCGCAGTTAGAACTCCAGAAGCTTCAAATTAATCCTTTAAACGGAGAAGGAATTTGTCTCGCATCTAACAAAATGTAAGAATAATTGCCACTCCACAACTGGAGCTGCTTTTAACGAGTTCGCTGAAATAAATCCCTTTCCTGTGCGTAACGGAACAACTTTAAGATTTATTACGTCATCCTTCTATGTGACCTTCTTCTTATCGTGTGGCACAATTAACGATACTATCCAAGGGATAGACGGCGGTTGCCTGGTGTTGCACTTAGCATCACCCGTGGTCGTGGACGTGTGCATCGCGACCTTCATACACTTCTGGAATCAGATGTGCAGGTTTCCTCACGATGTTTTCTTTCACCGTTAAAGCAATCGGTAAGTATATGAACGTAAGTTTCTAAAACTCATTGGTACATTGGCCGTGTAGATTTGAACCCGGGACCTCTGGTTAGGAGGACCGAGTCATTACCGGTTGAACCACCGACGCTTAAGTGACCTTACGAATTACGATTGCATGCAATTTTAACACAAATTTGGTTTAGAAATTCAAAAGAGACATTGTTTATTTTGGAGATTTGGGATAAAAACTATCCCAAATTTTTTGGAGTTTCCCTGCGAAGTTGGACCATCATGTAATCTTTTTTTTGGCTCCGATTGCTTAGGAGCAGGCTCTCAAAATAAGTACATTTTTGCGAGAATAAGTTGAGTCGGCCGCAGGCTTAATAAACTTGAAAACTACTACACATCTGAATCTAGGCGCATGAAATAAACACCGACAGTAAGAGAATAAAGTTATTAATAAAAAGGCTAGTACTAAATTTACCTAAAATGTTTACTAAGCTCGCAATACGCGAAATTATTGCGAGCTTAGTAAACATTTTAGGAAAATTAAGTCCTAGCCTTTTTACCAACACGTATCATATATGAAATAAAAGCTTGTAATATCAGGTTGTTCGCCAGTGCCATGCTGGGAACCTGCTCTTAAGCTCTTGTCAAAAGTTGTTCATAAGTAGATTTGCAATATTTCAATTTCTTCTTGTGTATTACCCACTTATTCGTAGCCTTCCACAAAACTTTCGCATTCTAAACATGTTCTGCATAGTTCTGAACGCTTTTGACGTCTCCCTATTATCGAACAGATGTGATTGTGTTTGACATCCCAGTTGCCTCAGTAAGTATGTAGAACCGATTTTGTGCAGTTTCAGACGCATGATTTTAGTCACAGAGTTTTGTAAGTAAACAACAATATTTCGAAGATACTGAGCTATAGTAGTTAACCGTGGGCAACTTATTATTGAACAATTACGAAACGAAATCTATAAAAATTTTGTTCATCATTACAGCTCATATACGTCCCCACCGAGGGGCTCGAGCCTACCCTGAATCAGGGCGATTAGGCCTTAGTCGACCACGCGGGCCCAGTGCGGGTTGGTCGACTTCACAAAAATTTTGTTGCCAAATGTAAATAAAATCAATAATAGATTTGTAAATACTACAGTGTTCCTTGATATTTTTATTATTATTTATTTCAGGAAAACCATCAGTTTTGAAACCACTAGGGGCTTCATGTTAGGATGAATAATTGTTTCCGAGTCAAGGATGTTTATATTTATTTATAATATGTACATTGAACATATTTATTTATGTTCAGACAGTACAGATAATCCTCCTTAAACGAGGGTTTGGAGGGGGAAAGTTTCGGATTTCTTAATTTAACCGTTGTACGTACCAAATTTAAGTCTTCTAGGACTTCAGAAAGTACGCAAGAGAGATTGATAAAGGTATTGATGATCATTAGTGAGCGAGTCTCGAAATCGACGTATTTCAGATTTCAGTAAATCTTTAACCATAAAAGCTAGTTAACTAATAGATGGTATGTTTGATACATCTACCGAGGAAACCTTATCCTGTAAATTTCATCGTACCGAAGCTATGGTGGTTCAAAAATACGACGAAATGCTTCCAGAAAAGGTACAAAGCATAAATTATCATACACGTTCAGTGAAAAACAGTGACAGGCATAATTTTATTTTAAGAAATGTAAATAATATGGATATAGCTAGCTTAAGTATAAGAAACGCCTCTTTTTAGTGTGAAGGTTTTCCTCACGTAGAATCGACCGCATTGGAACACCTCTTGTAAGCTCCTGGAAGCCTAGTACTTTTAATCCATTGACACACTTGTTTGACGGTTCGGCCGTCCGTCCGTCCGTCCATCCGTCCAAGTACTAGTACATGTACAACTCTCGCTTGCACGCTCGGCTCAGGCGTAACCTGACAATGACGTCACACTTTTTCGTGTATTTAGCCCGTATCATCAATTCATAAGACGTTATCACGTCAAAAATAATAATTGCGAATAATAATTACCATGGGTTTCTTGGGGAAAGTTGTGCAGTTTCATGAGTACAAGCTTCAGTTAAAAAGTGCATACATTTGTTAAGACCCTATATATATGGACAATTTAGTGAATAATACAATTTTTAAAATATAAACAACTCTATTACTAAGTATTTTTGATTATTATGTAGACAGTTCTGAATCCGTAAATTAAATAGAAACGTTTTGCGAAGATAATACCCATCCTTTTGCGCTACAGAAAACTACCTAGTACCGGTGATTAGTAAGTTAAACAATATTGTTGAACTAAAACTTTTTAATAACCAACAAATTTAAACTTCGAACACAATTTAAATTCGCCTTCGCTATAAGCGCAGTTGAAGAGTTCGAAATTTAAAAACTGGGCTAGGAAACAATGATTTTTCGCTTACTTCGCGTGCAATAAACTTGCATCACGGAGTAAGCTGCAGCCAAGCACTGCTGGTTAAGTGCTGGTTCCCGAGTAGGGTTAACTGCGTAAGCCTGCTCACCCGGGTATATTAGCCCGGATTATTGAATGTGTACCAGGGGCTCAAAACAACGCAACGGTGCAATGTACATATTGGGCAGTGGGCTGTCATGTGTGGTTAGATTTAAACGTATTTGTGGATAACAACATCATTACTACTGAGTTAAGTAGTCGTAATCACTAAAATACGTTGTTTTTAAATAAGTAGGTATTAAAAATTTAAACAAAATTCAATAAATAATTTCAAAAATTTCGACGTTTTAAATTTTTTAGGGTTCCGTACCCAAAGGATAAAAATGTGACCCTATTACTAAGACTCCGCTGTCCGTCCGTCTGTCTGTCTGTCCGTCTGTCACCAGGCTATATTTCATTAAACGTGATAGCTAGACAGTTGAAATTTTGACAGATGATGTTTTTCTTTTGCCACTATAACAACAAATACTAAAAATTATAAAAAGTGAAAGTCTCCATACAAAAACGTGTTTTTTTAAACGTGAAGAAACTAGCGCCATCTAGTATGATGGTACGGAACCCTTTGTGCGCGGTTCTGAATCAATCTTTACCGGTTTTTTAGTACTTGAGCGGCCTTCGTTCTTAAGGTTCCGTATCCAAAGGGTAAGAAATGGGACCCTATTACTAAGACTTCGCTGTCCGTCCATCCGTCTGTCTGTCTGTTTGTCTGTCCGACTGTCACCAAGCTGAATTTCATTAAACGTGATAGTTAGACAAATGAAATTTTCACAGATGATGTATTTCTGTTATCGCTATAACGACAAATACTAAAAATTAGAAAAAGTGAAAAAATAAGAGTGGTCTCCATACAAAAGAAAAGTTGTTTTTTTGAAACATGAAGAAACTAGAGCCATCTTGTATAATGGTACTTAATTTTTTTTTATTCACAATTGGTAAACCCTTGACAACATCTCACCTGGTGGTAAGTGACGATGTTGCCGAAGATGGAAGCGGGCTTACCAAGATTCCCCAACGCAATGGGGAACTGGCACTTAACCCTTTGTGGTGCGGAACCCTTAGTGTGCGGTTCTGACTCGCACTTGGCCGGATTTTTCTACTAATGTAATTGTTTAGTATTTTATAGTGAAGTATTATTCACAAAATCACTTAAAGTCACAAATTTACAAAACGAGTATGTTTTTAGAAGTTCTCATTAAAATAAGTTGTGTGGACGAGTTCCCTTCTAGTAAGATGAGAGACTTTGTTAATTGTTTATTACCATGTAATTAATTGTGATTCATAAGCCGTTTCCATAGTATAATTACCATTTATTGTGACTTTGAATTTTAGTAAATTTATTATTACTGCATAGTTATTTTTTACCTGACTATGCCAGAATGAGGGTTTTTTTCAAGTGTATGTATGTTGATTAATTTCTTTGGCACGTTCTGTAGCCTAAACGTCGTAATAGATTTTAGTATACATTACCCTACTGTCCAAAAAAGAGGGGTTAAGTTTATGCTTAGCCGGGTTTTTAATTAATTTGTGTGGTTATTTACGATTGTAACTGGTGACATCAAATAAATGATCTGATCTAATCTAATCATTAAATAAATTACATTAAGTACAAATAAAAAACCAAACAAATAATTTAAGGTCTTAACTTCATATTCTTTAGCACGGTCTACGCGTGATTCTAACGAAGTCTATCCAAGACACCTAGTGGCATTCACAAAAAATTTTTACTCCCCATACAAAGTAGGCCTGTCAGCCGATCGATCTGTTGCGAAGTTCAAAATTAGCGAATTGGTAGCGTTTCGACCCTAAAATAATTATTGTTCCCACTCATCTAATCTATGGTCCTATTTCGGCCTCTTTTCAAAATCAAACACACTGTTCGAAAAACTTGGTCTTAAGACACTGCAGTATTTGGGACGTGAAGATATTGCAAAGCTTCCCGAACACTGCCCAGCCAAGTTGGATTCGATGATTGATCTCTTTCTCGAAGCTGGACGTACCTAAATGGACTGTTTGTCCCAGGTACAGTCAAGGAATTTAATTCCCTACCCATTTCGTTGAAATGTCGCTAGACATTCGCAATGCATCAAGGTCGAAAATTCTATTCAGTAATGGTATTGACATGTCAATACATATTATTTGTGAGTTTAAATTACAGAGAACCGCTTCCGTAGCTCAGAGGCAAAGTTCACTGGCTTTACACAGGAGGTCGCGGGTTCGATTCCCGGCGGGGTCAATTGTAAGACTCGGTTTGGTTGGCATTTTCTAAGCCCGCCTGGCTAGCTACCACCATCTTATCTAAGTCTTGCCGCCAAATATCAATGTTGATATCATTGGTGTGTTCCCCATTGCGTTGATAAGATAGAGATAAGATAGCCAGTTCCCCATTGCGTTGGGGAATCTTGGTAAATCTGCTTCCATCTTCGGCAACATCGTCACTTACAACCAGGTGAGATGTTGTCAAGGGTTTACCAATTGTGCATAAAAAAAAGGTTATCATTTGCTTTTCTATGTGTCAGTGTCAATCAAAAATAGCTCTTATGGTGACGATGTTGAACCTTAGATGGGTTGTAAATTGAATTCCTTGACTGTACATACACATATTCAACAATATGAGCAAAAATTAAAGCACCTCCCCACCGAACCCTGCAGCGATTCCTTTATCAAAATAACGGGATTGTTTTCCAATCCCCACAGTCCAGTGAGCAGTGTTGCCGTTTATTATTTGTTTATTTCATTTACTTTTATTATTGCTAGCAACACCGTACCGGATTTTGGTTGCGGAAAAATAAACGCGACGCTCGTTCGCCTGTGATTTATTAAATTGGACTTTCATAAAGTAACGCTTTATTATTCATACGATGGGTGTTCTTGTGGATGAAGAAATAAATATATTGTTAGTGCTTGCTTTTTCCACAACAGCGGTTTGATTTTTATTCACCTCGCTTAAAATGGCCCAGTATTTTATTATTTAGCAGTATTATATTTTAACCGCCTCCATGGCGTAATGGTTAGTCCATTCACTTCACACCATGAGATCACGGGTTCTTTTGAATACTCGGTTTGGTTGGTGGTAGGGCATTTTCATAACCCGCATGGCTATCTTACCATCTTTTCTAAGTCTTGCCGCCAAACATCAGTGGTAACAGCATTGATGTGTTCCGGCTTGAAGATAAGATAGCATGGTCCCTATTGCGTTAGGGAAATCTGAGTAAGCTCGCTTGCATCTTCGGCATCATCGTCACTTACCATCAGGTGAGAAGATGCTAAGGGCTTACCAATTGTGGATTAAAAAAAAAACTGTGTATACATATACCTAAAAGGTAACCGTGAATGACTGACTGATCTATCAACACGCATCTCTAACAACTGAACGGATCTGGCTGAAATTTAGCATACAGACAGCAATTATGACATTGGCATCCACTAAAAAAGAATTATGGGCAAATCCCCTCGGAAAGCCAAAAAACGGGATCTACGCGGGCGAAGCCGCAGGCAATAGCTAATTTTATTGTAAATTTCTGTGACGATTACGCAGGTTAAATGACATTATGCTCGGTCATGGATGGGTTTGACTGCTATTCCGTGCTTCATAAGACATGTTAAGCCGTTGTTAAGCTCCACCAGATGCCTATGATAGGCGGCTTAAAAAAATTCTGACAGTAGGTTTCACCACTAGTTCTACAACCCCCTCAAACCCGAGTTTGGCCTCGTACGTGGAGTATGGTCTACTCTTCCTGTGTTTGAGACGAGCCCATGTCCCAGCGGTGGGGACTTTTATTAACTATATCTAAATTCACAATACTTTTTTTTATATAATTGGTAACCCCTTAGCATCATCTCACCTGATGGTAAGTGACGATGATGCGGAAGATGGAAGCGAGCTTACCAAGATTCCCCATCGCAATGGAGACCTGGCTATCTTATCTCCAAGCCAGAACACATCAATATTGTTAACACTGATGTTTGGCAGCAAGACTTAGATAAAATGATGGTAGTTACCCAGGCGGGCTTAGAAAATGTTCTACCACCAACCAAACCAAGTCTTCCAAGTTGACCCCACCGGGACCCAAACCCGCGACCTCCTGGCGTGAAGCGAATGGACTAACCATTACGTCCACGTACCACGGAGGCGGTAAAATTAAAACATCATATCAACTCATATTCGTCCCTAGGGCTCGAGCCTACCCTGAATTAGGACGATCGGGCCTTAGTCAACCACGCGGGCCCAGTGCCGGTTGGTAAACTTTACACACAACCCTCGAGTTTCTTCGCAGATGTGTGCAGGTTTCCTCACGATGTTTTCCTTCACCGTTAAAGCAATCGGTGAGTATATGTACGTACGAGTAAGTTTCGAAAAACTCATTGGTACATTGGCCGTCCGGATTTGAACCCGGCACCTATGGTTAGGAGGACTGAGTCGTTGTTGAGCCACCGACGCTGTTTATAACATATTTTAAAATTAAAAACCTGACTGCTTAAAATGTATCCAATGATACTCAGAGGTTCAAGACCGTGCACCCACACCTGACACTTCAAAATCTATCAGGCCGTTCAGTTGGCCTATTGGCTCAGCCAAAGAAACAGATATACACACATTACATACATACAGCCTAATGGATTTTGAAGTGTCAGACTTTTCTCCAGTGGCAGCACTTTGACTGACCCTTTGGTCCAGTGGAAGGGCTCCTGCCTGCTGGACTGAGGGTCATGGGTTCGATCCACACAGGGCAAAATTCGTGTGATGAACAGGTTTATTTGCTTGTGTCTGTATGTTCAATATCTATATTAAATGTATGTATTTAAACTTAGAGCGTCGCCTCCTGCCCGGGAGGTCATGGTTCGAATCCTGCCACGTTCCAATGAGATTTCGAATTTAAGTTTCATATGTACGTTTATCCGACGCTCTTACGGTGAAGGAAAACATCGTGAAGAAACATGCGCACGCCTGCGAAGAAACTCGAAGGTTATGTGTGAAGTCGACAACCCGCACTGGGCCCGCGTGGTCGACTATGGCCCGATCGCCCTAGTTTAGGGTAGGCTCGAGCCCCTCGGTGGGGACGTATATGAGCTGATATGATGATTTAAACGTTTATCAGTATGTATGTCAGTCTCTGGTTTACATACTACAGGGAATCCTAGTTTGGGGCCAAAAGACCTAGTGTGATTGATTGGCCCTAAATATTAAGTCTTTACCTATGAAATTGCCGATTAAAGTTTAAAGATGAAAACTAATATTAAGAACAATAGTTATTAAAACAAAATGTATTTTCAAAATAGCATAAGATCATTATAAATTGAATGTTTGTAAACATATGCCTATTTTTTAGATATTTTGAGAGCACGGTGGCTTTACCCCCATGAAGTCGGGTTTTTTCACCTGAAAAAATCGCCTTTATTGTGGCAAACAATACACATTTTTAATTTTAAAGCTCTAGAGTTATCGCAGCAGTTTCTTCGTTACTAATGTCATATTTGGGAATACTCCGCATAAGATTTCGTCACTTTATAGAAAAATTTAAATAGTTAACTAGTCTAAAAAATTGCCCCATCTGACCACTAAGAAAACGCCTTTTTTCCATTCAATGGTACATAGTTCAGTGGATTGGAACATGAAAGACATACCACTAGTTAATAAAAGACCATAAGTAGAGTGAATAGGCATTATTTGAGTTTTCGTGTACCATCCTCGACTGCATCATCACTTACCATCAGGTGAGTTGCAGTCAAACGCACTCAAATTTAAAAAAAAAAAAGTAGTGTCACCATAAGGTCAATAATAAAAACATTTTATTTTTAATAAAAGTTGGCATCGAATTTCAAAAATTGATTCGGCAATTTCATAGGTAAAGACCTATTGTTATATTATAACTTCAAGACATAAAAAATGGTCAGGGATCCGGGGACCCAGAGACTCATTATTTTATTTTTCCTAGCGCAATCACCATCATCCCTTTTCACGTGATCCCTACTTCCCTAATTAATATAATAAATGCGAAAGTAAGTCTGTCTGTCTGTCTGCTAAGCTTTCCCGCTTAAACCTCTCAACCGATTTTGATGAAATTTGGCACAGACAATCTTTAGACCCTGAGAAAGGACATAGGCTACCTGAGTTTCCACGCTCGCGAGCCGCTTGCGGCTCGCGCAATGCGCACCCTCGAAAAGTTATAGAAACGTTGTCCACGCGGGTGAAGCCGCGGGAAAAAGCTAGTTACTGATATTTCTCCACTCCACACTACACGGAAAATGTCCAAAGAAAACAAACCATTAAAATTTTCTACCAAATTCCATCGCAAACTGGATTTTTCCAGTAATTTCGCGGCCAGCTGACGACAGGCCAGTTCCACTAGCGCGAGTTAATTAACCGGTCCCCGCGGGGGCGTGATGTCATGTTAGCCTGTTAACTGGAGTTTGGATTGTTACAGATAACACAACTTTGTATTATGGAAGTGGTCCCAGCCTGGCACGGTGGGAAAAGGTTTTATTTAAAGTACTAATGTCTGTGTTTTAGTATTACATTTTAGTTTTTAGGGTTCCGAACAACGAATGGGTGACTAACGGGACTCTATACCTAAGCCTCCGGTGACCTTCCGTCCGTTTTTTCTTTTATTCACAATTGGTAAGCCCTTGGCATTATCTCACCTTCACATTAGGAGGTCGCGGGTTCAATTCCCGGCGGGGTCAACTTTGTAAGACTCGGTTTGGTTGGTGGCAGACCATTTTCTAACCCCGCCTGGGTAGCTTTCACCATCTTATCTAAGTAATGCCGCCAAACATCAGTGTTTACAGCATTGCGTTGGGGAATCTTGGTAAGCCCGCTTCCATCTTTGGCATCATCGTCACTTACCATCAGGTGTGATGATGCCAAGGGATTATCAACTGTGGATTTTAAAAAAATTCAATATTATTGTTAACAACAGATAGCTTTCCTATTATTGTTTTCAGTAAATACTAGTATTAATATTGGTAACTTGAAAGAACATTTAATGATTTTGATCAATTGTAAACACAATCAACGCACGATTACCCAAGTCCATTTAAATAAAATTTTAGGTCACAGTAAATCCTTTGTCTCATCATCTCCAAAAACCGCCGAAACTTTTCGCCACATTAATTTTTAATTCCGCTCCGCCCTAGAACTAAGCCCAGCTGCTCAAAGCGCCAACTTTCGGCCGCCTTACAACAACAATTGGACGTACTCCTACACGTGGCAACCCATTCATGCTCGGAGCTGTTATCCTACCGGGTTTCACCCCACCGAGTCTTAACCCCACTATGCCACCCCCTGCCACCTCAAACTGTTACCCACCCCGAGATTGGGCCTCTAGTTAAATGCTTGTGTAATGAAAATGTTGCTATTGTCTTTACAGGAATGGATAAATGTATTTCTGTAGTAATGGTAACGACGTATTAAACATAACTGCCAATTTGCAGAATTATAATTGAAATTACGTTCAGCATCTACCAGATAGTGCTCTCTTGGGTTCGAATATCGTTTAGTCGAAGTACTGCTCAAAAACCCGCCAATTGTGAGTTGGATTCGCGCACTTAAGGTTCCGTACCTGAACATCTTCATAAATGAACTATATAGAGGATCCTACTAGATGTCGCTAGTTTCTTCACGTTTCAAAAAAAATACGTTTCTTGTATGAGGACCCTGTATTTTTTTAAATATTTTTTTGTATAGTGGCAATAGAAATATACACTCTATGAAAATTTCAACTGTCTACCTATTATTGGTCATGAAATACAGCCCGCTGACAAACAGACAGACTGCCAGCGGCGGAAGCTTAGTAAAAACAAAGTTTACAGGGTGTAACATAATTGGTGTAGGTCCCGTTAACTGGGTATTCTACTCATCATACTGAACAACTTTTGTTCTATGACTTTGCTGAAATCGCAAAATAAATTTACTCTTCATTCAAATCGATCAGCTGATCGACCAATGTTGTGCATTTTAGTATGGAGGGTCCAAATTTTTTATTGAGTATTGACTATGGGTTCCTTGGGGAAAGTTGTTCAGTATGATGAGTAAAACTCCCAGTTAATGAGACCTCACCAATTTTTTTACACCCTGTATAATTATATTAGTAGTAACATACAGTATGGACATCCCCCCCATCACCCAGATTGATACAGATTGGTTATAGTATGTCATTTCACGACTGCAGTATCACGTATGCAGTGTCCGGGGTGTGGGAATAGGGTCACAATTTTGCGTCCCCTTTTGTTGAACGGAATCCTGAAAAGTACCTAAAGACTCATTATTTTTGTGTTTCCTTCGGAGCGAATATTGTTTAGTCGAAATAAATAGTATTAAATAGTATTACTCGAAAGTATTTAAAAGTTTACTATTTTTTTGTTAAGAACCCTTC
The DNA here is from genome assembly GCA_947284805.1 of Coleophora flavipennella. NCBI lineage: Eukaryota > Metazoa > Arthropoda > Insecta > Lepidoptera > Coleophoridae > Coleophora > Coleophora flavipennella. The sequence continues at coordinate 6,407,417 of OX369266.1, forward strand.
AAGCGTGTTGCTTGCCGATTCGCCTAGACCGGTTACACTGCTAAAGTGGGTCTCAAACTTTTATTGAAAAGATATGATAAATACTCCTTATTAAGATTAAATACATATTTTATTTTTATATTGAACGAAAAGTTATAACTTGTGATGACCCCAGAAAGGATAATATACTGGGAAGCATGTATTATACCTACTACATACAAATTTTATCGGGGTTCAGCAAGATGGCTGAAGTATGCGCAAGCGTGTGCAGGTTTCCTCACGATGTTATCCTTCACTTTACGGCGAATAAATGGGCGTCGGATAAATGTACATATGAAATCAAAATTCGAAAACCAATTGTACGTGGCAGGATTCGAACCACGAACTCCCAGACAGGAGGTGGCAGCCCAAGCCGTTACACCACCGACGTAAAAATAGATGTTTACTCTTTCATCATCATCATCATCATATTAGCCGAAAGGCGTCCATTGCTGGACAAATGACTCTCCCAAGGATTTCCAAAACGACCGGTCTTGCACTGCCCGCATCCAGCGGCTTTCCGCGATACTCACTAGGTCGTCAGTCCACCGCGTGGGAGGCCTGCCTACGCTAAGTCTTCCGGTGCGCGGTCGCCACTCGAGAACTATACTATCCCAACGGCCGTCTGTTCCACGAGCTTAGTGCCCTGCCCATTGCCACTTCATTTTAGCGATTCTGTGAGCTATGTCGGTAACTTTGGTTCTCCTGCGAATCACCTCATTTCTGATTACTCTTTAAATTATTATTATTATTCAATAAAAAAATTACTTACAGTCCTTAAAAATCACGTCACGACCCAGACTTGGAAACGCCTCCAAAATATTACAACAAGCTTACTTGTTATGCTAAAGAAACACGTCTGTAACTCACGGTCGTCAGTCCTCAATAAAATATGAAATCTTGTCACATATCTCTCGCAGCTGTCATTTGCACCTTCAAAGGACTGCGCCGAATGTTCGGCGGGGCCTTAAACCGAGTTAGTCGAGTTAGTGGAGTTGGGCCGTGACCCGCGTGAGGAGAAGGGGTTCATTTTGAATTTGCGTAAAGAACACATAAAATAAAAAAATCAAGAAAGTGTATGAAGAAATTTTTATAAAGTATTATTGGTTTATTATTACGGAGATTATTTTTTTAATGGAGCGTGCTATGCTCGGAGTTTCTCTACGTGATCAAATCAGAAACGAGGAAATCCGCAGGAGAACCAAAGTACCGACATAGCTCACAGAATCGCTAAACTGAAGTGGCAGTGGGCAGGGCACATAGCTCGTAGAACAGATGGCCGTTGGGGCAGTGAATATCTCGAGTGGCAACCGCGCACCGGAAAACGTAGCGTAGGTAGGCCCCCACGCGGTGGACCGACGAATTGGTGAAGATCGCAGGAAGCCGATGGATGCGGGCAGCGCAGGACCTGTCGTCGTGGAAACCTTTGGGGCAGGCCTTTGTCCCGCAGTGCACGTTTTTCGGCTGATATGATGATAATGACGATGTATAAAGAAATTTGTATAAAGTATTATTGTTTTATTTATAAGTGTAATAAATTAGCGTAGGGCCCGTTTTCTAAGGATTCTACTCATTATACTATACAATTTTCCTAAGAACCTCATAGGCTATAAAACTAGGAGGTGATCCTAACCATAGGTGATTCTCAAATGATTTTCGAAAAACCAGAAAACTTTTAGGTACAAGCTTTTTGATTGAACAGTTGTCTCTGTCTTTTTCTTTACTAGTAAAAACAGTAAAAAAAAAACACTTGTGCACTTTTTCAATGTTTTTCGTTGAAAAGTTTCGATAAAGTGAACTAAATTAAATTTGAATAAACATAGACTACGTAGTTTAAAGAGAAGAAAATTATGAAATAAATTTCAAATTAAAAATAATTTTTTGCTACAAATGTTTACAGGCTTTGCTTCAATTTCTGCTATGCTTGGGATTTTGAATAATCGAGTCAAGTTAATCTTATCGTGTAATGAACTTACAAGGGCCCTAGGTAATGTCCTTGAACATAACATGCCTTTTTTTCAGACCGAAAAATTAAGAGGGAATAATTTTCCTGATTTTTTTGCTAAACGCTTCTCAGTGCTTATTTGCCAACATGCCGCCTTAATTAAAAAAAAAACAAATATTTTGTACTTTTCTCAGTAAACCCTTTAATTTGATACCCATATCATGGGGGTGTATAAAAAATAACTGGTCCACCATATTGGATTTAGAATGTTTTCACTTAGCTATCCATGATTTGTCCTCCAAACTTAACGTGTATGTAAAATTTCAGCTCAATCGGAAACCGGGAAGTGGTTCTAATTTAGCTTCTCAGGTTTGTCCCAAACTAACAGCCAGACAGACTAACTAACTAACACGGCAAGCTAATATAAAGTTGTAAAAAATACATAGTCAGTCAGCTGATCGATTTTTATTTATTTTGCGTAAATTTGATCTGATGATGAAATTTGGAGTTGAAATCAAGGTCCCAGAATCTTCTTTTAGTTACAATGGAATCGTACCTCCAAATTTCATAGTCAAATCAACTTCAAAATACCAAAAGGATCTACTGTCACCGGGAATAAGACTTCATACCAAATTTCAGCTCAATTTCAGATCAAAATTTGATCTAAACAAACATAAATACATGCACAATTACATACAAATATACATACATACAAACATCTCAAGATAAATAAAAGTTTAAAAAAAGGATTTTAATACTGTAAACCTTTTTAGACGTATCACTTGATACAGATAAAAACAAATTTGTATTGGAAAAATACAGAAAATAAAAAGATGAAATTTAAGACCAGAATGGAATTCCGAATGATAACGAAACATTTAAAAAAAGGAACAAATTTAAAAATACATATGGACAAAAACAAATTAAAACAATGTGATACAAAAACAATTAAAAAAAGTATGACTTCGTCATTGTACTAATTTTTAAATGACACAAACACACTTAATACTCTTAATAAATAAACAGTTCATCATCATCATAATATCAGCCACAAATCATCCACTGCTGGACAAAGGCCTCCCCAAGGATTTCCACGACGACCGGTCCTGCGCTGCCCGCATCCATCGGCTTCCCGCGACCTTCACCAGGTCATCGGTCCACCGCGTGGGAGGCCTGCCTACGCTACGTTTTCCGGTGCGCGGTCGCCACTCGAGAACTTTACTGCCCCATCGGCAATCTGTTCTACGAGATATGTGCCCTGCCCACTGATATTTCAGTAAACAAACAGTTAAACCAAAACAAATTAAGTACTAGCCTAAAAGCGATCGACTACAAAATCACACACCAGGTCTAACGCGATTCCGAGTTAGTGAAAGTTTTTCGGTGCGAAAGGATAAAAGGGGACAACTCACTCTCGCAGTAATGCCGTACTATTGTTGCTAGGGCACGTCCTGTGAAATTGATCCAATCCCAACTCAGTTTGTTTTCGGATTAGGTACCTTTTTGTTTGCCAACTTTCATTACCTGTACTTATTCGACAAAGAAATAACACTGGAGTTTTCCTTTTCGCTTAAAGTTACAAGCTTTTATTTAACTTGCTATGTATACATGTATGTTTGTTCGGGTGGAGTCGTGCAACTTAAATTTGACCCACTAACCGGTTTCCGATTGAGCTGAAATTTTGTATGCATATATGTATATCGCGTGACAATGCAATATTAAAAGCTTGTACATACAAGTCTTTAGGTTTTTCGAAATTTTTATTCTCATCGACGACCTTACTGAAACATCTCTTTTTTTGTTTTAAAAGGGTTCCGTGCCCAGAGGGTAAAAACGGGACCCTATTACTAAGACTTCGCTGTCGGTCCGTCTGTCTGTCTATATCTATGTCCGTCTGTCACCAGGCTGTATTTCGTGATAGCTAGACAGTTAAAATTTTCACAAATGATGTATTTCTGTTGCCGCTATAACATCAAATACTAAAAATTAGAAAAAGTGAAAAAATAGGGGGGTGTCTCCATACAAAAAAACGTGTTTTTTTAAACGTGAAAAAAGTAGCGCCACCTTTGTACTAGCGCCATCTAGTATGATAGTACGGACCCTATTTGTGCATTTGGCCGGTTTTTTTAATAATTAATACCATTCGGTTACACGTCACACAAACTTTCTAAGTACTTTTGGAATAACTCAAAAGTAAACTTTAATTACAGCTATTATGTGGATTGTAGATTATATTCTATGCACGAGGCACGCTAATATATTTGACTCTTGTATTCATCATATCAGCTCACATATGTCCCCATCAAGGGGCTCGAGCCTACCCTGAATTAGGGCGATCAGGCGTTAGTCGACAACGTGGGCCCAGTGTTCATTTCTTTATTTCTTTCTTTCTATTTCTTCAGTGCGGGTTGGTAGACTTCACACACAACTCACGACTTCTCCGCAGGCATGTGCAGGTTTCCTCACGATGTTTTCCTTCATCGTAAGAGCGTCGAATAAACGTACATATGAAATATAAATTCAAAGTCACATTGGTACGTGGCAGGATTAGAACCACGACCTCCCGGACAGGAGGCGGCAACTCTAGCCGTTACGCCATTGACACCTACACTCTTGACTCTTGTATTATCCGATTCAAATGCTGTTAGGATACGACCTTTTGGAATGGAGCGGCACATGACGTCAACTGACGCCTGTCAGTACCATTAGCAACGCTGTCGGGAAAGCGCGTGACACGTGAGCGACGAATACAACTGCATCGGAAGTAATTCCTTTACTTATTTTATTCTCTTATTCTCTTACTTATTTCCCTACAAGTCATCACTGTCGCGTAACGCAACTCCAAAAGGTCGTATCCTAACAGCACAAAAAAAACTTGCAGATTGTACGAAGCAGCGGGTTTATGAGAGTGTTTTCATTGGCAGTGAAAGTGTTTATAATACAGTGTTCTCTTCCTACACGAAATATACTGTGATCACGCAGATTTAATCTTAGTTTAACAGCCTCCGTGTTGTTATGATTAATCCATTTAGTTTACACCAGAAGGTCCGGGATTCGATTGCCTTGCTAGCTACCACCATCTTCTGTAAGTCTTGGCGCAAAACATCAAAGTTAACAGCACTGATGTGTTCCGGTATGAAGATGAGTTTTCCGTTGCGTTGGGGAATTTTGGTAAGCCCACTTCCATCTTTGGCATCGCCGTCACTTGCAATCAGGTGAGATGATGCGAACGGCTTACCAATTGTGGATTAAAAAATAGATATGAAAGTGTACTCTTGGTCTATTTAATATACACTAGACTCAGAACAAAAAAGCATTTTTTTCGGTCTCTATTATTATCTATTAGCTTTTGCCCGATTCTTCATCCGCGTGGACATTGTTTTTATGACTTTCTTTAAGGGTGAGTGGTGCGCGAGCCACAATCGACTCGCAAACGTGGACATCTAGATCCCTATCCCAGATTGGGCTATTTTTATTAGCGATCTATGTCACTTCCCACCCCCTCAACAAATTCTTTACAAATAATCACTTCACGTGTGCCGCTTGAAATAAGTTTACCCCAAATCCCTCGGGAACTATGTTAGGATATGCTAATTAGTAAATTATGTCATTTCTCACCCCCTTAACCATCTCTGTGCAAATAATCAAAACAATCCATTGTTTCTTTGCGATGTTACATGAATTAACCAAAAAATAGCATTTTTTCAGTTACCTCAGAAACTGCATCAGATCATACTATTTTCACGGGATTTAAAGTAGCCTATGTCCTTTCCAGTGACACATGCCAAATTTCATCAAGATTGGTCAAGGTGCTGAAGCGCGAAAAAGTAAAAAACAAACAAAATATTATTAGTTAGGATGTAAGGATAGACAAACTTTGTCACTCTAAATATCTTTGTAATCTCTCTTTCTCTCTAATCTTCTATCTCTCTTTCTCTTTTCTAATCTCTCTCTCTCTCTCTTTCTCTTATCGTGTGGCACAATTAGCCATGCTAGCCAAGGGATAGACGGCGGTTGCCTGGTGTTGCACTTAGCATCACCCGGGGTCACGTGTAGGGCATTTTAGATTTACACCTACGGACGTGTGCAACGCGACCTTCATACACATCTGTAATCAGATGCGCAGGTTTCCTCACTATGGTTTCCTTCACCGTTAAAGCAATCGGTAAGTATATGTAGGTACGTAAGTTTCGAAAAACTCATTGGTACATTGGCAGTCCGGATTTGAACCCGGGACCTCTGGTTAGGAGGACCGAGTTGTCGTCCTTCTGAATTGAGATCTTTGTATTACTCACATTCTTAAACAGTTGAATACACAGTCTTATCTTAAGTCAAGATCCATCTTGAGTCAGCGTACAAAGATAACGGTAGGTAAACGTTTTAAAAATCTAACACGAATCGAATGAATGTGGGCCAATGAATGAAAAACGAACGGATCGCGGAAACCGTTCTCATTTCAATTGGACTGTACGCACGTAATTGAATGATCGGCTTAGTTGACTGTTGACACCGACGACGTTCGCGGAATATGTACACGGAATATACCAAAGCTTGTATTCATATTAAGTTAATTCAAGCGAATTTGTAGCGATTGAATTTAATATTGAATCAGTCAACAAAGGAAGAAGAAAATGATGCTTTTGAATTCGGAGCGAAATGACGGATTATGGGAGAATGAATGACGACACTCTGTGGATTGTAGTGCTGATTTGAATGAAAAAAAATCTTATAATTGTTTAAATTTAAAAGCGAACTAATATTTACGTATAGCTCAATCTCTTGCCAAGCACGTATGTATTGTCACTGATATTAAAAAAGACGTGTGGCACTCGGGGACTGCCGCGGTAAAGCTATTGAATAGCATTTTTTTATCAACTTATGCAATTATATTTTTTTTTTTATTTATGCAGTATTTACCAGTACCATACAGTTCTTGGGGCGCGGGATGTTTATGTTATAAATTAACACTAAGAAAGTTCATCATCATCATCATCATCAATCGCCATCATCAATCGCTATCATCAATCGCCATCATCAATCGCCATCATCAATCGCTATCATCAATCGCCATCATCAATTGCCATCATCGAACGCCATCATCAATCGCCATTATCAATCGCCATCATAGCTGATGGCACTAAAAGTTTTTTAGAACTCATTATAAATATATTTTTTTTGGGGTGTCAGGTTTTATTTTCGTTACGAAATTTCTTGATTCGGTCCCCTCAAAGCCCGCGATAAAAGCTATACAATAGCTTAAAAGATTTTTATTTACTCTCATATCGTAAAGTTCGAATTATAAACTTCAAAACGAATTCATATTGGCATACTTTATAAACACAATACCGAAATAAAAAAAACCACTTTTTATCATTATTTCTCTAACAAATTATGTTATAATGGTATTTTTTTTCCATAACGATACAAGTTAATCCAAAAAGTTAATATCACCAACGAAGTTCCATACCATTTTTTTTTATTGGAACTCACATGCGGTTCGTGTGTGGGTTCGTGCCATTTCTACAGCATTACAAAAAGTTTTCATTCCAAATTTTACTTGTCTGTGACAGCGCCCGCTTTAACGCATACACGGTGATGTGCTGGGATTTTACCGCCTCCGTAGCTCAGAGGCAAAGTTCACTGGCTTTATACAGGAGGTCGCGGGTTCGATTCCCGGCGGGGTCAATTGTACGACTCGGTTTGGTTGGTGGTAGGGCATTTTCTAAGCCCGCCTGGCTAGCTACCACCATCTTATCTAAGTCTTGCCGCCAAATATCAATGTTGATATCATTGGTGTGTTCCGGCATGAAGATAAGATAGCCAGTTCCCCATCGCGTTGGGGAATCTTGGTAAGCCCGCTTCCATCTTCGGCAACATCGTCACTTACCACCAGGTGAGATGTTGTCAAGGGTTTACCAATTGTGAATAAAAAAAATAAAAAAATTTGGCGCTATGACACGTTTTGTTGTAGGTACTGAATTTCGTGGGTTTTTTTCTTACTCTTTTAACTTTGATCTTTGTTGTTTAGTTGATTCAATCCCAATGAATGAGATTAGATAAAGTAGTGTATGAAACTGCACATAACTAGGTATTATGCAACAGTTTCATAAACTACTATTAAAAAATATTGTAACTTTTTTCCATTTTCATTATTTTTCTTTTGTTCAGGATTTTCCAATAAAAACATAATAGTTACGTAATCGCAGAACCAGTCGTCGTGGAAATCCTTGGGGGAGGCCTATGTCCAGCAGTGGACGCCCTTAGGCTGATATGATGATGATGATGATAATGAATTATACCAGTTTACGCCTTTTTTTGCAGTAATTGGGGCGTAGGTGGCTTAACGGCTAGGGCCGCTACCTCCTATTTGGAAGGTCGTGGTTCGAATCCTGGCACGTATTAATGTGATTTCGAATTTCGATTTTATTTGTACGTTTATTCGACGCTCTTACGGCGAAGGAAAACACAGTGAAAAAACCTGCACACGAATGCGATAAAACTCGAAGGTTGTGTGTGAAGTCGATCAACCCGCACTGTGCCCGCATGTGCGACTAAGGCTTGATCGCCCTGATTTAAGGTAGGCTCGAGCCCATCGGTTAGGACGTATATGAGCTGATATGAACGAATAATAAATGACAATTTCTTGTAAATGATTTACTTATTACTTTCTTTTTATTTTATTTGTTAGTTCATTGTTATGTTCTATTGATTTTTATGTAAAGTTGACATGTGTAATATATTGTAATTTAAGTGTTTAATATTTTAAGTAACCTTGATTTACGATATTCTGACTTTAAAATACTTACTTTTATTGTTAGTGTATGTCACTTGTGACTAAATGTGCTTATCTTTGTTCTCTTTTCTTTTTAAAATATCTTATTTGTACCCATAGATATGCTATATGTAAGGGGAGGTAGATAGGTTACATGCATCCTAAAAGTGAAGCAAAAAAAAGATGCCAATTGGCATCTCTTTTCATAGTAGCATTCGGTAGGTACCTATTATAATGTGTGTGTAAATGGATGCGATTTTCAAATGTGGTTTGTTAGTGCATAACCCATCTATGGTAACAAATCTCTATTTGTACCACATTTATTGCAATAAAGGAATTGAATTTAATTGACCTTGGGGCGTCCAGCAGGGCTATTCCCGATCAGTCCCTTGTATGCTGTCTTTGAATGGTGCATTTTCTTTTCCAAATAGTGCAGGACGGAAGAAAGTGGCGTAATCTGGTGTAGAATTCCAAAATCTTATTTGGGTCACTAAGCCAGTGAATGTATGTATATATGTACCTATATACCATGGGGAAAAAAAAAACGGTTGTCTGTAAAGTCGGTTTACTGACGATAGTTGAACGTGACAAACGTCATAAGAAAAAAGCCTTAAACGGAACGCCTCACGGAACGCCTCAGAGCGAGGTAACGACGCATTTTTCGGAACGCCTCAGAGCGAGGTAACGACGCATGGTAACGACGCATTTTTTCGTGCGTGCAGCCGGCTCCATCGAATTATAAGACGTTATCACGTCAAAACGAACAGTGTCTCATTCACTGTTATTTTTAGGGGTTCTGTACTAAAAGGGTAAAAGCGGGACCCTATTACTAAGACTCCGCCGTACGTCCGTCTATCTGTCTGTCTGTTCGTCTATCACCAGGCTATATTTCATGAACCATGATAGCTGTACAGTTGATTTTTTTACAGATGATGTATTTATGTTGCCGCTATATAACAACAAATACTAAAAAGTATAAAAAGTTTTTTTTTTAAACGTGAAGAAACTAGCGCCGTCTAGTACATCTTTGTACTAGCGCCATCTATTAACATAAACTTAGACCGATTTTTTGTCCTTTTTTGTCCACAATTGGTAAGCCCTTGGCATCATCTCACCTGGTGATAAGTAACGATGATGCCGAAGAAGGAAGCAGGCTTACCAAGACTCTTCAGCGCAATGAGGGAACTGGCTATCTTATCTTCAAGCCGAAACACATCTATGCTGTTAACATTTATGATTGGCAGCTAGACTTAGATAAGATGGTGGTAGCTAACCAGGCGGGCATAAAAAATGCCCTTCCAAGAACCAAACCGAGTCTTATAAAGTTAGACTCCGCTGGGAATCGAACCCGTGACCTCCTGATATGAAGCCAAAAAGTAATTAGCCCTCAAAATCATATAGCCAAGCATCCCATTGTACACATTACCAAACCATAAGAGCACAAGCAAAACGTTGAGCTAAATCAATTAGAATTAGAGCGCCATCGTACACGGGGCGGGATAGAGGGAAGCAACAGCCTCAGGGAGCGCGGGAGGGGGCACCGGTCGCCATGGCAACCTAGCCACCTCAATTTTTGCCCCAGTTACGGCCGATAGAGATACAAAGCTTCGCACGGTTGACGGTCGCACGGCGGTGATAGGGTTGACGATTAGGAGGCAACTGGAGGATAACGTAGGAGAAACGTTTAAGCGCCTCCATGAAATTAGCTTCGGTTAGTCCATGAGCTTCATACCAGGAGCAAATTATATAATACTAGGTTTCGCCCGCAGCTTCGCCCGCGTGGACATCGTTGTAATGACTGTTTTAGAGGATGCGAGGTGCGTAAACATGAATTTTCTCCAAATCCCTCGGGAACTATGTCAGGATATGCTTATTAGTAAGTCATGTCATTTCCTTCTGTGCAAAAAATCACAATAATCCATTGTTCCGTTGCGATGTTAAAGAAATTACCCAAAAAAAGAGTATTTTATCAGTTCCCTCGGGAACTGCATCGGGCTATGCTATTTTCACGGGATAAAAAGTAGCCTATGTCCTTCCTCGTGACACAGGCTACGTGCATTAAGATTGGTCAAGGCGTTAAAGCGTAAAAAGGTAACAAACAAACAAACACATTTTCACATTTATAACATTATAGTAAGGATTAGTACTAACATACAGTATGGACACTCCTTGCCGCTCTCTAGATTCAGACATCACCCCCTCGTCACCCAGATTGATATAGATTGGTTATAGTTTGGTTTTTAACGTATAGAATTTCACCGTTAATGTTTTTGCTCCGTCATTTGTTTTTAGAAATTTCATTTCAAGACTGCTGTATGCAGTGTCCGGGGTGTGCTAGGAGGTTGCGGATTCAATTCCCGCGGAATCTTACGTAGTCAAGACATTAAATTTTCTTTTGTTATACGAACAGCAATTAAGTGGAGCTCCTTACCTGCGTCTATGTTTCCCAACTCTTTAAATTTGCGGATTTTCAAGGTGAGAGTGAATAGGCGTTATTTGAGTTTGCGTGTACCATCCACGAATACATCGTCACTTTCCACCAGGTGAGATGTAGTCAAGCGCTATCAAATTTTAAATTAAAAAAAAAGTTTTAAACTTTATAAGACTCGGCTTTGTTGGTAGTAAGCTTACCTGACTAGTTACTACAATATTATCTAAGACTTGCCGAAAACATCAATGTTAACAGCGTTGATGTGTTCCAGCTTGAAAATAAGATAGCCAGTTCCTGACTGAGTTAGAGAATCTTGGTAAAGTCCATCCTCGGCATCATAGTCACTTACGAGTACCATCAGGTTAGAATAATGCTTATGACATCAATATTTTGTAAACCGATTTGTTTTTTTCTTAATTATTTAAAAGAATGTATTTCAGATTGATCCCATAGAATGTTCATCAAAATCGATTCAGCAATTATCTTTAAAATTAACAAAAACAAAAAATTTTGCAAAATTGTACTTAGTAGTTGTGATTTAAGTCGGTTTTATGTAGTAATTCGAATAAGTAATCACAGTTATAATTATTTGTAAAATTTGATGTGTAACATCTTTCCTTCCGCTTTCCAGCAATCTGTGGGAGTGATTTCATGAAAAAAGACAAAAGGGTGTTAGGAAATGCGTGTTTTTTTTTCAGACAAGAAGGCTAAAAAAATATAGCCATGCTACCTTATTTTTTTTAGTTACGAAAGCTAAGGACACAGGACCATGCGGCCTAATGCGACGCAGGAGTCCCAAAGGCCTGTAGGTTTTTTACTTATGTCAGATGTTGCCCATCAAATGCGACTACTATATAAGGCTCGTTCTTATTTATGATATCCGTTCACTGCGTTTGTGTTTATGATATCCGTTTTTTTTTCCAAACAACCCATTTTCAAGCTAAAGGTCCTACACCAATTTGTTACACCCTGTATTTGTACGTGTTTCGTTTCTCATAATTGGCTCCAACGATTTTGATTAAAATTGATACACGGAGGTTATTGAGGATAATGAATCGAGTTAAATAGTTGACATCTCGGGAAAAAATATTTAAACTTGTTACCAATTGAACATCACGTCATTGCTACGGAATTGCTACGAATACATCACGTCATTGCTACGGAGTTGCTACGAATACATCACGTCATTGCTACTGAATTGCTACGAACACATCACAGGTAGGCACGTAGCTACCAACCAAATCTGAATTTTCTGTCACAACCTATAAGTACTGAGTAGATAAGTACCAAAAAACTGAACAAAATGTATGTTTTGGTAAATCATTTCCTAACAAGAAGGATTTTACAAAGATGTACCAGTTTCTATATCTACCTAAATCGGTTTTAATAATTAGAAGTTACACATAAAAAAAAATATCCCTGTTTAATTAAAACTAGGATAAAAACCTTCAAGAGGATTGTGAAGCTGCGACTTTTCATGCAAACGGCGATAACCATTTTCACCTCTTAAATGTTAACCGATTTGGACCAATATTTTATAGTTTAAGCTAGGCTTAGGCGTTTTGTTTTCTGAATTACTGATTATAAATAAACAAAAAATGGCCAAAATTAGTTTCTTATGAAAACACGTGAATGACAATAAAATTAAACATATTAACTTAACCGAAAAACCAAAAACGTATGAGCCTAATTTTTATTCTGACTGACAACCTATCAAAACTTGGTCCAAATCAGTTAACATTTAAGAGGTTACTTACTCGCTTACTCCGTTTGTATGAAAAGTCGCAGCATCACAATACTTTTAAACGCTTTCTTATCATCGTTTCAATTAAACAGGGATAATTTTACCTTTAAAGAAACGCTTTTTAATCATCGTTTCAATTCAACAGGGATATTTTTTTTCTGTGTAACTTCAAATTGTTTAAACCAATTTAGATTGATAAAATAATTGTACTTATTTTCTTCAATCCTTCTTATTAGGAAATAATTTTCCAAAACTTACATTTTGTTCAGGTACTTTTTCTTGTATCTGGTGGATTTAAATACTTACTATTTAAAGTATACTCCAGGAATCCATACCCAATGAGTTCTAAATGTTAATTTATATTTATACTAGCTTTTACCCGCAGCTTCGCCAGCGTTGACATAGTTTTTATGACTGTCCTTAAGGATGAAAAAATTTTTTCAGTTCCATCGGGAACTGCATCGTACTATGCTATTTTGACGAGATAGAAAGTAGCCTATGTCCTTTTTCGTGACACAGGCTACTTGCATGCCAAATTTCATCAAGTTTGGAAGCGTGAAAAGGTAACAAATAAACACATTTTCACATCCTATTCCTACTTATAATATTATAAACGCGAAAGTTTGTAAGAATGTATGGATGTATGTTTGTTACTCTTTCACACAAAAACTACTAAACAGATCTGGCTGAAATTTGGTAGGTAGACAGATTAGGACCTGGATTAACATACAGGCTACTTTTTTTTACGCTTGCGAGCCGCTTGCGGCTTGCGCACTGCGCACCGTCGAAAAGTCATAGAAACGTTCTCCACGAGGGTGAAGCCGCGGGAAACAGCTAGTTTATAATATTAAAGTAAGGATTATTGTACCCATGTCATATTTAAAATGTGCATGCCAGCAGCTGCTTAAATGTAAAGAGACTCATCGTCATTATAATATCAGCCGAAAGACGTCCACGGCTGAACAAAGGCCTCCACAAAGGATTTCCACAACGACTGTTCCTGTTTTGCCCGCATCCAGCGGCTTCCCACGACCTTCACCAAGTCATCGGTTCACCCAGTTGGAGGCCTCCCTACGTAAATCTATTTCATCTGAAGTTTACTACATTTCGTGTGAATAAATGTTCTTTTTCCTTTTTTTATTTCGCCGTCGGTCCATCTTTCTGTCTACCACTGCGGTAAGAAATGATTTTATTTAACCAGTGCTTTTGATTTTGGCATGTTTCACGTGTAGCCAGCAGCCTCATGTGAGCTTCAGTAGTTCAGTCTACCTGGTGTAGGGCAGAAGAACTCTACATCTTCCAGCTCACGGTCCCCCCTCGAGAACCTTTCTCCCGTCATTAGTTATCAATTCTGAGAGCATATAATATGGCCTGCCCGCCCACTGCCACATCGACTTGCAACTTTATGCGCTTTTGCTGTGGATCTTCAACAACTCATAAAGGACCCAACTGCTGGGACAAGGGTTTCTTTCCAAACCCCGGAAGGCCATATTCCACATACGGTGAGAGATAAACCTGACTATCAGAAGTTGTTTAAGCCGCCTATAAGGCATTTAATATGGTTCACTGTCAATATTGTCCTAGCAACCAGCAACAATGGTTTAACTTGCCTTGTAAAGCACGGAAACGATCAGAGTTTTGTGTTTGGTTGAGTACTAAGTATCAAACCCATCCAGATAATGAGCGTGCTTCAGGCTAGTTAACCTGTATGATGACAGTTATCCTGTGTGGACAACTGTAAGTAACTCCATGGAATCAAAGGGCAGCCCTAGGAAATAAGTGTCAAATAAATGTATTGACCTTTCACCAGCGGGCAGCGAGTTGATCTTGTAGGATTTGTGTCCCCACGGAGGGTGCGCTAATACTTATTATTTTATTGCATTTCCTCGACACAATATAAACTGTTTATTGTCGAGTTACAACAAATAAAACGAACTACGTTTTATTGCCACTGCTAAAACGTTTTGGAAGAAAAATATTTTCCTATTCTTGTTGTTTTTAAATCCCAGCTAGAAGTTCCGAATCCAATGGGAGTCAACGGAACCCCATTACCACACCCAGGACACTGCGTACAACGGTCGTGAAATTCATTTTTTTTACTTTTATATTATTATAATTGATATTATTGGCGCTAATTTGACCCGCCGTAATTTCTTTACTTAAATAACCACAAGTAACGCACTGCTACGCGGCGTACTGACATTAAGCAAAATGTAAGATCCCACATACATAATATTACATTCCAAGATATTCCATTCATTGTAATCTAATAACAACAACAAAGACATAATCACATCAACACCGTAAGAGCAAAAGAAAAAGAATATACATTGAGAGTGTTCGCAATAGGAGCTTGTTGGAAAATTATCAAGGTTTTCTCAGAGGCTTACCAAGATTGAAGTATATTGCTCACTTGAGACTCTTGGCGCAGCTTTTGAATCGGAATAAAATTGTTTTAATAGAAAGTCAAGCGGGTTTGTTACTTGGTTTAAACAGTCACTTGGGGGTAAAAACCCCCCTGCCTCCCCTATTCCGTAATATCATCGCAATCTGAAATGCAATCGCAATCCTTTTCATTTATTTATTTTTAATCCTTTATGTCTTTATTGGATGCGTTCGAAATTTAAAAAAAATATAATTTTGTTTTAAGTTATTGTGAAAGATGAAAATTGGCCAACTGCGCATAAAGTACGGTTCCGTAGGGTAAATGAAATTATATGAAAAAAAACAATTTTATTTTTGCAGTTGATTTAGAATATTTTGTATCGAAATTCTAAGAACTTTTTTGCAAATCCAAATGCACATCTTATAACTATAAAAGTCATCGAAAAAAAATCACCCAACTGTTTAAAATCTGACCACAGTGGTCAGTTTGTACTATTTCCATGTGAAAGAAGTAGAGAAATAATTACAGTTCAAACGAGACCTGTGACTACTCAAAGATTAGAGATTTATAAAGTTGTACTTGTCCAAAAGCTACCAAACTCAATGTTAGATCAACAAGACCCAACAAGTTTACTATAAACAACTTAGTCTTAAATGCAAAAAAGACCGAATGTATTCAATTCACATTACCTAATGTTATTGAAGTAAACAACAATGTATCCTTAGCTGGTAATGTATTGGAATTTGTAAATCAAAGCGTGTTTCTAGGACGTCAAAACTTCATCTCTGTAACTATTTATCGCAGTTCCCTTGTGTTTCGACTATTAAAAAAAATGTTACTAAATTGCTGAAAAATATTTTCAGAAGGTCCGGTCCCGCCCTGTCCTACGTCTTTCGGTGCGCGGTGGCCACTCCAGACCTTTATTGCCGCAATGGCTCTTTCTAAGAGCTATGTGCTTCGGCCACTGCTACTCGAGTTAAGAAAAACTTATATCTAAAACTCAAAAGCAAATCCAAATAATGTTCTATGAAGCGATTTTCGACCAAGTAATACGCAGGCCCCTGCTGACACCGTGTCATCCCGTACACCGCGACAACCCCCTGTCACCGGACTGTCCAGATTTTCAAAACACGCGGATTAGACAGTGTTAACTACGAAAAAGCATTGCATTGATTTAGGGTGATTTACAAAAAAAACGGTTTATTTTAGCACCACAGATATAAATAAAAAAATCGGGTGGGCTGTGTCGGAGCACAATGCCGTTAGTTTAACGTGGAACGTCTAGTTTTGAAATGTCTGTTTTTTCTTTTTTTTTATTATTATTTTTTACGTTCTCATTATATCAATTTTTTTCTTTTTTTTTTGCTTTCAGCCGCGTAGGGAGCGCTCTAAGTTTCGCCGTAAGCGGAGCTTGCTCTCCGGCCTCGCGGTTCAGGCTGTGTGGCCATGGAGCCTTAGCCTTCCTGATACAAATAGTGACTGACTTGGTAATTATGGACCCGCGGTTTGTTAGGTTGGTTGCTATGGAGGAAACAGATTCTTACTTCATTTCCGTCACGGTCCAGGTTTGTGATTTGGTGCACCGTATATGTTTTTAAAATGTTTCACGTCAAAAAAAGCCCTTTTTAAAATATGTTTGTGTCAGTGCTTTGTGCTGTGCCTTGATAGACAGGTAAACAATTTTATAAGTAAGTATATAAAAAAAAATAACAACTCCGAAAGTGCCACTAAAATAAATACTTTTTACAGTTTTATAAGTTTTGGCCCTCCGAGTGTTCCTGGCGTTGACAAAGTTTTGACTCTCCGAGTTTTCCGGTACGGTGTTGCTGACGGTGTCGCGTTCAGGGCAAAATGAAGGGCACTAGAGCACGCGATAAGTCCTCCATGTGGTTGAAACACCAGGTTAAGTCTGCAGTGGGAATCAATGTACCAGAAGAGCTGAAGTGAGAGAGGAGTGGCGCCGTGTTGGTCAACGGGCCACCGAGACTACGTCATGATGACCACGATCGCTCTGTCAAAAGTGTACCGATTACTCCAGATTCTCCAACTAGCCAAAGTTTAAATATTAAAAAAAAAACATAATATGTTCTCCAAGTCAGGAAAACGATAACATAGCACATGCAATTATAAAAATAAAAACAGTGTTATAGGCACAAAGGGAAAATTCAATTGGGTTAAGATTGTTTTCAGTGTTCTTTTAAAATAAATTAAAAAATACGAGTGCGCTTTAGACCACACGAATGAATTAAAACTTCTTTAGCTCCATCTATATGTATGAAAGTAAATACTTAGTCTTCAGAAAATAATCAAATCTGTTTTGTCGTATGAAGGTATGGACAGTTTATGAAAAGAGTTTTATTATCTTCTGAAAATTATCAAATCTATTTTATCTTTTAAGTTTGTTTTGACAACGGATATTGTTGCCTTGGCAACCGATTTTGTTGCTAAACAAAAATAAATAGTACCTCTCTTTCTATCTTCACTAATTTATATATCCCTCTCAACTTCCGTTCCCCTCGCCCGAACACATTCCGTAATGCTCTCGTCACGCATCCACCAGCTTACTCCCCAAGTCAAGCGTGCGTAAAGAAGTTTTACTTCAATAAAGCTGCAATGAAGAGCGTCGGTGGCGTAATGGCTAGGGCCGCCGCCTCCTGTCCGGGAGGTCGTGGTTCGAACCTGCCACGTACCAATGTGATTTCGAATTTAGATTTCATATGTACGTTTATCCGACGCTCTTACGGTGAACATCGTGAGGAAACCCGCATACGCCTGCGGAGAAACTCGCAGGTTGTGTGTGAAGTCAACTAACCCGCACTGGGCCTGCGTGGTCGACTAAGGCCCGATCGCCCTAATCCAGGGTAGGCTCGAGCCCCTCGGTGGGGACGTATATGAGCTGATATGAATGAATAAAATGCTGCAATAGCGTTTTTGGCACAGTCGTTATACGACTTGTTGATTCACAAACACAAGTGATTACTCGCTCCTTTTGAAGCCACTTAAGAAGATACAACTTCACCCCTCTTGGCCCGCTCTCGGACGCGCTCAGTCCAATCATCTTTAGGGTCAAAACACATTGAATTTTCCCTTTGTGCCTCTAACACTTGAAAAAATAGGTACGTTTGTTAAGCTTTTCCAATTCTTGACACTTAATTGATAAAAGAAAGTGTTGTTCCATTCATCACATCATCTCATATATATATGATATATATACGACCCCACCGAAGGGCTCGAGCCTACCCTGAATTAGGGCGATAGGGCCTTAGACGACCACGCGGGCCCAGTGCGGGGTTGGTCAACTTCATACACAACCTTCGAGTTTCTTCGCAGGCGTGTGCAGGTTTACTCACGATGTTTTCCTTCAACCGTAAGAGCGTCGGATAAACGTACATATGAGATCGAAATTCGAAAACACATTGGTACGTGGCAGGACTCGAACCACGACCTCCCAGATAGGAGGTAGCGGCCCTTGCCGTTGCACCACCAACGCTCTTGCGCCACCGACACTCCATTTCGACGTTCCATTAGGATAACTCAAATAAATGACTCATGTTGTTGTTTTAAAAAACTTAAAAATACCTCTGTAAATCCCATTTATGACAGAATGCCAAAAAGTGGATACTCTGCTCATATTTAAAACACTTGCAGGTAGGTTAAACGTACCTGTGTAACCCGGTAATTCGTTTTTTTTCATTCGACCTATTTCATTTCATCTATTTGTTCAATTTCGCATGCGCCGACACATGTATTTTCAAAATCATTATATTCATCCTATCCTTCAATATTCACCATAAAATTGAAAATAAAATAAATTAAATTCTTAAAAGTAAAAAAAAAGAAAAGAGACTTCTTAAAGACCCATTATGGGTAAGTTATAAGTGTGTTTTCCTATGGTTTGTGATATAAATTTACATGTGTAACCCTTTTCAACTGACTTCCAAAAAGGAGGAGGTTCTCAATTCGACTGTATGTTTTTTTTTTATGTTTGTTACTCAGAACTTTAAGAGATTTTTATGATATTTTTTATTTGAAAACTAGTGCTTCCCGTGTGGTCCCATATAAATTGTATCAAAATCGGTGTAGTACTTTATTAGAAAATTAACAAAAACCAAAAATAATAATGCAAAAATGTACTTTTTTGCGAGGGAAGTCGGTTTTTTTAACGTGTTTAGCGTTTTGTATATTTCTTTCTAGGTCTTATTTTTCATCATTAAATATACGTGTAAACGGATTTTTTTAAAACCCACGCCCTATCGTACACTTACTCCTTCCCGTCGTGCCACACCTACTTACCTTACCTTACGTTAAACCTACCTGCAAGTGTTTTAAATCATGGAAAAAAATTGGCATCACCACACCTTTCTGAAAATACAGTTTAGATGGTAACTGGCTAAAAACTAAAGGTTCATTATTATGTTAATCAATTTAGTTATCCTTACTAATATTATGGCATCACCACACCTTTCTGAAAACACAGTTTAGGTGGCTAACTGGCTAAAAACGATAGGTTCATTATTATGTTAATCAATTTAGTTATCCTTACTAATATTATGGCATCACCACACCTTTCTGAAAACACAATTTAGGTGGCTAATTGGCTAAAAACGATAGGTTCATTATTATGTCAATTTAGTTATCCTTACTAATATTATGGCATCACCAAACCTTTCTGAAAACACAGTTTAGGTGGCTAACTGTCTAAAAACGATAGGTTCATTAGTATGTTAATCATTTAGTTGTCCTTACTAATATTATAAATGTGAAAATGTGTTTCTTTATTTGTTTGTTTGTTACCTTTCCACGCTTCAACACCTTAACCAATCTTGATGAAATTTGGCACGCAGGTAGTCTGTGTCACTGGAAAGGATATATGCTACTTTTTGTACCGTGAAAATAGGATAGTCCAATGCAGTTCCTGAGGGAACTGAAAATATACTCTTTTTTTGGTTAGTTTATTTAACATTGCAACGGAACAATGGATTGCTGTGATTTTTTGCACAGAGATTGCTGAGGGGGTGGAAAATGATATATTTTACTAATTAGCATATCCTGACATGGTTCCCGAGGGATCTGGGGAAAACTCATTTCCGAGCTCGCGCACATCAGCGTCGCAACGGAGCTACGGACTGAAGTAGTTTTTGTATAGAATTGGTTGAGGGAGTGGGAAGTGACATAGACTTCTAATTAGAATAGCCCGATATCGTTCCTGAGGGATCCAAGGAAAACTCATGTCCGCGATCGCAAGCCGCTTGCGGCTCGCGCACCACTCACCCTAAAAGATAATCATAAAAACGATATCCAAGCGTGCGAAGCCGCGGGCAAAAGCTAGCCTTGTATAAATCAACAGTTGTTAGATTTTTTTTTGCCATTGTTTTGTAAGTATGCAGATTTTTTTTTTCAAATAAACTTACCGCCAAACATATTTTTGAAATGTATCCCTCTTTCCACCAGAAGTCGGGGCTACTAACGCTAGTTTGAAGATTTTTAAAGGTCACTTGCGCCATCTATGACGTCCTTGGTGAAAGATAAGGCGGGCCCAAAAACATATTTTTGTATTGTCAACACATAAAATCTTATAGGAGCTATAATCATAATTTTTCTATCTCCTATAGATTGGCCGTACAATTTTCTCGGCAGTACATGATTTATATTAACTTTACTGAAAAGCCTGCAGAACTAAACGTAAGAGGTTCATCGAATTCACGACAAAAATATTAATTAAAAAGTTTTTTTTATTATTATTTTTAGTGTTTTTGACTGAATCTCGCCTGATGGAAAGTGACAATGCATTCGAGGATGGTATTCGCAAACTCAAGTAATGCCTATTCACTCTCGCCTTGGAGGTCTTAAGTAGAGCCACTTACCACCTAGAACGGGTGCAGAACACATAAGTCAATCAATGTGTCTTGACCCTAAACCATGGGCAGGCAAACACATTAATCATCTCTCTCTGTGGAGTCTGTGGATGAGTGAACCTCGTGAAGGCGTGCCCGCCCGACCGAGTGACAAGCGCTTAAAGCCTTAACATCTGCCATAATGAAGTGAGAATGTAACAGTATAAGAGTTATTGAGCAATCATTCAGATAATTAAGGTGAGCTAAGCCAATCTTGCCACTCCCCTTTTTATGTCATGGTGATAAAAATCCGTAAATTGATTACTTATATTACACCATGATAAACACTCACCAAATTGATTCCTAGAACTTGTTTAGAAAATTTAAAGCAAGCACTAAACAATTGATCGTCATAACTATGGAAAAAGTTGTTTTTTTTTTATTCACAATTGGTAAACCCTTGACAAAAAAAAAATTTAAAAATTTTGTAACTTATTTTTCATCGCGGTCACTTATAGGGCAAGAGTAGCCTACGTTCATAATTTTCTTTGTTAATCTACATTAAATGAGTCTTTCACGAAACTTAAGTATTGTTGTAATTTTACTTTGTTTTCATCACAAAAGAAAATCATGGCTTCCTTTTATTAATAAAAGTAAAAAAATTCTTAAAGATCAACAATAATTCTTAAAAAAAAAACACTTTTCTGTTACTGTTAAGGAAATAATTAAATGCGACTTATAAAAGAAAAAGTTATGTAATTTTTGTTTAAACTCACCTCTTGAATTTATATTCTGATTAAATCACTCCACTGCCAAAGCGACCACGAAAACAATGGACATTTGCATCGCGCGCGAGACAAAAACAGAATTAAAATGGAACCGAATGAAATGAATGGATTTCCTTTTGTATTTTGTACTGACACCGCAAATTTAATCCGCTTTAACTAGTAAATGAATACGATCACTTTTGTGGAGCATTTTACTAAATATCTTTGATACTTTCGTTTCTTCCTCAATACTTAATGTAGACTTTGCGGGTTTTTTTCACTTCATTTCCTTTTTTATTTTGTAATGACTGCGTAACTTTAAGCCGCTTTAACTAGTAAATTAATGTGAACACTTTTGTTGAGCATTGCACTAAATATCCTTGATACTTTCGTGTCTTCCTCGATACTTAATGTAGACTTTGTGGTTTTTTTCACTTGATTTCCTTTTTTATTTTGTACTGACACCGCAACTTTAAGCCCCTTTAACTAGTAAATTAATGCGATCACTTTTGTTGAGCATTTTACTAAATTTAACATGTTCCTTGATACTTTCGTGTCTTCCTTGATACTTAATATAGACTTTGTGGGTTTTTTACTTGTACGCCATAGAAGCAATGCATACGTGCGATGACAGACACTAATGTGTTTTTTTTGTAATGTTTTAACTAGTAACTTAATACGACCACTTTTTTTGAGCATTTTAATAAATATCCTTGATACTTTCGTGTCCTCCTCGATACGTTATGTAGACTTTGTGTTTTTTTTTTCACTTGAAATCCTTTCGTATTTATACTGACACCGCAACTTTAAGCCCCTTTAACTAGTAAATTAATGCGATCACTTTTGTTGAGCATTTCACTGAATTTAACATTTTCCTTGATACTTTCGTGTCTTCCTCGATACTTAATATAGACTTTTTGAGTTTTTTTTACTTGTATGCCAAAGAAGCAATGCATGCGTGCGATGACAGACAATTATGCGTTAAGAAGAAAAATAAATCATTTTGTATTAAAAATTCTTACCAAAAGTTAAAATTTCAAATATTAGTAAAGTCTTGAAATATCGAGATCCTTGGCCCGTTGCACAAAAGCGACTAGCTGATTGACTGAAAAACTGTCATTTACAAAGTTTACCAATTTAATTGACAACTAAAAATCTGTCAGTAATGACTTTACCAATAATTTATTAAGAAACTAAAAATATATCAAGAATCAAGATATTTTTTCAAAATTAGGTACAAATAACACTCTTTCTGACAGTCATAAAATAGAAAATGCCATTTGTGAAAAATCAATAAATAAAAAATCATAAGTTATTGACGTCAAAATCCAATCCTTTATATAAAACAAATTATGTCATTAGAACATGAAAACTATATGACACGAGAAGTTATACATTAAAATCATTAAATGTCATTAATGCCTTTGACAAGAGTAGGCCAGTTCACATGGACAGCATTCGGTCACGAGTATAACGCGAGAGTCATCCATCCCTCCCATCAACCATATTAGAGGGAAACGAACGACCCGGCTCCCGGTGAGCTACCATCCGCACGAACCTTTGTGTCAGTCTGTATTTACCAAATTAATTAAAAATTTAAAACTAAAAACTGTCAGCAATATCCCTACCAATTTAAATGATCATCATCATATAAGCTCACATACGTCCCCACCGAGGGGCTCGAGCCTACCCTGAATTAGGGCGATCAGGCCTTAGTCGACCATGCGGGCCCAGTGCGGGTTGGTCGACTTCACACATAACCTGCGAGTTTCTCCGCTTCCTCACGATCGCTGTTTTCTTATGGTAAAGGAAAACCAATTTAAATAAAAACTAAAAACCCGAATGTTTAAAAAATGTACCCTTAGACAGTCAGGTGATTACGACAAATTATATAAGACAGTGTTTTTTTTTAAATATTCTGAGACAAATCACACCTGGTCATCTGGCCCCAAAGTAGGTATAGGAATATGTGTTATAGGAACCAGAGACTGATATACTTACTTAAACACGTTTAAATACATACATATATAGATATTTAACACCCAGACACAGAGCAACAGACACAGAACAATTCTTGTAAAGTGCTTTATACAAAGTTCCAATAACAAACCTAACCTCAAAAATGTTAACAATAATTGTTTTAATTCAATAAGTAACAGAGTTTTGTATAATCATAAATGGATATTTGATGATTTTGTTAAAAAATAGCTGTGAATGTGGCAACACTCAAATTTTTAAATACTTTTGCCAATGTTAACTTTTCCGTATCAAATACGACTACTTCTCATTAATACAAAAACCACTACAAAGTGGACAGGTTAGTTTCAAATCCAGCCACCTTACATCTTATCAGCTCATATATGTCCCCACCGAAAGGCTCGAGCCTACCCTGAATTAGGGCGATCTGGCCTTAATCTACCACGTGGGCCCAGTGCGGGTTGGTCGACTTCACACTCAACCTTCGAGTTTCTTCGCAGGCGTGTGCAGATTTCCTCACGATGTTTTCCTTTACCGTAAGAGCGTCGTGTAAACGTACATATGAAATAGAAATTCGAAAACACATTAGTACGTGGCAGGATTCGAACCACGGCCTCCCGGACAGGAGGTAGCGGCCGTAACCGTTACGCCAGCCACCTTATATATTAAAAGTAAAGCAGAAAAATATTTTTTTTTATATTGCCACATATTAGCCATAAGTCAGATAGCCACCTTTGCTTCTCTACGGCACTTAGGAAATTCTAAAAGCAAAATGTTCGCAATCGGAAGGGCACGTCTCGAGGTAAATTTTATGTTGATGATGTAATCAAAAACCTTTGTTTTCTCTGAATAAATTGTGGGGACCTTTTAATACAACTTGCCACGTTGAGGCCTGAAAACAATTAATTTTAATTATCAGCTGCCAATACGATTACTTCACTTTCAGAGTTACATCCTAATTATTGCTAACCTTACTCAAAGATAATAGAATTCAGAGTCAAAATTACCAACCTTCATAGTGGGGAACGTGGTCCCAAACAACGTCTTAATGAGATTCGTCTTAAGAGGATCCTTCAATATCTAGGCAAAGTATATATATTAGTACTAACATACAGTATAGACACTCCCTGTCGCTCTCTAGATTGCGACCTTACCCCCTCGTCATCCAGATTGATGCAGATTGGTTACCGTTTGGTTCTCGAACGTATAGGATTTCGCCGTAATTTTGTTTGTTCCGTCATTCGATTTTTGAAATGTCATTTCTTTCCCGTTGTATGAAGTGTCCGGGGTGTGATCTAAGGCTGCCATCAGTTAAAAAATAATTATTATTATTATTAATTCTCAGGTAACTTAGTACCAAAAGTACCCATAGATACGATTATACAAAAAACCGGCCAAGTGCGATTCAGAACAGCGCACAAAGCGTTCCGTCCCATTATACTAGATGGCGCTAGTAGAAAGGGTTTCGTACCATCATACTAGATGGCGCTAGTTTCTTTAAGTTTCAAAAAAACACTTTTTTTGTATGAAGACCCACAAACTTTCGCCTTTATAATATTAGTGTGATGTGATATATACTATCTAACTTAACCTATTTTAGTAGTATTTGGTGACGTGTGGACTAGCATGGTGCCTCGGAAACGCAGAAACACGACGTCCTTCGGCCAGAAGTCGGCGCTGGTGATGGTCTCCAGCAGAGGCTTCGGCACGCGCACCACATACGACGTGAAGTGCACGTAGTGGCGCGACTCCAGCGGGAACACCCGCAGGCCGTAGCCGGACTTCTGGCGGACGTATTCCGTCGCGTCCTTAGCCGTAACCGAGTGTATCAGCTGAGTACATACTTTTAAGAAAAAAATATATAAAAAATATTAAGAATGAAAAATAGGTATTGTAGTTAAGAAATTGCGGCGCCGAAATTTGTTTTCTCTTTAAATAGTTTTCTGAAGTGACAGATAGCATAAGTGCCAAAAGTGTCCTCTTCTTGTGAGTGTGTGTGTGTGTGTTTCGGTGGATAAAATTGACATTTAACATGATGTTTCAAATGTCGTCATTAGATTTCTATACTAATACTAGCTGTCCCGGCGAACTACGTACCGCCTTACATTACATTACACTGCCCTACCCTACCTTACCCTACACTACACTACACTACACTACCCTACCCTACCCTACCCTACACTATACTACCCTACCCTACACTACCCTAACCTACACTACCCTACCCTACATACACTACACTACACTACCCTACACTACCCTACCCTACACTACCCTACCCTACCCTACATACACTACACTACACTACTCTAACCTACACTATCCTACACTACACTACCCTACCCTACCCTACACTACCCTACCCTACCCAGAAATAAAATAGATGTTGGCCGATTCTCAGACCTACTCAATATGCTCACAAAATTTCATGAGAATCGGTCAAGCCGTTTCGGAGGAGTACGGGAACGAACATTGTGACACGAGAATTTTATATATAAGATTATAAAGAGGTAAAAGTTTAAGTTTGTGAGTTTGTTTGTAGGAAGTAATCTTCGGAACTACTTATTAATTTTGAAAATTCTTTCACCAGTAGAAAGCTATATTATTCTTAAGTGACAGAGGCAAGCGGCTCGCGCACCACTCCCCACTACAAATTTTAATATTGTCATAAAAACGATGCCCATGCAAGCGAAGCCGCGGGCAAAAGCTAGTCGTTAATAAATTGAGTAGTTCAAGTTACTACAAGGTATGATAGTCTTCTTGTAAATGGTCTTTGCCTAACTACACCCTTACTAAAACCCAAGGGTACAAATTCCAAACCCTCAATTTCGAAAATAGAATTAGGCGGGGTTGCTAGAGTTCGATCGCTCTCGTTTTTTCGCTTCAAAAGCTGGAAACCCCGGCTGATTAATCAAATAATAAAGGTGGGATCGGCAATCACTGTTGTCAGGTACGGGAAAGATGCGCCTTTTTAAAGCAGTGATTTTTAGGCTCATCGTCTTTCATGTTTTATGTATTTTATGAGAGCAACATTCCAAAAAGAAGAATCTGAAAAAAAAACAGTTTGCAAATTTTTACCTGTAATTCAGCTAATTTAACAGACAAGGCTTTCAAAAAGACACATGTTTTCATACTTTTTTTTTACACTCATACAGTTACGCTCGCTGGCATAGACGAACTTGACCCGCTGGCGTCACACAGACTTATGAATTTCAAACTAATATTACTCAGAACAACAGGAAGGTGCATGACGTATGCTATCCTTGTTACTCTTCGCTATTCTTGTGATAGTTCGTTTCACTCTGCTCTCAAAATGTACACAGACAAAAGGCCGTGTTAATGACTCCACACCAATCGACATATTATGTCTGGTCCCCAGATAAGGGTTTTTGAAGTGAAAACTTCTTTAGCGGTGTTGTGCACTTTTTTGTAATGGGTAAAAAATATTAAACTCGCGTCAGGACACGTGACCTGATCGAAAATTCGTAAGACGGATGGAGTAGTGAAAACTTCTTTAGCGGCGTTGTGCACTTGTTTTGTAATGGGTAAAAAATGTCAAACTCGCGTCAGGACACGTGACCTGATCGAAAATTCGTAAGACGGATGGAGTAGTGAAAACCTCTTTAGCGGCGTTGTGCACTTGTTTTGTAATGGGTAAAAAAAATTAACTCGCGTCAGGACACGTGACCTGATCGAAAATTCGCAAGACGGATGGAGTAGTGAAAACTTCTTTAGCGGCGTTGTGCACTTGTTTTGTAATGGGTAAAAAATGTTAAACTCGCGTCAGGACACGTGACCTGATCGAAAATTCGTAAGACGGATGGAGTAGTGAAAACTTCTTTAGCGGCGTTGTGCACTTGTTTTGTAATGGGTAAAAAATATTAAACTCGCGTCAGGATACGTGACCTGATCGAAAATTCGTAAGACGGATGGAGTAGTGAAAACTTCTTTAGCGGCGTTGTGCACTTGTTTTGTAATGGGTAAAAAATGTTAAACTCGCGTCAGGACACGTGACCTGATCGAAAATTCGCAAGACGGATGGAGTAGTGAAAACCTCTTTAGCGGCGTTGTGCACTTGTTTTGTAATGGGTAAAAAAAATTAACTCGCGTCAGGACACGTGACCTGATCGAAAATTCGTAAGACGGATGGAGTTGATTTTTTGTTGATTTTTCTGAGATATAAACTTTTTAATGTAATATAAATGCACAACGTTAATATTCAAGTTTTCACTTCTACCGGCACTCCCGGAGTGCAACCCGTCGTTTTTTTTTTCATCAAGCATAATATGTCTTCTCCCCGGTAGAGCGGTTAACGGAGAATACGGACTTGACATTACTGTTGACAACTTTGTTTACGACCAGCGCGGTTATGACCTGTCAAACCAAGTCACGTCATGATGCAATTTTTTTACGCCCTTGGCCATGTTCTTGAGATTATAAAATTCTGGGTAATATTGTCAATGCCCGATAGATGCACTTAAGTTGCAGATAGCGCCCGGGCGGATACTCAAACACACTGTTATGGGCCATTAACACCAATATGGCGATACGACACTATTTCGGGCAGGAAATTTGAACGTCGAACACTGTTTAGTGGCGTCTCTGGCGAGCTGTATAATGTTATGTAGGCACAAGTGTTGAGAAAATACTTTTTGTTGATTATTGTTGATTATGGTAACTACTCGTTAACTAATAAAACGCTAAACACGTTGAAAAACCGACTTCCATCGCAACAACTTAGTACATTTTTGCATTATTATTTTTGGTTTTTGTTAATTTTCTAATAAAGTACTACACTGATTTTGATAAAATTTATATGGGACCACACGGAAAGCACTAGCTTTCAAATAAAAAAAGATCAAAAAATCGGTTCACCCAGTCCAAAGTTATGAGGTAACATACATAAAAAAAAACATACAGACGAATTGAGAACCTCCTCCTTTTTGGAAGTCGCTTGAAAATCAAGAGGAAACGCGGTCTAAAGAATAGGTATTTGAATAAAACGTTGCCGTCTCCCTCCCCCAAACCTCTCCGTTAGGGTGGTCCTTATTTTCCGACTTCAAAAAAATCATCAGGGCACCCTATCATTCGGTTATCTACCCTAAAATAACCCGTACATATTTTTTTTGGAATTTTAGAAATAGTTTTAGGGGTCGCTACCATCAGTCAAAGTTTCATATAAGTCATAGTATGAAGGATTCGACCATGTAGCCAACTTTTCGACTTAGTTATTGTTATTAACATAAAGTCAAAGTGAAAAAGCATCGAGATCGACTCGCCCTCTCCCCCCTCCCTACCGACACTCATCCAGGCCCAGCCCCGCCCCCACACTTCAGTTGCGATCCAGTAATTAGCGAGGTCACGCGCGTGCATCTTTCATCAAAGTATACGATTGTTTTTACTTGCGATGGCGTCCACAAGTCGTGGCGGGAGTTTACTAACTAGAAAAAAAACCAACATTTGGCTCATTGGCCAGTCTTCACAAACTCTGAATCAATCGAAATTGCCTAGTAAAGGTGAAGTAATGCGTTTGTTTTTTTACTACAAAAACGACGAAAAGAAAACTATTCGTGATTCTGCAAATGCCGCTGCATGCGAGGTGCTAAGCTTGTGGGAAAAAGCTAGTTTACCAACCAGATTGAAAAAACATGTGGTGAGTAAAATAACAAAATATTTCAAAGAATGGCAGAACCTCAAGAAGAA
The DNA here is from genome assembly GCA_947284805.1 of Coleophora flavipennella. NCBI lineage: Eukaryota > Metazoa > Arthropoda > Insecta > Lepidoptera > Coleophoridae > Coleophora > Coleophora flavipennella. The sequence continues at coordinate 6,436,994 of OX369266.1, forward strand.
TAAAGCAAACAAGAAAAAACGGTCGGAAGCCATAAAGAAAAAAGAACAAGACTGGCAACAAAAATTAGATGATCTATTTGATATTGCTCACTCTAACGCTTTAAATATTATAAAAATAGAAGAAGACAAGCAGTTTTTATTAGCACAACGACAGCAAGGTCGCCAGGTCTTGATTGGCCCAGTAGACAGAAATAATTTGCAAAAAATTAAGAAACAAAAACTAAAAGCTGAACGATATCAAAGATTACGTACTCGTGAAAATAAAAACATCTCAGCTATCACAGCGAAGTGCGTACTTTCTTCTTCGACCATGAGTGAATTACTTTCCTCTTCCACCACCAGCGTGTCCAGCGTATCTGATTTGGAAGTTGGATCAGAAGAACAAGAACCTTTAAAACTGCCGAAGCCAAAGAAAGATCAGCCACCACCAAAGCGTGCTCGAAAAGACATATTTGATAGTCACTTGGCTGCTAGTCTTGATGTCTCTAAATTAAGTGACAGAAAAGCAACTGTGGTCGTAGCATCAACCTTGAAAAGTGCAGGTTGTGACCCTTCGAGGTTTACTGTTAATAGGTCTACGATTCGTCGTCAGCGTATAAAACGACGAAAAGCGATTGCTGAGTCACTCAAAAGAGAGTTCAAGCCCGATTTGCCACTAACAATTCACTGGGATGGCAAGTTAATTGAGGATATCAGCGGACATGAAACAGTAGATCGCCTGCCAATATTGGTATCAGGAAATGGGGTTGATCAGCTTCTAGCTGTCCCAAAGTTAGACCGTGGAACAGGCGAAGCATGTGCGACAGCTGTTCATGAAACCATCGTTTCATGGAACTTGAGCGATAAAGTAAAGTGTTTATGTTTCGACACCACAGCTGTGAATACAGGTTTGAGAAATGGAGTGTGTGTTCTTCTGGAGAAAAAAATGAAGAAAAGCATGATCTGGCTTGCCTGTCGACATCACATAATGGAGATAATGCTAGAGGCTATTGTGAGTCAAACGCTCGGCGCATCCAGTGGACCTGATATTCAATTATTCAAACGATTTAAGAACAACTGGCAGCAAATGGATCACAACGATTACAAAACAGTGACTTCTGATAACTCGTCTTCCAGTATCGTAGGCAATGTTGCTGCAGACAGGATCTCTTTCGCTCAAAACCAACTTCAAGTATATCAGCCAAGAGATGACTACAAGGAGTTGTTAAATCTTACAATAATTTACTTGGGAGGAGTTCCTGAAAAAGAAATATCGTTTCGGAGGCCTGCTGGTCTTCACCGTGCCAGATGGATGGCGAAAGCCATGTATTGCCTGAAGATTTTCATGTTTAAACATCAGTTTAAACTAACAAAAACAGAAGAGAAAGCTGTGAATGACATATGTATTTTCACAGTCATGATTTACATTAAATACTGGTTTCAGGCCCCTGCTGGATGGTCGGCACCAAGAAACGACTTGCAGTTGTTGAAAGACCTTAAAACCTTTGAAATTGTAAATCAAACGATGGCCAAAGCCGCCATGAAAAAAATACTAGGCCATTTATGGTACTTGTCGGAAGAGCTTGTGGCTTTTGCTTTTTTCGACGATGAGCTTCCAGTTCAAGATAAAAAAGCAATGGTAGAGGCACTGAAAAATAAAGGCACAGATAACTGCCCGAAAAGAATAAGCATCGATGCAAAAACTATCCCAGAAAAAAGGATCCAAGATTTCGTTTCTTGCAACTCCTTACGATTTTTTGAGATATTAGGGGTATCATCGAATTTTTTGAAAAAAGACGTCGAGACATGGATCGATGATCCCGATTTTAAAGCGGCGAAAGAAATCGTTTATTCTATGCGCGTAGTAAACGACATTGCTGAGCGTGGAGTTGCTTTAATGGAAGAATTCAATAAACTAATAGATAAAAAACCAGGAATCTAGCATAGAAAATTAAACAAAAATTTATGTAAGTATTCACATAACCTTTTAATTCGGAGCCTCGTGTCAAAGAGAATATAACACTTTTTTATTTTCATTAATGTTACCATATTTAAAAAATACTTGTTGCTATTTTCAACAGCCCCCCTCAACATTTATTTTTTAATTAACTTACAATTTTAAATGTTTATTCTAAACATTGAAAAAATGGCCACAAACATCTAAACTCATCCAGAACATAAAATGAATGGTTCTCTACAGCATAAACTTATCCACTATATTTAAAACAATTTTAATTTCTGAGATAGTTAAATCCAAAAAAAATATCCTTATATTTAATTACACATTGCTAAGAATAGCATTCCTATGTTTTTCAAATAAGATCTTACCTAATGGCTTCGTTAGCAAGTCAGCTAAATTATTTTCTGACATTATATATTTTAAGGAAACTTTTAACTGTTCAATCTTTTCCACAATAAAATGATACCTAATATCTAAGTGTTTTAATCTCTTGTTGTTTTCCTTATGGTAAGCAAGCTTTATTACAGACTGGTTGTCTTCAAAAATATCTATATCAATATTTAAATTAAAATCTATGAGTAGATTTTGTAACCAGATTGACTCACAAATTGCACTGCTGAGTGCTATATATTCTGATTCAGTTGAAGATAGTGAAACAGAGTTTTGCTTTTTACAATTCCAGGAAACTAAACAGTTAAATACAAAAAACATGTAACCAGAAGTTGACCTGCGGGTCACAGTATCTCCTGCCCAGTCTGCATCAACAAATCCAATTATATTTGATTTATCACTTTTGAATATAAGACCAAGATCAATTGTTCCTTTTATATAGCGTAACACTCGCTTTAAACATTTATATAAATATTCACTTGCTACATGCTGATATCTTGCAAGGAAAAATATACTAGTACACAGATCAGGCCTACTACCGCAAACTGCATACATTAAACTGCCTATAATTTGCCTGCATTTCTTTTCTACCTCAGCACTTTCAGCTCTTTCCCTTTTCAAAAGATCAAAATTGAAATTTTGATCAATTGGAGTGTTTGCAACTTTGCAGTCATTCATATTGTAGCTTTGTAAGATTTTGGTTAAGTATTTCTTTTGACTTAATATTGTTTCAGAACCATTCTGACTGATTTCAATACCTAAATAATTAGATGCTAGACCCATGTCTTTCATTTTAAAACTATTTTTTAACTCACTCTTAAAAGACTCAATTTCAGTCCCAAAAAATAGAATATCGTCCACATACAGTAGAACGTACATTAATGTTTTACCTTGTTTTTTGAAGTACAGGCATTGGTCACTTTTTGATTTAAAGTAGCCTTGTTTTGACATAAATTCATCGAACTTTTGATTCCAGTATTTAGGTGATTTTTTCAGGCCATACAAAGACCTATTTAGCCTAGCTACCTGACCATCTGGAAGTTTTAGATATACGACTTCATGGATATCTCCATGTAAAAAAGCTCCTACCACATCCATTTGATGAACTGGAAATTTCATTTTGTTTGCCACAGCTAGGAATAAGCGAAAGGTAGGTAACTTAGCAACAGGAGAGTACACATCTGAATCACAGTCATTTTGCTCAAATCCACGGGCCACTAGTCTAGCTTTATACACTTTTTCACCATTTATATCCTTGGTACACAATACCCACTTGCTAGATACCACATCTGCACACTCTGGTACACTTTTAACAATCTCCCATGTATTGTTTTCACTTAATGTATTTAACTCTTTTTGTATTGCTTCCTCCCATTTGTCACATTCTTCAGTACACATTGCTTTCTCATATGTTATTGCTCCAATACTTGTGTAACATATATAATCATCATACCTAGCTGGCATTTTCTTTTTTCTTGCAGGTCTTGAGGAACTCCCTCCTATAATATCCTGTTCTGTTTCCTTTTCCTCTGCAGGAGTTGGAGACAACTGAACTACTCCGCTCTGTTGACGTTCGCACTTGTTTTCTTCGCTGGTTTTTTGTTGTCCTAACTCTTCTTCTTTATTCAGGTCTTTTCCTGGTGTGTCCACTAAAATCGAGCTATCGAAAGGCTTGCTGTAGTTGTCTGAAGACTCATAGCTGTCACTCATCTCATCCATAGATCTCAAATCAACTTGAAAAATATCAAGATTTTGCAAGTACTGTGATGGATCCGAAGACTTAGTTAAACTTTTCTCCATATTTTTTTGTTCAATTTCGCTTGAGTTTTTTGTATCACTACTTTTAATAAAAATCACTTCACGTTTGACAAGAACATCATTTATTTTTGGAAAATAGACACGAAAACCTTTTGATGTTTCACTATAACCTATAAAGTAACCTATCTCAGACTTAGAGTCCCATTTTTGTCTTTTTTGTTTTGGAATGTGCACTGCCACACAGCAACCAAATTCTTGCAGCTGTTTAATATCAAACAATGGTTTATTGAACCACAATTCATATGGTGTGACATCCTTTACCCTACTTTTTCCTGTTCTATTTAGTATGAAAACAGCTGTGTTTATGGCCTCAGCCCATAAACTTTTTTTTAAATTAGTGGACAACAACAGGGTTCTTGCACATTCAGTTATTGTCCGAATTTCGCGTTCCGCCCTACCATTTTGTTCTGGGGTGTAGGGTACACTAGTTTGGTGTACCACACCAAAGCTTTCTAAAAAACTTTTCATTTCTTTGTTGACAAACTCTGTACCACAATCACTTCTCAAGATTTTCACAGAATAACCAAGATTTTTTGTCACAAACTGCAAAAAACACATCACCTTATCACACACTTCACTCTTGTTTTTTAAAAAGTACACAGTTTTATACTTTGTGAAATCATCTTTTATTACTAGGTAATATCTTGCCCCACCTAAAGAAATTTCTTCCATTGGCCCACACAAATCTAAATGTAATATTTCACCCGGCTTTTCAGCACATGACTGGCTCAATGGAAAAGGTTTTTTATGTTGTTTACCTTTTAGACATGAGACACATGACCCTTCTTCACATTTATTTACCTGAATGTTACTCCTTTTTAAAACCTTTTTCACATGTTCCATATCTTGGTGACCTAACCTATTATGCCATTCACCTAAGGAAATAGTAATAGCACAAGAACTATTCAGGTACAAAAACTCCATTATGAAAAGTTTTCCCCTTGGTTTCGATATTGCAACACAACAGTTATTTTCATTTAAAATCTCACAACAAGTTCTATTCATTTTCATATTAAAACCTTTATTTATGACCACTGAGACCGAGAATAAATTAACCTTTAACTCAGGGACAAACAAAACATCACACAATGCTGTATCAATCCACTCGATCCCGTTATATGCCTGCAAGTTTATATCTCCTATCCCTGTGGCACAGATAGTGGAGCCATCGCCAATGACTACATTCTTAGGTTCATTTAATTCTTTGAAAGTAGAAAATAGATTTCTATCAAAACACATGTGTTCGGTGGCTCCGCTATCCATCACCCACACATTTTCACACCCATTAAATGATGACAATAGAGTAGCATTAAATGCATTATGAGCTCGACCAATCTTAAACCAACAATCTTTCTCAATATGACCGGGTTTTTTACACACAGTACAGACTTTACCGCCAGATTTGTTGCTGTTTAACTTGCACTCTTTTTTATAATGACCAACCTTGCCACATTTAAAACATTTCCTGTTCTGCTTAGCCACAAGTAAAGCCGTTGAAGAAGATTCCTCCTCCTTTGCATTTCCAACTTTGGAATGATAGCGTTGCTCCTCCACCAGAAGTCGTGCTGTCAGCTCGTCCATGGTTTGTTTTTCTTTTGGAACAGACTCCCATGCAGATATGAAATGATTATATTGCGCTGGTAGACATGTAGTAATCTTAGTTATAGCCATGGAAGAATGGACCTCCGAGCCCAATGTCTTCATAATGCACAGTAGATCTTCGACTCTAGACAAAAATTCCGACATAGATTCTCTTGGCTCGTACTTTAATGCAAAGAACTTTTCCTGTACTAGATGCAATGACAATTCTCCTTTTTGCTCATATATTGTGTGCAGTTTTTCCCATATTTCTTTTGAAGATTTACAGTTGACTACCTGAGATATGACTTTGTCTGATAGCCGCGTCACGATGATACCCTGGGCCTTTGCATCTTGACTGATCCATTTTGATTTGGAATCTTCATCTTCCTTTTTTGGACTGGTACCATCCACTATATCGAATACTCCTGCTGCCATCAGCAGAACTCGGATTTTGAATTTCCACACATTCCAGTTGTGGGGACCCTCCAATTTTGAAAAAGCGTCGTGGTTATTGAGGCTTGTGACCGCCTCCATGATTTAATGGCGATTTGACCACGCCAACAGCGCTGCCGACCCAAATTTTACCTCTGTAATCGACGATACCACGCTTAATTCTTTACCAAAAACCAATTCTTTGACTGATTAGAGCATGTCTGGGCCCATAACCAGATAAAAAACCAGGAATCTAGCATAGAAAATTAAACAAAAATTTATGTAAGTATTCACATAACCTTTTAATTCGGAGCCTCGTGTCAAAGAGAATATAACACTTTTTTATTTTCATTAATGTTACCATATTTAAAAAATACTTGTTGCTATTTTCAACACTAATCACAACAGACGAAATCCAAAAGCAATACTTGCTTTTACTGGTAAAGGAGTATAGAAAGAAATACCCTGATACTAAAAAATCAACCCTTGTATCCAGCTTGCCTATCAGTAGTTCTTATTTTTAGTATTAAGAGTATCATAATTTGTAATTACCTGTAATATCAATAAATATGACAGAAAAAAAATAATAGGGCGTTTAATTTATTTTCATAAAAATTCAAACCTTGGTAGCAACCCTTAAATATTGTTCAATATTTCTGAAAAAAAAACTGAAATGGTTTCTAAAGGTAGATAACCTATTGAGATGGTGCCCCATAAAAAAAAGAACTTTTTTTTTTTTTTGCATACTATAAGGACCACCCTACTCTCCGTATACGGCAAGAAAGGGACCGTTAAAAGGCACTAAAATTGACCAAAACAGCAATTCTTAGTCCCCTATTTCCTTCTCTAAAACATAAGGAATAATATTTTTTTTTTATTATTACAAAAACATTTTACCTTGCTTTATTTGTTTTGTCAATATGTCATTATGCGTGTTATTTTTTTGGTGGGTGTCTGAAAATGACGTTTCGATTGGGCAATTTTCTCAGTTTATAAAGGCTTCCTGTTTTAATTATAACATCGGAAAATACAAAATATATGGGCGTGACCATAGTAGATATAGGTTTAAGGTAAACACCATTTTTGCTCTATTATCATTATCCAGGGAGGAAAACTACGTTAGTATGGAAAAAATGGTGCCCGCATTTCCTCGTAAGCGTTGTTCGTAAGTGGCTTATCCAGATCCAGAAACTCAGAAAAACAAATGAAGACTATTTATTATTAACGTAGTAACAGAGCATATTCTAACAAACTGAACGATTTGACTAGTCGGAAAATAGTGTCGAATATTGGCGTCGATTCAGTGAAACACAATTTAACTTATTTGACAGGACTAAACTAAATTTAAACATTCTGTCTTTGTCTTTTCGATACAGAAAGAAAAAGACAGAATGCGTGAATTTAGTTTATTCCTGTCAAATTAGTTAGTGACATTTCTACGCATATCGCATAATAACACATTTTAGAGTTCTGTATCGTCTGTCTGACTGCCTGCCTGTCGGTTAGAACTAATATATATACTTTGCTGTCTGTCTGTCTTTAAAAGTTTACCTTTTAAACCGTAATATTTATTTATTTTTTTATATATTTATTATTTTTATTTTCAGGCTTCATAGACCCATAATTGTGTTAATAAAAATACAAAAACCTTAAATAAACTATTGTTAGTAGGGTACAAATAAAAGAAAGAATAATAATAAAAAATTAATTAAATTAAGTGTCAGTCTTACGATGGGAAGCGGTAGATACTACCTCACTGTGTGAAGGTGCATCCACCGCTCCAGCATCGGACTATCCACCTGTCAGCGACTAAGCCCAGGATGCTGTTGGTACTGGCAGGTAGAAAACTTCACGGAATATGTGGGATTGTGATGGAGAACCTTACAAATCATAAACATTTAAAAAAATATCAAAAATGAGAGTAGTCCCCACCCATACAAAAAAGCCGGCCAAGTGCGAGTCGAAATCGCGCACTAAGGGTTCCGTACCATCAAGAACTAATTACTGTTGTAGTATTACTTCGTAAATTAACTATATGTAGAAGATACCACTAGATTCTACTAGGTGTCGCTAGTTTCTAAACAATCGTACTTTGGAATCTTCATTTATCCTGTAAGAAAGGAAGGACTTTAGATTTTGTCATTTTATTTTCAGGCTTCATAGACCCATAATTGTGTTAATAAAACCCATAGTTGTGTGATTTTGTCATAGATTTTCCTCTAATCTATGTTTTTAATTTGATTTTTTCAAAATTTTAGGCCTAACTGTTTCAAAGATAAGGATAGTCAATTTTCGCCATTTTTTTTAAATAACGTCAAAACTATTTATCTTAAAATTAGGAAAAAAGTATTTTTGAGATTCTCATAACAAGCCCTTTCATTTTATTTGTCACACAATACAGTTTGTAAAACTTTTTTACATTTTCTAATTTACCCCCCCAAAAGTTATTAAAATTAATTAATTTACGTTAAATTTCCGTCTTCGGATGACCGAATAACATATGTGTACAAAGTTTCAACTCAATCGGTTTATTAGTTTCTGAGCAAATCAGCTGTGACAGACGGACGGACAGACAGACACACGAGTGATCCTATGAGTTTCGTTTTTTTTTTCTTTTGAGGAAAGGAACCCTAAAAACCGGCCAATTTCGAGTCGGACTCTCGCAAAATAGGGCTCCGTAGTCTAATAAAAGTGTTTTTTTTAAAACAAAATTAAATTTGCAGTTGGCTCTAGAACATTTTGGATAAAAAATTTATGAACTTTTTATAATTCGAACTGCACATCTTAAGTTGGTCGACTGTTACTCCTAAACCTAGAAAGCCTACTTAGCCGTGATAGTTTTCCTTTTTAAAATTATTACTACTATTTATAAATTTTTTTTCAGATGTCCTAAAATAGCGGTTAAGCTTATGGGGGGGGGGGGGGGGGAGGAATTGACTCTAACAAAAATATACATTTTAAAGTTTTATACTAACCCTAAATTGTTTTAAAAGACCTATTCAACGATACCTCACACGAACGTCAACGTAAAAAATCACCTTTCTTTACATGTAGGGGAGGTACGCTAAAAAAATATTTTAGACAAATTATTGTACCACTTTGTCGGCGTCATTCATATGTATATCCATGTTAAATTACAGCTTTCTAGACCAATAGTGAAGGCCGCGAGAAGCCGCTGTATGCGGGCAGCGCAGGACCGGTCGTCGTGGAAATCTTTGGGGCAGACCTTTGTCCAGCAGTGGACGTCTATCGGCTGAAACGATGATGATGATGAGACCAATAATCTCTGAGCTAACATGTTTGTATTATCATTTTTAGACAAAACAAGCACAAAAAACATTGAAAAATTAAAAAAAATAATTTCAAGGTTTTTTGTGTAAGCTTTGTCTTAAAAATGGTAATACATACAAATCTTAAAATTGGTGTAATCATACGTGTACAATGTAATTGAAGCTCTTACACGGTGAAGGAAAACATCGTTAGAAAACCTGCGCATGCCGAAACTCGAAGGTTGTGGGTGAAGTCGACCAACCCACACTGGGCCCGCGTGGTCGTCTAATGCCCGATCGCCCTAATTCTGGGTAGGATTGATAGAAAAATCTTTTTCATTCTCCTTGACGTTGGCGATCAAATTTGAATGAAAAGACCTCTTCATAAAGAAAATATAATGTACTATCTGGTTACTAAAAGAATGGACCTGTGGTCGATGACGTCACTGCGAAATATGAGTACAGTGTGCAAAAAAGCATCCTTATATTTATGAAATTTAAACAAATGTTTGTGAAAACTCTAGGTATGTTTTGTTAGGCTTCATGATTGGAATAATAATTATAATAAGACTGGACACAGCGGTATTCAGTCGGTATGAGGCCGAAAATTCAACAAAAAACTTAATTTAATAAAGTGAACTTAATGTCAGAGACGACAGTAGACGCGTATCGGTGACAAAGATGCGAACCGTACTGAAGCGACAGGAGAACGCGGAGAGGTGAGCGGGGAAGCGGGGGAGGTGAGCGGGGAAGCGGGAGAGGGGTCACCTTCCAGCGAGGTCCATTCTTTTGGTAACCGAGTAGTATGCGTGTATAATACGATTTCTAGGACCAGAAAAATACTACTTATTCATTTAGATACCTTGTGATATAAGTCATCATCATATATTGAGTGACTTTTAATTAGTTCTTGATAGCAAAGGATATGAATGTACTCGTAATTACGAACAACTTTCCCAAAGAAACTATATGTCTAATCAAAAAAATAATTTTTGGTCCTCGAAAGTCGGCAAAAATGTATGAAGGACCAAACATTTTTTTTCATATTTGACATATAGTTCTTTGGGAAAGTTGTTTTTAATCACGAGTACATTCATATCCTTTGCTATCAAGAACTAATTAAAAGTCACCCTATATAGAACGGAGACTTATACATAGCACTGTAATTATTTATAAGTTTTATATAAGTACTATCAATATTTTGCTCTTAGTCTTCCTAAAATAATAAATAAATATCAGCCGAAGCACGTCTACTACTAAACAAAGGCCTCCCCCAACGATTTCCACGACTACCGGTCCTGCGCTGCCCTCATCCAGCAGTGATATAAGTACTCGGTTGTAATGGCATCTTCATAAAATCTTTTTATCGGTATCAGTTAAGTTGTATTTTTTTCGGAAATCAGCTGAGCAGATTCGAATATATTCGGGAGGTATCCAATATTGGTTCCTCCCGCATGTTGGTATCCATTTCCGCCTTTGCTCCGGATCTTTTGGGAATATCAAATAATGTTAAGCTGATGACCTGATTTTATAAAAAATAAAAAAAAACGAGCGAGACCTACAGTACTCGCATATGATGTGTAACAAATCACTGTTACACATTTCCGTCCCATTTAACGAAATCACTCCCACAAATTGCAGGAAAGCGAGAGCAAAGCTCATTCGTCAGATCGAATAGCGCGCGCTTTCGCGACTTCCTGTTACACATTTCCGTCCCATGTTACACATTTCCGTCCCATTTCACGAAATCACTCCCACAAATTGCAGGAAAGCGAGAGCAAAGATGTTACACATCAAAAATATCGACTAAAGTTGCATTAATAGAAATAAATAACACAAAAATCCGAGTATGACTATAAAAATTGTGAAAACCAAGCGTTTTATCTGATCCGGGAAAGCTTTTGCTAGCGGCATGGTTCCGACACAATTTAACAGCACTAATTCCTTTTTTTACCGTCTTTAGGGTTCCGTACCCAAAGGGTAAAAACGGGACCCTATTGCTAAGACTTCGCTGTCCGTCCGTCTGTCCATCTGTCACCAGGCTGTATTTCATGAAAAATTTCACAGATGATGTATTTCTGTTGCCGCTATAACAACAAATACCAAAAATAGAAATAGTGAAAGTCTCCATACAAAACGTGTTTTTTTTAAACGTGAAGAAACTAGCGCCATCTAGTATGATATTATGGAACTGAAGAACCTAGTGCCATCTAGTATGATGGTACGGAACCCTATGTGTGCGGTTCTGACCTCACAAAATTGGCCCGTTTTTATTGTATTTATATTGTTTTTACGCGAGAGCGACAGTCAATTTCACATGCGTGAACGAATATTTGAAAGAAAGAGACAAAATTGTTACTCAGACTGCACCCATATTAGGGATGATGAATGCTAGTCATCTGAGTTAGGTACTTTTTATCATCTGTCAATTTCAATGCATATTTTCGTTAATTGCGAGCGTAGTAAACATTCTAGAAAAATTTCGTCATAGCAGTTTTATCAATACCTTTATTCTCTTACTGCCGTTATTTATATCATGCGCCTAACTTATGTAATGTGAGAGAAAAACCTGATAATCTCTCAAAATAAAAAAAAAAAGTTTTTCAAAATAAAAAGTATCGAGCGAAAACCAAAAAATCGCGTTTATGTTTTAGCCATACCAAAGAAAAATGTTCAAAGAATCAGATGTGTAGTTTTCACGTTCAGCAAGCTTGAGACCGAATCAACATGTTCTAGCAAAAATGCACTTATTTTAGGAGCTAGTATGCGTGATGACTCACTCAGTACTGCGAGACCACCTTTTATATTATCTACTAGCTGTGCCCGCGACTTCGTCCGCGTGCGTCCGCGTGGAGATTTTGATTTTTTCCATGGGAACTCTTGAATTATATATATCAGCTCATATACGTCCCCACCGAGGGGCTACCCTGAATTAGGGTGATCGGGCCTTAGTCGACCACGCGGGCCCATTGCAGGTTGGTCGACTTCACACACAATCTTCGAGTTTCTTCGCAGGCGTGTGCAGGTTTCCTCATGATATTTTTCCTTCACCTTAAGAGCGTCGGATAAACGTACATATGAAATCTAAATTCGAAAACACATTGGTACGTGGCAGGAATCGAACCGCGACCTCCAGCAGCCCCAGCCATTACGCCACCGACGCTCTCTTGAATTTACCGGGATAAAAAGTATCCTATATGTAAACCCGGGCTATAAGGAACCACCATTCAAAATTTCATCAAAATCGGCCTGATAGTTTTTGTGTGATGCGTGAACATACAGACAGACAGACAGACAAAAATTGCAAAAGTTGTTGTTTTGGCCTCTCGTTAGTAATGTCCACCATAGTTATTATTTTCCAAAAATATTTCATGTACAGACACGGCCCTGTTACAGTCTTATTATATGTAATATAGATAGGTTTATTTGTGGATACGAAGCACTATGCCCGCAAGCTCAGGTTGTATCTAAATACTATCTAGTAAATTGTATTATTGTACGTGATCCAATAACGAACGTTTACATGCCTTTTGTGGGCATACGACTTCTAACGAACAATGTGGAGAGAGACACTGCATCTGTTTTTGACAGCTTATACGTTGTATTGGAGCACGGCTTAGGTAAGTATGGTAGTAGTTAGGGCGTGGCCTTCGAAATAAATGCGTGCTACGGGTAATCGGAATATAATAATTTTAAACAAAAAAGAAACGACTTCAAACGCACTACTCGCCACTACGATTTTTGAAGGTTCCTCTCAATTTCTCTGGAATGCTATCATCAGATCCTGGTTTACTTATCATGGTACTACCTTTGGGATATTTCCTTTCCAACAAAAAAAGGATTATCAAAATCGGTTCGTAAACGACGAAGTTATCCGCGAACAAACATAAAATAGATATACGTCTATGGTCGAATTGAAATACCTCCTCCTTTTTTTTAAGTCGTTTAATAGAGATGAAATAAAGACCCGAGATGGGTCTTAATATGGAGAAACAGGTTTAAATAGAAGTTTTACTAGATTATGATGAAAAAGCGTCGGTGGCTTAATAAAGCGTCGGTGGCTCAACCGGTAACGACTCGGTCCATCTAACCAGAGGTACCGGGTTTAACGGTGAAGGAAAACATCGTGAGGAAACCTGCACACGCCTGCGAAGAAACTCGAAGGTTGTGTGTGAAGTCGACCAACCCGCACTGGGCCCGCGTGGTCGACTAAGGCCTAATCGCCCTGATTCAGGGTAGGCTCGAGCCCCTCGGTGGGGACGTATATGAGCTGTAATGATGATGATGAAAGAAACGAAATGGTGAAAGATATTGAATGATTTTTTGAAAACTAATGTCAACGCATGCGTAAAAAAGAAGAAATAGATGAAATGAAAAGAAGATCGGATGAAAGGAGAACGAATAACTGCGCACCGCGCTACAGTATTGTTATAATACTGGTGAGAAATTAAAGGTTAAGGTAACTTGAGGTTGCCTGGTAGAAATCGCTTAAAGCAATAAGGCCGCCTTTGAACTTTATGCATATTACAAATTATAAGTCCTGTATTGTTTTTTGGCGTGCAATAAAGTATATTTACTTACTTACTTAAAGCTCCGTCTTTTTGTCCGTTCATCTGACTTACATTTAAAGGGCAATATCTATTGAACCGATTGATTTATATTTACACGGAATACGAATATGTAGTTATGATGTATTTACCAAATAACAAAAAAAAGTAAAAAAATAAGGAGGATCCAAATACATGAAACATATTTTTATAGTGTTTTTTTTTTTGTTTTTGCACTACCTTGAAAAGTAATACATACATGTCTCAAACTTAGTGTGATCATGAAATAACAAATAATTAAAGCTGGCTAAGTGAGAGTTGGACTTGTGCTAAGGATCCCAGTCTGAATAAAATAAAAACATTTTTCTGTCACTCTCGTTGACCTTTACATACTAAAACATTTTTTTTTTTTTATTGTTATCGATGGTGTGTTTAAGTTTCTCTTTCCAAAGGTACAGAACCCTCGGTGCGCGAGTGCGACTCGCACTTGGTTAGTTTCTAGGGTTCCTTACCTAAATGGTAAACACGGGATCCTATTACTAAGACTTTGCTGTCCGTCCGTCTGTCTGTTTGTCTGTCTGTCTGTCCGTCTGTTACCAGGCTGTATTTCATGAACCGTGATAGCTACACATTTGAAATTTTCACAGATGATGTATTTCTGTTGTCGCTATAACACCAAATACAAAAATATTGAAAAAACGAAAAAATAAGAGGGGATCTCCGTATTCTTTTTTAAAATAAAAAGAAACTAGCGCCATCTAATAAATTGGTACGGAACCCTTTGTATTCGGTTCTGACTCGCACTTGGCCTGTGTTTATAGTTGTAAAGGTTACCTACAAGTAAATTTTTTTTATCTTGTCATCCAGTTTTTTTTTCATTGTCAAATTAAGTATTTACGAGTAGCTATAGTTATATATATTACAACACAAGCTCTTGCCAGCGGCTTCGGCCCCGTGAATATCGAAGGTGTGCGATGTACGAGCTACAAGCGGCTCGCGGTTGGTACTTTTTTTGGGTTCTATACACCCAAAGGGTGGCCAACGGGACCCTATTACTAAGCCTCCGCTGTCTGTCCGTCTGTATGTCTGTCCGTCCGTCTGTCCGTCCGTCTGCCCGTCCGTCAACGGGCTGTATTTCATGAACCGTAACAGGTAGACAGTCAATATTTTCAAATAATATGTTTCTTTGTTGCCGCTATAACAACAGGTACGAAAATTAGGAAAAAATAAAAAATGAAAATGTCTCCATACAAAAAACGAGTTTTTATAGGTTTTTAGAAGTATTTTAGATTTAGCTCTATCGTAAAAACGGTAATACATACAAGTGTGATACTTGGAATGATTATAGTACTAATACTTAAGTAAATTAGCAAATAATAATAATTGGTCAAGTGTAAGTCGTACTCGGCGGGCAGCGCAGGACCGGTCGTCGTGGAAATCCTTGGGGGAGGCCTTTGTCCAGCAGTGGACGATTTGTGGCTGATATGATGATGATGATGATGAAGTCGTACTCGCGCTGAGACGTCCGAACTAAATGACCAAAAGCATATTTGATGCTCGCGTTGATGTCTTTTGTTTGTAATGTGAACAGGTATCATTGTCATTATAATACATAGTCGTTTGAAGAGGCGTGGTGTTACGGAACCCTCGGAGTGCTATTCCGACTCGCACTTGGCCGCTTTTTTTTAAATAAGGCGGTAATATTACAGATTTTCGTTATTTTTGACGTCAATTACTCCGAAATGATAGAAAACCTAAAGTTGAAAAAAATACCCTTATTGTTGATGATGTACCTTACAGTCAAAAGCTATTAGAAACATGATTGAGTAGTTTCGGCTCGATAAAAAAAAAATGTAAAGAAATTTTCAACTCATATTTCAAAGTATAAATTTAAAAAATATATACAACAATAATTCCTATGTTATTAATTTTTATACTTTCATTGTATTTTTTGATTAAAACGAAAAACCATTTATAAAAAGTGTGGTTATTTTCTTTACTCTTTACACGTAAAGATAGAGACAGAGACAACTGTTCCGATCAATACCTCGCGTTAAGGACCAAGCTTCTAAGAAGCAAAATAAAAAACTAGATTTATAGATATATATTTATATAGATAACCTTACACGACGGAATTTCCCGAATCAAGTATCTAAGGGACACATAAAATAATTGAACCCTTTTTTACTTATTTGTGAATCTGTCCATAGTCCAGCCTATCAAAGGAAAACATATCAAACATAATACATTGGGTCGGCATCCGTCCAAACTCGCTTCAGTGTTCTCGGGATCGAGGAAGCCAATATTTACATGCCTCACGGTTCAATGCTCATCGGGGATAAACTGTCTCATAAAAGAAGGTGTTTTTTTGCTTTATGTTATCTGAGTGTGACACATGAGCGTCGGAGGCGTAACGGCTAGGGCCACCGCCTCCTGTCCGGAAGGTCGTCGTTCGAATCCCGCCACGTACCTACAATACAATACAATACAATATTTATTATTCTTTCTTTACCTATGTGATTCCGAATTTAGATTTCATATGTACGTATAACCGACGCTCTTACGATGAAGGAAAACATCGTGAGGAAACCTAAACCTGCGAGGAAACTCGCAGGTGGTGTGTAAAGTCTACCAACCCGCACTGGGCCCGCGTGGTCGACTAAGGCCCGATCGCCCTAATTCAGGGTAGGCTCGAGCCCCTTGGTGGGGACGTATATGAGCTGGTATGATGATGTTATCTGTGTGTCATTTCTTTTGTACGCATTAGAGCATAGATTTGTATTCGAGCGACCGCGCGCAGCGAGAAAGTGTAGTCGTCGCTAAAAATAATATTACGGCAGCTCGCACTAATCTTTCTCGACAACTTTTTTTCGCTTCACCCGCGTGGACAACGTCTCTATGACTTTTCAAGGGTGCTCAGTGCGCGAGCCGCAAGTGGCTCGCGAGCGTGAAAAAAAGTAGCCTATATGTTAATCTAGGTCATAATCTGTCTAACTACTAAATTTCAGCCAGATCCGTTCAGTAGTTTTTGCGTAAAGAAGTAACAAACATTCACACTCATAAACTTTCGCCTTTATTATGTTAGTGTGATACATTTTTTTTTCAATAATATTGATGAATTCATATTGGGCGGCCTAATATATACTTGTTCGTTACCAGATACACAGGGTGTAACAAAAATGGTGTAGATCCCGTTAACCAGGGCTTTTATTCATCAAACTGAATTACTTTTGTTACACAAGTGTGCTGAAATCTTTCATACAAAACGATCAGCTGATTGACCAATTTTGTTTACATTTGTTTAAAGCGTCGAGTTTTTTTTGCGAATTGAAAATGGGTTCTTTAGGAAAAGTTGTTCAGTATGAGAAGCCCTAGTTAACGGGTCCACCATTAGTAACACCATTTTTTTTTAATTATTCGTCATCATCATATTAGCTCGTATACGTCCCCACTGAGGGGCTCGAGCCTACCCTGAATTAGGGCGATCGGGCCTTAGTCGACCACGCGGACCCAGTGCGGGTTGGTCGACTTTACACACAACCTTCGAGTTTCTTCGCAGGGGTGTGCAGGTTTCCTCACGATGTTTTCCTTCACCGTTAAAGCAATCAGTGAGTATATGTACGTAAGTTTCGAAAAACTCATTGGTACATTGGCCGTTTGGATTTGAACCCGGCACCTCTGGTTAGGAGGACCGAGGCGTTACCGGTTGAGCCACCGACGCTTTTCACTTTAAAAAAATAAAAACTTATTCGTATACATGACAATTCAATAGTATCAATCATTTGTGAGGAAGTCGGCAAGTGTGAGTCACAATCTCTCTGAGGATTGCGATATAAAGTGAAAATATATTTTTACATCGGTCTCGTTGAAGTCTTTCTTTATTCACAATTGGTAAACCCTTGGCATCATTTCACCTGATAGTAAGTGACAATGATGCCGAAGATGGAAGCGGGCTTACCAAAATTCCCCAACGCAATGGGGAACTTGGCTATCTTATCTTCAAGCCGAAACACACCAATGTTGTTAACATTGATAATTGGCGGCAGGACTTAGATAAGATGGTGATAGATAGCCAGGCGGGCTTAGTAAATGCCTTTCATATTGGAATGTATATCATTTTATACGTGTACTCGTCGATGTTTTCAGGGTTCCGTACTCAAAAGCGTGGTGGTAACTGGTAAGGAACCCTCGGTAAATCCGACTCGCGCTTGGCCAGTTTGTATTAAAGTTTTGGTACCTTTGTTTACAGTAAAGTTGTAGCTACAACTCTACAACTTTGCTACGGCTACGGCGTAGCTACGTACATACTACGACTTCACGCTACACGCGTAGTTCAAAGTCATGATTTTTGATGTGTAACATCTTTGCTCTCGCTTTCCTGCAATTTGTGGGAGTGATTTCGTGAAATGGGACGGAAATGTATAACATGGGACGGAAATGTGTAACAGGAAGTCGCGAAAGCGCGCGCTATTCGATCTGACGAATGAGCTTTGCTCTCGCTTTCCTGCAATTTGTGGGAGTGATTTCGTGAAATGGGACGGAAATGTGTAACAGTGATTTCGTGAAATGGGACGGAAATGTGTAACAGGAAGTCGCGAAAGCGCGGAATTCTACTTTACGAGAGTCCGACTCGCACTTGGTCGGTTTTTTTCGTTACTGTCAGATCCGCCACCCAGGTACAATATCGTCATCAATCTAACTAACCTAAAGTATTTTGTCACATGTTACACATCATATGCGAGTACTGTAGGTCTCGCTCGAATTTTTTTTTTATTGTTAGGTCCGTAAAACTGATATTGTATAAAAATAAAAGTTAAAAAAACCTAAAAAAAACGACTTCAAAAAGAAATTCACTCAAAGTATGAAATATTATTTTTATAAACGAAATTACACGTAATTAACCAACAATAACGAAATCAAAGCATAGCTTGCTCCGTTTTTTCTCGTTTAATAATAAAACCATTTAAAAACATCAAGACACAGATCCCACACATCTTTTCGTCACACAAATGTATGTCCTGAGCGGAAGTCGATATCACGACCCTCGATTAAATGCTTATACATCTTTTTTACTCGTAACTCAGTGGAATAAAATAAATTCGCGAAGAATTCCTTATTCAATTCAAAAGCAGCACTATAAACTATCACTCTTTTCCAAAAGCTTTAGCGATAAGCCTCCATTCATCGAAGAATATAATGGCATCACTGCTATCGTTATGGCAACATTACGAACGATACGATTCTCTCTGTATCACTTTATTCTATTGAAGAATACTTTACGGTAACATATGATATGATGTGAATGCTTCGGGTTCGTGTTTCGTATCTCAGCATCCGGAGGGGTTGCCATACTCAGGTCTAATGGGATCTACTAAGTGGGTATATGGTGAAAATTACTGGGGAATACTTCCAAAATTTCTGAATCAATTTTTATTTTTTATTTTTTTTACGCGCAACGTACCAGCATAATATTTTATTTTTTGGTAAGTATTAAACGACGACCGGTTCTGCGCTACCCACATCCGGTTGTCGTGGAAATCCTTGGGGGAGGCTTATGTCCAGCAGTGGACGTCCTTTGGCTGATATGATGATGATGAAATATTAAACACTAGATTTTTCTCGCGACTAATCACGCGTAAACAAAGTTTCTATGACTTCGAGAGTGCACAGTGCGCAAGCCGCAAGCGGCTCGCGAGCGTGGGCATTGAGTTTTCTCTTGATCCCTCGGAAACTATGTCGAGCTATGCTAATTGGTAGTCTGTGTCACTGTAACCCTACAACTATCTCTGTGAAGAATAACACGAAAATCCTTCGCTTCATTGCATCGTGACAGAAATTAACAAAAAAGAGAGAGCTAACAGCTATTCCACGGGAACCACTTAAGAAATCGGAATAAAAAGTAGCTTATATGTTAATCCAGGTCCTAATCTACCTACCAAATTTCATCCGCATTCGTTCAGCTGTTCCGGCGAGATTGAATAAAAAATATCCATCCAAACTTTAACAGTTGTAATATTTTGTAGTATGATGAGTTTATGCATTAGTTTAATTTGTAATACACAGTGCAGAAAAAAGTAAATTGCATTAGTTAAGTGACAATTTCCAGATCTAGGTTATAGAGTGCCGCTGGCGGTAACGTATTACGCTCGGTTACGATGCCGTAAGCTTACGGCACACTAGTACATAATTTTAAATAGCCGTAAGTGGTAACATAGTGCAGTCAATTACAGTCCCGTAAGCTTGCGGCTTACTAGCCGCACTCAGTTCCACTTCGTCATTTTCTTAAACTTGTCTTTTTTCTAAATTGTCACTTTCTTAACTCATCACCTTTTTAACTGGTCTCGTTTTCAAACTTGACACTTTCCTAACTCGTCACCTTTTTAACTGGTCTCGTTTTCAAACTTGACACTTTCCTAACTCGTCACCTTTTTAACTGGTCTCGTTTTCAAACTTGACACTTTCCTAACTCGTCACCTTTTTAACTGGTCTCGTTTTCAAACTTGACACTTTCCTAACTCGTCACCTTTTTAACTGGTCTCGTTTTCAAACTTGACACTTTCCTAACTCGTCACCTTTTTAACTGGTCTCGTTTTCAAACTTGACACTTTCCTAACTCGTCACCTTTTAACTCGCCTTTTTCTGCTACCCATGGGGGGAGGGAGCCTCTTTGACTGTATAATCAATCAGACCTGACCGAACCTAATATAGCTCGCTTCGCTCGCTCATTCACAGTTTTTTTACTGTTTTATCTTAAAAAACTGTAAATGAGCGAGCGCAGCGAG
Organism: Coleophora flavipennella; assembly: GCA_947284805.1. NCBI lineage: Eukaryota > Metazoa > Arthropoda > Insecta > Lepidoptera > Coleophoridae > Coleophora > Coleophora flavipennella. The sequence continues at coordinate 6,457,752 of OX369266.1, forward strand.
CTATATTAGGTTCGGTCAGGTTTGATTGATCATACAAAGAGCCTCGTTCGCGAAGCGAGGCTCCCCCCGATGGACAGCAGAATGCTTCGCAGAAGAAGAAATCGTCAATCAAGAATATTGTTATCCGCGAACACACATAAAAAAAATATTCGGTCGAATTGAGAAACCTCCTCCTTTTTTGAAGTCGTCTAAATAACAAATGACAGTGCTATGCAATACAAACTTTACGGCTCTTTAAACGGTCGCGTTATTATGCCATGCATAATTGCATACCCCTTACGGCAGATTAGACGGTGTCACTATTATGCCGTAAAACTTACGATTCCAGAACCGAGTGCGATACAATGCCGCTTGCGGCACTGTATACACTTCCTTTCCAGTATACGTATTTATATGTAGTTGCGGTATACAAATAAAATTAATAATAAATTACAATTTTAGTCAGTAATAAATTATAATTTTAGGCAATAATAAATTATAATTTTATCGATATTTTTCCACCAACGTGTGCTAGCAACATTTACAAATACATACATGATATCAGGCCCGGCAGAAAGGAGGCCTCCAAGGGACAAAGATAACGTGAGATTCGCCCCACGTTACACGAGTAGCGAGTAGGGTGCCCAAATGTTTGTTGAAGTAAAACTTCTTTACGCACGCTTGACTTGGGGAGTAAGCTGGTGGATGCGCGACGAGAGCTCTACGGAAGTGTGGTCGGGCGAGGCGAACGGAAGTTGAGAGGGATATATAAATTAGTGAAGATAGAAAGAGAGGTACTATTAATTTTTGTTAACCAACAACATCGGTTGCCAAAGCAACAATATCGGTTGTCAAAACAACTTATAAATTAAAAAAGATTTGATTATATTTAGAGGATAATAAAACTTTTTTCATAAACTGTCCTTACCTCCATATGACAAAAAAGATTTGTTTTTGTTATGAAGACTTGAGTATTTACTTCCATACATTTAGATGGAGCTAAAGAAGTTTTACTTCAGTAGTGTGGTCTACGGCACACTCGTTTTTTTTTAAGACCTGTATAGAGGGTGACTTTAAATTCGATGATAAGCAGCAAATGGTATATGCTAGTCATAGAATTCATGAAACTGGAGAACTTTCCTTAAGGTTTACTATTGATCGCCTCTATAGCGAAATGGTTATCGGCTATTAGCTTTACGTCAGGAGGTCGCGAATTCAATCCTGGCAAAGTCTATCTTTGTGAGACTCAGTTTGGTCACACCCCGGACACAGCATACAACGGTCGTGAAATGACATTTCTAAAACAAATGACGGAGCAAACAAAATCACGACGAAATCCTATATGTTCGAGAACCAAACTATAACTAATCTGTATCAATCTGGGTGACGAGAGGGTGAGATCGGAATCTAGAGAGCGGCAGGGAGTGTCCATACTGTATGTTAGTACTACTTTTATGATATGGTTTTTTGTCTATAAATTTGATAGAGTAGGTAGTGTTTTTTTTTTTATATGCAATAAGTATATTTATTTTATTTAAATGAGTTTATTCCTGACATTTAACTCAATTTATGATATTTGTGTATATTAACCCTATATAATATTAACCCTGTTGAATATTTGCATGCTAACTGTATGATGGCTAAATATGAGATTATTTCTACAATATTTCACCTTATTTGTACCATACTTACTGCAAATAAACATTCATTCATATATTTATACCAATTGTTAACCAAAAAAAACGGCTCGCGAGCGTTAATAAAAGTAGCCATGTGTTAATCCAGGTCCTAATATGTCTACCTACCAAATTTCAGCCAGATCCGTTTAGGAGTTTTTGCGTCAATGAGTAACAAACATACATCCATACATTCTTACAAACTTTCGCGTTTATAATATTTATGGATATGGATGGACTGATATAAAATTTTACTACTTTTGTATGTGATTACCTCTATATCATCCATCATAATCATCTCAATTTAGGCATATTCTCCTATTAGTCCTACACTTGCCACAATTTCAAGTCGCATTACACTCAGCGGTTTTTGTAAGCCGAACTACGTAAATCCACCTAGCGGGAGCCATGCAACACTACGTCTTCCGGTCCTTAAGCGCCACTTGAGAACCTTTCTTCGGTTGTCAGATTTGCTAGGCTACATGGCCTGCCCATTGTCACTTTAAGTTGCTTATTATGTGACACTTTAAGTTGCTTATTATGTGACACTTTAAGTTGCTTATTATGTGAGGTATATATGTCGGTGTCGTTTACTTTGGTTCCCCTACGGATCTCCTCGTTTGTGATTCGATCACGCAGAGAAACTCCGAGCATAGCACGCTCCATTGCCCTTAGAGTGACCTTGAGCCTTCTTCGTCAAAAAAGCGTGAGACGCTTTGTGCCATTTTTTTCGTATATCGAGCAATGCTCTTTTTTTACAATAAGTATATTTCGTTCATTTTTCACTTTTTAGTTTGATGTGCATTTAATCCTGGCGATCCTGATCAGGATAATGAGATAAACTTATAAAATTATTGTATTGTCACTTATTTTTGATAAAAGTACAAAGTTTAAATTAAATCTGTCCGTTTTAAGTAGGTCAAAATCGAGTGCAAAGGAGTCTGTTACAAACATACATTTATACATTTATAAGAAGGTTATTTTACCTAAGCACAGATATTAGCAGTTGAAAAAAGCCTTAGTTGTATATTCTCGGTCATTCTTGGGGAAGTAAACAGATGCATTTATTAAATGTTAGAGAAAAGTGAAGTTCGATTGTTAAGTAGTTAACCTACCTAGCGTTACACATAACCAAATACGTGGTCGAGATTTTACATAACCATGGTGTGAATGGGGCTTAACGTTGTATTCCCGTGTTAGGGGGATTCTAATGAAGTGAGGAGTTCACTAGGCTCCCCTGAGGGATCGGGCTAGGGAATCCTGGTGGACGCACTCAAAACGAGGAGACCCATTAAAGAACCGTTAGTTCACCGACATCATCATCATATCAGCCGAAGGACGTCCACTGCTGGACATAGGCCTCCCCCAAGCATTTCCACAACGACTGGTTCTGCGCTACCCGCATCCAACGGCTTCCCGCGACCTTCACCAAGTCATCAGAACACTGAGTGGGAGGCCTGCCTACGCTAAGTTTTTTGGTGCGCGGTCGCCACTCGAGAACTTTACGGCCCCATTGGCCTTCTGTTCTACAAGCTGTTTCTTAAGTTGATTCACTGTCTCTTAAGTTTAGCAATTCTGAGAGCTATGTCGCTTACTATGGGCTTTAATAAAAATAGCTTACACCATATTTCACTAAGCCATTGCCATGGACCCTGCAAAAATCGTTCAATATCTGCCGTCGCTGTACGATTACTGTTCAGTTGGGAAAATACCCTGCGCTTTTAGTAAACACCGAAGAAACATTAAATTCATAGTTACCCTACCTCGACCTTTTGTCAGTCAGTAGTACATGGCACACGTACATATTGAAGTTCGAGTATAAAGGTTTTTATGGACCTCCATAACGATAGGGCCGAATTGGAACAGCTACTTTCTGTTTGTGTTACTTCACATCGTGCCGTAAGATGGAATTGGCCACCTGCTTGCTTATATTGATGCCTTTTTGGTCCATTGCTCGTTTAAATGAACGAAGGCTAAGGTGTTTGCGTGTGTTGAACGCAATGGAAGTGAAAAATGTTTTCATTGCCCAAAAAAATGTATAGGTATGCGCAATATACGGAGTAGCGCAAGACGTATCTTGTAGACCGCTATTTAGGAGCTTTAAGATCTTGCCGCTACCATGTGTTTACATATTTTATTTTTTATTTTACATTTTTACATTTACATTTTAGTGCAAAAAAAAAACTATACGGCGTAGTGGCGGACTGTGGAGTAACCAACTGAAATAAAGCGACGACCTGTTGATGCTCGCGCAAAGGCACTGGATGTATATGCATTTATTCAGAGCCCCCTTAAGCAAAAAACAGGTACTACAATGCAAGAAAACATTAAAACTTCTTATTGTAAAAGCTTTATTATTATTATATCAGCTCATATACGTCCCCACCGAGGGGCTCGAGCCTACCCTGAATCAGGGTGATTAGGCCTTAGTCGACCACGCGGGCCCAGTGCGGGTTGGTCGACTTCACACACAACCTTCGAGTTTCTTCGCAGGCGTGTGCAGGTTTCCTCACGATGTTTTCCTTCACCGTTAAAGCAATCGGTAAGTATATGTACGTAAGTTTTTTGAAAAACGTACGTAAGTTTTTTGAAAAACGTACGTAAGTTTTTTTGAAAAACGTACGTAAGTTTTTTGAAAAAGTTTTTTTGTAAAAGCTTAAAAACTATTAAATGTAAGGTGGGCAAAGAATATAACCAGGCTCACCTTGAATGCTGCGAAACCTTAAAAGGATTCGCAGCGCCGATGATTATTAAATAAGTACCTATCCGATTTAAAGCACCACCTACACTTAATCACTATATTACGTCAACATTGATTTTCAAAACGCTGAATGGAATCTATGGGACCTTCCTCGATTTTCATCTTCGATTTGTGGTTTCATTCAACTAGGTGTCAAGATTTAATAGATTGAATTTGAACATCCTCGTCGCTGAATAGGAGACTTGACATAATAGCACAGAATCTAGATTGAATTGGCGTTCAAAATTGACTGAATACATAAGGCACACCTAGATAGACTGCGTTTCATCAAATAAGTCATACGACGTCATGTTGGCTAACATGTCTATTTTGCATACTTTTTCTATGCATAACAGACAGGTTAGCCAACATGACATCAAATGAACTATGTGATGAAATTGGGTCTACAGATCGTTTACGATAAGAATGAACCGTAAACGACAGTTGGTAGACCCGTGTATTAATAAAAAAAACATTTAAGTCCTGTATTGCTAACCAAGCGATTGAGTGCAACTTGCATAGTTGGATCGATCACATAGGTTTACCAACCGGTACCATAGTAAACGGAAAGAATAGTAGGTTGTCTTCAACGACTTTTTATCAATCAAAATTATTAATGACTTAATAATAATTTTATATGACATATGAGCAGGTTTTGATGTTATTTTTACCTCAACGTTTTGACTGTGCTTCGATAGAATAATTAGAAGACTTGGAGAGAGGGGTCAGGGTCCATAAAATATTTAAAAAAATAAAAACAACCATCATCCCTATATTACAGAAATGACAAACTGGTAAATAAAATCAATTAAAGAAACAGCGATGATGATAAAAGTGACAGAAATCGACAGAAGTGAAAGAAGTCAAAAATATGAAAACATAATGTCAAAAACAATTTAAAAGGAAAGTAATACAAATCAGATAGAAAATAAACCAAAAAGGATGACTTTGTCACACCTAAGATCCTCTCCATAGTTGCGGTCTGCAAAGTATCTCTAATTGTTTTCCTCAGTGAGCCTCAACCAGAACCCTCACCATTTTCTATTCCTTCTTAATTACAAATAAGGCACGTCGTTATTTATAACAGTTTATTTTACTGAAGTCGTTCATTGTCATTATTCTGTTTTATAATGTTAAATGATTTTAAATTCTCTCTAAGTTACATTATTAAAACGTGACAAAAACGTGTGACTTGCCAGTTTTCTCCATCAAAAGCACTGCCTTCACTTTATGAGCCTTACTCCGAAGTTTTTGCTTCCACACTTTTGCCACTAAGTGTAATGGCCATTCATCCCGACTCCGAAATGTTACAACAAGCGAAACCTGACAAGTCATGCTTACCGGCATGACTGAGACTGACCGACTAAACAATTTCATTGTTTCGCGGCAGTGAACATGTTAACTTTGCATAGTTCATTATCATTTCATTTATACATTCATATCCGCTCATATACGTCCCCACCGAGGGGCTCGAGTCTACCCTGAATTAGGGCGATCGGGCCTTAGTCGACCACGCGGGCCCAGTGCGGGTTGGTCGACTTCACACACAACCTGCGAGTTTCTTCGCAGGCGTGTGCAGGTTTCCTCACGATGTTTTCCTTCACCGTAAGAGCGTCGGATAAACGTACATATGAAATCTAAATTCGAAATCACATTGGTACGTGGCAGGATTCAAATCAGGATCTCCCGGACAGGAGGTGGCAGCCCTAGCCGTCACGCCACCGACGCTTTAATAATCTTAATGTACATAACCGAAAATAAGCTCATTCCTTAAGAACTGTACCAGAATTAAAATCTCAGTTTATTAAATGCGAATATACCAAAAATTATCAAAAAAGCTAAAACGCTATTTTTCCCAATTACGTTAGCTCCTGCTAATGATACAAAGCGACCCTTACCCGTACAGGCGAGCACAGAAGTCGGACCAAAGGTACAATATACCAAGTGCCATGGTACAAGAAAAATGGTAATATGCGTTAGAGCTGTCAAATTTGAGAGATGTTTCACGGCTACGTCATCATTGTAAGCATACAAACTCCTTGAAGTCATCTGACATTTGATTAAATAGTTGTTAAATATTGGTAAACAACCAAAACGATGAGACGTTTAGGCGCTGCCTTGAAAGAAAAAAAAGAAAGAAAGACTTCTTGTTGGATAGTGAATTTTATTCTGTTGAAGAATTTTAGGAAACAAATATATTAATTGTGACATTTTAAAATTAAGTAACTTGAGTTACCAAAGTATATTTTAATCTCCACAAGTTTTTCGTGTTTACATTTTTTTTAATAATGTAGTTTTCCTCTTTAATTTGACATTTTGTTAATTTATTTAGTTTGAGCTTTGTATTGCTTCTTTTGACGATCACATCAATATTGACATTTTATTTTATGATGTATAGTTATGAATTCTTGAGGTAAAATAAATAAAATTAAACAATCTATACAAAAGTAACTATAATAATACCATCAATCTGAATAATGTTCACGTATAACAACATTACTTGTTGCCTTTGCGTTGCTATTAAAAATATAAAATACGTGTAGCTGCAATACATCCAAGTTATACTCCAAAAAGAATCTATTTGAATTTGGTTTGACAGATGATGAGGGCGCTACTGGTAAAAAAAACCTGACTACTCCGGGAGTGCCAACATGACGTATTTATGCATTTTTTTGTGTGGTGTAACCACAAAGTCATCATCGTTGAAATAATTTGAGTAAACAGTGCTTGATTTTGTGGGAAACAAATTGTTACATTCTGTAGTTCTAATCTACTTTTCCTTGAACTCGGGATTTTTTGGAAAACTGAATATTAAATTTAAAAAAAATCATTGAAAAATGTCGACAACACCTTCGCACTAAATAACAAGAAACCTAAAATAAAAATTCATATTTTTATATAACTATTGATTTTCATTTAAGTTTTTCACTTACACATGGTAAGAAACTCCTCTACTTATTAAATTTACTTTGCCAGTTGCAATTTTGCAGATTGTTATTGCACATCTCGGATATTTTGTAACCAAAACACACGGAGCTCAGCCTGCCATGAAATTGTGCAATTTCTGCGCAATACAATCATTTACGAATGACAGCAATATGTCTCGTTGTACAAGAAGCTGCTTCCGCAATCTATCGGAGCGGTATTTTTTTTCTTATCTGTGGTATCAACGCCCTTAAGCAAAGTTGTATGACCACCGAGACGTACGACCGTTTGTTTTCCTTGTAAATAGAGCTTTAGTTCTAACTTCGACGGTATTCAGTGGGAGCATGTAGAATGACATATCTTCTTATACAGAGCCAAGCGTGAGTCGTGACTTGCGACGTGACATAAATTTTACATGACGCGGGTCGCGGCCCGCGACGCTCCGTTATAATTGTTTTATCTGTGACGCCGCGCAGATGAAACATTTTGGACCCTACCTACTGGCACCCTCCCTTTATATTTGATAATAGAACAAAGTAACTTTTTTCTGCAAATGACGGGAAATTAACGAAGCGAATTTTCTTTCTTTACCAAATTTTGGTAATTAAACACATTACTTCCACAGAGGAAAAAAAATTGCTTTGAAATCTTTGAGTAGTCAAATAAAATCTCTTTTTAGCTTGTGTGAAATAAATTACGGATTTATTCTGAATTTTAATTTCGTCAGCTAACTCTTCTAAGCTAACTGTCGGATAACAATTAACTCCTTATGACAATAGCTAATAATTGCTTTGCGTAAATATTTAATGCTTCAACAAATTAAATTTACGAATTATCCAAACATCTGTACTAGTTATTTTTTTTTAATTCTATGAATACATGAGTACCGGCCCCCACTGTGTTATAATATATTCCAATAAATAAAATCACAGTCATAACAAACATACTTAAAGAACACCCTGGACACTTCATACAACGGGCCAGAAATGACATTTCAAAAAAGGAATGACAGAACAACATACATTCGACAACCAAGCTGTAACCAATCTGTATCAACCTGGGTGACGAGGGGGTGAGGTCGCAATCTAGAGAGCGGCAGGGAGTGTCCATGCTGTATGTTAGTACTAATATTATATATTTTTTTGCTTAAAGACAGCAAGCACGGCACAGACTACATTAACTTGGATTTGGGGATAGCACCCAACACCTAAGCTTTAATAACCAGTGCAAACAGAAGGGAGTGATACCAAACTATATATAAATTAAGTGTATTCCCGACGAACACTTTGTCAAAGGTGCCGCTCCGAGTTCAATCGCGCCGTCCGCTGGGCCGCCGCCGACGATCAAATATTGTGTTTTTTTATTAATTGTGGAATAGAGCAAGTATAATCATGTTTTTTTTTATTTCAGTGTTCCATCACGAACCTACTGTCGCAAGTCTTTTTTTATTTACAATTGGTAAGCCTTTGTCATCATCTCACCTGATGCTAAGTGACGATGATGCCGAAGATGGAAGCGGGCTTGCCAAGATTATCCAACGCAATAAAGAACCGGCTATCTTATCTTCAAGCCGGAACACATTAATACTGATTTTTGGCGGCAGGACTTAGATAAGATGGTAGTAGCTAGCTAGGCCAACCACCAACCAAACCGAGCCGTACAAGTTGACCCCACCGGGAATCGAACCCGCAACCTCCTGGTGTGAAGCGAACGAACTAACCATTACGCCACGGAGTCGGTTAAAGCATACAATAAAATCACAGTCCATCTTACCTTGTAATCTTTGAACTTCTACGTCAATCCCCATATTTTCCGTTTTGGGAGTCACGTCCGAACCAAATAAAAAATATACGCAGTAAAACTAAAACAGTTCAAAAACAAAATATACGAGTAAGGTTGTGATACACTGCGATGCTAAATTCTACGTCTGTCCCCATATTTTCCGTTTTGGGAGTCACGTCCGAACCAAATAAGCAATATACGCAGTAAAACTAAAACAGTTCAAACAAAGTATACGAGTAAGGTTGTGATACACTGCGCTGCAAAATTCTACGTCTGTCCCCATACTTTCCGTTTTGAGAGTCACGTCCGAACCAAATAAACAAAATACGAAGTAAAACTAAAACAGTTCAAACAAAGTATACGAGTAAGGTTGTGATACACTGCGCTGCAAAATTCTAAGTCTGTCCCCATATTTTCCGTTTTGGGAGTCACGTCTGAACCAAATAAACAATATACGCAGTAAAACTAAAACAGTTCAAACAAGGTTGTGATATGCTGCGCTGCAAAATTTTAAGTCTGTCCCCATATTTTCCGTTTTGGGAGTCACATCTGAACTTAGGAATACCTAGTCATCACGCAATATCATATTTTTTTTTACTGTTTTTCTAGACTATTCATTGAAATATTCTGATTTCCAGCATCGTCTGTAACCTTTCGAAGACAGGACGGGATCTAGAAGTAATTAAACAAACCAGATCCAACATGCATGGCTGCAAGACATGCATAATTCATTCATTCGTTCATTCAGTTCGCAGTAAGTCAGCGGGATTTACGAGTGCCTCTTTAGGGTTAGTTCATATTAGTCGCATTCTTATTTAGTTTAGGTAGTTTAGACAAAATGTTAATAGATTACATCTTTCTTTTGTTATGAAAGAAGGGTAAAAAAAACATGCCTGTTTAGCCATAGTCTATAGCATGCAAATATAAAATCACATAATTATATAGTATGATTTTTAATTAGTTCTTGATAGCAAAGGATATAAATGTACTCGTGATTACAAACAACTTTCCCAAAGAAACTATATGTCAAATCAGAAAAAAAAATTTTGGTACTCGATACTTATCAAGTTATCAAATCGGTAAAATGTGACCAAATTTTTTTTTTCATATTTGACATATATTTTGTTTGGGAAAGTTGTTTGTAATCACGAGTACATTTATTCCTTGCTATCAAGAACTAATTAACGTCACCCCATATATAAAATATTTACAGTTATTTTAAAAACAGTTAAAGAATTCAAACTCATATTTTAAAATCAAAACAATAATACAAAAATAACAATCTTATATCAAATATGTAAATTAGTCCATTCGTATTGTTTTCCATTATAATGTCACACCCTGTACACTTCATACAACGGCTCTGACCGATGACATTTCAAAAAACGAATGAAGAAACAAACAAAATGGCGGTGAAATCGGGTTGAGGTCGCAATCTAGAGAGCGGCAGGAAGTGTCCGAGTTAGTACTAATATAATTTACTTTGATAATGTTTTGTTTATCCCACTGTGAACACCAACTCGCCAAATCCGCGACGCCCGCACCACCACCTCACCCAACAACAAGCACTTCTTCGAATATACCGACCGAATGTTCAGCGAAGTCGGGCGTCGGATCCCGTTCTAAATTCAGATTCATATTTCGAATGCATCGCGGTGTTTATGAATGTGCGCTTGAGTCCTTTGTTGAGGCTTGGTGTAAGTGGATCTTCTTCGACATTGCATTTTGTCTGAACGCTGAATTTCAAGTGCATATAGGATATATATTTTGTTTATTATGCTGTGTGTGGCTGTGAGTTATCATCACTATACATATTAAAAAACAAAGTCGCTTCCCGCTGTCTGTCTGTCCCTATGTATGCTTAGATCTTTAAAACTACTCAACAGATTTTGTTGCGGTTTTTTTTAATAGATAGAGTGATTCAAGAGAAAGGTTTCTATGTACAATACAATGCATAATATAGTAGAGAAACACTGATAATTTTAGAGGTCTCTAATGTGATGTCGTAAATAAACACATTTTTTTGCGCTTACATTGAAAACGCTGGCTGAACCCTACGAGATAGATCAAAATAATGTACTACAGTATTGTACACCTTAAATAAGTCTACACAAAAGTTCGCGATTATATAATTATGTCTATATCTTAGGGAAAACTTGGTATTTTACAATCAGTGCAATGAGTTTCCAATTTGTGTAATGACGGTTTATACTCATTTTGGAAAATTCTTTTTAAAACTGGTACCTATTTAAAAATTGTCTAATAATCAGTATAGATTCGTAAAGGATCTTTCAACAAGGACGCTCGATTCTTAAATGTACTTAGGTAATTGAAGCAAGTTTTGGGCGTCCCTGTTGAAAGATCCATTACATATCGTACTTAACCCAATTTTACCCGCGATACAGATTTCTAGTTTTAAAAATTCAAAATATATTTATTTGTAGAAAAAACAAAAATAAAATAACAAAGGGGAAATAACAAATGTTGTAATAATTTACAGTATTTTGCCTTAAGTGGCGTACGAATATTAGAAATATCAAGAAAAAACCGGCCAAGTACCAATTGGACTCGCAACAGTGAGGGTTCCGTACTAAAATATCTTCATAAATCAAGTATATAGAAGACTACTAGATCCTACTAAATGTCGCGTCAACACATTTCAAGTATGGGAACCTCATCGTATTTTTTATTATTATTATTTGATGATATAGCGGTCATAGAAATATACACTCTGTGAAAATTTCAACTGTATACCTATATAACGGTCCATGACACCCCACTGACAGAATAAAAAAAGTTCGTTTGCAGAGTCATTCCTCACATCGTTATTTGCCTAATTGCTTATCCGCCTACTTCGCGGCATGTGATGATAATCTGAAAAAAATACTCTTTTTTTACCAAAAAAATTAACCATAACTTCTTTAACATCGCAACGGAACAGTGGATTGTTGTGATGGTTGAGGGAGTGGATGACATTTTTAACTAATAAGCATAGCCTATAATAGTTTTCGAGGGATCTGGGGAAAGCTCGTTTCTACGCGAAGCAACAGATTGAAGCGTTTATTGTATAGAATTGGTTGAGAGGGAGGGGGGGAGGAGTGACATAGACTGCTAATCAGAATAGCCTGATTGGGATCTGGAGAAAACTCATGTCCACGCTCGCGAGCTACTTGCGGCTCGCTCATCACTCACCCTTAAGGACAGTCATAAAAACGATGTCCACGCTGGCGAAGCCGCGGGCAAAAGATAGTATTCGCATAAATATAAAGATATTTTATATGTGGTAAATACAATAGATACAATAATATCTATTAACGCAAATGGCATTGTACAAAAATAAGGAACTTTATACGAAAATATACACCATTTTAAATAAACAATTTGGTTTTTTTTTCCTTTTTTAATAACTGGTTATTTTCTATGATTTTTAAAATTTTTCAAAAGTCACTGACCCAAGTACTATGAAAAAACGGCTATTATTATATCAGCTCATATACGTCCCCACCGAGGGGCTCGAGCCTACCCTGAATCAGGGCGAATTGAAATTTTTACGAATTGAAAGTTTATTGAAAAAACGGCTACAGTTGACGATAATTAAATGAATTAGTTGTTTAGTGCTATAAAATTACTTTTGACAGTAATAAATAGTTTTTTCTCCAAATGTCTTTTTTTATTTACATACCATATGAAAAACTGAACAAAGCGAATTTCAAAGGGTTCGGTAATACAATTGAGGACTAAACCCACCTTTTTCCCAAAAACATTATACTGTTATTTGACGGGATTCGCCACAAAGGCTTTATATTTTCATACGATATATTAACTATTAAAGCTGAAAGGGTTATTGTGTCAAAGAATCTATTTAACAAGCATTCTTCTGAAGGAAAACCATCTTGAAAGGTTTGGGATTTTTATCCTAACTTATATTGTTACGATGACGAGCCGCTTGCGGCTCACGCCCCACTCACCCTCAAAGACAGTAATAAAAATATGTCCACGCGAGCCCAGCCGCGGGCAAAAGCTAGTAAGAAATATAAATAAGTGCATTTTCTTTCTGGCCCCTTTTACGAAAGGGCACTGATCCCATCGTCGTTATTCCAGAAACAAAAAACCTCCCATACAATCCCAAGTTATTCGTAAACTTTTCATTTAGTGTGTAATTTACCTTATAATAATTGATTGCTAGTAAGTAATCGTAATGTTTGGCCTATGTCCAGCAGTGGACGTCCTTCCGCTGATATGATGATGATGATGATGAATCGTAATGTTTATTGATAATAATTTGTTTATGCCCAACTTCGCCAAACGGTAAAAGCTTTACGACAAAGTATGTACAGCGTGGCTGTACGGTTTATTTGCATAGAGGTAGCTGACAGGGAGGGGAAGAGTCTGACATAGTTTCCGAATGACCTAATAAACATTCCTTTTTACACTCGAAAGCCGTTTGTGGCTCGCGCACCATATACCCTCAAAGACAGTAATACCTAACCACTCCGGGAGTGCTGACAAAAGTGAAAACTTTTAACAGTTTTATAAGTTTTGACGCTGTGAATGTTCCTGGTAAGATATCCGTATCGTTGTAACAGTATCTCCAAGGGTTTTTTCCCCCATCTCAAAAACCTTTTACAGTTTTATAAGTTTTCACCCTGCAAATGTTCCTGGTGACGTGTTGGTATCGGTGTCGTAACAGTGTCTCGAGTTCAATGGTTTTTCCCATCTCAAAAATGCCCAACGCGCCTAAAGAAGTTTTCACTTCAAAAACTATATCCATCCGGGGAAAGTCACAGATACAAGCTTGTATTAAATCGGCAAAAAAAATCGCATATATTTAGGCGATCATAAAATGGCTGTAACATAAATCTGCCGTGATTTCGATGGGTTTTATGGCTACGTTTAAAAAAAGACAGAAAAAAAACCGTAAAAATAGTGCAAATAACCAGAGCTAACATTTAACTTTCGGAATGTCCCGGTACCACCGTCAAGTCAAACAAAAAGTTACGAATTCAATTTCAAGTTGATATCCCTTGTGTTTCAAACTTTTACTTATTCGAGACTTTGCAGTTTTCATTTCATCATCGTAGATTTCATCCATGTTTTAAGTATCTATACTTCGTTTCAGATAACATGAGACAGAAGATGAAATAAAAGTCAAAAGGTTGTTGGTGTACACTTTCCTCGAATAATATTCAAAAAAAATAACATAGATATATTTCGTTTTATTTTCATTGGAATAACACAGTGACTACTGTAATTGTTTACTTTCGATTTTTGTTTTGGTTAAATATTGTATATTAATTTAAATGTTTTTAGGTATATTTAGTTTTTATTTCATTCGAATAACACAATCACTACTGTAGTTGTTTACTTTCGATTTTTGAAAAATTTTAATTTGAAATTTCCGCTACAGTTGTTAATGTTCACCTTAATAAAATGTTTACGACCTCTGCTTCTGCGTGACCTTTATTTCACCTTCTGTCTAATGTTATCTGAAAAGTTTAGGTAGGTAGTTCAAATCGTTTTCGTTATTTATTACTTGGAAAGACATCAGAGAGTAATGTCACACCCTGGACACTTCATACATCGGGCAAGAATGACATTTCAAAAAAGGAATGACGGAACAAACAAAATGGGGGCGAAATCCTATACGTTCGACAACCAAACTGTAACCAATCTGTATAAATCTGGGTGACGAAGGGGTTAGGTCGCAACCTAGAGAGCGGCAGGGAGTGTCCATACTATGTGTTAGTGCTTATTTAAATACTTTGATAATAAACTTAGTATGTTCCTACTCGTTGGTGCCTATCAGCTCATATACGTCCCAACCAAGGGGCTCGAGCCTACCCTGAATTAGGGCGAACGGGCCTTAGTCGTCCATGCGGGTCCAGTGCGGGTCGGTCGACTTCGCATACAACCTTCGATTTTCTTCGCAGGCGTGTGCAGGTTTCCTCTCGATGTTTTCCTTCACCGTATAAGAGCGTCCGACAAACGTACATATGAAATCGAAATTCGAAAACACATTGGTTCGTTGTAGGATTCGAACCACGACCTACCGGACAGGAGGTAGCGGCCCTTGCCATTACGCCATCGACGCTCTCTAATTAAAATTATTTTCAAATAAAAACTTGTATACCTAAAAAAGTAACCGACATAGCTCACAAAGTCGCTAAACTGAAGTTGCCATAGGCAGGGCACAAAGCTCGTAGAACAGATGGCCGATGGAGCAGTAAAGTTCTCGAGTAGCGACCGCGAACCGGAAAACGTAGCGTAGGCAAGCCTCCCACGCGGTGGACCGACGACCTGGTGAAGATCGCGGGAAGCCGATGGATGCGGGCAGCGCAGGACCGGTCGTCGTGGAAATCCTTGGGGGAGGCCTTTGTCCAGCAGTGGACGATTTCCGGCTGATATGATGATGATGATGATACCTAAAAAAAGGTTTTTAGGTTAAAGAGCTTGTTTCACGTGTTAAGCGAGGTCAATTATCATGTTCACAGACTTCAAAATGTTCCGAATCCAATAAAAGCGCACCATTTATCAGTATAACGAACTGCGATCCATCAGGGCAGCATCAAATCATTGTGAGTGCTGTTCTGGCAGCCTCACAAGCGTGCCGCTCACAAACCATGCTGGATTTCGATGTACAAATAGTGGTGGTGGTGTCATGTGGTTCCGTACTTTCAGATTGTCGTTGGAAAAAGTAAAAAATCCGGCCAAGTGCAAGTCGGACTAGAACACCGAGGGTTTCGTACCATCACACATCTCCACACAACTACTTAATATAATGATAATGATATCTATTCACATTTTAAATAAAAGACATCAACGCGAGCGACAAAAACATGCTTTTTTTGTCATTCAGTTCGGACTCCTTAGCACGAATACAACTCAACCTTGGCCAATTTTTATTATTTTTTGTTTTATTTCAGTATTAAAACTATAATCACACCTAGTTTAATGCCTGTATGTGTTACCGTTTTTAAGATAGAGCTAAATAAAAAATCCTTCTGAATCATCATTACAGCTCATATACGTCCCCACCGAGGGGCTCGAGCCTACCCTGAATCAGGGCGATTAGGCCTTAGTCGACCACGCGGGCCCAGTGCGGGTTGGTCGACTTCACACACAACCTTCGAGTTTCTTCGCAGGCGTGTGCAGGTTTCCTCACGATGTTTTCCTTCACCGTTAAAGCAATCGGTAAGTATGTACGTAAGTTTTTGAAAAACTCATTGGTACATTGGCCGTCCAGATTTGAACCCGGTACCTCTGGTTAGATGGACCGAGTCGTTACCGGTTGAGCCACCGACGCTTTTTAGGAATAAAAAATCATTTTGAATACCTATAAAAAAATGGCACCCTTATTTTTCACATAGTTTTCTAATTTTTAGTATTTTTTGTTATAGCGGCAACAGTCTGTAAGTTCTGTAAACATTTCACCTGTCTACATATTACGGTTCACGAAATACAGCCTGCTGACGGACGGACAGACGGACAGACAGCGGAGGCTTAGTAATAGGGTCCCGTTGGTCACCCGTTTCTGCGATAAAACAAAATTATTCGTTTTTACACGACTGCCCACAAAAATTACACGACTGCCCACAAAAATTACACAACTGCCCACAAAAATTACACAACTGCCCACAAAAATTACACAACTGCCCACAAAAATTACACGACTGCCCACAAAAATTTCACGACTGCCCACAAAAATTACACTACTGCCCACAAAAAAGGAGTGTATTGTTTTCAGGTGTAATATAAGCTTCTTTCTATATTCCTCGTTATCTTCTTAACGGCTTGATGGATTTTAGTGTGTGGGGTTCCATTAGAAGAAAAAAAAAGAAAGAAAGAAGAAGAAAAAGAAGAAAGAAAGAAGTTTATGATTTTATGATTATGTACATTTTTACTAACATTTAGTGTATAAGATTAGTTTGTAAGATTACTAACACAAATTGATCAGTTGGTCGTAAATAAATTGATTATTATTATTATTATTATTAGATATGTCTTAATCCCGTGAGTGACGTAGAATACATTTTACCTGACTTCCCAAAAAGGGGGTTCATATTTTTATGCAGTCGTGTTTTTATTAAATTTTTAATAACAAGATATTTTCATGCCGCTTGCATGTGTCCGACGACACATAAATCGTATTTCATTAATGTTACAAATGAAAAAAGCTTCGGTGGCGTAACGGCTAGGGCCGCTACCTCCTGTCCGGGAGGTCGTGGTTCAAATCCTACCATTAATTTCGATTTTATATATACGGTTATCTGTCGCTCTTACGGTAAAGAAAAAAATCGTGATGAAACCTGCGTAGAAACTCGGAGGCTGTGTGGGAAGTCGACCACTGGACCCGCGTGATCAATTAAGGCCCTATCGCCCTAATTCAGGGTAGGCTCGAGCCCCTCGGTGGGGACGCATATATCAGCTGATATTATGTTATAACTTACATGCCGTTCATGTATTTGTTTATCTACAGTTGATTAGCCCATGGCAGGATCTCACCTGAGTGATGATGATGCCTAAGATATAAGTGGGCTTACCAAGATTTCCCAACGCAATGGGGCACTGGCTATTTTATCTTCAAGCCGGAACACATACTTTTGTTAACATTGATTTTTGACGGCAATACTTGGATAAAATGGCGGTTGGTAGCCAGACGGGCTTAGAAAATGCCTTTCCACCAACCAAACCGAGTCTTACAAATTGAGACTCTGCCGGGAATCGAACCCGCGGCCTCCTGATGTGAAGCTAATGGACTTAACCATAACGCCACGGAGGGAGTGTATATAAACGCGTGCCTCAGCAGTGGGGATGGGGACGTTAAGGCGACGCATTGGAAACTTTAGTCGCAGGGATCTTGATTTTACTCAGCAATCACAAAACATATGAAAGTGATATTTTGTAACCTGATTTTTTATTTTAATGACAATACAATATATCGAAGAAACCCCTTTTAAAACAGAGATTATCATTCTACAGGCAAAACAGACTGATTTCGTACTTCTGAATTTTCTTAGTCTATTAGTCTTAAGAGGATTGTGAAGCTGCGACTTTTCATACAAACGGCGTTAACGATTTTCACCTCTTAAATGTTTACTGATTTGGACCAATTTTTTAGAGGTTGTCAGTCTGAACAATGCTAGGCTTATACGTTTATGATTTTTCGATAAAGTTAATAAGTCTAATTTTATTGTCGTTCACGTGTTTTCATACAAAACTAATTTCTGCTATATTTTGTTTACTTATAATCAGTAATTAAAAAAAACAAAACATAAGCCTAGCTTTTGTTTTGACTAACCACTTATCAAAAATTTATCCAAATAGGTTAATATTTAAGAGGTGAAAATCGCTAACGGCGTTTGTATGAAAAGTCGCAGCTTCACAATCCTTTTAACACACACTTCAATATGCCAGTTGGATTTTTTTTAACATTGAAAAAGTTTAAAAGTGTGTTTATTTTCTTCACTCTTTACACGTAAAGAAAAAGGTAGAGACAACTGTTCCAATCAAAGCCTCGCATTAACGCAAATCGCCCTGAGCTTACGACCACTTAGTAAAAATATCGCCTCATATTATGCTGAGTAATGTGATGAGGTGTGTTAACAGTGTCATCATTCACAAGGCCATCCAGTTTACAGCTTCAGTGAAGGTGTCATGTTGTCGTAAAGAGTTGAAAACATCGACTGTATGTTTATTTTATGTGTGTTACCTCAGAACTTTTGACTGGGTGAACTGACTTTTATGTCTTATTTTTTATTTGAAAGCTACTGCTTTCCGTGTGATCCCATTATAATTTGATCAAAATCTGTCAAGTACTTTATTAGAAAATTAACAAAAACTAAAAATTATTATGCAAAAATGTACTAAGTTGTTGCGATGGAAGTCGGTTTTTTAACGTGTTTAGCGTTAACCAAACTGTAACCAATCTGTATCAATCTGGGTGACGAGGGGGTCAGGTCTGACCTGACCTGAGAGCGGCAGGGAGTGTCCATACTGTATCATCATCATCATCATATCAGCCGGAAATCGTCAGCTGCTGGACAAAGGCCTCCCCCAAGGATTTCCACGACGACCGATACTGCGCTGCCCGCATCCATCGGCTTCCCGCGAACAAATGGCCGATGGGGCAGTAAAGTTCTCGAGTGGCGACCGCGCACCGGAAAACGTAGCGTAGGAAGGCCTCCCACGCGGTGGACCGACGACCATACTGTATGTTTGTACTAATATATATACTTTGCCCACGTACTGCCATATACACGTTTCAAATTGGCCATACCTATCTAATGCTGTTATGGAAATCACGTAGGTACTAACTGTGTGTAAATCTCAACATCACATTTAGAATATGCATCAGTCGAGTCACAACCTGGACACTTCATACAACGGGCCAGAGATGACATTTCAAAAAATGAATGACGGAACAAACAAAATGGCGGCGAAACCCTATACATTCGACAACCAAACTGTAACCAATCTGTAACAATCTGGGTGACGAGGAAGTGAGGTCGCAATCTATGGAGCGGCAGGGATTGCCCATACTGTATGTAAGTACTAATATACATATATACTTTGGTTTTGTACTACTAATGATGAATTGGCAAGTTCTCGCTTCGCTCGCTCAACTGTAGTCCAGTTGAGAAGGATAGATAATTTTATGTTTGATCAGTATTTTTGATATGACTATCGGCACTTACTGTCAGGTGAGGTGCAGCCTACCGCACTCAAATTTTACAAGCTTTTATTTAACTTGCAATGTCTAACAATTCGTAGGTATGTATGTTTGTTCGGGTGAAATCTTGCAACTCAAATTTGAAGCAGATATCTTCAAGCGTCGGTGGCTCAGCCGGTAACGACTCGGTCCATCTAACCAGAGGTACCGGGTTCACCTGCACGCCTGAAAGCCCTAGCTTTCAGATAAAAAATGAATCTTAAATTCGGTTCAAAAGTTCTGAGGTAACAAACATAAAAAAACATACAGTCGAATTGAGAACCTTTTCCTTTTTGGAAGTCGCTTGAAAAGCTTTAAATACATTAACAGCACAGTTATCCAAATCCGGTTCCGGTACCGGGTTCAAATCTGGACGGCCAATGTACCTATGAGTTTTTCAAAAACTTACGTACATACTTACCGATTGCTTTAACGGTGAAGGAAAACATCGTGAGGAAACCTGCACACGCCTGCGAAGAAACTCGAAGGTTGTGTGTGAAGTCGACCAACCCGCACTGGGCCCGCGTGGTCGACTAAGGCCTAATCGCCCTGATTCAGGGTAGGCTCGAGCCCCTCGGTGGGGACGTATATGAGCTGATATAATAATAATAATAATCTTCAACCGATTGAGCTGAAATTTTGTATACACGTTCAGTTTGGATGACAATGCATGGTTAACTGTGTTACGTCATTCTAAATCCAACATGGCGGCACACTCAAGATGGTTGACTAGTTATTTTTAATTCACTACTACAATATGGGTATCAAATGAAAGGGTTTGCTGAGTACAATACGAAATAATTAAAATTATTTTCAAATTAAAGCTTGTACCTAAAAGTTTTGAGGTTTTAAAAAATTAGTATTTAATAAAAAAAATAAAAAAATATGAAAATAAATTGTTAGGTGATTAGTTATTAATTGAGCAACCAAAAACATTCCGTATTAAAATTTCTATATGAGTCCAATTGCATCTAGTAAAGAGAACCATTAGAGAAGATCCTTGTTGTCCCGGAAATCCCGGCTTCAGCCCCGCGTCCCGGGACCGAACAATGACGCATCGATCATCTATAACGGAAGCTGATCAAGCTTTATTCCCGTTTTCTATAACGTTTTTGTGGACGCTGAGAATGAATTATGTTTCAGATACTGTCCAGGTTGGGTTGTTCTTTCATTTTGTTTTCTATTTGTCGTCGTTGATGTATGGGAAGTATATCTGGCGTTTTGATGCTAAATCTAAATGATTTTTTATATTTAAAAATTTGAGTGCGTTTGGCTGCAACTCACCTGATGGTAAGTGCCGATGCAGCCGAGGATGTAACAAATAAACCCAAAGGGCCATATTTTGCCCAACTGCTGAAGAAGGAGTATGTTTGTATGTCTGTTTATCTGGCTGAGCCTTTAGGCTAAATAACTTGACGGATTTTGTGCGACGTGTCGTTAGATTATTTTTGATCCCGAGAGTGATATAGGTTTTTAATTAAATTGTTAACATTTCTTTTGAAAACGTATGATTTTTTAACCGAATTGAGTAAAAGGGTTTCATGTTCGACTGTATATTTTGTATATACGTCCACTGTCATTTGTGGACTGATTTTATAAAATATTTTTTTATTCGATAGAAGGTGGTGTCATATAAATTTTATCAAAATGGGTTTTAACACATCAGCTCATATATACGTCCCCACCGAGGGGCTCGAGCCTACCCTGAATTAGGGCGATCAGGCCTTAGTCGACCACGTGGGCCCAGTGAGGGTAGGTCAACTTCACACACAACCTTCGAGTTTCTCCGCAGGCGTGTGCAGGTTTCCTCACGATGTTTTCCTTCACCGTAAGAGCGTCAGATAAACGTACATATGAGATCAAAATTCGAAAACACATTGGTGATAAAATCGGTTTACTACTTTTTTCTTATTAAGAAAAACTTCAAAATGTATCAAAATTGTAGTTTTTGCGATTGAAGTCGGGAGTTTTTAAACGTCTTAAGCGTGGACCTTACAATTTCCAAAACACTGTTAGACATTGTCATTACTAAGTTAGTAATGTCATTAGTGCTACTTACGCCTAAAGGCAGCTATTTTCTGTCAGGTTGGTCCAGCTTTTTCGCTAAATTATTTTTTGTGTGCAGACTTTATTAATAGAGTTATTTGCGAAAATCTCATCAGCCTAGGCTTTTAAGTCCATTAGCTTCACATCAGAAGTTCGCGGGTTCGATTCCCAGCAGACTCTTACTTATTGAGACTCAGTTTGGTTGTTGGAAGGTCATTTTCTAATCCCGCCTGTCTAGCTACCACCATCTTATCTAAGTCTTGGCACCAATGTGTTCGGGCTTGAAGATAAGATAGCCAGTACCCCATTGCGTTGGGTAATCTTGGTAAGGTGAGATGATGCCAAGGGCTTACAATTGGGAATTTTGAATAAAACGCATTATTCAATCATCAATCATCATCATCATATTAGCCGAAGGAAGTCCACTGCTGGACATAGGCCTCCCCCAAGGATCTCCACGACGACCGGTTCTGCGCTGCCCGCATCCAGCGGCTTCCCGCGACCTTCACCAGGTCATCGGTCCACCGAGTGGGAGGCCTGCCTACACTGCACTTTCCTGTGCGTGGTCGCCACTCGAGAACTTTACTGCCCCAACGGCCATCTGTTCTACGAGCAATGTGCCCCGCCCACTGCCACTTAAGTTTAGCAATTCTGAGAGCTATGTCGGTTACTTTGGTTCTCTTACGGATCTCCTCGTTTCTGATTCGATCACGCAGAGAAACTCCGAGCATAGCACGCTCCATTGCCCTTTGGGTGACCTTGAGCCTTCTTATGAGGCCCATAGTAAGCGACCATGTCTCAGTTCCGTACGTCATCACTGGCAACACACATTGGTCGAACACCTTGGTCTTAAGACACTGCGGTATCTGGGACGTAAAGATATTGCGAAGCTTCCCGAACGCTGCCCAGCCGAGTTGGATTCGACGATTGATCTCTTTCTCGAAGTTGGACCTACCTAACTGGACTGTTTGTCCCAGGTATACATATTCGGTAACAACTTCGAGTGTAGAGCCTCCAACCTTCAGAGGAGTAGGTATGACACGGACGTTTGACATAATTTTCGTCTTGTCCATGTTCATTCTAAGACCCACTTGTTGAGAGGCTCTACTGAGGCCATCGAGCATTGTGCCTAAGTCGTCCATAGTCTCAGCCATGACCACGATATCGTCAGCGAATCGAAGGTGGGTGATGTACTCGCCGTTGATATTGATGCCGAGTCCACCCCAGTCCAAAAGCTTAAAAACATCTTCCAGGGCGGCGGTGAACAGTTTCGGAGATATAACGTCTCCCTGTCTCACCCCTCGCTGCAGCTGGATAGGTTCCGAGTTTTGATCCTGGGAATGAACCGACATGGTGGCGTTTTCATACAAACACTTCAGCACTTCGATATATCGATAGTCAATTTGGCACCTCTGGAGAGACTGTAACACAGCCCAGGTTTCGACCGAATCGATAGCTTTCTCATAGTCTACGAACGCCAAGCGTAGTGTCTGATTGTACTCTTCGGTCTTCTGTATAATCTGCCGCAGCGTATGTATGTGGTCTATGGTACTAAATCATTTTTATTCAATCACAATGTTTCAATTATTAGTCTGATACACATTTATTTCTGTAGTACATAGTAAGGTGGCGCAACGGCAAAGGCCGCTACCTTCTATCCGAGAGGTCGTGGATCTAGTCCTGCCACATACCAATGTGTTTTCGAATTTCGACTCATATGTACGTTTATCAGACGCTCTTACGGTGAAGGAAAACATCATGAGGAAACCTGCACACATCTGCGAAGAAACTCGAAGGTTGTGTGTGAAGTTGACCAACTCGCATTGGGCCCGCGTGGTCGACTAAGGCCCGATATCGCCCTAATTCAGGGTAAGCTCGAGCCCCTTTGGTGGGGACGTATATATGAGCTGATGTGATGATGACATAGTTTTATTATCCAATGAAAAAAAACGAACACAAAACACGCATATCACGGAACATAATTAACACTAGAGTACACGCGTGGCCTACTATAGTAGACCATGGTGACATATAAGATTGATTTTTTTTTATTTCGCGCGATAACACGTTGTGCCTCAAGCTATTCCTCGTAAAGACAATTACGCTTAAGGTCAGTGACAGGTGCGACTCCAGCGCGTACGGACGAGTCCACTATTTGGCGCCAAAACTGCAGGACTACCATTGGAGTCCACGCGAGCACGGGCGTAACAAATAAATGTAGGTGACTATAATATGATAATACGTATAAAATATTATAAAATGTTTCTAATGTTGTGTTCTTTGTTTTATAGGTTAGGTTTGTTGTGTTCTTTGTTTTATAGGTTAGGTTTCAGTTTGATATTGAAATAATAAGTCTAAAAAGATGTTTTTTTAAGTTTTGGAAAGAAATTCCTCAATAGTGCCATATTTTTGTTAATTTTCTTAAGTTTTTGATTTGTTAATTATTTCCTAGTTTAAAAAGCAAATAAATGCTAAAACTGTGTTCTTAACATAAGACTAATAAATAAAGAACTGATACCAAATACTATTTTATTCATATCGTACGTAAACAAAAAATAAACATGTTTTTATAAGGCCTACTATAGTCGGCCACGCGAGCACTCGTGCTGAAAAAACAGGCGCGTGTACTGTAGTGTTAATGTGCACAGAAAGTTCCCGTAAACTGCAAAACTGCAAGTTCGCATTCATAGTTCACTAGTTAGCGAATCCCTGGGTTTCGCGGGAATGGGATGTCGGGGCCGCACTATTATCTCCGCAACTCCGCGCTTAAATAAACAGTATCTTCAACTAAGTGCTTTCGAGTTAAGAGTTCTGTGCGCTTTGCCAATAATTGAGTTAAAAATTGATTATAAAGTTCTAGGTTAGGTAATCCTACTATCCTACTAGTGTATGGATGTATGTTTGTTACTCTTTCACGCAAAAACTATAGAACGGATCTGGCTGAAATTTGGTAGGTAGACAGATTAGGACCTGGATTAACAAATAGGCTACTGTTTTCCGCACTGCGCGCGCCCTCGAAAAGTCTTAGAAACGTTGTCCACGCGGGTGAAGCCGGGGGAAACCGCTAGTACTAACATAGTTTTAAGCAGATTGTTAATATATTCTATGATTATTGATTACTTAAATAAATGAGTTGAATTCTCACAAAAGCCTCCACGAGATTTGTCTCCCATATAAACATTTTTGTGTTTTATTTTTATAATTTAAATTTTATTCCAAAACCTTGCAAGTAGTGAGTTATTGATATTCTATCAAATAGCAGTATTTTATGAATCCGGCAAAATTCGTCAGAGGCAAGCTACCATACTACGGCCATTTTTATTTGCGCTATGTCAATCAATTCGCATCATATTAATATTTACTCACGGTATGAAAGCGTTACATTTATTTTATCTACTATTGGTAAACCCCGTCGAAGATGGAAGCGGGCTTACCAATATTCCTCAACGCAATGGGGAACTAGCTATATTATCATCAAGCCGGAACACATCAGTGCTGTTAACATTGATGCTTGGCGACTAGACTTAGATAAAGATGGTGGTAGGTAGACAGGCGGGCTTAGAAAATTATCTTCCACCAACCAAACCAAGTCATACATAGTTAGACTCCACCGTGAATAGAACCCGCGACCTCCTGATGTGAAGATAATGGACTTAACCGTTACGCCACGGAGGATGTTAAAATTTGTTGATTTTTGTACGTCAGACGGTGAAGGCTAAGCGAGAAAGTTTGCACGACGTAGCTGTACAATTTATAAACTAAGTACAGAGGCCAGCACATCAAGCTAGACACTCGTAGTGCCATTCTGATCCTTACGCGTACGGCATAAGAACGGTACAAAGTCCAAAGTGTCTCTCTTGATACGTGGTAAAAGAATATCGAACGTAAATATATTTACTTTAAGTTCAAATCAATGCAGGCTTCAACGCGGCTGTTACATAGGATTTATTTGATGACAAAACTTGTCTGAAATCTGACCATTTTTTTAAATAAATAATTTCCATTCAAAATAGATGATCCCTAACCTAGTCAAATAATATGCTAATTTTATGTCTATCAAACACCCACTAGCTTCTTAGCTTCTAGCTTCTTGGTACCCAAAATACGTGAACTGGTTGAGATAGATCAGTTGAGATAGATCAGTTGGTTGATGGTGACTGTACTTACAATCCGTGGATGACAGAACTTTGGGATTTTCCCTACGCTCAAAACAATATGTTTTTCTGTCAGATAACGACTGTAACACACACATTATATTAGTCATGTGAATTCCCGAACTAAAAATATGTAAACATAAAACTTTTTAGATAAGAGTGGTCGGCATAGGTACATCGCATTTATTAAGGAAAACCAGACTTCAATAACAAGAGATAAATAACTTACGTGGACATTTGATAGTTGTTTGAAAAACGGTCTTAAAAATATGCAATTTAAAAGTAAAAAGGACCCTAGGTCAGTCGGGCCAATGGAGAAAGAAAAGATAAGCGAGAGAGAGGACCTACTTGGAATCTGAAGATTGTCTGAAAATTTCATCGAAATCGGTCCAGCCGTTTTGGAGTCTATAAGGAACATTTTTTTTTCCTTCACATAACACAGAGATAGACTGGATTCAAGTGCTAATAACTACAGCCTCCCTGATATAATAAAAGGATTTGAATGTAAATCACATGTTAAACGCTCATAAGAATTAGAAATGATTTGAACGATTAAAAATTATTCAAAATGATTACAAATCAAATCATTTTTAATCCTTTTTAATGATTTTGTTTAATCAGGGCTGTGATTAAAATAACTAAAAAAGAGATTATAAGGTTTTCTTATTTGTTTACTTAGCTTAAGTAATAAAAATATGTATCGTTTATTTAAGTAAATAAACTTTAAACAAAAAAAAATGTTATGAGAAAGTGGTAGCCCTAGTTTTGATAAGCATTGCTATTTAAACGGAGACGGAGGGTCGAAATGATTCATATTGTTGCAACCATTCCGGTCAAATGGAGTCCCAAAAAAAAATATGTATCAATTGTGGCCGAAGTTACGACTTTAGCCCTTTTTGGAGGTGGTGCAGAGACTGCGGAATAAATAAATTTATCGAGGAGGAGAAGAAAAAAAAAAAAAAATAAGTGTTAATCTTCCGTTCACACATCATGAATTTCGTGTCTAACATTTTTTTTGGTGTTTGTCTAAACGTACTATCCTCATAGATAGCAGTGAGAAGCCAGTGCTGTCGTTAGCTGGTAAAGATATTGAGTAAGTTAGTATTCTCAAGAACCTGGAAGCTATTATCGATCCGACTCTGCAATGATCTGAGAACAACCGGACTATACGCTGTTATCGCCGATTCCGGGTACATCAATGTACAAGAGCTCTTTTCTTGTCCTTGGAGTTGCTTTCTGGAACTTTGTGCCACCTGCTGTTTCAACTGCTGCTTCCCTGGATGAATTCAAGACGATGCTACAACCACTTACTTGCTATTGAGCAAGCTAAGTCGCGAGTGCATAGTTTCTGGTGTGTGATGTGCTGGTAGGGCTGTCAAGTGTTATATGATACAATACTTTTTGTAAATCGTTTTGTTTCTGTTTTTTTAAATGCCATGAGTTTTATATTATTTTTGTCTTTATTTTAAAAAAAAAGGTTGAGCTAAAGCTTTTGTATTTTGTAATGATAAAGCCTACTCGAGGGTAAGCAGGCTAAAATCTTAAAATATTAAAAATTTTAAATACAGAACATAATTATAAAAAGCGTCTGATTATGGAATCTATGTAAATGGAGAGGCATCAAGATTTAATTAATAAAAGGAAAGATACAGAAACCATAGATAAGATCTACCATGATTTAATTAAATTAAAATAATCTTTAAAAAGTACCGTTGTTACACTTTCTTGGTTAATTAGTTGGAAATTTAAATTTGCGTTTGTATTCATGTAATTTCAAAATTTGTAATTGTAAGTGTCTTTTAAACTTTATGATTATATTTATGTAGTTCAAAATTGACAACCCTGGTTATCTGGGTAGGTGATTTGAATGACTGACTGTATAATTTGTAATATTACCAACTGTACATAAGACCAGTGTTAGCACACGGTTTTGGCTGTCAGTTGACCAATAATAAGATTTATGAACGCATTGTTCATGTGACTTTATAATTTCTTAATATTATAGTGTTTTTTAACTAACGTTAAGATAATTAAAGTTAATGAATTAATTAATTAAGTTACATAGTTGGACTCACATGAGTTTATTTATTTTAATATGGTTCCAAATTTAACGGACAAAACAGGTTATAAGTATTCACCGCTATAACCTGTCCTCAGAACATTTTTTTTTGTTTAAAGTTTATTTACTTAAATAAACGATACATATTTTTATTACTTAAGCTAAGTAAACAAATAAGAAAACCTTATAATCTCTTTTTTAGTTATTTTAATCACAGCCCTGATTAAACAAAATCATTAAAAAGGATTAAAAATGATTTGATTTGTAATCATTTTGAATAATTTTTAATCGTTCAAATCATTTCTAATTCTTATGAGCGTTTAACATGTGATTTACATTCAAATCCTTTTATTATATCAGGGAGGCTGTAGTTATTAGCACTTGAATCCAGTCTATCTCTGTGTTATGTGAAGGAAAAAAAAATGTTCCTTATAGACTCCAAAACGGCTGGACCGATTTCGATGAAATTTTCAGACAATCTTCAGATTCCAAGACGGTCCTCTCTCTCTCTTATCTTTTCTTTCTCCATTGGCCCGACTGACCTAGGGTGCACGGAGAAAAAAATATCGTCAGAATAACTATTCAAAGTTTATAGTTAAATTAGTTAAAAGACGTATCGTTAATATAGCCAACTGTTTCGTCAAACTAAGGATCTGTATCGCTGAATTGGCTATACAGATCCTCAATTCTAGAAAACAGTTGACTACATCAACGATACGTCATTTAACTAATTTAACTATAACTTTGAATAGTTATTCTGACTATATTTTTTTCTCCGTGTGCTTTTTATATTAATAATATGTATGTTGCAGTCGTTATCTAACAGGACAAAGTATTATTTTGAGAGTAGGGAAATTCCGACGGAAGTACGGTACTGCTATTGGTATCTGGCAATTGCATGACACCACCTCGTGGTCAAATAATATAAGTAAAATAGTCTTTTTCTTTCTAATTTAGAGGTAAGGGTTAATTTTAAGGGTCTTAGGAAATGAAAATGTAAAAAAAAATACATAAAAGTTATGCAAATTTAAAATATGCGACATTAATACCGTAGATAAGTTTATATAGTTCAGGATCGTGTATAAAGATATGCATAGAGCTACTGTTTCGTAATTAATGTTTTACTTAAGAAGAAATAGGTCATAGATATAATTATAGAGTAATTTAGGTTTCTTCTTTGTTTGCTAGTGAAAACTGCCAATGTTTTTATGTTATTATTTATTATCTCGAGTTGTAAAAAGATTTCTTTGTTTCTGAAACTTTATATGTGTAATTAGACATTATCTTCATTAAGTTTTTATAGAGTGTATAGACTTCATTTGTGACATTTGATGTGTATTTTCGTTCATTCTCTAAAAAGCTACAAAATTTGCGAACTAGTCACAGATTTGTAAGCTCTCAGATACCATAAAATTCACTATTTATCAACCATTATGATTCAGCATAGAACGATAGCCATCCAACACATTAAATGGTCATTCTTTAGCGCCTACATGTTTTAGAATATCAAAATCCACTGAATATATGTTATGAACCTGATGTGATGTCTTGTTTACGAAAATGCCATTACTCAGCCATAATAAATCATTTCGGATAACATCTGTGTTTCATTTAACGCTCCCTGTACAATTATAAACAGTGCGCATGGTTAAATTTTTTATAAGAATTTTCTAGTTGTTTTCTTCTAATCTTTTGATGCGCACTCACAGAAAATCTCGTCGAGTTTAGTTAAGTCCTTACTTTTGGATCCGAATAAATTCTGAGTTACGTTAAAACCTAACGCCCAATTTTAGATTTTTACATGTTTTTATAACTTTTCTTCACTTTTAAATAAGTTAAAAAAATGTGTTCAATTAAAATGAAAGGTCTTAAAGTCACCGATTTTCATTCAACATTAACTATTTGTTTTCGAGAAATTTTGCAATTAATGCCAAAAACAGGGTCTACAGTCTATTTTTTTTACATCAAAAGTGGTACAATTTTCAAAACTTTATTCAATTAGATCGATTTTGTATTACTTTACTTTAGTTAGTTTTTTTTACTTTTTATTTTGTTTAACCTCTATCAATTTTTGCCTATCTTCTTTATGTTGAATACCGGTGCTTGAGTGTTACCGTGAACTTTCGAAGTTGCTGTTTTGATCATCTTATAATGTTTCAATTAGTGAGGACTTTTGAGTGGCTTTCTTTTTTTATCCAAGCTTTTATTAGCTTCACCTGTATGTTTGTATGTATGTAACCAACTTCTTTGGACTCGATTTTGACCCACTTTAAACGGACAGATTAATTCAAACTTTGTAACAAGAATCAGCGACAATATAATAATTTCATATGTTTGAACTAATAAATAAAAAATAAATAGAGTTTAAAAAAAATACGGACGATTTAATTCAAACTTTGTAACAAGAATCAGCGACAATATAATAATTTCATATGTTTGAACTAATAAATAAAAAATAAATAGAGTTTAAAAAAAATAAAAAACACGCTTTTAAAGTACATCAGACTAAAAAGTAAATAATAATTCTTAATATAAGTTGAAAATAATAATTAACAGATTACTAGTATTATTGTGAAAAAGTGTGGGTTGCTCGATAGACGAAAAATATGGCACAGAGCGCCCCACGCTTTTTCATAATAATACTTGTAATTTGTTAAATATTAATTTCATCTTATATTAAGAATTATTATTTACTTTTTAGTCTGATGTACTTTACAAGCGTGTTTTTTTAGTTTTTTAAACTCTATTTATTTATTTGATTTTTATAATGTGACATTAGCTGTAAGTCTTCCTATTAATTTTTTTTTATTAATTTTTTTTTAAATTTTTACACAGTCTTACAATAATTTGAATTGAATATTGTCATTTGATCCATCTTAAGGCCCCTCTGTACAGAAGAATTGTTTTAACTAAACCGATAGTTGGGTAGATTTGTTCTTAGGTGATTGCACTTTGTCTTCTGTGGGTTTGACGGTATTTAGGTAAATATTTGTGGGTATCTACAAATTCAAAATGTTTATTCATCATTGACAACTTTGCATTAATATTCTTGGTTTTTGTTAATTTTTTCTAATAAATTATTACACCAATCTTAATAAAATTTACTAAGGTCTTTGACCAGTGTGACTTACGGAACTGAGACATGGTCGCTTACTATAGGCCTCATAAGAAGGAGCATAGCTTATCGAATAAAAAAAGGAATCATGAAAATCGGTTCACAATCTGCGAAGATATCGCGTAACAAACATACAAAAAAACTTAGTCGAATTGTAAACCTCCTCGTTTTTGGAAGTCGGTTAATTTTTTTATAAAATAACAATTTCATATAATACTAATGTCATTTGTGAAAAATGTTAAAAATTAACATATTGATTATGTAGTTAACATTGTCAAAATAGAATCATTGATATAAAAAAAAACAATGTCATGAGGACATGAAAACAACATGACACAAGAAATGAAAATTAGCTATTAATTTTTTTGTTACCTACCTACCTTATAATGACTTAGTTTTATATTCTCGTCTACAACAGTAATCGGTATCAATCACCAACTAATTATCACCTTTGATTAACAGAGTAACCTTGAAAGACATCTGAAAGTACAACTCATCATCATCATCATCATATCAGCCAAAAGAGGTCCACTACTGGTCCTGTGCTGCTCGATTCTAGTAGCTTCCCGCAACCTTTACAAGGTCACCAGTCCATTAAGTGGGAGGCCTTCCGGTGCGCGGCTACCACCCAAATACTTTACTCCATTCTTTCTATGAGCTATGTGCCTCCGCCTACTGCCACTTGAGTTTAACGATTCTGTGAGCTATGCCGCTTACTTTAGTTCTCCTACGAATCCCAGAAAGTATTACTAATTAGTGAAAACACAGAAACCCAATATCATCATCAGCGTAATCATAACAGCTGAAACACCTACACTGTTAAACAAAAGCCTCCCCCAAGGGTTTTCACAACGACCGGTCCTGCGCTGCCCGCATTCAGCGTTATCCCGCGACTGCGACTTTCACCAGGTCGTCGGTCCTCCGAGGGGGCGGTCTACCTACGCTACGTCTCTCGACAAAAAAACCCAATGCAGTAATATATATCCCAACATCAGTTCATATTACTAAGTAAATTAAATTTTAAAAGGTAGCAATCAAGGAAATTTTCCGAGATAAATATACAAATTCTCCTGAATTTCCAATTTCAACTTCAAAGCCTTTATTTGTGATGTGTCATCTCTTTTCATCACTTCGCGAGTGACAGTGACAAGCAATCTCGATTACGTAGGCATAGTCACGATGAAAATGCTATTTTTCCTGTTCCATAAACGGGGCATCAGCAATTTTGTGCGGAAAAAACTGAGCAAAATCGAGATCGGTTCACATTTTGTTAGGGTTCTGTTAGTGGCTTCGACCAATATAACAACTATGGACCGGCCTACGCGAGCAGCGGTTTTGATGCCTATAGAATGAGCGCATTCGCATATTTCATCATAGTCGATTAGTATTCCCCAAATAGGTTGAAGGTCGAAATGAGTTAAATTTATTATATCACTAGCTTTTGCCCGCGGCTTCGCCCGCGTGGACATCGTTTGTATGACTGTCTTAGAGGGTGCGCAGTGCGAGAGCCGCAAGCGGCTCGCGAGCGTGGACATGTATTTTCTCCAGATACTTCGGGAACTATGTCAGGATGTGCTTATTAGTAAATCATGTCATTTTCCACCCCCTCAACTATCTCGGTGCGAAAAATCACACAATCCATTGTTCCGTTGCTATGTTAAAGGAATTAACCAAAAAATAGTATTTTTTCAGTACCCTCAGGAACTGTATCAGGCTATGCTATTTTCACGAGATAAAAAATAGCCTATGTCCATCCTCGTGATACAGGCTAACTGCATGCCAAATTTCATTAAGATTGAAGCTTGAAAATGTAACAAACAAACAAATAAACAAACACATTTTCACATTTAGAATATTTGACACATTTAGAGACTCGGTAGACTATAGGCAAAGTATATATATATTACTACTAACATACAATATGGACACTCCCTGCCGCTCGCTAGATTGGGACCTCACCCCCTCGTCACCCAGATGGGTACAGATTGGTTATAGTTTGGTTGTCGAAGGTATAGGATTTCGCCGCTATTTTGTTTGATCCGTCATTCCGTTTTTGAAATGTCATTTCTGGCCCGTTGTATGAAGTGTCCAGGGTGTGCTATAGTGGTGTGAGTGTGTGTTGTGTGTAGTCGTATTTAACTCATTTTTCGTAAGATTAATGTATAGACAAGGTCGGTCCATTATATTTGGTCGAAGCTAAGTGGTATAAAAACCTAGGTGAATTTATCGTACATAGAATTCTAACCAATGCTCGATAAAAACCTAAGTGTACATTCAGCGTGACGATTAAGGCAAACCCCCCCCCCCTAACTCGGGGAGGCCAATGTCCAGCAGAAGACGTCTTTTGGCTGATGTGATGATGTTCATCATCATCAAATGCCAAAACAGGCTAATTTAGCATATTGATTGAATGTTACGAAAAGCACCTTACAATAGAATTTTCCACCTGTGTGAGGCTGACCGTACTGAAAGCGATTATAAGTTGCATGACACACTCACATTCGTGAGCTGCACAATTTTTTGCACTTCAAATCCAATTGGATTTAATTAAGCAACATACGTAGCTCTATTGTCAGTTGTACCTTACCTAAGATATTATGCAAGTATAATTTACCTACTGTCGTAATCCAATTTTTGACTGCTAGTCATTAGAGTAACTTTTTATCAACTGTCAAAAACGACATTTTGTTCTGAAATTGTGACGTCATTGTCTTTAACGAACTAATTTAGTGATTTTGATAAATATGAAATTGAATTTAGAATAAAATGTTTAATGAATAAGTTTTTATGCTTTTGTAGGAGAAATGCTATTTAGTGAATAATATTTTTTAATTTATTTTAAACACTGTCAAATACCCTATTCGAGTAAAAACGTACGACTACACAGTAGTTGAATATGGGTAGCGCAGGACCGTTCGTTGTGGATATCCTTGGGGGAGGCCTTTTTCCAGCAGTCAATTTACTTTGACTGATAAGATGATAAGATACAATAGTTAGTAAGTTTGGAATACGCTAGAACTAGTATAGAATATGTTATCGGTGAGGTTGTCTTTTACGAAACTTAATAATTATCAAAGTTGGGGATCTTATCACCTGGTTTTTCAGTGGAGCAGGACTTTAATTATCAGTACCTGTTCCGATTCGGTTTCAGCTACAATGGTCAATGACCATTATCTGTTCCCAGCCGGTTTCAGCTACAGTGGTCAATGACTATTATGTGTTCCGAGCCGGTTTCAGCTACAGTGGTCAATGACCATTATCTATTCCGAACCGGTTTCAGTTCTTATGATTAATGAATATCGCCTGTTCCGAGCCAGTTTCAGCTACAGTGATTAATGTCCATTAACTGTCCTGAGTCGGTTTTACTTACAGTGATTAATGACCATCACCTATTCCGAGCCGGTTTCAACTACAGTGGCCAATGACCATTATCTGTTCCGAGCCGGTTTCGGCTACAGTGGTCAATGACCATTATCTATTCCGAGCCAGTTTCAGCTACAATGATTAATGACCATCACCTGTTCCGAGCCGGTTTCAGCTACAGCGATTAATTACCATCACCTGTACTGAGGAGGTTTCAGCTACAGCGATTAATGACCATCACCTGTCCCGAGACGGTTTCAGCTACAGTGATTAATGACCATCACCTAATCCGACCCGGTTTAGGCTACATTGATTAATGACCATCACCTGTCCCGAGCCGGTTTCAGCTACAGCTATTAATTACCTTCACCTGTTCCGAGCCGGTTTAAGCTACAGCGATTAATGTCCATTACCTGTCCCGAGTCGGTTTCAGCTACAGCGATTAATTACCATAACCTGTACCGAGGCGGTTTCAGCTACAGCGATTAATGGCCATCACCTGTCCCGAGCCAGTTTCAGCTACAGCGATAAATTACCATCACCTGTACCGAGGCGGTTTCAGCTACAGCGATTAATGGCCATCACCTGTCCCGAGCCAGTTTCAGCTACAGCTATTAATTACCTTCACCTGTTCCGAGCCGGTTTAAGCTACAGCGATTAATGTCCATTACCTGTCCCGAGTCGGTTTCAGCTACAGCGATTAATTACCATAACCTGTACCGAGGCGGTTTCAGCTACAGCGATTAATGGCCATCACCTGTCCCGAGCCAGTTTCAGCTACAGCGATAAATTACCATCACCTGTACCGAGGCGGTTTCAGCTACAGTGATTAATGTCTATTAACTGTCCCGAGTCGATTTTAGCTACAGAGATTTTTTTTTTATTTTTATTCACAATTGGTAAACCCTTGACAACATCTTAATGACCATCACCTATTCCGAGCCGGTTTGAACTACAGTGGTCAATGACCATTATCTGTTTTGAGGCTATTTCAGTTACAGTGGTCAATGACCATTATCTGTTCCGAGCCGGTTTCAGCTACAGTGGTCAATGACCATTATCTAATCCGACCAGGTTTTAGCTACAATGATTAATGACCATCACCTGTCCCGAGCCGGTTTCAGCTATAGTGATTAATGACCATCACATGTCCCAAGCCGGTTTCAGCTACAGTGATTAATGACCATCGCCTAATCCGACCCGGTTTTAGCTACAATGATTAATGACCATCACCTGTCCCGAGCTGGTTTCAGCTACAGTTATTAATTACCGTCACCTGTTCCGAGCCGGTTTAAGCTACAGCGATTAATTTACAGTACCTGTCCCGAGTCGGTTTCAGCTACAGCGATTAATGACCATCACCTATTGCGACCAGGTTTTAGCTACAATGATCAATGACAATCACATGTCCCTAGCCGGTTTCAGCTACAGTGATTAATGACCATCACCTGGGCCGAGCTACAGCGAATATTTTTTGCAAGTGCGAGGGCTACACTGATTAGCCCTCTTGTGTTCCCTTAAATCGATCTTAGCTCTGCGCAACTTGCGTGGTTGTATCGATCACGCTGGTTAACCGTGCACGAGCACGGTCATTACCTAAATGGGTTTATCTAATAGTGGCATTTATGTCGACCGTTTCTGTACTTGCCGTTGGTGCCGTTTCTTATCACTAGCCGGCACTCGTTAAACTCTACTGGCTTCCAGATTAGAGTGATTCAGCTAATGTCCAATGAAAAGAGAAGCAAGAAGGTACTAGAGAGATACTAAGTGTTTGATAGCAAGAGCGCCAATATTGGGTGAGATGGCGGATTTAAAGGTGATAAATACATTAAAATCGCTTTCCACGCGGCACGTTCGTTGCAGGAAGGCACCCGGGATGGAAAAGACCAAGGTGTATAATGGTTAAGTCTATTAGCTTCACATCAGGAGGTCGCGGGTTCGAGCCTCGTCAAAGTCTAACTTTTTAAGGTTCGGTTTGGTTAGTGGAAGGACAATTTTAAGCCCACCTGAATAGCCACCAACATCTTATCTAAGTCTTGTCGCCTAACATCAATGTTAACATCATTTATGTGTTCCGGCTTGAGGATAAGATAGCCAGTTCCCCATTGCGTTGGGAACCTTGGTAAGCTCGCTTCCATCTTCGTCATCACCGTCACTTACCATCAGTTGAAAAATACCAAGGGCTTATCAATTTTAAGTAAAAATATTCCCCCAAACGAAAGCTATTTTTATAACGGCTTCTCCTTGAATCACAGCCAGTGAGTTGAATGAATGAATTAATAAATTTGTTTCTGTATTTCCAGAGGGAGATTTCATGTCTTACGGCATACTCCTCCTCATAGGTTTCTGTAGTGAGAGTGCCAAATATGGAGGGGGGGCGCCTATTAATTAAGTGAAGCATTTAGGAGGGGGGGGGGGAAGACAAATCTCATCCAATCACTTGAGGGAGAGGGGAGGAGGATAAATATCAGGTTTTTTTTGCAAAAAACAGTTTTAAATTCTATCTGTGAGTCAAATCTCACGACATCTCACCAAGGGAGAGGGGGAGTAGGGGGTATCACCTCACGTAATAAAGTGACACCACGTATAGTGCAATTTTTATAGAAATTATGTTATTCAGCTACCTACGCCTCAGAATCTATTACTTGACTTCAGTTCTCAGCTTTGTGTTGCCGACATGAGATCCGCGATGGTATACTGTGGTCCACTCAGGCAGATACTCAGGTGCGCTGTGGTTTGGGGTAGTCCACAGGAGCATGAGGTATCTACGTTTTCTGGTAGGATGTTCCATTTGGGTAGGTTGTCCTTTGTACGGGCTACGCCGGAGCGAATATGATTAAGCGCTTCAAGTGGCACGGCATTGGATAAAATATATATAAAGACGCTTTCACACGAAAAGAAGAAAAAGTTCTCCGATGAGCCGTGAAAAGACGTTTCCTCTCTAGAGATACACATAGACGCATATTTATCACAGCTAATCGTCATCACAAATAACGTTAAAACAATTCTAAAACAAAATTATCCAAAAATTCACTCAACGAATAGGTGCTCCTTTCAGACACCCGACAACAAAACGATTCAAAGTTGTTTCCATAACCAAGCTAAGTCAGTTACTGTCAGCCGTGTCAGCTTCATCCCTTCACCTTTCGAGACAGTAAACCCTTCGCATCCCCGAAGGGAAATCAGTTAATGTTTTAATTACTTAAGCCAAGTCTCACCCAGCCCTTTGAATTTGAGCTACAATAATGGCATACGAAATGACTGAACTACCCACAGTGGTTAACTGTGCTGTTTTATGCAAATAGGGAAATCTGTTTCAAACCATCAGACAATCGTTAGTGATTGACGACATTTATGCACATTGTCAACAAGTGGGCCTTAAAATGAACATGGACAAGACGAAAGTAATGTTAAATGTCCGTGTCGCACCCAACCCTCTAAAGGTTGGAGACTCTACACTGGAAGTTGTTGACGAATATGTATACCTGGGACAAACAGTCCAGCTAGGCAGGTCCAACTTCAAGAAAGAGGTCAATCGACGAATCCAACTCGGCTGGGCAGCGTTCGGGAAGCTTCGCAATATCTTCACGTCCCAAATACCGCAGTGTCTCAAGACTAAGTTCTTTGACCAGTGTGTGTTGCCAGTGATGACTTACGGAACTGAGACATGGTCGCTTACTATGGGCCTCATAAGAAGGCTCAAGGTCACCCAAAGGGCAATGGAGCGTGCTATGCTCGGAGTTTCTCTGCGTGATCGAATCAGAAACGAGGAGATCCGCAGGAGAACTAAAGTAACCGACATAGCTCACAGAATTGCTAAACTGAAGTGGCAGTAGGCAGGGCACATAGCTCGTAGAAAAGATGGCCGATGGGGCAGTAAAGTTCTCGAGTGGCGACCGCGCACCGGAAAAAGTAGCGTAGGCAGGCCTCCCACGCGGTGGACCGATGACCTGGTGAAGATCGCGGGAAGCCGATGGATGCAGGCAGCGCAGGACCAGTCGTCGTGGAAATCCTTGGGGGAGGCCTTTGTCCAGCAGTGGACAATTTGTGGCTGACATGATGATGATGAAGCACATTGTAATTGTACAGAATGTGCAAATGTCAATGTCACTAATGCAGAAATAGTGTTAATGAGTGTCCTAGAGTTAATCTATATACATAATACATATAATAAAAAGCGTCGGTGGCTCAACCGGTAACGAATAGGTCCTTAAATCCGGACGGCCAATGATCCAACAAAGTTTTTTAACTTTTTTTTTAAACTTACGTACATACTTACCGATTACTTTAACGTTGAAGGAAAACATCGTGAGGAAACCCGCACACGCCTGCGCATAAATTCGAAGGTTGTGTGTGAAGTCGACCAACCTGCACAGGGCCCGCGTGGTCATTCAGGTCAATTCAGGGTAGGCTCGAGCCCCTCGGTGCGGACGTATATGACCTGATATGATGATGATATAATAAAACTGTAACGGGGCCGCGTCTGCACATAAAATATTTTTGGAAAATAAAACTGTGCTGGAGGCCAAAAAAACAACTTATGGAATTTCTGTCTGTCTATATGTTCGCTTATCACTTAAAAACTACCAGGCCGATTTTGATAAAATTTTGAATGATGGTTTCTAATAGCTCGGGTTAAAATATAGGATACTTTGTAACCCTGAAAATTGAAGAGTTCCCGTGGGAAAATTCAAAACCTCCACGCGTTCTAAAATAAAATTTAAAGGTCTTATCAGATTGGTCTCTAATTGAACACTTCTTCAAAATTTAGAAAATTTTGCTTACGTCAATGCACTCTATTCTAACGTTGCAGACAAAGTACAATATTAGTTCGCGGCTTCTTACAAATCTTAATAAAAGAATTTTTAAATTAACTAAACATACCTATGTAATTCGTACACACATAAATGGAATGATTTCTTTCATTCAGATGACTGATGTCGTTATATCCGAGAAAGAGAGCAGATTAAAATAATAACTAAGTCAAGGCTCAAGAACAACATAGATTGTAATAGATTTTTTTTTTTTCAATCGATAATAAATTCATATTTACATGGGTTAGTAAAAAACACACACTAATTATAGGTTACTAACACTGAGTGCGTTTAAATTTTTTTTATGCTTACGATTTGGGGCAAGATGGACAGTTACCCAGCACCTAACCTAAGCTATCTATATTCTATCTATCTACAGAGCTACTGAAAAAAAAGAAACAAGTCAGGTAATTAAAGTCAAAGCGAAAAAAAAATTAAGTAGAGTGTAGTTTTATTTACATCACTTCAAAAATTCACTATTCAGTTAAATTTCATACTTGGGAATTATTATAACCTTCTTTGTCTTGCAAAGTAGGTATAGTACGACTGATGAGTTTAAATGTGGTTTGACAGATTTTACTCAAAAACAAAACCAAATATTTCAAAAGTCCGACGTGGAATAAATTTGGTCCTTATATCTATTACATTCAGAAGAAAATCCGTCGACAGTTATCTGTTTTGCTGCAAATTTTACCGGCAGTTTACATTTACGTCGATGTCGATCCGACATTGATCGGATAGTCTAAAAGCACATGCGTATGAGGCAGTTAGTGATGTATATTTTAGGATAGTCGCGAACTAGAAGCGAACAGGTTTTCAGGGTGAAATGAAATTATTAGTGTGACCTATATTTTGGATGCAAATTATACACCAGTTGGCTCCCCCATG
Source organism: Coleophora flavipennella (assembly GCA_947284805.1). Lineage (NCBI taxonomy): Eukaryota > Metazoa > Arthropoda > Insecta > Lepidoptera > Coleophoridae > Coleophora > Coleophora flavipennella. Next base: position 6,498,001 of record OX369266.1, read on the forward strand.
CTAGACCCTGGTGAATTAATTATAGGGATACGGCACTCTGGCAGAGCGACGTCCTAAAACATTTTTGAAGAATTTTAAATAGTATTTTGCTTTCACATTATTCACATCTTACAGTGATCTACGCTCAGAACACATCATATCAGCTCATACATGTCCCCCACCGAGGGGCTCGAGCCTAACCTGAATTAGGGCGATCGGGCCTTAGTCGACCACGCGGGCCCAGTGCGAGTTGGTCGACTTCACACACAACCTTCGTGTGCAGGTTTCCTCACGATGTTTTTCCTTCACAGTTAAAGCAATCGATGAGTATATGTACGTAAGTTTCAAAAAACTCATTGGTACATTGGCCGTCCGGATTTGAACCCGGCACCTCTCGTTAGGAGGACCGAGTCGTTACAGGTTGAGCCACCGACGCTTCTCGGAACACAAATCCCTAGTAAATATAATAGACTAGCTTTTGACCGTGGCTTCACCGGCGTGAGCATCATTTTATGACTGTTTTTAAAGGCGAGTGTTGCTCGTGGAAATGAGTTTCCTCCAGAGCACTCGGATCCGGGGTCTATCAACCTATGTTACGCTATGCAAATTAAGGGTCCCCAGGAGGCTCGAGTTTCCATACAAACATAGTTCCGCTTAAATACAAAAACTACATGCCGGATTGAATCCAAACTTTGCAAATGTTTTGAGTAGATACATATCAATGTTTGCAATAATTTTTCATCGTAGTAAATTTAAACATAATCGTAGGCTGAAATAAGTTTTGTACTGAAAGTTTGAAACTGCTGTTATTTTTTTCCGTTTCTTAATAGTACATCGAAAACTAATTACAAATATCGATATGTGTCTACTCAATATATTCACAAAGTTTGGATATAATCCGGCATGTAGTTTTTGTATTAAAGCGGAACTACGTTTGTATGGAAACTCGAGCCTCCTGGGGACCCTTAATTATCTAGGTCATTGCCAACCCTTGTATTTATATTTCATTTATATTTGTCGGAAAGACTTAAATAGGATGGTGGTAGCTAACCAGGCAGACGTACAAAACGCCCTACCACCAACCAAACCGAGTCTTACAAAGTTATACTTCGCCGGGAATCGAACCCAAGATCTCCTGATGGGAAGCTAATGGACTTAACCGTTACGCCTCGGAGACGGTCAAAAAAAATAAAAAACAAATTAGTGGTTTTAGTAAATATAAAATTTGAATTAGATGAAAAGGTCAAATTAATATTTTTTTGTGCTTTTGTAAATGCTATTTAGTGAATAATATTTTATAATGTATTTTATCTACTCTCATATCGTGAAATTCGGATTATAAACTTCATACTGAAATTTTATACTTCTTCTTAAACTTCAAAACGAATTTATATTGTCATACTTTATAAACGCAATACGGAAATAAAAAAAACACTTTATAACATTATTTATCTAACAAAATAATGTTATAAAGTATTAATCCATATCAATATTTTTTTTATTGGAACGCCATGCGGTTCGCGCCATTTTTACAGCATTGCAAAAAGTTTTCATTTCAATTTTTACTTGTCTGTGACAGCGCCCGCTTTAACGCATGCGCGGTGATGTGCTAGGTTTTGGCGCCATTCATTGAATACGTTTTGTTGTACTTACTGAATATCGTGAATAATTTTCATTCTTGCTTAAAAATGTCTGAGATCAGTGAAAGCATTGTTTTTACCTGTCTGTGACAGCGTCCGCTTCAGCGCAAGCGCGGTGATGTGCTGGGATTTGGCGCTAAGACACGTTTTGTTGTAGGTACTGAATATCGTGGGGTTTTTTTCTTACTCTTTTAACTTTGATCTTTGTTGTTTAGTTGATTCAATCCCGATGTATGAGATAAGATAAAGTAGTATATGAAACTGCACATAACTGGGTATTATAACACTCGTATGATACTATTAAAAACTAGGTATTAAAAAGGCTCGGTATTTATACTCACACTTGTCTTCTAATACGTCTCATTAAGCAACAGTTTCATATACTAGTATTACATACTGTAATAATATGCCCTAGTGTACTTGGTTGTTGCTGCGATTAAAGTCGTTTTCAATGCGTTAAGCGTTTCCAATTGTTGTTTGTTTGCTTCTAATCAATTTATGTGTACGTTTTCTGATTCAGGTGTAACGCGGTACGCTGTAATTCGTTCTTTTTTCATTTGACCTTTTTTTCATTCTATCTATTTATTGAAGTGAAAACTTCTTTAGCGGCGTCGTGCACTTTTTTTGTAATGGGTAAAAAATGTTAAACTCGCGTCAGGACACGTGACCTGATCGAAAATTCTTAAGACGGATGGAGTAGTGAAAACTTCTTGAGCGGCGTTGTGCACTTGTTTTGTAATGGGTAAAAAATTTTAAACTCGCGTCAGGACACGTGACCTGATCGAAAATTCGTAAGACGGATGGAGTAGTGAAAACTTCTTTAGCGGCGTTGTGCACTTGTTTTGTAATGGGTAAAAAATGTTAAACTCGCGTCAGGACACGTGACCTGATCGAAAATTCGTAAGACGGATGGAGTAGTGAAAACAAACTTCTTTAGCGGCGTTGTGCACTTGTTTTGTAATGGGTAAAAAATGTTAAACTCGCGTCAGGTAACGTGACCTGATCGAAAATTCGTAAGACGGATGGAGTTGATTTTTTGTTGATTTTTCCGAGATATAAACTTTTTAATGTAATATAAATTGTCATGTTTGTGTACGATAGCGCAATAAATAAATATTGTATTCTACCACATAAATGATAGTACTTTTATACTGATAATCAAAGCAATCCGTGCAAAATTATTCCCTAACCATTCCAAAATATCAAAAATGCACAACGTTAATATTCAAGTTTTCACTTCTGCCGGCACTCCCGGAGTTCAACCCGTTTTTTTATTTTACGCATGCGTTGACACATGTGACTTTTCATTCAAAAATCAAAATATTTTCATCACAAAACGCTATCCAAATTAAAAAAACAATTTATATCCAAAATAATTATTTCATACCTGATATCTTCTTAAGACCCATCTCGGGTCTTATTATTCTTACTTGGAAATAAATTCATCTGTCCACGAACAGAATTTCTAAACCCACGCCCTACTTACCTATCAACCCTACACCTATCCGTCGTGTGATACAGGTACCATAGTATAGTTACTATATACAGTTGACTGTAACCTGGTGAACTTACGAATCGCAAGGCATGATGTCATAGTTTTATCCTAATTGAAGTACTAATTGTATTATCATCCTATCAGCAGAAAGACGTCCACTGCTGTACAAAGGCCTCCCCCAAGGATTTCCACGACCATCGGTCCTGCGCTGCCCGTATTCAGAGGCCTCCAGCGATCTCCACCAGATTGTCGGTCCTACACTACATTTTCCGGTGCGCGGCCGCCACTCGAGAACTTTATTGCCCCAACTTGTGTTTTTGCACAAATTGAGTACCGCCTGGCTAGCTACCACCATCTTATCTAAGTCTTGCCGCCAAACATCAGTGTTAACAACATTGATGTGTCCTGGCTTGAAGATAAGATAGCCAGTTCTCCATTGTGTTGGGGAATCTTGGTAAGCCCGCTTCCATCTTCGGCATCACCGTCACTTACCATTAGGCGAGATGATGCCAAGGGCTTATATTACCACTGTTAAATAATATAAAAGGGTGTCAATTAAATGGTTCGCATAGTATTGTTATTTCTGTGAGCAGAAAAATATAATCGGTCAGCAGAAATAGCTAATCGGTCAGCAGAAATAGCTAATTGGTCAGCAACTCATGGTCAGCAAACATTTCAAAATCAATCAGCAATTTATGTCATTCTGGATGGCTGTAATTATTTTAAACATCCCCGTACTACACTCTTCCTACAGTGTTGAGTGGTCGACGGAGCCCCTTCGGGGCTCCTACTTCTGTGTTCTCATGTTAAACCTAACACTACGACTGTGCGGGGAGGCGAGCTTAGCTCGCCTCCCCGCACAGTCTCCGAACCTAACGGATCCGAGTCGGGGTGCTCTGCAAGTCGGAGCTCGCTTCGCTCGCTCCCGCTTCCATTTAGAACTCCCCGTACCACACTCTTCCTACAGTGTTGAGTTGCTGCTTATAGACATGTTTTTCTGCCGCTCAATCATGAAATCTTGCCGCTCAAGTAGTTATTTTGCGGACCGAATGTTTATTATGCCTTTAAAAAATATATATTTCAATATAAAATAAATTTGATTAGTCGAAAAAATAAAAACCTAATGGAAAACAACACGTTTAAAGTTTTTTTTTATTTATTTCAGTAGAAGGGCAGTTAATCATGATTTATTTTATGCATTGAACGTCGCTGTTATTACAAACAAGGCACTATTGCCCTGTATTCATCCTTTATAGCCCTTAGGGTCCTTAATTGAAAGGGTTGACATTGTACAGCTGCGGCTTTGTCCCTTATGCCACATTAAACTGTTTTACGACGGACTCTTAAGTCTACGACGACGACGTTGGTACCATTTTGTACCAATGTTTTATAGCAAAGTTGAGATAGATAACCTTTCAAGCGGGACGTGCCAAAAAAAACAAAAAAAAGACGTGTGGCACTCGGGGACTGCCGCGGTAAAGCTATTGCATAGCATTTTTTATCAACTTTTAACACTAAGAAAGTTACACCAGTAAAATTGACTAAGTCCTTTTAGTACCGCAAATCGCTAATAGATGGCACTGTTCGTTTTTTTAGAACGCGGTAACATTACGTAACGCTCGGCCGAGCCAGTAAAATTTAACAGCAAATCGCTAATAGTTGGCACTGTAAGTTTTTTTAGAACGCGGTAGTTTTCGTTTTTTTTTCGTTACGGAATTTCTCTATGCAATAGCTTAAACATGGAATCTTGCTTAAATTGATATAGATAGAAAGAATAATTCATTAGCTAACTAGAACAGTAATTAGTTTTTATAGGTTTTATACAAAACTAGTGGGTGCTCGCGGCTTCGCCCGCGCAGTTCCCGTTTTTTGGTGTTCCCGTGGGAATTTCCCAAAATCCTTTCTTAGCAGATGCCTACGTCATAACATCTACCTGCGTGCCAAATTTCAGCCCGATCCGTCCAGTGGTTTGGGCTGTGCCTTGATGGATTACTATGTCAGTCAGTCAGTCACCTTTGAGTTATATATAATACAAAAATACTGAGAAAACCTTGGATATCGGCAAGGCGCCAAACGGACTACCGTGCGTCCAAATTACTCTCCCCGCGTAAGCCCCGGCGACGGGTTTGATATCCCTGCTTGAAAGGTTAAGGAAATCCAACCAATATATCTAATATTTCATTAATTCATATCAGCTTATATACGTCCCCACCGAGGGGCTCGAACCTACCCTGAATTAAGGCGATCGGACCTTAGTCGACCACGCGGGCCCAGTGCGGGTTGGTCGTCTTCACGCACAACTTTCGATTTTCTTCGCAGGTATGTGAATGTTTCCTCGCGATGTTTTCCTTCACCGTAAGAGCGTCGGATAAACGTACATATGAAATCGAAATTCGAAAACACATTGGTACGTGGCAGGATTCAAACCACGACCTCCCGGACTGCAAGCAGCGGCCCTAGCCATTACACCACCTACCCTCTCTACCCGTGTGGTACTACCTACCTAATATGGTGATACCAAATAGTTTGTGATAACACACAACGTCCCCATTGCCCAAAATCGGGAAGGTTAAGCCATACTCCATACACGGGAGCAGAGTCATCTGGAGGTTATAAGGTCAAGCCACTAGGATCTCATCTGTGTTCAAGCCTCCTATAAGGCGACGCATTAGAAACTTTGATCGCAGGAATCTCGATTTTTCTCAGCAATCACTAAACATATAAAAATGAAATTTTGTAAAGTGATTCTTCATTTCAATGACTTCATTTTGTCAGTTGCAAGAGCCCGATTTGTTAACTTTTATAACTGAAAAAAATATATAAAAGAAACCTTTTTTAAAGCAGAGATTTTCATTCTACAGGAAAACCAGACAAATTCAGTACCTCTAGATATTTTAAGTCGATTAGTCTAAACACACACTTTAGTATGCAAGTTGGATTTTTTAAAATTATTTGTAGTTTTTAATTGAAACGAAAAAAACATTGAAAAAGTGCTAAAGTGTGGTTATTTTCTTTACTCTTTACGCGTAAAGAAAAAGACAGAGACAACTTTTCCAATCAATGCCTTGCCTATTTTAAATCATCGCTGGCTTCACGTGCCATGCAAAGCACGGAAAGTAGTTTTTTTTTATTCACAATTTGTAAGCCCTTGGCATAATCTCACCTGATGGTAAGTGACGATGATGCCGAAGATGGAAGCGGGCTTAACAAGATTCCTCAACGCAATGGGGAACTGGCTATTTTATCTTCAATCCGGAACACATCAATGTTGTTAACATTGATGTTTAGCGGCAGGACTTAGATAAGATCGTGGTAGCTAGCCAGGCAGGCTTAGAAAATGCCCTTCCACCAACCAAACCTAGTCAGAGTTAGACTCCGCCGGGAATCGAACCCGCGACCTCCTGATGTAAATCTAATGGCCTTAACCAATACTCCACGGAGGTGGTTTAATGCCATGAACAGTCAAACCCAACCAGGTAATTACGATGCTTTCTTTATTTATTATCTAAATATAAATAACTCAAAGGTGACTGACTGACTGACATATCAACGCACAGCCCAAACCACTGTACGGATCGGGCTGAAATTTGGCATGCAGGTGGATGTTATGACGTAGGCATCCGCTAAAAAAGAATTTTGGGAAATTCCCACGGGAAAAATCGGGATCTGCGCGGGCGAAGCTGCAGGCATCCACTAGTTATTCTATAACGCCCTAATTCAGGGTAGGCTCGAGCCCCTTGGTGAGGACGTATATGAGCTGATATCATCATGGTCGATTAACCTGCGTGATCGACGCGATTTGCTCTGAGTGTTGCACTGAGCTGGGTCCGCTTCACTTCGCATGGTCATGATATCAACAGTGGCATGGCGGCGCCCAGTGGTGCACTTTAGCATCCCCAATAAAGATAGGTATAGCAGATCATCCACAGATATGCGCAATAGATAGATAGATTGATAGATGAAACATTTATTCTTTACCACAACACAAATACAGTACGGTAAACTAACATTAGAACAGATGGCCGGTGGGGCAGTTAAGGTCTCGAGTGGCGACATCGCACCGGAAAACGTAGCGTAGGCAGGCCTCCCACGCGGAGGACCGACGACCTGGTGAAGATCGCGGGAAGCCGATGGATGCGGGCAGCGCAGGACCGGTCGTCGTGGAAATCCTTGGGGGAGGCCTTTGTCCAGCAGTGGACGTTTTTCGGCTGATACGATGAAACTAACATTAGTACACTTATACAGGGTGTAAAAAAATTGGTTTAGAACCCATTAACTGGGGGTTCTACTTATCATACTGAACAACTTTCCCCAAGGAACCCATAGTCAAATCTCAAACAAAAAATTGAAACCTGCCTTAGTCGACCACGCGGGCCCAGTGTGGGTTGGTCGACTTCACACACAAACTTCGAATTTTTTCGCAGGCGTGTGCAGGTTTCCTCACGATGTTTTCCTTCACTGTAAGAGCGTCGCATAAACGTACATATAAAATCTAAATTCGAAATCACATTGGTACGTGGCAGGATTCGAACCACGACCTCCTGGACAGGAGGCGGCGGCCCTAACCATTACGCCACCGACTCTCTATATTTTCTATACACATATTTGATTTATGAAGATGTTTTGGTACGGAACCCTCAGTGCGAGAGTCCGACTCGCACTTGACCATTTTTTATTTATTTATTTTATTTCTAAAGTACAAAAAATTAGAAACAAAAATTACGAATATCTGCTAAATTAATCCAACTCTTCAATTTATTTAATAGGTATATTCTCCTGCCAAAATGATCCAACAGGTCCGGAACATTTGGAACAATTCCGCCGAACGCCAAGCACAAAATGCTATCGTTTACATTCCTTAATTGCTCCGCTGGCGTTTTAATGCGACTAGATTGATGATGGTGTAAAATTATAGCGAACACATAGCCCAGGGAGACTATACATCTTCTCGGGTTATACTTGTCGGGGGCTTAATACTACGATATTTTAATAGGTATAATGTCTGAGATGCTGTTTAGTACGTTTTGTAAGAATATCTAACAAGTATAATTACTGGTAAATGATGTATCACCTGATCGGTCTCAAATGTATAATTTTCTCAGTGATTCTATTTTTCGTAAGCCAGTTCTTCTAGATGTCTGTCCACTTTTAAGTAACTCCTCGACATTTTTTTAATTAAAATTTTATTTACTGCATCTCATCTCACTTGATAGAAAGTAACTATGCAGGCCAGAATTTAACACGCAAACTCAAAGAATGCCTGTTCACTCTCGCCTTAAAGGCCCCTAAATTGTAAGATTCGGGAAACACTAAAGCAGGCAAGGACTGTCACTCCTTTGCTGCTGTCCGCATAAAAAATGAGGAAGCGTAACTCATCGTGCGGATAGGCGGATTAACGGTAATAAAGGAGTAGAAACTCTTCCTACGTCTCGTAGACCAAAGATGGAATGGAGCTGGGGGAAATTTCATTAATGAGCTTGTGTAGCTCTTGCGAACACTCCAAAATGAATTCGATAAAATAGGTACCGCTAGACTGGTGACTTTGCGATATTTCTCAATCTCTTTCTCTCTCTATCTTTCTTTTTTCTTTATCTCTCTCTCTCTCTCTCTTTCTCACAGACACACACACACTCACTTTATATCTTACACAATTAACCGTGCTGTTGTAGTGTTTGGTTCTAATGGTTCTAACCAGGGAATAGACGGCAGCAATCACTTGGCATCCCTCGCATTCATGTATTTTTTACCTGCAGAAGTGTGCGATGCTACTTTCATACATATCTGGAATCAGACGTGAAGGTTTCCTCACGATCTTTTCATCGCCGTTAAAGCAATATGAAAGTAAATGTACGTAACTGAAATGGATACTCCTTTGTTTGGCGTCTGGTTTTGAACGTCAAATTTGGAACACCTTTTTTAAAGCAGGAGAATATAATTCCTGACTAATTATTACGTATTTTAATCAAGCATAATTTATCGTCAGTATAGTTATTATTATCGAAATAATAAAGCGTTTTAATTGACCTCGTAAGCAGATGCGCCGACATGAATTCCTTCTTCTGAAGAGACGGGAAAAAAGGAACAACTTAAATTATTTACAGTTGTATTTAGACACAAACCGCCATCTTAGGGTTCTGAAGTCAACAAAGAATTCTATAGTTTCGCCATGTCTGTCTATCTGTCAATCTGTCCAAAGCTTAGCTCATAGATTATTACTACTAGAAATCTTTTAATATGGCATGGTTATACATATTTATTACGCCGACAAAGTGGTACAATAAAATCCCGAAAAAAAATTATCAAGGGTACCTTTCCTACGTGTAAATAGGGATATTTTTTTTTCGATGACGTATCCTATCGCGTGGGGTATCGTTGAACACGTCTAATTCAAAACTACCGAGGGTATTCTAAAACAAATTTTCGATTCACGGATCTGTTTGCGATATAGCTTTAAAGTTATATTTTTTTTTAAAAGTCAAGTGTCACACCCCCTCCCCCCCCCCCCCCCCAAAACAGCTAAACCGCTATTTCAAGACATCTAAAAAAAAGAAAATAGTGGCGCATATAATCAATTCAAAGGAAAATTATCACAGCTAAATAAGCTTTCTTAGTTTAGGAGTAATAGTTGACGAACTTAGGTGTGCAGTTGGATTTGTAAAAAGTTCATAGATTTTCCATACTAAATGTTCTTTTACCAACTGCAAATGGTATTTTGTTTCTAAAAATATACATTTATTTATTTAAAGAATACGGAAGCCTACTTTGTGCGAGTCCGACTCGCGCTTAGCTGTTTTTTTTTTTTAATAAGTACATTAAATACCTAACTAAATGTTTTAAACTGTCAATAAAATCCTCAGATAGAGATATTTAAGTACCTAAAACATTAGTATCGTAAAATTCTCGCTTAAATTATAGCGATCTTCCACTGTCCACTCTGTGAAACTTAAGCACAGTTACAACCACGTTTAACTAAACAAAACACTACAAATGTAATTTCCCCGCAAATTAATTCAAGTTAGAACGCACCACACAATGTAGTTTCCAAACATTTAGTTAAAACATGAACGTGCCGACTAGAGCAGTTAGCTTGAGTAGATTCACCATTCATTCAGAGTGATTCACCAAATGGTCCTCGTGACCGAATGAGTGAATGAATTTTTATCATTCATTATGCCCCACGCCGCCGCGCGCTTGCAGTTTTTTTGTCGTCGTGACGTGATACTCTCTATGAGATAAATGCTTTTTTGAAATCTGTGCTGAGATGGGTTTTAATTTCACTTGGGAGCTGAAAAGCTTAATGAGTGCTCCTTGCTGTTACACTCTTTGAATACCGTAGAACCCATTACTTTGCCCACGCTTTCTAAGTCCTTGGACCGTGGGAGGCAGGATGTCAGGCACAATTAAGAAGCCAATGCGAAGTTAGGGGGTTTTAGGGGAACACCTAGTCAAAGTATATATATATATTAGTACTAACATACAGTATATACATACCCTGCCGCTTTCTACCCCATCCCCTCGTCACCCAGATTGATACAGATTGGTTATAGTTTGATTCTCGAACGTATAGGATTTCGCCGTGATTTTGTTTGCTCCGTCATTTGTTTTTAGTAATGTCATTTCACGACCGTTGTATGCAGTGTCCGGGGTGTGACCTAGTGATGACGAAATGGCTGTTACTAAATGAATAATCCAAAAAATCTTGTAATATATATCTTGCAAGATAAATTTTACCCACATTCCGGTTTCCGATTGAGCTGAATTTTTGCGTACACGTTTAATTTAGATGAAAACGCATGGTTAGCTAAGTGACGTCATTCTATATCCAATATGGCGGACTCCCAAAGATGGCGGACTAGTTATTTTTCATGCACACTCATGATTTGGGCACAGTATATATATTAGTACTCATTTGGGTATCAAATGAAAGAGATTGCTGAGAAAAACACGAAGTATTTGAAATTATTTTCAAATAAAAGCTTGTACCTAGAAGTATATGGATTTTTCGATAATTACTATTGTGAGAACTACGACTATTGGCTGTGGGTTACTTGGGGAAAGTGGTACAGATTTATAAGTGGAAGCCACAAATCCAATTTTTAAGTTAATTCCTTTACATAATGTTATAATGTGCCAGTTATAGCTGTATTTGGAAATATATTTTTACCGACTTCAAAAAGGAGGAGGTACTAAGTTCGACTGTATATATTTTTTTTAAATGTATGTTCACCGATTTTTTCGTCTTTTGTGGACCGATTTTCAAAATTATTTTTTATTCGAAAGAGTATACTCCCGAGGGGTTCCCATTGTCACCAAGTCAGGATCTGATGATCGGATCCCAGGGAAATCGAGAGCAACCCTCAAATTACTCATTACGTAGGCACTTATTACGTGATTGATATGTTTTTTTAAACGTTAATATTATTTAACACGGGAGGCCAAGTATTGTACACAATTTAGGGCGTTGTATGAGGAAAACAGGCCTGGATCCAAGATCGGGCTCCTTTTTGACTCGAGGGTACGCAACAAGCGTCATGGGCACGTTTGGGCAGGGGGCACTGCGGGGAGGGCTTTTCGAATAGGCAGGGAGTTAGTGTGAAACATATTAATGAACACTTGTCTTACATTTGAATTAAAAAGTTGTACATTAATTTAAATTATTATATGAAATATGTGTATATATTTAATGCTATTAAAAATTATTGAAATAACTTTTCACACAGTTCATCATATCAGCTCATATGCGTCCCCACCGAGGGGCTCGAGCCTACCCTGAATTAGGGCGATCGGGCCTTAGTCGACCAAGCGGGCCCAGTGCGAGTTGGTCGACTTTACACACAACCTGCGAGTTTCTTCGCAGGTGTGTGCAGGTTTCCTCACGATGTTTTCCTTCAACGTGAGAAATCCGAAATCACATTGTTACGTGGCGGGATTCAAACCACGACCTCCCGGACAGGAGGCGGCGGCCCTAGCCGTTACGCCACCGACGCTCACACAGTTAAAAAACACGAATTAAAATTTATCTAAACATTCTTTAACCACCCGTTATAACTTTAATTTGGAAGTCACGTCATCCCTACTAATATCCCTACTAATATTATAAATGCGAAAGTAACTCTGTCTGTCTGTTACGCTTTCCCGCAAAAACTACTGAACGGATTTGGCTGAAATTTGGTAGGTAGACAGATTAGGACCTGGATTAAGACATAGGCTACTTTTTACCACGCTCGCGAGCCGCTTGCGGCTCGCGCACTGCGCACCCTCGAAAAGTCATAGAAACGTGGTCCACGCGGGTGAAGCCGCGGGAAACAGCTAGTATGTTTATATATCATGTCATCCAGTAGGCTGGACCACTGACAAAAGTATTTACCGAAACAAATGAAAATCAACCCATCCAGAAACATTTGCACAACACAATCTGCAGGCATCAAACATCACTGTGACCTCCATATGAAACAGAAAAGCAATATCCAGTGCAAAAGAGTGTATTGTTCCTTATTCTGATGCAAATTGAATCTGTCCAGATTCCGCCCTCGCTTCAGCGATTAAAGGCTACGTTTTTAATTATTCGTTCTCTAATATTTTCCATTTTGTTGTTTTCAGCTAGTTGTCAACATTTCATTGTTGGTTTTATTGTTCATTTGGATCGATCCGTCATGAGTTGTGAATTTTTTTCGCTTTTGTCCCACATAGTTAGAAAGGGCAATAAAAATCTGTTTCAGTCCCAGAGTAACAAAAACTGATTTCAAATTTATGTAAAATATTTTATTCTTGTTGCGCATTTTCTTTTGTTGAGTGGTTTTATATTCTGTACCTATTGTTCCCACGTACCTACCTAATTAAGGTATTCGTAAAATTTGGTAATTAGGTAAAGTGCGTTCGCACCTTTGATTAACGCCGTTCGCCGCTGCCGGCTCGCATCAAACGGTTGCGTCAAAAGGGCCGTCCTGAGTTCCATCGTGGCGCCGCCGAACTTACAAGGGGTGGCGCGGATCTTGTTCAGTCTTTATTTACGTAGGCGACGATCCTGAAGATACTCTATCCAGCAGTGAAAGAAATTGAAATTCGTGATATAAATACCTACTTTTTTATATATTTTTTATCCTTCAACACTTTTCCATAACTCCCCCGAAACTACTTAATGTATTTAAAGCTGGCAATTAGTAAACAAAAAAGTGTCTTTTTTGTAGGACTCAAGAAATCTTTTTTTTAGGAATGTGGGACTAAAACTGGGACGAATGTGTAACAAATCGGGTCGTGACCTGCTTTTAAAATTGTCCCTCGTGCAGGGTTGTAACGATACTTTTATAGTAGCTTGAGAGCATGTTGTGGGTCCCTTGTCGTATTGAGTGTAGGAGGGAGTTGAGTGTCTGCGCTCTTAATCGGTTTTCTGCGTTTTCCTCAACGGTACAATGTTTAAACAGTATGAATAGATCGTTCACCGTAAGAATGCACTTCAGGTTGACCATTATTTTAAGGAGGCAAATACAAGACTCAAATGGGATTCTGTAAGAGTTTTTTGGCGGGATTTGTGGTGAACGCATTTGTACTTTTTATTTGATTGTTTTCTGCTAGAAGTTTGCTTCAGGAAGTGTGCGTTTCGAAAAAAGCCATTCCGTGCATGTGGGCAATGTAAAGAACAAGAAAATGATATGATGAAGGACGCCTCGATTTGCACTGGGTGCTACTGCTACTGCGACCGGGTGTTCCAACTCAGAATGAGTCTGCTGCAAATGCAGTCAAGAAATCCAGAAAAGATTTGTAATATACTGGCACTAGCATTATAAATCAAAAAAGAAATGTAGATAAGTACATTTAGTTGAAGAATGTCTCAAAAGGGTTTGAACTTAGAGACGTTATAGAGTCTTTAAAAAATGAGTTTTTGTCAAAACACGGCTAACTGTCACCTCAAGTGCATAATTAATTTATAATCGTGAACGGTAGGTATGTAGTCTTAGATCATTCATAATAATTCAGTCTTTGTTCACTCTTAAGGGTCCTTAGGAGGCTCTAGTTTCCATACAAACGTAGTTCTACTTTAATAAAAAAATTACATGCCGGATTGAATCCAAACTTTTGAAATATATTAAGTATAGACACATATCGATGTTTGTAATAATTTTTCGATGTACTAATATAAAACGGAAAAATAAGAGGTTTAACCCTTCGTTTAGTTATGTTTCAATTCACTACGATGAAACTAATTACAATTAATCGATATGTGTCTACTCAATATATCTGAAAAGTTTTAATTAAACCGGAACTAAGTTTGTATGGAAACTCGAGCCTCCTGAGGACCTTTAATACTAACATGTTAGCAACTAGATGAAAAGAGAACAAGCTTTTCCATTCCATTTTGATGTTACGTTATCCAAAATAAAAAAATATTCACGGAAAAATCTTAGACAGTCATCTGACCCCGAACTAGGATCCCCTGATAAACTTTTGCAATAAAATGTGATCGATTTATAAAGTGTTAACTCGAAACCCAACATCATTCTCAAATGCTCGTAGAAACAAAGGTTACGCAACGGATCCGATCCCTAAATGCGGCCCTGTTATAATGAATTAACAGCTATACCTTTGGTTACACCTACATCTGTATTATTATTCTTTCTACTACCATTTGGTAATTTGCTTAATACATAACCGCAAATCATATTATAAAAGTATTCATTCTTACAAGTCGTTTTACAATGATCATTTCAAAACGAAACAACTGTACTACAATGAAACTTTTTAAATATTTTTATGGCTTTGGCTTCAAAAATTCAATACATGATTATGACAAAAATTCAAAGTGTTATGTTTGTTTCATGATGGTAGAAAAAGTATTGTATGCAACTGCACGCAATTAGCCAGTGTAACACTAGTGATATCTATTGTGCCAAACTAGCACTCATGTTACAATGACTCTCATTAATTGGCAGTGGCATAAATAACTATTTATAATAATAAAAATGTAACGGGGCCGTATCTGTACATGAAATATTTATGGAAAATAATAACTGTGGTGGACATTACTAACGATATAGAGTCCAAAAACATCAAATTTTGGAATTTTTGTCTGTCTGTCTGTCGGTCCGTCTGTCTGTCTGTATATTTGCGCATCACGGAAAAACTTATATTCTGTGGTTCCTTTTAGCCCGGATTAATATATAGGATACTTTTTATCTCGGAAAATTTAAGAGTTCCCGTGGGAAAATTCAAAACCACCACGCGGACGAAGTCGCGGGCATAGCTTAGTCTTACATAAAATTGTATTGCAACAATGGACAGAATAATGACATTTCGTTGATTTTATACAACGTGTGCCCTTTATTCCTTTTACAATCTGACGTTTGCGAACAAATGAATGGATTAACTAAGCGGAGGCAAATGTTAGGATTTCAAATGAAATCACATTTTCGATTATGATTTCAGGATTTTCTACGTTGTTATATCACACATGAAATATGGAGATATTTTAACAGAATTTCTGATAAATTAAGTAGGTAGTCGGTGACGCAAAGGCAAGGGAAAATACCTCCTGTCCGGGAGGTCGTGGTTTGAATCCTGTCACGTATGTGTTTTCGAATTTCGATTTCATATGTACGTTTATCCGACGCTCTTACGGTGAAGGAAATGATTGTGAGGAAACCTGCACACGCCCGCGAAAAAACTTGAAGGTTGTGTGTGAAGTCGAACAACCCGCACTGAACCCGCGTGGTCGACTAAGGCCCGATTGCCCTAATTCAGGGTAGGCTCGAGCCCCTCGGTGGGGACGTATATGAGCTGATATGATGATATGATTAAGTAGGTTAGGCCCTTATTTTTATTTACCTTCCATGAAGAGCCTTTCAGGTCGTAGCTCAATACGACTTGCGTAGTCGATTATGTTAGTTAACTGACCTTAAACACGGTCATTGGTCTGACTGTTGGTGGCGTTTTTCTTAATAGCTAAGCCGTTGGTATCGGTTGGTGCATTAAGTCATATCCGTAGCTAAGAGGCAAAGTTCACTAGCATTACACAGGAGGTCGCGGGTTCGATTCCCGGCGGGGTCAATTGTAAGACTCAGTTTGGTTGGTGGTAGGGCATTTTCTAAGCCCGCCTGGCTAGCTACCACCATCTTATCTAAGTCTTGCCACCAAATATCAATGTTGATATCATTGGTGTGTTCCGGCATGAAGATAAGATAGCGAGTTCCCCATTGCGTTGGGGAATCTTGGTAAGCCCGCTTCCAGCTTTGGCAACATCGTCACTTACCACCAGGTGAGGTGTTGTCAAGGGTTTACCAATCGTGAATAAAAAAAAACATATCATTATGGCAAAAGCAACTAAAAAATGAATTTTCATAAAGTAATTAATGAAATATCAGAATCTTCAGCGCTGCAAATCTAAGGCTGTTTCGCAGCATTCAGGCTGAGCCTAGTCATTTTCCTTGCCCACCTTATATTTATTAGTTATTAAGATTTTAAAATAAGTAGTTTTATTATTTTTTATTGCATTGTATTACCTGTTTTTTTTGCTTGTGTGGGCTCTGAATAAATGCTTATCCCATCTTATCTTATAAATATTTTTAAAGGCGCCCTGATTATGCTAACGATGTTACTTATCTTCTCTGTGTGCCATGTGACTGTTATATTAACTTACTTAACACACCTACGAGTACTTCTATGTATAAAACTTAATAAGAATTAATTAAAAACGCGACTGCATAAAACTTAACCCCTATTTTGTGCGAGTCGGGTAAAAATATATCCTATGTCACTCACATGATTAGGACGAATCCAACGACACCTCGCACTTCAAAATTTATTAAGCTGTTTAGACTACAGAGCGTGCCAAGGAAATAAATAACCTCTGTTTTTGGCTGGTCGAACGCAACGTTTTAACCGCCTCCCTAGCTCAGAGGCAAAGTTCACTGGCTTTACGCAGGAGGTCGCGGGTTCGATTCCCGGCGGGGTCAATTGTAAGACTCGGTTTGGTTGGTGGTAGGGCATTTTCTAAGCCCGCCTGGTTAGCTTCCACACCATCTTATCTAAGTCTTGCGGCCAAATATCAATGTTGAAATCATTGGTGTGTTCCGGCATGAAGATAAAGACAGCCAGTTCCCCATTGCGTTGGGGAATCTTGGTAAGCCCGCTTCCATCTTCGGCAACATCGTTACTTACCACCAGGTGAGATGTTGTCAAGGGTTTACCAATTGTGAATAAAAAATAAAAAAAACGAATTTAAATATCCAGAATATATTAATTTTCTCTTAATTTCGTTAAATTCGGGATTCATCCTTGGTTCAATGTTTCAAATATTTATTCAGGTTAAAGCTTTGAACCCTGTATCAGATACGCGGTAAAACGATCAGAAAGTGTAATTTATTACCTACCCATTTTTATTTTATTCACAATTGGTAAGCCCTTGGCATCATCTCACCTGACGGTAAGTAAGAAAGAAAGAAAGAATCTTTCTTTCTTCTTTACCGCCATATACACGTTTCATAGTGCCATACCTATCTAATGCTGTCATGGAAATCACGTAGGTACTAACCGCGTTTAAATCTCAACATCACATTTAGAATATGCACCAGCAGAGCTATAAAACTCGGGCCCAACTTCCCGTATCCTGTGCGTTAAAAGCGCGCCATATTTCCCGACATCCTGTCTCCTGAATGAAACGCAAACATTGCACAGTGGGAACTTTAGGCTGGTCACAGACGATGTTGCAAGTTCCTTATGAAATTGTCAAGATCTAGTGAGGTTTACAACGAGTCGATTGATGCGTGTGACCCGAAATCATCCTAAGTGGCCATCTAGAATAGAGATGACGAATGTTAGTCATCTGATTTAATTTTTATCATCTGTCAAAAACTACATTTTGTTCTGAAAATGTTTGAAATACCGAGGCGTGACGTCATAGTTTTGCAGCGTCATTTATGTACTCACTTTGTGATTTTGGTGAACTAAATACAAGACTAAATAAAATCGAAGACTTGATGGAAAACAAAACGAGTAAGGTTTTCCAAAGTTTAAATAGGAGGTCAATTTAGTGATTAAGAGTTCATCATTTATTTCTGATGCTGTCGTCATCCCTATTCCAAATCGTTAGCCAAATTGACATTTTCTCATTAAATCGGAGCAAAAAAAATCGGACTTCTCGTACATGAAGATTTTTATTATTATTTCTTTAGGTACTAAAAGATTTAGCGCATTAGCCAGCCCTGTATATAAAGTTAGATTTTTTTATTATAGGCTTAGTTTAAAAGCCAGCCAACGACTTCAATTTCACCCCGTTATAAGCCATATATAGACGTCTGTGGATTTCTTTCGACTGAGATGATAATGATAAAGTTACAATAAAATATAATATCCTTTTTTAACACAAAAACCAGCCAAGTGCGAGTCGGACTCGCGCAAAGTAGGGTTCCGTAGCCTTTTCTAAAAATAAATGATATTATAAAAACTTCTGGATCGATTGAGTTGAAATTTGGTACACATATGTAAGTCGGTGATCCGAAGACGTATATGTAACGCAAATAAATTAATTTTAAACAAGGGGGCCAGTTTTGAGGGTATATTGGAGTATATAAGAAAATAGTTTTGCAAAATATATCAAGTGACATATTAAATTAAAGGGTTTGTTGTGAGAATCTCATTTTTTTATAATGATTTAATATATAGTTTTGAAGTTATTTTAGATAACAGGCGAAAATTTACCATTGCCCCCGAAACTAGTAGGCCTAAAATTTTTAAAAAGTCACAGTATGTGAAGTTAAATGCCTAAATTACAGGAAAATCTATAAGAAAACCTAAAATCCTTCCGTCCCCACAAGAAAAATGAAATTTCCAAAGTCCGAGCCTACTTTTAATATCACAACTACCCTCACTTATGAAATAAAGTAGGCTTCTGCCTGAAGATGATTACGAAACCGGTTGCAGCATACTCAAACGTTGTCTTTTATTTATATTAATTGTGGAAAAGTGCAATAAAAATTATGGAAATGTTTATTTCGGTGTTCCACCAAGAACCTACTGTCACAAGTTTACAATACTCTACGATTCTGATTTTTTTTCTGAAAACGCTACCATCTTCGGCATCATCGTCACTTACGATCAGGTGAGATGATGCCAAGAGCTTACCAATTATTAACATCAATTTTAAAAAAAAATACCATCTCCTGAGGACGGCCTTAGACGTAATACTACCTAGTAGGGGGTAAAAAGGAGAGAGGGGTAAACTATTGTTCTCATTGCTGGAGGCACAGCCCTTGTGGTTCTAGCATTGTGGCAGAGTGGAAAAATGTTGCGTAGTCTGTAAGCAGGACCTATCAAAACGGGAAAACTTAAAATTTCTCTCAAGAATTGAGTTCTAAGTTAATGAATATTTTGGATCCCTGGAATTTTGGATTAACCGCCTCCGTGGCGTAATGGTCAGTCCATTCGCTTCACACCAGGAGGTCGCGGGTTCGATTCCCGGGGGGATCAACTTTGTAAGACTCGGTTTGGTTGGTGGTAAGACACTTCCTAAGCCCGCCTGGTTAGCTACCACCATCTTATCTCAGTCTTGCAGCCAAATATTAGTATTTACAGCATATTAAGACAACCAGAACCTTAACCTCTTGCGCAGAACCGGTCGTCGTGGAGATCCTTGGGGGAAGCCTATGTCCAGCAGTGGACTTCCTTCGGCTGATATGAACTGAAGACAACCAGATCCCCATTGTGTAAAGGTCACGGGAAGCCGCGTAGGGTCGGTCGTTGTGAAAATCCTTTGGAGAGGCCTTTGTCCAGCAGTGGGCGTATTTTGGCTAATATGATGATTACGTTTAAGAAGGGTCTGAAGGAATTAAAAAATAGTATTAGAATATACCAACCAAAGTATGTAGGAACCGATGTTTCGGCAGATATGATGATTTTAGTACTATAAATCTGTACTAGTGCTTGATTCCACGGAATACTGTACTTTAGACAGATAATATTTCATAAAATGCGAGCTCTGACGATGTCCCTCCCACAAATTGCATTCATAGAGAAAATTATTTTAAAAATATTTAAGTAACAAGCTAGGCTTTCCAGCTTTACGGTAGAGAACTCTTAAGGTATAAAAAGGAAACCAGCTCTTTGTGGAGTATATTTTAAAACCAAGTCAAAGAGGTAAGGTATATAAATACATAAAAATATACCTTCAAGAAAGTCTTCATTTTGATGAGAAAATTCTAGAAAAATACGTATTTCTTAACACGAAACATTGAACTGTTAATATCTTGGGTAAAAGACTAATATAGTTGCTTACTATCGCACTTGGCTCATAATAGTTATCTAAGATACAAGGGTAGTAAAAATGTCAATAACAAACGAGTGACATTTGTGAGCCCGAGCCGCAGGCGAGGGTTTACCATCGTCACGAGTTTGTTATTTCCTTTTATACCCATGTATCATACGAAGTTTTTCAATACAGTTATAAGAAAATAGATAAAATAAAAAAACTAACGTGACAGAAAAAAAATATACATGGGTACATATTATCTATCAAGGCTTCAGCAACCAAAGTTCATTTTACGCGACTTGTGGCTTATTTTAAATGTCCGGGGAGTAGTCTCACTTTGTTTTCTCTTTTACATACACATAAAAATATTTTTTATTACATTTATATTAACTATTCATAATTTTATTAATTTTTACAAAAAAAACATCTCAATTCAGTTTTACGAAAATTGCGCCATATTTTAGCTAGCACACGTACGCATGCATAAGTTTTTTTTAATTATCCTAAATAGACTACAATAAGGCTTGGGATACTAAACCTCTTTAGAAAAGATGACCTATTCCTTGGTGTAACCGGTTTGACTTCATTCATATTTTTTCTCTTTTCTTCACAAAGATATAACCCAAAGAGAATCACAGCTAGCGTTATGTATTAACCTCACGGAGAAACTACCTATATCTTTTAAAATTCTCCTTTTAAAAGTCATAAAAAAGATTATGTTTCTTTGGTTATTATATTTTTTATTAGCTAGCAATTTCTTGTTTCTCCGAGCTAGAAATTAAAAAAGTGGTAAAGTAAAAGCACGTGTGCGGTAAAATCAATTTTACGCACACTTGACTGTTATATAAAGGACCACTTTTCGAGCAACTGTATTGAAAAAGGTTTTCAATTTAGTTTCTCGAGAAGTGGTACTTGATAAAATTGATTTTACTGCACACATGCAATTTTACTTTGCCACTTTTTTTATTTCTAGCTCGGGGAACAAGACATTTCTAGCAAATATTAAAGTATAAAAGTATAAAAAACCAAAGATAAAGAATCGTCTTTAAGACTTTTGAAAGGAGACTTTTAACACTTCCACTGCCACTGTCCACTCTAGTTGTTATAATCGTTGTCATCGTATTGTCATCATCATCGTGACAGGGAATGTGTTAATAGAGATAGTTTGTTCCTCAGAGATATAACATAACGCTAGTTGGTTACATTCCCTTTGGGTTTAATCTTTATAAATAAAGGAAAATAAATACCACGGAGGCCTGTGTCAGATGGAGATAGATTGATGGATGACGCATAAAGCGCATAGGTTACACTAAAGTCCTGTGTCAGAAGCAGATAGATTGATGTATGATGCATAAATCGCATAGGTTACACTAAAGTCCTGTGTCAGAAGGAGATAGATTAATGGATGACGCATAAAGCGCATAGGTTACACTTAAGTCCTGTGTCAGAAGGAGATAGATTCATGGATGACGCATTAATCGCATAGGTTACACTAAAGTCCTGTGTCAGAAGCAGATAGATTGATGCATGACGCATAAAGCGCATAGGTTACACTAAAGTCCTGTGTCAGAAGGAGATAGATTGATGCATGACGCATAAGGCGCATAGGTTACACTAAGGTCCTGTGTCAGAAGGAGATAGATTAATGGATGATGCATAAAGCGCATAGGTTACACTAAAGTCCTGTGTCAGAAGGAGATAGATTAATGGATGACGCATAAAGCGCATAGGTTACACTAAAGTCCTATGTCAGAAGGAGATAGATTGATGCATGACGCATAAAGCGCATAGGTTACACTAAAGTCCTGTGTCAGAAGGAGATAGATTGATGCATGACGCATAAGGCGCAAAGGTTACACTAAAGTCCTGTGTCAAATGGAGATAGATTAATGGATGACGCATAAAGCGCATAGGTTACACTAAAGTCCTGTGTCAGAAGGAGATAGATTGATGCATGACGCATAAGGCGCATAGGTTACACTAAGGTCCTGTGTCAGAAGGAGATAGATTAATGGATGACGCATAAAGCGCATGGGTTACACTAAAGTCCTGTGTCAGAAGGAGATAGATTAATGGATGACGCATAAAGCGCATAGGTTACACTAAAGTCCTGTGTCAGAAGGAGATAGATTGATGCATGACGCATAAGGCGCAAAGGTTACATTAAAGTCCTGTGTCAGAAGGAGATAGAATAATGGATGACGCATAAAGCGCATAGGTTACACTAAAGTCCTGTGTCAGAAGGAGATAGATTGATGCATGACGCATAAAGCGCATAGGTTACACTGAAGTCCTGTGTCAGGAGATAGATTAATGCATGACGCATAAGGCGCATAGGTTACACTAAAGTCCTGTGTCAGAAGGAGATAGATTAATGGATGACGCATAAAGCGCATAGTCCTGTGTCAGAAGGAGATAGATTCATGGATGACGCATTAATCGCATAGGTTACACTAAAGTCCTGTGTCAGAAGCAGTAGATTGATGCATGACGCATAAAGCGCATAGGTTACACTAAAGTCCTGTGTCAGAAGGAGATAGATTGATGCATGACGCATAAGGCGCATAGGTTACACTAAGGTCCTGTGTCAGAAGGAGATAGATTAATGGATGACGCATAAAGTGCATAGGTTACACTAAAGTCCTGTGTCAGAAGGAGATAGATTAATGGATGACGCATAAAGCGCATAGGTTACACTAAAGTCCTGTGTCAGAAGGAGATAGATTGATGCATGACGCATAAAGCGCATAGGTTACACTAAAGTCCTGTGTCAGAAGGAGATAGATTGATGCATGACGCATAAGGCGCAAAGGTTACACTAAAGTCCTGTGTCAGAAGGGGATAGATTAATGGATGACGCATAAAGCGCATAGGTTACACTAAAGTCCTGTGTCAGAAGGAGATAGATTTATGCATGACGCATAAAGCGCATAGGTTACACTGAAGTCCTGTGTCAGAAGGAGATAGATTAATGCATGACGCATAAGGCGCATTGGTTACACTAAAGTCCTGTGTCAGAAGGAGATAGATTAATGGATGACGCATAAAGCGCATAGGTTACACTAAAGTCCTATGTCAGAAGGAGATAGATTGATGCATGACGCATAAAGCGCATAGGTTACACTAAAGTCCTGTGTCAGAAGGAGATAGATTGATGCATGACGCATAAGGCGCAAAGGTTACACTAAAGTCCTGTGTCAAATGGAGATAGATTAATGGATGACGCATAAAGCGCATAGGTTACACTAAAGTCCTGTGTCAGAAGGAGATAGATTGATGCATGACGCATAAGGCGCATAGGTTACACTAAGGTCCTGTGTCAGAAGGAGATAGATTAATGGATGACGCATAAAGCGCATGGGTTACACTAAAGTCCTGTGTCAGAAGGAGATAGATTAATGGATGACGCATAAAGCGCATAGGTTACACTAAAGTCCTGTGTCAGAAGGAGATAGATTGATGCATGACGCATAAAGCGCATAGGTTACACTAAAGTCCTGTGTCAGAAGGAGATAGATTGATGCATGACGCATAAGGCGCAAAGGTTACATTAAAGTCCTGTGTCAGAAGGAGATAGAATAATGGATGACGCATAAAGCGCATAGGTTACACTAAAGTCCTGTGTCAGAAGGAGATAGATTGATGCATGACGCATAAAGCGCATAGGTTACACTGAAGTCCTGTGTCAGAAGGAGATAGATTAATGCATGACGCATAAGGCGCATAGGTTACACTAAAGTCCTGTGTCAGAAGGAGATAGATTAATGGATGACGCATAAAGCGCATAGTCCTGTGTCAGAAGGAGATAGATTCATGGATGACGCATTAATCGCATAGGTTACACTAAAGTCCTGTGTCAGAAGCAGATAGATTGATGCATGACGCATAAAGCGCATAGGTTACACTAAAGTCCTGTGTCAGAAGGAGATAGATTGATGCATGACGCATAAGGCGCATACGTTACACTAAGGTCCTGTGTCAGAAGGAGATAGATTAATGGATGACGCATAAAGCGCATAGGTTACACTAAAGTCCTGTGTCAGAAGGAGATAGATTAATGGATGACGCATAAAGCGCATAGGTTACACTAAATTCCTGTGTCAGAAGGAGATAGATTGATGCATGACGCATAAAGCGCATAGGTTACACTAAAGTCCTGTGTCAGAAGGAGATAGATTGATGCATGACGCATAAGGCGCAAAGGTTACACTAAAGTCCTGTGTCAGAAGGGGATAGATTAATGGATGACGCATAAAGCGCATAGGTTACACTAAAGTCCTGTGTCAGAAGGAGATAGATTTATGCATGACGCATAAAGCGCATAGGTTACACTGAAGTCCTGTGTCAGAAGGAGATAGATTGATGCATGACGCATAAGGCGCATTGGTTACACTAAAGTCCTGTGTCAGAAGGAGATAGATTAATGGATGACGCATAAAGCGCATAGGTTACACTGAAGTCCTGTGTCAGAAGGAGATAGATTAATGCATGACGCATAAGGCGCATAGGTTACACTAAAGTCCTGTGTCAGAAGGAGATAGATTAATGGATGACGCATAAAACGCATAGGTTACACTAAAGTCCTGTGTCAGAAGGAGATAGATTGATGCATGACGCATAAAGCGCATAGGTTACACTAAAGTCCTGTGTCAGAACGAGATAGATTGATGCATGACGCATAAGGCGCATAGGTTACACTAAAGTCCTGTGTCAGAAGGAGATAGATTAATGGATGACGCATTAAGCGCATAGGTTACACTAAAGTCCTGTGTCAGAAGAAGATAGATTGATGGATGACGCATAAAGCGCATTGGTTACACTAAAGTCCTGTGTCAGAAGGAGATAGATTGATGGATGACGCATAAAGCGCATTGGTTACACTAAAGTCCTGTGTCAGAAGGAGATAAATTGATGGATGACGCATAAAGCGCATTGGTTACACTAAAGTCCTGTGTCAGAAGGAGATAGATTGATGGATGACGCATAAAGCGCATTGGTTACACTAAAGTCCTGTGTCAGAAGGAGATAGATTAATGGATGACGCATAAAGCGCATAGGTTACACTAAGGTTTTTTTTATGTATTTAGTTCATTGTTAGGTGTTTTATTTATGAATTCAATTCTATTGTATAAAATTGTAGTCTTTGATATGTACCCGTCTACTGCCATTGTTTTGTAATCTTACTATTTCCATTACTATTAAATTACTAATTTATGTTTTCTTTTTTTTTTATTTTCTAAAAAGGTACTACACCTATTTCGATAACATATAAATGGGACCAACCTGGCAGCATTATCTATCGAATAAAAAAAAATCATGAAACTCGATTCACAATCTGCGAAGATATCGCGTAACAAACATACAAAAAAACATACAGTCGAATTGAGAACCTCTTCCTTTTTTAGAATTCGGTTGAAAATGACTCATCTCAGCTCATCTTTACATTGAAAAAGTATATATATTAGTACTAACATACAGTATGGACTAAATTGATTGTTGACGCATAAAGCGCATAGGTTACACTAAGGTTTTTTTATGTATTTAGTTCATTGTTAGGTGATTTATTTATGAATTCAATTCTATGGTATAAAATTGTAGTCTTTGATATGTACCCGTCTACTGCCATTGTTTTGTAATCTTACCATAATATATTATATTAGTACTAACATACAGTATGGACACTCCCTGCCGCTCTCAAAAATGCGACCTCACCCCCTCGTCACCAGATTAATACAGATTAGTTATAGTTTGGTTCTCAAACGTATGGGATTTCGCCGTAAATTAGTTTGCTGCGTCATTAGTTTTTAGAAATGTCATTTCACGACCGTTGTATGCAGAGTCTAGGGTGTGTCTCAGCTCATCTACACATTGGTCTAGACGAGCGGATTTTTTTTCTTATCTGTGGTCTACACGGACCTGGAACTTTAGTAGCACAGTGACGTGTAAAAATACCTTATGTGTCTTCTTTTGTTAAAAACTTACTACAAAGTTTTAATTTTCACTTTATGATCGCAGATATCAAAATACAATACAAAGTTTTTTAAGAGAGAAGTTTGTATTCTGTTATGAACAGGCAGCAACGTAGATTTCAATAAATAGATTTTATGTCTTAAATATAAGATATAAATACATCACTGGCTAAAATGCTAGAAAAATGTTTCGAATATCCATTAAAAAGAAAAAAGTTAATTAATTTTGCCATCCAAACTTAGTGGCTTTCAAAATATGTTTTGAAATTTGCCAACCTGTTGCAAGTATTCGTAGATATTTAATTTTTATAGTATATTTATCATCTTTTTACAGATCTGTAATAAGTTTGTGCCTATATCTGTACTTCGGGATTTACCTTTTGAAATAATATCTCGTATCTCGTACATTTTATGTTCGGAACCCGAAAAAAAATTTATTAAATGTTATAATTTCATGGTCGTCCTTCAATTTGTGCCAGAAAACTTAACATAGGAACTTGACCTATAAAAATACAAAAAGTTTTTGTCGGCTCTATTCTTTGCTTAAACAACCCAGTTTTCAAAGGTCTTTAATTATTTTTTTTATATTAAAAATATGAGTGCGTTTGGCTGCATCTAATTGTTAGGGTTCCGTACCCAAAAGCTAATAACGGAACCCTATTACTAAGACTTCGCTGTTCGTCCGTCTGTTTGTCTGTCTGTCCGTCTGTCACCAGGATGTACTCCTATTTCATGAACCGTGAGTTTTTTTTTTTTTTTTTTTAATGCACAATTGGAATTATTTAGTGAGACAGTTGAAACGCTGTAACAACTTTATAGTAAAACTAGCTTTTTTCTGCGGCTTCACCCGCGTGGACATCATTTTTATGACTGTCTTAGAGGGTGCGCAGTGCGCCAGCCGCAAGTGGCTCGCGAGCGTGGACATAAATTTTCTCCAGATCCCTCGGAAACAATGTCAGGATATGCTTATTAGTAAATCATGTCATTTCCCACCCCCTCGACCATCTCTGTGAAAAAAATCACACAATCCATTGTTCCGTTGCGATGTTAAAGAAATTAACCAAAATGAGTATATTTTCAGTTCACTCAGGAACTGCATCGGGATATGCTATTTTCACTGGATAAAAATTAGCCTTCCTCGTGACACAGGCTACCTTCATGCCAAATTTCAGTGAGATTGTTCAACGCGTTAAAGCGTGAAAAGGTTACAAACAAACAAACACATTTTTACAGTAATATTAAGTAAGGATTAAAAAAAATGCAAAAATAAGCGGGGTCTCCATACAAAAAACTAGTTTTTAACCCCCGACGCAAAAAAGAGGGGTGTTATAAGTTTGACCGCTATGTGTGTGTGTGTGTGTGTCTGTGTGTCTGTGTATCTGTGTGTCTGTCTGTGGCACCGTAGCTCTCAAACGGGTTAACCGATTTGGATGCGTTTTTTTTATTTACAAGCAGGTTTTTTGGCGATGGTTCTTAGATACGTTTTATCAAAATCGGTTCAGCCGTTTCAAGGTCATCAGCTCTTTTGTTAGCTGCGGTAGGGTTCTTAGACTCTTAATGTGTATTTACTTTACTTTCAAACATACATGTGACCAAAAACTTGAAACACTCATGTATGCTTAATAACTATGCAGGATTATGGAACTCTTGGTCTGATGCTGCAGCCAGGATATCCAAAACACTAGCACACTCTTAAAAAAATAATAGCAGATATGTCGTGTTTGGACTCGTTTTGATCAGTATTTGATTCTGCATACAATGTAATGGTGGCAACACGGTGAGCTGATGCTGCGGCCAGGATATCCAGAACACTAGCACACTCTTAAAAAAATAATAGCAGATATGTCGTGTTTGGACTCGTTTTGTTCAGTATTTGATTCTGCATACAATGCAATGGTGGCAACACGGTGAGCTGATGCTGCGGCCAGTATATCCAGCACACTAGTACACTCTTAAAAAAATAATAGCAGATATGTCGTGTTTGGACTCGTTTTGATCAGTATTTGATTCTGCATACAATGCAATGGTGGCAACACGGTGAGCTGATGCTGCGGCCAGGATATCCAGAACACTAGCACACTCTTAAAAAAATAATAGCAGATATGTCGTGTTTGGACTCGTTTTGATCAGTATTTGATTCTGCATACAATGCAATGGTGGCAACACGGTGAGCTGATGCTGCGGCCAGCATATCCAGCACACTAGTACACTCTTAAAAAAATAATAACAGATATGTCGTGTTTGGACTCGTTTTGATCAGTATTTGATTCTGCATACAATGCAATGGTGGCAACACGGTGAGCTGATGTTGTTAAAATCCGTTAAATTTTTGACATACCTACGTACCTGAAACTATGACTAACTGTGAAATAAATATTATTGAGATAAACCTTCGCTTTGATTTCTTATATAAACCCCCGACGCAAAAAGAGGGGTGTTATAAGTTTGACGCCAATTTCTGTGTGTTTGTGTCTGTTTGTCTGTGGCATAGCAACTCTCGAACGGATGGACCGATTTTGATGCGGTTTTTTTTACGTGAAACAAGTTTCCTTGCGGTGGTTCTTAGCTATAATCGATAAAGATCTGTTCAGCCGTTTGAGGGTTATCAGCTCTTATCTAGGTGACTAAGGGATCTGGGCAACTTATACAGGTCTGATCGATTCAAAATTTGCTGCCCTGTTAATGTAAAAATATTGCAAAACCATGATAACCTTGAACTGTTGATGCAGCATCTCCTAGAATCTGCAGAATACCCAACTCCTCAAAAACTTTCAATAGAAGTATCGTGTTTGGGCTCAAAAAAAATATTCAAAACAATTTATTTCAAATAGGTGTTTACACACACTTTTAAATAGAATTAGAATAGAAATTATTAGAATAGTCTCAATGAATAGGTGTTAGATATAATATGGTAACCTTGACCTGATGCTGCAGCATCTCCTGGAATCTGCTGAAGCAGCGGTTAAAAAAGTAAAAAACTTCCATGGGTCCATGGATTTGAAGTTTAGAGTTATAACACATTTAATTGCAGCTTCAAACAAGGGAGGTGAGCAACTTCCACAGGCTTGATCGATTCAAAATAGGCTAGATTTTGTGTCGCAGTATCGTGTTTCGTCCCGGAAACTATTTGTATGAATGTGGGGGTAGAGTTTCGATTGTATGTAATAGTTATGTAAAGTTTAAAAAGCACGAAATAAAAATTAAATTAAAAATTTAAAAAACCCCCGACAAAAACCTCTAAAAAGTAAACAATAATATGTATTGACCCTTTGAGTTTAATTTAAGTAGTAATATTTTGATCCAAGAGTCGTCGCGTAAGGGGACCGCTAAGTAAATAAAATAAAAACAGAATACAACTGATTTACTTTACTACAACTAATTAGTAATAACTTCACAACTTAGCGGTCCCCCTACGCGACGACTCTTGGATCAAAATATTACTACTTAAATTAAACTCAAAGGGTCAATACATATTATTGTTTACTTTTTAGAGGTTTTTGTCGGGGGTTTTTTAAATTTTTAATTTATTTGAAACATGAAGAAACTAGCGCCAACTAGAATGATCGTACGGAACCCTTTGTACTAGCGCCATCTAGTATGATGGTATGGAACCCAAAGTGTGCGGTGCTGGCTCGCACTTGGCCGGTATTTTAAATATGAAATGAAGTCTCATTGATAAAAAAATCTATCTTCAATTTTAATATTTTTCACATATTTCCAGTTTGATTCCTGGCTAAACAAACCAATTTTTACAAAAATCTAAACGCAGTTATACTTATTTTTTTAAATAAAAGAATTTTACCTCTGAATAAATTAATGTTATCTATCTTAAATGTTTAGAGTACTTTAATAACACCTTTAAATAAGCTACAAAGAAAACTTCATACAATAATTTTGAACAAAAAAAACGACTTCAAACAGGAAACTAAGGTTCCCCTCGATTTCTCTGGGACGCCATAATCAGATCCTGGTTTCTATATCATGGTACCACCCTTGGGATATATGCTTTCCAACAAAAAGGATTATCAAAATCGGTTCATAAATGACGAAGTTATCCGGGAACACACACTTAAAAAATATATACGGTCGAATTTAGAAACCTCCTTCTTTTTTAAAGTCAGTTAAAAAGCCATCTCAAAGTCAAACTGCTAACACAGAAGAATTAGAGTGCCACTGACGTTTGGCTGACTGTACTTATCAATATGTATCAAACCCACCATAACCCAGCTCCAGGTTGTAACAACACCAGCATAATTTACACTACATTTTCATATATCTGACAAAACTGTCAGACATGTTGCACCGTGTATTATTTTCTCGTATTTTTTCGCAATGTATTTTGTTTTGTTGTATATTTTGTTTTGCGGACCGTATCGTATTTTGCGCAAAGCTCGTGGATTATCGGGCATGGTGACGTTTCGCGATATGTCATGCATATGTCACAGTGCTGTTTTCACTTTGACGATATCATGAAATTACAACTTGATCACATCCTGGACACTTCATGTAGCGGGCCACAAATGACATTTTTTAAAAGGAATGACGGAACAAACAAGATGGCGGCGAAATCCTATACGTTCGGCAATCTGTATCAATCTGGGTGACGAGGGGGTGAGGTCGCAATCTAGAGAGCGGCAGGGAGTGTCTATACTGTATGTTAGTACTAATTTATATACTTTGACTTGTTGTAGTAGGGGTTCGTCATTTGGGTGTTGGGATATTTGATTGATTTTATAGGGATTTTTTTACTCCACACAATCATGCAAAAACAGGTAGGCAAGCTTCACACGCGGTGGACCGACGACCTGGTGAAGATTGCGGGAAGCCTTGAAGAAATCCTTGGGGGAGGCCTTTGTCCAGCAGTGGACGTTTTTCGGCTGATATGATGATGATGATGCAAAAACAAAAAGTTGACAGGTAGAAACTTTGAGTTGAGGTTGGTTTTTAGGTCATTTTCCCACCTCTACCTACCACCAATCACCATCTTATTTAAAATTTTGCCGACAAACAATATTACTAATTGGATCGATGTGTTCCGCCATGAAGATAAGATATTGGTATTTGCGTTTGGGAATATTGGTAAGACAGCTTTCATCTTCGGCATCATCGTAACTTATGAAAAAAGCGTCGGTAGCTCAACCGGTAACGACTCGGTCCTCTTAACCAGAGGTCCCGGGTTCAAATCCGGACGGCCAATGTACCAATGAATTTTTCGAAACCTACATACATATACTTACCGATTGCTTATAACGGTGAAAGAAAACAATGTGAGGAAACCCGCGCATCTGATACCAGATGTGTATGAAGGTCACGTTGCTCACGTCCGTAGGTGTTAATCTAAAATGCCCTACACGTGACCGCGGGTGATGCTAATTACAATACCAGGCAACTGCCGTCTATCCCTTAGATAGCACGGTTAAAATTGAGCCACAGGAAAAGAGAAGAGATCAGGTCTGATGATGCCATACTTGTAGAACAGATGGCCATTGGGGTAGTAAAGTTCTCGAGTGGCGACCGTGCACCGGAAAAAGTAGCGTAGGAAGGCCTCCCACGCGGTGGACCGACGATCTAGTGAAAATCGCGGGAAGCCGATGGATGCGGGCAGCGCAGGACCGGTCGTCGTGGAAATCCTTGGCCTTTGTCCATCAGTGGACGTTTTTCGGCTGATATGATGATGATGATGCTAAGGGCTACTCGTAATTTTATTGTAGATAAATTGAAAAAATAAAAAATAATCTCTCATTAAACCTCTCATGTAGAGCTATCACACAAAAACACCATTCTTATTATAAGAGCGAACAACTACATTCACGCGTCGTAGCAATCGCTACGAAATGCGTAGTCAGCTACGACTGTGTCTACGGCTTTTTATTTTTCGCTAAACTAGCGTTTTATTCCCTCAGTATTTTTTTGTGTTTCTAAAGGGTGTCCCAAAATTAACGCAAGATTAAAATATGCTGCCATTTGTGCAGTAAAGTGTTGGCAACCCCAAAAAAAACAATTTGACAGGTTAGGGTTGATAAATGAAGCGTTACACGATAGAACAACATATCTTCATTATTCCATACGTGCCACATGCCATACAGCCCGTGATCCAATTCAATTACTGCATGAGACATTTCTTAGTCGTGTACGTTTTCGATAAAAGAATGCGTATGTGCCAGCAAAGCCGTGGAGGCTATTTGCCCGATGTGTTATTCCATAAATAACCCTATCCTATCTAAATGATTCAATAAAAAAATCACAATCTGAAGACTAAAAAATGTGTTTTCTATTTAATTCAAATCTTGCGTTTATTTTGGGACACCCTTTATATCTTGATTTTTTTCAAGTTTTTTAGTATTTTGAAGTTGATCTGATGATGAAATTTAGAGGTGGAATAATGGTCTGCGAATCGTCTTTTATTTATCGAAGGAATTACAGTTTTTTTTTCAATTTGGAACCGTTTCATTATAATTATTTATTTGGGCATTCGACTTTTGAACTTAAAATCTCTTTTCAAATAAAAGCTTGTACCAAAAATCTTTTAGGTTTTTCAAAAATTATTAAAAAATATAATGATGTGACAGAGTAAGAAATTATTTTAAGTACAGCATTATCGATTTGGATGAAATGTTGTATTTAGGTAGGTACTTTTTAACATTCCAAGTCTATCTAGATAGGTTTTTATTTCTACGTTTTTACGCAAAAAATATTATTTTTATTTTGCATGCCTAAGCTTCGTCGACCGGCTTCTTTTTTTAATAACTGGTTATTTTACCATTATGAAATTAATTTAGTAGTTTAGTGTTATTAGGGTTCCATACCCAAAGCGTCAAAACGGGACCCTATTACTAAGACTCCGCTGTCCGTCCGTCTGTCTGTCTGTCCGCCTGTCACCGGGCTGCATTTTATGAACCGTGATAGCTAGGCAGCTGAAATTTTCACCAATGATGTTGCCGCTATAACAAAAAATACTTAAAATTAGAAACATTTAAAAATAGTCTCCATACAAAAAACGTGTTTTTTTATATGAAGAAATTAGCGCCATCTAGTATGATGGTACGGAACCCTATGTATGCGGTTCTGACTCGCACTTAGCCGGTTTTTTTTAAATAACATGTCCCATATTATTCCGATTTTTGTGCTATTCTCATATGATGATGATATCAGCTCATATACGTCCCCACCGAGGGGCTCGAGCCTACTTGGTCGACTTCACACACAACCTGCGAGTTTCTCCGCAGGCGTGTGCAGTGCAGGTTTCCTCACGATGTTTTCCTTCACCGTAAGAGCGTCGGATAAATGTACATCATCATTCATCATCATTACAACTCATATACGTCCCCACCGAGGGGCTCGAGCCTACCCTGAATCAGGGCGATTAGGCCTTAGTCGACCACGCGGGCCCAGTGCGGGTTGGTCGACTTCACACACAACCTTCGAGTTTCTTCGCAGGCGTGTATAGGTTTCCTCACGATGTTTTCCTTCACCGTTAAAGCAATCGGTAAGTATGTACGTAAGTTTTTTTTTTTGGAAAAACTCATTGGTACATTGGCCGTCCAGATTTGAACCCGGTACCTCTGGTTAGATGGACCGAGTCGTTACCGGCTGAGCCACCTAAGCTTTTTAGACGTCCATATGTACATATGAAATCTAAATTCAAAATCACATTGGTACGAGGCAGGATTCGAACCACGACCTCCCGGATAGGAGGCGGCGGCCCTAGCCGCTACGCCACCAACGCTCATTCGACGCCGATTCTCATATAGGCATGTAATATTTTCTTGTCTATCTCTAATGTTAGTGTTTCCATCACATCGTGTGGCAGTAGGGAGGGAGTATTGGAGCGCGCATCCATCATTTCAATGCCATTAGCGTCATCGCTTTTCCTACTACACCCACATATCGTACCAGTTAGGGATCAGCCAGAGATCATAAATCTATGGACAAGGTCTACCGGACGTCTAAAATGGCACTGTTTTGATGTGGATCGTATTTTTTTTATCTGGGGAATTCTGAGCAACTAGGTACCCTCGTTTTGGGACCATCTTTTTTTTAATTAAAAATTTGAGTGCGTTTGACTGCAACTCACCTGTGGGTAAGTGATGATGCAGTCGAGGATGGTACACGCAAACTCAAATAATGCCTATTTACTCTTGCCTTGAAGAACCCCCAAATTATAAGAATTGGGAAACACTTATAGTACGGCTCCTCATTATATCATAACTACTTTTTACCTGCAGCTTCGCCTGCATGGACATTTTTATGACTGTCTTTCAGGGTGAGTGGTGCGCGAACTGCAAGCTACTCGCGAGCGTGGACATGAAAGTTCACCAGTTCCCTCGGGAACTAAGTCAGGATATTATTATTAGTAAATCATGTCATTTTCCACCCCCTCAACAAGCTCTGTGAAAAGCTAGTAAAAGATAAAACCACGACACAATCAACCAAGCGGTCGTTGCTCAATGCGACTTGCGTGGTCGCATTGATCACACAGGTTAACTGACCTGAAACACGGTCATTACCTGGATAGGTTTGACAGTTAATGACATTTTCCGCAACCGTTTCCGTGATTTTACAGGCACGTTAAACTGTTGGCGCCGAATGCTATTACTAGATAGCAGTCGTTGAGCCATGTCAAATGCTTTGATCACGAACCATAACTAACCTGAAGCCTTATCAGTACCTGGATGGGTTTGAATGTTAGCGTCATTTTTGGACCGTTTCCGTGCTTCGCAAAACATGTTAAGCCGTGGCTGTCAGTCGCTATCACTAGATGCCAGTCGCTTAGCCGTATCGGATGCTTTCTTTATAGACGATTTCAAGCCGCGTGGGGCTCGCCACTGCCAACAAATCGAACTTGGCTTCCGTGCTTAACGTTCTTGAGTAAGGAAAAGGACCCGTGCCCAGCAGTGAGAACGTTTATGGGTTGTTAACGACAACCAACGGGAACTTTTTGGAGCTAATGTAGAAATTGACAGAAAAAAATATATAGTCGACTCTTTAAACAAAATTAATAGTCAACTTTTTTAAAAAATATAGTCAACTCTTCAAATAAAATGTATAGTCAACTCTTCATACAAAATTTAAAGTCAACTCTCAAACAAAATTTATAGTCAACTCTTCAAACACAATTCATAGTCAACTCTTTCAACAAAATTTATAGCCAACTCTGTTAACCAAATTCATAGTCAAATCTTTAAAATAAATTTATAGTCAACTCTTTTAACCAAATTCATATTCAAATCTTTAAACAAAATTTATAGTCAACTCTTCAAACAAAATTTATAGCCAACTCTTTTAACCAAATTCATAGTCAAATCTTTAAACAAAATTTATAGTCGACTCTTTAAACAAAATTTATAGTCAACTCATCAAACAAAATTTAAAGTCAACTCTCAAACAAAATTTATAGTCAACTCTTGAACCACAATTTATAGTCAACTCTTTCGACAAAATTTATAGTCAACTCTTTAAACCAAATTCATAGTCAACTCTTTCAACAAAATTTATAGCCAACTCTTTTAACCAAATTCATAGACAAATCTTTAAACAGAACTTATAGTCAACTCTTCAAACAAAATTTATAGTCAACCTTTTAAACAAAATGTATAGTCAACTCTTCAAACTAACTTTATAGTCAACCCTTGAAAAAAAAATTATAGTCAACTCTTCAAACAAAATTTATAGTCAACTCTTCAAACACAATTTATAATCAACTCTTCAAACACAATTTATAGTCAACTCTTTCGACAAAATTTATAGCCAACTCTTTTAACCAAATTCATAGTCAAATCTTTAAAAAAAAATTATAGTCAACTCTTCAAACAAATTTTTGTGCTCTCCATACAAAAATGCATATAATTTACCAATCAGCTGAATTTTGTTCCCTAATTTTTTTTACAAGTGATCATGTTCTACATTATGATAGAAGCCCCAGGTTACGGGTCCTACAACAATTTGATTAAACCTGTGGCGGCAACAGCAGTAACCCGCCACTGAACATTAACACAAGCGACGAGAGAACAAAAGAAATACGACACCTAGAACGCGCTATTAGAATTTCTTCAGCGCTGAGTATATATACAGATACCGATCATCAACGATTGGTCCACGGCCGGACTCCAGGCATACCACCTCGCCTGGCAGAGATATCTCCCTTTGCTCTCGTCGAGTAGGAGGAACCACACCGTTCCTAAACACCTATATAAATTGTATATATACGTATACATGTGTAATAAATTTGGTGTAGGAACCCGTTAACTGGGACATCTACTCATCATATTGAAGGACTTTCCCCAAGGAATCCATAGTCAATTAAAAAAAAAACAACTCCATTCAAAAATGTTTAAAATCTGCTACTCATCATATTAAAGGACTTTCCCCAAGGAATCCATAGTCAATTAAAAAAAACCAACTCCATTCAAAAATGTTTAAAATCTGCTACTCATCATATTGAAGGACTTTCCCCAAGGAATCCATGGTCAATTAAAAAAAAACCAACTCCATTCAAAAATGTTTAAAATCTACTACTCATCATATTGAAGGACTTTCCCCAAGGAATCCATAGTTAATTAAAAAAAAAACCAACTCCATTCAAAAATGTTTAAAATCTGCTACTCATCATATTGAAGGACTTTCCCCAAGGAATCCATAGTCAATTAAAAAAAAACCTCCATTCAAAAATGTTTAAAATCGGCCTATCAGCTTTCAAGAAGTGTTCCAACATTTTTTTTGCGATTTCAGCAAACTTGTAGAACAAAAGTTGTTAATTATATTGAGTTTTCTTTAAATGTTTTTAAGGTTTATATTAACTTGCCATGTTGTTAAGTTAGTTTGGGACAAAGCTTGAAAGTTAAATTTGACCCGGTTTCCGATTGAGCTGAAATTTTGCATACACGCTAAGTTTGAAGAACAATGCGTGGTTAGCTAAGTGACGTCTTTCTAAATCCAAAATGGCGGACTCCCAATGATGGCAGATCAGTTATTTTTTGTGCCCCCCAAAATATGGGTATGAAATGAAAGGGTTTTCCCAGAAGATTACGAAATAATTAAAACTATTTCAAATTAAAGCTTGTACCTAAAATTTCTTAAGTTTTTCGAAAACTATTATTAAATTCTTTATAGTTTTTAATGTCATGGAATAAAATATTAGGTATATCTATCTCTATAAATCACCATCATATTAGCTCATTTACGTCCCCACCGAGGGGCTCGAGTAAACCCTGAATTAGGGCGATTGGGCCTTAGTCGACCACAGGGTTGGTTGACTTAACACACAACCTGCGAGGTTTCTTCGCAGGCGTGTGCAGTTTTCCTCACGATGTTTTCCTTCACTGTAAAAGCGTCGGATAAACGTACTACATATGAAATAGAAATTTAAAAACACATTGGTACGTGGCAGGATTCGAACCACTAACTCTCGGACAGGAGGTAGCGGCCCTTACCATTACGCCACCGACGAGGTAGCGGCCCTTGCCATTACGCCACCGACAAGGCAGCGGCCCTTGCCATTACGCCACCGACGCCATCTCTATAAATACCTACCTATTTCGTCGTTAATTCTACGGAGACTGTATAAAAACACTGTATATAGATAGGACTTACAATGAGAATTCTGTAAAACGGTGTACGATAAATAATTATTTAGATAAGATAAGATTTTTATTTTGCAATTTCACAGGTACACATTTACAGATGATGATATTTAAATAAGTGCGTCTCTTCTGTATAGCTAATACTAACATCAGCATGCAGAATTTTAATTAAAAATACATAAAATAACCATTCATCCGTTCATATTCGACGCTGCGAATATTAATTTTAATATTTCTTATTTATTTATTTCTGACATTACCAATTAATTATATCCTGTATGTGTACGGCTGTGCAAATTCAACTTTTGATGGCATTAAATTCAATTAAAAAATTTGACTGAATTTTGTAGACATTTTTGAATCTTTTAATCTGAAACAAGTTACGGACAGGATAATTGGGGAAGTTTATTCGGTTCGTATAGATGTCTGTACAATCAAAGGCAGCTGTGTGCATTGGAAAATTAAATATAATCTCCCTATAGAGACGCAGATTAGTTGTGATTTACAAAGAAGCGGTGATAAGAAGATAATTAACTCAAATATTTTTTTTATCCACAATTGGTAAACCCTTGGCATCAACTCACCGTAAGTGTCAATGATGCCGAAGATGGAAGCGGGCCTATCAAGATCTCCCCAACTCAATCGGGAACAGGCTATGTTATCCTCTTGTCAGAAAAAATCAATGCTATTAACACTGATGTTTTGCGGTAAGACTTGATCGTGGTAGCAGGACCGGCGGGCTTAGAAAATGCCCTACCACCGACCAAACCGAGTCTTACAAAAGTTAGACCCCGCTGGAAATCGAACCTGAGGCCTCCAGTTCTGAAGCGAATAGACTAACCATTACGCCACGGAGGCGGTTGTATTCGGCGGCGGTATTATTATAGGTTTACTATTATTGTTATTGTGATAAAATAAAATATTTTTATACCTACATTAACTAGTAAGTTAAGAGCAGACTGCCAATATTAGTGCATTTTTGCTAGAATATGTTGAGTCAGTCAGAAGATTGCTGAATGTGAAAATCTACACATCTGATTCTTTGAACTTTCTCCTTTGGTATGGCTAAAACAAAAATCGATTTATTGGTGTTCGCTCGATACATTTTATTTTGTAAAACTATGTAGATTTGAAAGATTATTGGATTTTTCTCCTTCATTACATAAGTTAGGCGCATGAAATAAATATTGACATAAGAGAATACAGGTATTGATAAAACGGGTAAGACGAAGTTTCCTTAGAGTATTTACTAAGATCGCAATAACCGAAAATGAGCATTTACGCCATAAGTAAAGGACGTAAGTCGCTTTAAGGCATTCACGCGAAATATAACTTTAAATATGATTTCATAAGATTATATCAGGTTGTTGCCATTGCCAGTGTGTGCCGTTAACCGGCTTCATTATTTAACTAAGTTGAGATCAATAAAACATTTTTTTGCGAATTCACCATGGACCCTTGAGAAATAGTTATATGCCACTGCCAAGTAATGAGAGCCATTGTAACATGAGTGCTAGTTTGTGCCACGAAGCGAAGCCGGGTGGCACGATAGACAGCACAAGTGTTACAATGGCTAATTGCGTGCAGTGTGGCATACAGTACTTTTTCTACGGCTATGAAATAAATAAAATACATTGAATACATTTATTATGCGGACAGCGATGGAGTGGAACTCCTTGCCTGCGTCTGTGTTTCCCGACTCCTACAATTTGGGGATCTTCAAGGCGAGAGAGAATAGGCATTATTTGAGTTTGCGTGTACTATCCTCGACTACATCGTCACTTACCCTCAGGTAAGATATAGTCAAACGCACTCAAATTTTTAATTAAAAAAAAAAATCTTTGTCATGATCATATATTGAATTTTTGAAGCCGAAAAAATAATTAAAAAGTTTTATTTTAGTACACTTGTCTCGTTTTGAAATGATCATTGTAAAACGACTTGTAGGAATAAATACTTTTGTGATATGATTTGAGGTTATGTTTAATACATAGTACCAAATGGGAGTAGAAAAGTAGTTCTGTTACACTTTGTAAAATATTACCGTACAAAGCCTATAGAGGATAAAATAAAAGAACTATTTTTCCAAAAAAAAATTAAAAACGCTGAAAAAGTTGAAAAAAAACAACTTCCATCAAAACAACTTAGCACAATTTTGCATTGTAGGTTTTCGGAAATATTCAAAAAAATTATACTACACCTATTTTGATAAAATTTATATGGGACCAACTTGGCAGCATATCCCATCGAATAAAAAAGAATCATGAAAACCGGTTCACAATCTGCGAAAATACCACAGAACAAACATACAAAAAAGCATACAGTCGAATTGAGAACCTCCGCCTTTTTGGAAGTCGATTTCAAAAAAAAATAAGACCCGTGTCTTCCCTCATGTATGAAACCGACGTAAATTTTCTTTGAAGAAAACCATTTTCCTTATAAAAGGTTGACTTCTCGTAACAATGAGTACAATAGCATTTAGCGCAGCCACCATTAGATTTTGGTGCCAATGAGGCCGAAAAAAGGCCATTGTAGGCCTAACGCGAGCAACCCATCAGTATCCTTAAGAGGCCTGTTAGAGGCCTATTAATTTTGATGTCTTTCGAAGCGAAGTATTAAGGAACGTTCGCTTAGGCTTAAGTTGTTACTAACATCTGATCGGGTTGGCAATATCCCGGTTATTGGATATCAGAAACGAACGCGATGAAGATATCGAAAATACATTATTGAAGTGGCAATTTAAATCTGAGTTACAAGTATAATATCTTTCATATTAAATACCCGTCGTGGTTCAATAGCTAGGCCGATGGATCGGGTTCAATTGGTGTAGTCTGAATTTATTGGTAGGCAATCAGTAATATAATCTGAATCATGACATTATTGTAATAGACATTATGTTAACACCTA
Source organism: Coleophora flavipennella (assembly GCA_947284805.1). Lineage (NCBI taxonomy): Eukaryota > Metazoa > Arthropoda > Insecta > Lepidoptera > Coleophoridae > Coleophora > Coleophora flavipennella. The sequence continues at coordinate 6,538,806 of OX369266.1, forward strand.
CTTAAAATAAATAATTTTGAATTTTTAATGTTGATGCAATGGTAATAGCGTCGTCGGTGGAGTAACGAAAAGAGCCGCTTCCTCCTGTCCGGGAGATCGTGGTTCGAGTCCTGCCACGTACCAATGAGTTTTTTTTTTATTTCTATTTCATATAAACAATTATCCAACGCTCTTACGGGAAGAAAACATCGCGAGGAAACCTGCGAGGTTGTTTGTGAAGTCCCGCGTGGTCAACTTAGGCCCGATCACCCTAATTTCAGGGTTGGCTCGAGCTCCTCGGTGGGGACATTTATGAGCTGATATGATGATGATGAATGGTAAGGCACTTAACTACTAAAATCTTGTCGAAGTTATATTCACCTAGGGTTCAATAGTGAGCAATGTGGAGCATTACATTACTGCGCAACACCAGAGCTGCAGCGTCTACCAAAAACGTTCACCTGAATTCCAATGTCTTTGTAAAGATAGATATGTAAGAACTACGAGCCTTCATTCATTGTAACTTTTAAAAAACATTATTTGCCTTTAAAAAAAGGAGTAGTAAAAAGAATGTAATCATATCAGCTCATATACGTCGCCACCGAGGGGCTCAAGCGTACTCTGAATTAGGGCGATCGTAGTCGACCACGCGAGCCCAGTGCGGGTTGATCGACTTCACACACACCTGCAAGTTTATTCGCAGGCGTGTGCAGGATTCCTCACGATGTTTTCCTTCACCTTAAGAGCGTCGGATAAAAAGAATATACGTTTGTATAGAATTATAGATACGTTATTCACACATTCCTAAGATGAACATAAACCCTAGTGGTACAACACACAGTTTTTGTGTTAGAATTCTATATAGCTCCATAGCTCCGTTTTTTTCTCTCCCTTAGCAATTCTTAATTCAATTAGATTTTTTTTATTCACAATTGGAAAGCTCGTGGCATCATCTCACCTGATGGTAAGCGATGATGATGCCGAAGATGGAAACGGGTTCACCAACGTTCCCCAACGCAATGGAGAGCTGGCTATCTTATCTTCAAGCCGGAACACATCAATGTTGTTAACACTGATGTTTGGCGGCAAGACTTAGATAATATGGTGGTAGCTAGCCAGGCGGGCTTAGAAAATGCCCTACCACCAACCAAACCGAGTCTTACAAGTTGACGCCACCGGAAATCAAACCCGCGAGGAGGCGGTTATTAATGGAATTCGGCGGCGAGGTGGTATTTCAATATTCTTTATTGCATTGAATTAAACAACATAGAAGAAATATTATACAACAGGCGGCCTTATTGCTAGGTAGCAATTTCTTTCAGGCAACCTTTGGGTAGAAAAAACAGTGCTAGAATTATATAAAAACTTAAATAAAAAATCAATGATAATAAAAAAAATTCAATTAGGAGAGCCGACCCTACTTGACGTGGGAAAAGGCAAAGAAGAAGAATAATAAAAATCAATCAATCTTAGAGAACCTCCAATAGATCGTTATCTCTTAACCGTTAACCGCCTCCGTAGCTCAGAGGAAAAGTTCACTGGCTTTACACAGGAGGTCGTGGGTTCGATTCCCGGCGGGGTCAATTGTAAGAGTCGGTTTGGTTGGTGGTAGGGCATTTTCTAAGCCCGCCTGGCTAGCTACCACCATCTTATCTAAGTCTTGCCGCCAAATATCAATGTTGATATCATTGGTGTGTTCCGGCACGAAGATAAGATAGCCAGTTCCCCATTGCGTTGGGGAATCTTGGTAAGCCCGCTTCCATCTTCGGCAACATCGTCACTTACCACCAGGTGAGATGTTGTCAAGGGTTTACCAATTGTGAATAAAAAAAAATAAAAAATAAAAAATCTCTTACATAAATCTGCTACGTCTTAGTTTCTACTTGTTCTGCTTTTGCATGTGATGTGACGATAATGACTATTAAGAATAAGTAACGTAGACTAAATTTCAAAGTTAAGAAAATAATAGCATCATTTCTCATTACTATAACAGAGGAACTGTCCTTTGTCCAGTTAATAGAGTCGCAGTGTCCCAGTAATCAATCATGCCACGTCTGCGTCGTAAAGTCGCCTCCATCGCTTCGGATTTAGACCCTTTCCAATATTTATAACATAACCTTTTAATACTGAGAGTGAGATCGACCGTATATTTTACAAGCTGTTATTTAACTTGCAATGTATGTATGTTTGTTCGGTTGGAATCTTGCAAATCTATTTTGAAGCAGATATCTTCAACCGATTGAGCTGAAATTTTGTATACACGTTCAGTTTGGATGACAATGCATGGTTAACTGTGTGTCGTCATTCAAAATCTAACATGGCGGCACACCCAAGATGGCTGACTAGTAATTTTTAATTTACTTCTACAATATGTGTATCAAATGAAAGGGTTTGCTGAGAACAATACAAAATAATTGAACTTCTTTTTTAAAAATAAAAGCTTGTACCTTAGTTTTTAGGTTTTTCAAAAATTATATTTATTATCCTTTCATTGTTTTTATAAAATAAGTTTTACATATATTTTTGTCGGTGGCGCAACGGCAAAGGCCGCTACCTCCTACCCTCCTGCCACGTACTCATGTGTTTTCGAATTTCGATTTCATATGTAAGTTTATCCGACGCTCTTACGGTGAAGGAAAACATCGTAAGGAAACCTGCACACGCCTGCGAAGAAACTCGAAGGTTGTGTGTGAAGTCGACCAACCCGTGCTGGGCCCGCGTGGTCGACTAAGGCCCGATCGCCCTAATTTAGGGTAGGCTCGAGCCCCTCGGTGGGGACGTATATGAGCTGATAAATGATTTTTTTTTAATTTAGTTTTGTTTACAAGTTTGTTATTATTTTATCCACAATTGGTAAGCCCTTGGCATCATCTCACCTAACGGTAAGTGACGATGATACTGAAGAACGAAGTTCCTGGATTTTAACTTTCACAACTGGAGGTCACGGGTTCGATTCCCAGTGGGGTCAACTTGTAAGACACGGTTTGGTTGGTAGTAGGGCATTTTCTAAACTCGCCTGGCTAGCTACCACCATCCTATCTAAGTCTTGCCGCCAAACATCAGTGTTAACAACATTGATGTGTTTCGGCTTGAAGATAAGTTAGCCAGTTCTCCATTGCGTTGGATAATCTTGGTCAGCTCGCTTTCATCTTCTGCATCATCATCACTTACCATCAGGTGGATGATGCCAAGGGCTTATCAATTGTGAATTTAAAAAAAAAAACTCTTCACGTCAGCCAGGTAACGAAATGAAAAGGTTCGCTACGGCACTACACAAGCGTCGGTGGCTCAACGGTAAAGACTCGATCCTCTTAACCAGAGGAGCTGGGTTCAAATCCGGACGGCCAATGTACCAATGAGTTTTTCGAAACTTACCTACATATACTTACCGATAGCTTTAACGGTGAAGGAAAACATTGCGAGGAAACCTGCTGATACCAGATGTGTATGAAGGTCGCGTTGCACACGTCCGTAGGTGTAAATCTAAATGCCCTACACGCGACCGCGGGTGATGCTAAGTGCTTGGATAGCACGGTTAATTCTGCCACACGATAAGATAAAAGTGCTACAGCACTGTATTAGTTATGTCGTCTTATCAAACTATTAAAAAATTCAGCGCTAAATCGCGTAAGCCAAAACGTCGTAAGCACAATGAATTTCATGGCGTTTACACGTTTTGTTCAACGTATAACATGCATAATGGGGTATACCATAATGAACGACACGGTAATGCACGACCTGTGAATGTGCAGCCCGATAACTCGTGTCATGCACTTGAACTGAATAAAAGCTACCAATAATGCGCGACCCGATATTGCACAACCTGTGAATGTACAGCCTGTTAACTCGTGTTATGGACTTGATCTGAAATGAAAGCTTTTACAAAGGCCAGCACATCAAGCTAGACACTCGTAGTGCAATTCGGATCCATACGCGTACGGCATAAGAAACGGTTAAAAGTCGAAAGTTTCTAGCTTGATGTGCTGGCCTCTGTACATAAAAATAACCTCGTTCCTAGTGGGGTTCCCCCGCTGGACCAGTTTTTTTTCCCCTTTGATTGGTTAGCCCTTGCTTTGCTTTCCAAATAAAAACACTTTCTTTCTACTAGCCACAAGTTAAGAATCTAAAACACGTTTAACAGCGGCTAGACGAGTGGCTAGTGGTAGAAATATTTTTGGCAGTTACGTATTACAAAAAATCTTTTAAAATTATCATCATCAATTTATAATTTTATCAATGGCCTCTTTTGTCTGGCTGATAACTCAGACACTAGACACGTCAAATCAGACCTGACTGGGGTCGACCTTTGTGAAATGCAAAGCTTAACTCTGAAAAATTTAAGAAGGCAATAACCGTCTCGTCAATATGGAGCTCAAAACGCCTCACAGCCGTAATACCCACGCACACCCCACGCATTAGAAGTCACACTGAGGCGCGAAACCTCATCTCCTTGGTATCTAGTTTCCATTTTAACCATAGACAATTCCCAGAAAAAAGTTTTTATGTTCCCGCCAAAAGGAGACGAGATTCGCTCGTAAAACCTACATGTTTTATTACAAGCTCGCTGCAGGGCGGCAGAGCCTGGGTCTTTACGCCGTGTAGACCGTCTTAAACCAATCTTTTTGTAATAAATTGAATATTTTATTACAGGTGCTGAGATGTGAATAGATTTACGTGACGATTTCGAGAGTGAATGTAAAATGTTTCATGAAATAAGATGTATAAAAGTAAATGAGATAACATAGATAGACAGTTAAAATAAGAATTGGATTCGTAAGACCCAATTTTATAAAAACAAAATTAGGTGGCAAAGATATAGGTACTATGTTATGTTTCGATATATTTACACAGCGATCTGAGCACTCTTTTATACTGAAAATAAACTTGAAATAAAACAGATGTCTGTCATAGACTGAATTGCTCGAATTAACAAATTTACCGAACCTACCAAAAACAAAAATGACCCAACATAGATCTGAATCTATGATCACAAGAGTTTTGCTCCGACCCTGGAGCCAGCGGCGACCGTGCCGACCTGACTCGCCTAGCGTTACCTGACCGAGATTCCACTCGACTTGTCGACGCTCCACGCCACGGAATCCTGTACATTTTTAACACACACAACACCTCAGCTCACAATCGATTGATAAACAAAACGTGAGGGCGCGGCAGCCTGTTGCGCGCCTTGCATTTAAAGAACTAAATAGCTTGTGTTAACACAGGGTTGGATCCAGGACTCACCGGGTAGCAAGGCCACGAGTGCTAGCACCGCCAGGTGGGCGGGCATCGCTAGCGGCCAGCGCGCGGGTCCGATTCGCGCGACATGTGTACACGCGCCCGCCCCGAGCGCCGCCCGGCGCGAGACTGACCTCCCCCCGCACTCCCTTACCCTGCCTCTCACCCCTCGCCATCCTCTCACCCCCGCAAGCCCTGGCTGCGCAGCTCCCAGGTGCGCGGAGACCTGGAGCGAAGCCCGGCCCTCGCTCCCAGCTAAGGCTACCCACATGTTTTCAAATCATTAATGCCTTAGTCATGATTGAGTTCAGGTTTAGTTCTAACTGCAGATTAAGTAGTTAGTAGAATCTAGCGAAGTATAGTCGGCAAATACATTTAAGAACTTTCTTATAAAGCTCTTGTAATTAGAACTTGTAGGTGACCTGCGCGTTGTGCGATACAAACGGATATACCTAGTTATCTACGGAATTTCCATTGACGGAAACGAACAATACAGATTTTGAAGAATCATTCAGTACCAGAACGAGATAGAATTAATAGTTTTTAGGATTCCGTAACAAAATAGTAAAAACGGAACACTTAGGGTGCGTCTGCGTCCGTCGGCAACTACTAATGTTATTAACTTAAAATCAAGATTGATTTTAAATAATGTTTGTCCAACTTTGTTGCAAATAGGTTCAAAATTCGGGGGGCACAATTTTAAATTGTAGTAACTAGATCAAAAATACATAAAAAAAACGCAAAATCGCAGCAACTTAGTACAGCTTCGCATTATTATTTTTTTATTTTTGTTAATTTTCTAAAAAAAACACTACACCGATTTTGACAAAATTTATATGGGACCAATTTGACAGCATACCCCTATGGAAAAAAAACCGTGAAAATCGGTCCACACTCTGCGAAGATATCGCGTTACAAGCATAAAAAAAACACAGTCGAATTGAAAACATCCTCCTTTTCAACCGACTTATTTTAAAAAAAACAGTCGAATTGAGAACCTCCTCCTTTTCAACCGACTTCCAAAAACGAGCAGGTTCTCAATTCGACTGTTTTTTTAACTGTTTGTTACTTACCACAGAACTTTTGATTGGGTGAACCTATTTCGATAATTCTTTTTTTTTTTATTTGAAAGCTAGTTCTTCCCGAGTGGTCCAATATAAATTATATTAAAATCGGTGTAGTATTTTATCCGAAAATTTACAAAAACCAAAAATAATAATGCAAAATTGTACAAAGTTGTTGCAATGGAAGTCTGTTTTTTAACGTGTTTAGCGTTTTCAATTATTTAGATATCGGTTGAAAATGGGGTATTAAACGAAGGGCTTTACTTGTGAATTCCAAAGTGGGTTTTTGTTTTTTGGTATAACTCTTAGTTTTTGAATTACGATAAAAAAAACCTTTTCCTCTTTTTATCTCCGAAGTTTGCTCAGCAAAAAATCGTTATTAATTGCACGGGAGCGATGGCAGCCTCTCGCGTTATACTCGCGACCGGGTGCTATCCGTGTGAACTGGCCTACTCTTGTCGAAGGCATTCAGTAATTTTATAACATCTCGTGATTCGTGAGACTTTAAGATTATGTTTTGTAATTACTATTTTATGACTAATAGAAAAAGTGTAATAGTCTCCTATTTTGAATTAACATTTGAAAGTTTGAAAGTCTGTGGCAGTTTAATACTGGAATACTTTATATTACTGGAAAAAAATACCAATGTCTAACTAACATTTTTTTTAATCAGCAAAAAACCTTTGCAAACAATCGTAGTTCTGCGGTATAAAATATGTATTAAAAGAATTGATGAAATTTAAAGCAAGTCCGTCCGGCCGTTCTAACCAACCGATTTTCTTTTTTTTAATCTTCTTCTTATCGTTTGACACAATTAAACGTACTATCCAAGGGATAGACGGTGGTTGCCTGGTGTTGCACTTAGCACTTAGCACTATTTAGATTAACACCTACGGACGTGTGCAACGCGTGTGTATCAGATGTGTAGGTTTCCTCACAATGTTTTCCTTCACCGTTAAAGCAATCGGTAAGTATATGTACGTAAGTTTAAAAAAACTCATTGATACATTGGCCGTCCGGATTTGAACCCGGCACCTCTGGTTAAGAGGACCGAGTCGTTACCGGTTGAGCCACCGAAGCACAGATTTGTCATCAAGCATTGAAAATCACCTAACTTTCGCCCTTCTCAAATTACACACAAACGCGAATTTCATACCTTTCTTTCTCAATATCTGCGGTTCTAATTGAATAATATGCAACTCGTTTTGGTCTGAAAACACTCACTGGAATGATCTGTTTAATTTGAGCTAATTTCCCACTTGAAGTGGTTATGTTGGAGGATAGCTAGGTGAGAACATTTAAAGCGCACATTCTCGCACACCGCGCACTCTTAATGTCCATAATAATAAAAAAATGCTGCGGAGCAATATGTGTCCTCCTCGTACCTATGAACATTCGTAGATAAACTAGCTTTTGCCCGCGGCTTCGCCCGCGTGGACATCGTTTTTATGAATGCCTTTGAGTGTGAGTGGTGCGCGAGCGTTGACATGAATTTTCTCCAGTTCCTTCGGGAACTATGTCAAGATAATTGCTTATTAGCAATTAATGTCATTCCCTACCTCCGCAAATATCTCTTTGCAAAAAACCACAACAATCCATTGTTCCGTCGCAATGTTAAAGAAATTAACCAATAAAACGGTATTTTTTAGTTTCTTTGGAAACTGCATCGTACTATACTATTTTCACGGAATAAAAAGTAGCTTATGTCCCTCCCAGTGACACACGCTACCTGCATACCAAATTTTATCAAGATTGGTCGAAGCGTTAAAGCGTGAAAAGTTAACAAACAAAACATTTTTACAACTAAAATATTATAGTAAGGATTCAATTCTTTGAAGGTACGGAACGCGCGGAGCACTAGTCCGACTTGCACTTGACCGGGTTCTAAAATGTAGTTCTATCAATGTCATTTAACTAAATAGTGACAGTCATTGATAAACATCCATTAACCACACCCTGGACACTTCATACAACGGGCCAGAAATGACATCTCAAAAAAGAAATGACGGAACAAACAAATGGCGGCGAAATCCTATACGTTCGACAACCAAACTGTAACCAATCTGTATCAATCTGGGTGACGAGGGGCTGAGTTCGCAATCTAGAGAGCGGCAGGGAGTGTCCATACTGTATGTTAGTACTAATATATATATATATATAATATATACTTTGCCTTAACCTAAAGTTAATTCTTACATCCATTAAACATCAACTATCAGATCACACCAAAAACTCATCCACCAAAATCATCAGTGTTCCTTCCGGTTGGGCGCTCGCGAGCCTTATGCTAGGGAAAGTAGGGCAGGCGCCCAAGGTCGCTGCAGCCTCCCGGGCCGCCCGCCCGCCCTTGACGGCCCTTCACACTACCGCCATAGAAGCTCGCGCCCTTAGCCCTGTTTGACAGGCGAAGCGACGTAACCACAGATAAGTATGGGAGTTTTAATGACAGTCTGAAAGGATTAAGGGAGTGTGTCCGTAGCGCGTTCACGAAGTTTTGTTCTTGTTACTTTTTTTTTTAGTTAATTGATAAAAAGGTTACACAAAAATTATAATAATAGTACATAAAAAACCCTTACAGGTTTATCCGTGCACTAGTTAATGTCGTTGCTGACAAAATACACTAAAGCTGAATTAAAGTAAGTACCTACCCTATGTTAGCAAAAATCAAACAGATAAAAGAAAAAAGAAATAGAAAACATATCAGTATTAAAAAAATAATAATGAAATCAACAATGTATCCACCTAAAGGAAAAAAACGAATAAAAATACAGTAAAAACTTGATGATATACCTGTTTGAAAAGATGGGCACTATCATGAACTTGAATATACAGGGTCTTCGGCAGATGGTTGAAAATACGAAAATGGGGGATAGGTGGAGTCGCCTCCCACCTATTTTGAGAATTTAAAAAAATCTAGGACTTGTAATTTTTTTTACAGGATTTTTTTTCCTTTTTTTAGAAATTTTGCCATTTTTATAGCTTTGAACACATGTAACTTTTTGTTTTTTAAAGCTAGCTCCAAAATCTTTTTTTTAATAGACTTTTATAAGATTGTCGGCTCTAAAAAAAATTATGTTTGTTTCAAGTTATTGCTAAAAACAAAAATGTGGGCCCCCGAACTTAAAAAAAAAGTTGAACAAAAATTTAAAAGTCAACTTTGCGATGCATTTAAAAAAAAAATAATGGGGCTGGAAGGCTTCTGTTTTTTTTAATACATCTCTAAAGCTTAGGCTTTTGAATGGTATGTAATTTGTTTCGGTATCTTTTTTGTAACCGGAGTTGTTAATTTTTTTTACTCAATTGGACCATGTTGACGAAATTCCACTAGTTACATGTTTTGTGAAATGTATCAAATGCAAAGTTGAAAATAATGTAAATACTTACTGTTGGGACGGTTACAAAGAGCAGGTACGTTTTTTTACATTCTTGCACACACATAATGGCTATCTTTTGTCATTTATTGGCATATTGGAGTTAGCACTTCCATATGCCAATAAAATGTCCGCATATTCCGCATTGGTAAATTGAGCCATTTTAAACCACAACAAAGTCTTAACAAAACGTCTGATAATAACAAAAAGTGACAAACAACAAAAAAACTTAACAAAATCACAAACACAGCAAAGTGAAATTAACGAAAACAAAAAAAAACGTTAACGTTATTTAAGTTATATGGAAGTGCTAACTCCAATATGCCAATAAATGACAAAAGATAGCCATTATGTGTGTGCAAGAATGTAAAAAAACGTACCTGCTCTTTGTAACCGTCCCAACAGTAAGTATTTACATTATTTTCAACTTTGCATTTGATACATTTCACAAAACATGTAACTAGTGGAATTTCGTCAACATGGTCCAATTGAGTAAAAAAAATTAACAACTCCGGTTACAAAAAAGATACCGAAACAAATTACATACCATTCAAAAGCCTAAGCTTTAGAGATGTATTAAAAAAAACAGAAGCCTTCCAGCCCCATTATTTTTTTTTTAAATGCATCGCAAAGTTGACTTTTAAATTTTTGTTCAACTTTTTTTTTAAGTTCGGGGGCCCACATTTTTGTTTTTAGCAATAACTTGAAACAAACATAATTTTTTTTAGAGCCGACAATCTTATAAAAGTCTATTAAAAAAAAGATTTTGGAGCTAGCTTTAAAAAACAAAAAGTTACATGTGTTCAAAGCTATAAAAATGGCAAAATTTCTAAAAAAAGGAAAAAAAATCCTGTAAAAAAAATTACAAGTCCTAGATTTTTTTTTATTCTCAAAATAGATGGGAGGCGACCCCACCTATCCCCCATTTTCGTATTTTCAACCATCTGCCGAAGACCCTGTATAAATCAATACGAGTTATTGAAATTTAGTAAACACGTTCTAGAAACTACTGTTTAGACATAAACATTTAAGAAACTGTTTTTAAAGGTTTTTGTTTTTGCGAGAGCAAATACACAGAGATAAATCGCAAAAACGGTAATACGTTCAAGCGTAAAACTTGGTGTAATTATAGTACGAAGCCTGTAATAAAAAAAAACAATCAAGTATGAGTTGTACTCGTGCTAAAGATAAAAAAATTATATATCTCTGTCACTCTCGTTGATGTCTTTTGACCGAAATGAATAGGTGTCATTGCTGTACACGTGTGGAGAGGTGAGGAGGTACAGAACCCTCGATACGCGAGTTCGACTCGCACTTGGCCGGCTGTTTTTTAAACGTATGTTACGCGGTTTCTTCGTCTTTCTTTGGATGATTTTTGAAGTAAAACTTTTTACGTACGCTTGACTTAGGGAGTAAGCTGGTGGATGCGTGACGAGAGCGTTACGGAAGTGTGTTCGGGCGAGACAAACGGAAGTTGAGAGGGATATATAAATTAGTGAAGATAGAAATTACTTATTTTTGTTTAACTTATTTTAGAAACTATTTATTTTTGTTTACGAACAAAATCGATTGCCAAGGCAATACAATATTTGTTTGTCAAAACAATCAAAACAAACAAAAGATAAAAAGTTTTGATCCTTTTCAGAGGATTATAAAACTATTTTCATAATCTGTCTATACCTCCATATGACAAAAAAGATTTGATTATTTTCTGAAGACTAAGTATTTAGTTTCATACATATAGATGGAGCTTAAGAAGTTCAGTCGTGTGGTCTAAAGCACACTCGTATTTTTTTGTTTTTATTTTTCAGATGATGCCTTCACAATGGCTACATGCAGGGTGTATGTAAAAAGAGTTCTCCCGGAAACTTATACATCTACTCATAAAACTTCCTCCAAGGAAATCATACAAAATTTCCAAAAAACTATATATGAAAAGGAAAAAAAATACACGGAAGAAGTTGTTTGGTGTTATGAGTTAAAGCCACTGTCTAAGTTCCCGAAGGGGGGGGGGCCTTCTTACACCTTGTATAAATGACTAAATGCAACATCTTTCTTACCCTCAATAAACTGGGAGAGTCAAGCCAGCCAACGACCGGATTGGAGGAGATTGGTGCAGGAACGGGTGCAGAGTTTTGAAGTGAACCGCCTCCATGGCGTGATGGTTAGTCCATTGGCTTTACACCTGGAGGTCGCGGGTACGATTCTCGGTGGGTTCAACTTGAAAGACTCGTTTTGGTTGGTGGTAGGGCATTTCCTAAGCCCGCCTGGCTAACTACCACCATCTTATCAAGTCCTGCCGCCAAACATCAGTGTTAACAACATTGGTGTGTTCCGGCTTGAATATAAGATAGCCAGTCCTCCATTTTGTTGAGGAATCTTGGTAAGCCCACTTCCGTCTTGGAAGACTATCAGGGAAGATGATGCCAAGGGCTAAACAATGTTTAATAAACAATAAATAAAAAAAAGAGCAGCGCCGGTCCGACCTGGACACGAAGCATGAGGAAATTAAAGGTAGACCTCCTGCCAATCTCAATTACCACTTTGTCAATGGTGTCCTAACGTGCACTGAATGTGCTCGCACACTTGCTAACAAGATTGACTACTTTAGCCACATGAGGGCACACGAGAGGGCAACTCAACAAAAACGCCGCACATATAGAGAACCAGTCTTTGTAGCCGAAACCGGCTTGGAAGAGATGATGATGATGATAAATTTTACCAAAATCGATTTAGTACTTTTTAGTAAATATACAACAACTAAAAAAACATAGCGAAATTGTATTTGTTGCGTTTGTTGTAAGTCAGTTGTTTTGACGTGTTTGGCGTTGTCTCTTAATCATTATTTGCTTAGCGATGCCATAGTAACTCGTATACTGTGGACGTATCCACTGGCATCCTAATACGGTCAAAAAGCTTCAGCCGTTAGACAGACGGAAGGCGTAGGCAAGTAAAAATACCCCGTGGGCACCTTTTAGGTACGGTAGTACGTACAAGCGTTAAACTTGATGTAATTATAATACAAACCCTGCAATAAAAAACCGTGTGTGTCGTACTCGTTCTAAATTTTTTTTTTTTAAATCTGTCGCTCTCGTTGATGTCTTTCATTTATACTTTAAAGCATGCTTTCGGCTAGGCTTGCCAACCGTCCCGGATTTTCCAAATCGTCCCGCTTCTGGGTCAGCTTTGAACCGTCCCGCTACGACCCCTTACGGGACAACTTTTGTCCCGGAAATTATTAATTTGATCCAAGAAATTATTATACGTTATCAAAACAATGGCACAAATTATTTATGAAAAAGAGGCACCTGGTTTTTTTTAAACCACCAGATGGTATCTTCCATTCCTGCAATAGCAGAAAGAGTGTTTTCTTCTAGTGGAGATGGCTGGACAGATAGCAGAAATAGGCTTGCCTGACGATAATGTCAAGGCTGAATTACAAATCAAAGTATTTTTTTTAATAAAATTATAGCGAGTTCTATAGTTAGGTTTTGCAATAATTTTAAACATAAAATAACCGACTTCAAACGCACTAGACGCCACTACGATTTTTTAATTTTCCTCTCGATTTCTCGGAATGTCATCATCAGATCCTGGTTTCCTTATTATGGTACCACCCTTGGGATATCTCCATTCTAACAAAATAAGAATCATCGAAATCGGTTAATAAACGACGAAGTTATCCGCGAACACACATAAAAAGATATACACGGTCGAATTGAAAAACCTGCTCCTTTTTTAGAAGTCGGTTAAAAAAAAGATAAAATGTACAACATCACAAAACATGAACAGTTTTAAAAGTAAAATTAAAGTACAATGGGCGTTTTTAGGCTATCGGCGGTCATGGATATACCCATTGGCAAATGAAAGTACAGTTACTAAAGAACTATTTACTTCTAATATGAAAGTTGCATTGTACTTCATTTAGATTACTTTTTATTAGGGTTCTGTACCCAAAGGGTAAAAACGGGACCCTATTACTAAGACTTAGCTGTCCGTCTGTCACCAGGCTGTATTTCATGAACCGTGATAGCTAGTCAGTTGAAATGTTCACAGATGATGTATTTCTGTTGCCGCTATTACAACGAATAAATAAAAATAACTAAAAATTAGAAAAAGTAAAAGTCGCCATACCAAAAACGTGTTTTTTTTTTAAACGTGAAGAAACTAGCGCCATCTAGTATGATGGTACAGAACCCTTTGTGCGCGGTTCTGAATCGCACTTTTTTATTTATATTTATTGTCATATAAAGCAACATCTTACAATAATTATATTGCTCTTGCGAATAGGTGTGTAAAATGGTATAATTAAAATTAACATCAAAAGTCTTGTGACACTGAATTTAAAATAGTAGATTGTTAATCAAGGGAAGAAAGTGACCCATTTCACTCGAGATATTTCTGGCGCTCGAACGAAGTGAGAGCGCCAATAGTTCGAGGGTGGAATGGGTCATTTCACCCGAGTTAAACACTCTACTTTTCATTTCGATTGTGAGGAAATGAATTATTTACTTATATGATATAAAGTATTAATTAGATATCAATAATTTAAGCTTACCTATACCCAGCCTCCAACCTTTTCGCAATGGCCGCTAGCCACGGCCGACTAGATTATACCTAATCGAGTTGGTCACGACGTGCATCTAGGTGGCCATGGCGAAAATTGAAAAAAAGTGTCATTTTATCATTGCAATATGGCGCGCATCAAAATGATTTAATATCAACCTATAGATCTAAAAAAACACGTCGTTTAATGTTTAGTTGAGTTTAGATATATGAAAACCTCTTATTTTAATGTAATTTAATAATATGATGTAACTCAATTATCTTCGACTTCGTGGATGGCAATAAAAAAAAAAACTTTCCACCCTAGAGATGACAATACTTTCCACCCTAGGGATGACAATACTTTCCTCCCTAGGGATGGAAAAGCAATGTTCCGCCCGGCTATCTACTCATGAAAATTAAACTTTCCGAACAGGAGAGATGAAAAAATCTATACATTTTTTCGTTTATATTTATTCTTGTTGTAAGTGAGATGTGGTCAAACGCACTCAAATTTTTAATAAATAAAAAGTGTTTTTGTCTAGGCAGGGAGTTAGTTGAGACTGAGCCTCTTGTTCTCTTCTCTTCGGTTTTTAAGTAATTATTTTCCTGATTTGAAAATATAAACAGATATTTTAATAAGGATTGGCATATTATTATTGTAAGCATTAAAACCTTCTTGTAGTATTTTCTTATATTGAATAATCTAGATGTGTTATTTCAGTTTACTTCTTCATTCTTGTAATAAACATAAGCCAGGATAAACTATCTAAGCAGCTCAAAAACAGAAGGCAATGAATTGTATTTTTCTTACATTTTGGCGATAACACTTTTCCATAGTAATTATAAGACTAAATCACAACAAGACTAAGTAATTGTAAGACTATGTCCATCTGGGTAACCCAGGAAATGCCTGTTTTAGAGTTGGCCAGCCTAATTACAGCCCTTCAACATTCCCACTCGTATATCTACCAGATACGCTAAACTACCAGGTTTATGATATAGCGTCCCCACTCACCGACAGCTAGGTCATATAGTGAGGGCCGCTATTCCTGCCAACACCATAAGGTGAAGACAAGGACCAGTTACGGTAGGTCTTGCCGCCAAGACGCTTGTCCCGGTACTCTGCAAGGCGAGTGCCTCGTGGAAGAGAACCACTACCTACTGTCCAGGTAGGTCCCGGAGCTGTAGGCGCGCTCACCTCCCGCGGCTTTCGCTGCTGGCGGTTCGATCCCCGCTCGGGACGCCAGAGAAGCTGGCTCTCACATATCCGGTGTGGTACCGGAGCTGTAGGCACACTCACTCACTTCCCGGCGCTTATCGCACCTGTCCAGACTTACTCCTACGCGACAGCCCTTCAACAATCATACGTCATCATATCAGCTTACATAATATACGT
Source organism: Coleophora flavipennella (assembly GCA_947284805.1). NCBI lineage: Eukaryota > Metazoa > Arthropoda > Insecta > Lepidoptera > Coleophoridae > Coleophora > Coleophora flavipennella. The sequence goes on from OX369266.1 coordinate 6,554,399, forward strand.
CCCCACCGAGGGGCTCGAGCCTACCCTGAATAAGGACGATCGGGCCTTAGCCGACCACGCGGGCCCAGTGCGGGTTAGTCAACTTCACACACAACCTTCGACTTTCTTTGCACGTGTGTGCAGGTTTTACTCACGATGTTTTCCTTCACCGTAAGAGCGTCGGATAAACGTACATGTGAACTCGTAATTTGAAAACACATTGGTACGTAGCAGGACTCGAACCACGACCTCCTGAATAGGAGGTAACGGCCCTCGCCGTTGCGCTACCCACGCTCTCCGAAGAATATGTCCATCTGGGTAATCTCGGAAATGCCTGTTTTGGAGTTGGCCAGCCTAATTACAGACTTTCAACAATTATACGTATCCAAGTATAATACTTTTGCTACATTTTCAATAAGGTTTTAGTTTTTTATGCAGCCGGGTTTTTTATTTTGTTTTATTATTTTGATCGCTTTTTGATGGGATTCAACTTCATCATAGGACGTCCACTGCTGGACATAGGCCTCCCCCAAGGATCTCCACGACGACCGGTCCTGCGCTGCCCGCATCCAGCTGCTTCCCGCGACCTTCACCAGGTCATCGGTCCACCGAGTGGGAGGCCTGCCTACACTACGCTTTCCGGTGCGTGGTCGCCACTCGAGAACTTTACTGTCCCAACGGCCATCTGTTATACGAGTAATGTTCCCCGCCCACTGCCACTGAGAAAATGAGGGCGCATTTATAATTTAATAAATAAATTTATTTTCACAGAAAGTTTACAAGTTAGGAAACAAAGTCTTAATTCTAGTTGTACATCTTAGATTAACTTATTAGAACTCTGGCTACTAAACTGGGCTAGAAAATCCTGTACCTTAGCAGTCACCGAGCAGAAATAGGAACAAAATATGCGATGTCAACCAACATTTTTAAGTAAGGAAAAAACAAAATAAAGGTAAGTACAAAATGCATGTGCAATGTGTGTTTGTGTGCGTGAGGATGGATTTATCTACTTGATATACAAAAAAAATCATCTCTTATCACATTACATCGCCAAATAATATTGGAATTTTCTCGCTCAGATAGCGCTTTAGGTTAGGTTAGGTTAGGTACCATTTCCCTGGTCCAGACTTGATCCTCCCTCCCCTCCCCCGATAATTTCTGGTTACGGCCTTGGTAATATCTCCTCCCATTTCAAACGATACTTTTTCAACGCCTTTTAAAAGTCCTTTCAAAGATTTCCTACCTACTTGTAACCTAACATCATAATGCTTGACATTATATAGTAAAATCGGGCTTCCGTCTTAGCGAACGACTTCCAACATCGATTTTTCCTACAGTTAATCTTTTTGCTTGTATGAATGAACATATGTTTGTTTAAATCTTCTGTCCTCAGGAAAATTAAGGCATCCCCTTGATGTACTCTCCGTCCCGTCTTCAAATGAGGAGTCATAAATCAGACTATTTAGACATCTCCTCTCATATATTGTATTATGGGACAGGGCAAGGGGTTACACTGTATGAAATCAACGAATGAATAAATGAATGAATGAATTGATAGATGAATAAATGATGTCATTTATTTTCTGACTGTTTTTTTTTTCAACGGTTGAAAGTTGAATTTCTTACCTTACCTATAAAATTTTCGATTTAAATATTTGACAACGTTTGAAACAAATGCATGAAACTTTTTTATCGCATTTCGTAACAAAATATGAAAATTCCGTAAAAACAATGTCAAAAAGTGAAATTAAATTTTAAATCGGTCAAGAAATACGGAAGATATAAGCATTTTCAACTACTAATTAGACAGAGTTTTCCGATACGTAAATGTGACGACATATAATTGAAAACGCTAGACACGTTAAAAAACCGACTTCCATCGCAACAAATTAGTACATTTTTCATTATTATTTTTGGTTTTTGTTAATTTTCTACTAAAGTACTACACCGATTTTGATAAAATTTATACGGGACCACACGGAAAGCACTAGCTTTCAAATAAAAAAAGAATCATAAAAATCGGTTCACCCAGTCAAAAGTTCTGAGGTAACAAACATAAAAAAAAACATACAGACGAATTGAGAACCTCCTCCTTTTTGGAAGTCGCTTGAAAACACACGTTTCATATAAACTCTATGCTACATTCTGTTTTGCTAGAAACAGAGATAAATCTTTAATGACTTGTATCTTGTTTATTTTTATAGTATTCAAAAAAATATTTTTGTATACAGTTTCTTATATGAATGAGCTTTTATTAAAGCAAAAAATAACATGCATATTCTCCATTTCGATATTTTTACAAACGGGTGTCAATTAAATGGTTAGCATAGTATTGTTATTTCTGTGAGCAGAAAAATATAATCGGTCAGCAGAAATAGCTAATCGGTCAGCAGAAATAGCTAATCGGTCAGCAGAAATAGCTAATTGGTCAGCAACTCATGGTCAGCAAACATTTCAAAATCAATCAGCAATTTATGTCATTCTGGATGGCTGTAATTATTTTAAACATCCCCGTACTACACTCTTCCTACAGTGTTGAGTGGTCGACGGAGCCCCTTCGGGGCTCCTACTTCTGTGTTCTCATGTTAAACCTAACACAAACGTAGTTTATTATATTCTCTTTGCCTAACACTACGACTGTGCGGGGAGGCGAGCTTAGCTCGCCTCCCCGCACAGTCTCCGAACCTAACGGATCCGAGTCGGGGTGCTCCGCAAGTCCGAGCTCGCTTCGCTCGCTCCCGCTTCCATTTAGAACTCCCCGTACCACACTCTTCCTACAGTGTTGAGTTGCTGCTTATAGACATGTTTTTCTGCCGCTCAATCATGAAATCTTGCCGCTCAAGTAGTTATTTTGCGGACCGAATGTTTATTATGCCTTTAAAAAATATATATTTCTTTACAAACTTTATATTAGCTTGCTGTGTTAGTTAGTCTATCTGTTAGTTAGTTTGTGCAGTAACAATTTAGTAATCTGTGGTTTGGGACAAATCTTGAAAGCCAAATTAAAACTTGCGGGGTCAACTTTGTAAGACTCGGTTTGGTTGGTGGTAGGGCATTTTCATAGCCCGCCTGGCTAACTACCATCATTTTATCTAATTCTTGCGCCAAACATCACTGTAACCAGCATTTATGTGTTCCAGCTTTAAGATACGATAGCCAATTCCCTATTGCGTTGGGGAATTTTGGTTAGCCCGCTTCCATCTTCGGCATCATCGTCACATACCATCAGGTGAGATGATGCCAAGGGCTTACCAATTGTGAATTAAAAAGAAACACTTTCCGGTAACGAATGAGCTGAAATTTTGTATACTTAACTTAGTTTGAAAACAACGCATGTTTAGCTATGTGACGTCATTATAAATCCAATATGGTGAACTCCTAAAGATGACAGATCAGTTATTTTTTATGCACCCCCATGATATGGGTATCAAATATTAGGTTTGCTGAGAAGAATACGAAATAATTAAAATTCCTTACAATTAAAGGTTGTACCTAAAAGTTTTTAGGTTTTTCTAAAATTACAAGTTGAAGCCATAAACCCTGGAGCCATAAATTATCAAATAAAAAAAACAATAAATCAGTTGACAATCGGGGAAGAAATCGCGTAACATAACGTAAGAATGTAAAAATGCGAGTCGGAGTCGCACACCGAGGGTTCCGTACCACCACACCTCTACACACAAGTATCACAATGATACATAATCATTTCAAACATAAGACATCACCGCGAGCGACGAAAATGTAGTTTTTTCCATCCAGTTCATACCCTGCATACCAAATTTCGTCAAGATTAGTTAAGGTGTTGAAGCGTGAAGATGTAACAAACAAACAAACACATTTTCACATTTATAATATCAGTAAGGATGTAGTCCCTTATCGCCCGTCTTACTGAAATATAGCTCGCTTCGTGCCGCTCGCACCATATATCTAATTTGCTCAACACAATGGAATTGATTAAGCTTTCATCGTTTGCCTTGTCTTACGAACGGTGCGGTTGACAGTGATAAAAGGTCGGTTCGCCGAACTACGGCACACATGGAATCATATCATCTGTCTGACAAACCTCCCACCCTCCCTCGTTCCTCATGTTTGCACCGGAATATAATGTGCTACTTTTGAGTCGACGTTGACAACCCATAAACGTCCTTACTACTGGGGAGTTTTTTGACGGGATTTGTGGTGAACGCATTCGTAGTTTTATTTTATTGTTTTCTGCTTGAGTATTGTTTCAAAAAGTGATGCGTTTTGAAGAAAATCGTCTGATGCACGTGAACAATGTGGAGAATAAAAAAATTAAATGAAGAAGGACGTGAAAACCCGACATGCACTGGGTGCAGTTTTATGGACGCCCTACCGTAACCGGGTGTCCCAACTCGGAGAGGGGCTGCTGAAAATACTTTCAAGAACTGCATAGAAGATTTGTAATGCACTGGCACTACAAATCAAAAAAGAAATGAAGACGAAATATGAAGATTGTCTCAAAAGGGCTTGTAACCAGAGACGTTACTATATTTTAACCAAAAAAACACTACTGGGAATCTGTGGGGGCACCACGGGTCTCTTCCCAAACTCGGAAAATTTAGGCTATACTCCACACTTTTTTAGGTAAAACTGTACTTTTAAATAAAACTAAAAAAAATTAGGCTGCACAAACAAATCTCTTAGAAACTTTGTATAAGAAGTCCATTTTTTTATATATTTTTTTCCGTGAGATTTTAGTAGGGGAGGAGGTGAATGCGTTTACGCATACCTGTGCAGCTGTAAGGCTGCACCGGTTATGTGGGACTCACAGCTCTGCGCCTATATGCATACGTACACGTTACACACCTAAGGTATATATGAATACGCATACACAGGCCCGAAGACCGCACTACCCACTAAACACCCCCTGAAGAAGTGTTTAAGTGTTTTCCCATTGTTCCACTTGTCTGTCAAAAACCGCCTGGCGGTATAAAACAATAAAACCCCTGTCTGTCGAATACCGCGGGGTGGTACGATTTACGGCGGTTCAAATTAACGCCTAAACTACGTCATAGGTTGCTTGAACCAGTAGAAAGCATAGGAAATGAATGGAAGTGAAGTTGGCTACCTCTGTGGCCAATCATTGGCCTGTTACAGTATAAAAATATTCAGAGAAACTTTACTCAAAATTCATTCTCGTACTTCAAATCGCGAGTGAATGTGCGCATAATTTTAGTTGTTTTTTTCTGTTTCTAAAAAAATTTTGCGGTATAAACGATGCCCAGGTAATAATCATTCATTTTAATTACTTTTATTAACGTATACTACTGATTTTCTGTGAAAACTTGTCCTTCAAACTATGGCCTTGACATCTAACGAACTAGGCACATGATTTTCTTTGTGACTTAATTGGTCTAAGTCATATGTAAAGGATTATCCCAACAAAACATAAATGTGAAATGGGTCCAAGTACGATTTAATCATAACTACGAAACTTCAAATAGAAATATGTATTTAAGACTTCTCCAAGTAATATAAAAATTGCAACGGTTTTCAGTTGCTTAAAAAAACTTGTTATGTTCTGTGCCACTACATGGTGTTACTTGGCAAGTTTTCACTATCCAATTTTATTCTATACTAGCTATCCCGGCGAACTACGTACCGCCTTACATTACACTACCCTACCCTACCCTACACTACCCTACCCTACACTACACTACCCTACCCTACACTACACTACCCTACCCTACACTACCCTACCCTACACTACCCTACCCTACACTACTCTACCCTACACTACACTACCCTACCCTACCCTACACTACTCTACACTACCCTACACTACACTACCCTACACTACCCTACACTACCCTACACTACCCTACCCTACACTACCCTACCCTACCCTACATACACTACACTACACTACCCTACACTACCTTACACTACACTACCCTACACTACACTACCCTACACTACACTACCCTACCCTACCCTACACTACCCTACCCTACCCTACACTACCCTACCCTACACTACACTACACTACACTACCTTACCCTACCCTACCCTACCCTACCCTACCCTACATAAGAATCTTCTCCTGACAATAACGAACTCGACAAAAAAAGAATTAGCGAAATCGGTTCGTGCGTTCTGGAGTTATAGCGTCAGGAAGGAAAACCCGACTTATTTTTATATAGTAGAAGATTGATATTTATTTTGAAAAAGTCAGCTTTGCTTGCTTGGCGCCTTGACCATCTAAACCTGTAAAGTTACACCATTTAGTGGCACAGAACAAAACATTTTTTTTAAGCAACTGAAAAACGTTGTAATTTTTCTATTACTTAGAAAAGTCTAAAATAAATATTTCTATTTGAAGTTCCGTAACTATGATTTAAGAACCTTTATAGAACTTGGTAGCTACCCATTTAGATCGCTGTAATTTTTTTTTATATCGAACTTGGCCCTATTTCACATTTATGTTTTGCTGGGATATCATTAATTTTTGTAAACTATTTGTTGCGCAAAAAAATGCATACGAGCCATTGTCAGTGCAGTACCAGATGAACCTTGCAAACCTATATTTAAGAAATTAAATCTCCTACCATTACCATGTTTATACATTTACGAAATATGTAAGTTTGTTAAGGAGAATCCTGATCTTTTTAAAACTGCTGATCAAGTGTACCCTAGAAATACAAGACACAAAAATTTATTATTTTTACTTCTTCTTTTCGTGTGAAAGCGTCTTTATATATATTTTCTCCAATGCCGTGCCACTTGAACCGCGCTTTGCGTTGCCGACATGAGATCCGCGATGGTATACTGTGGTCCACTCAGGCAGATACTCAGGTGCGCTGTGGTTTGGGGTAGTCCACAGGAGCATGAGGTATCTACGTTTTCTGGTAGGATTTTCCATTTGCGTAGGTTGTCCTTTGTACGGGCTACGCCGGAGCGAATACGATTAAGCGCTCTTCATGTGCACCAATCATTTTCTCCGGCTGGTTGGAGATGTTCTTTTGGCCTGACAAAATCTTTAATGTGCTCAGTTTTGTAGGTCCATGCTTTGTGGCGAAATTCTTCTATTGACTGACTCGGTGGCTCAGTGGTTAGTGCTCTTGACTACTGATCCGAGAGTATTGGGTTCGATCCCCATCCAGGGCAAACAATTGTGTGATGAACAGATTTGTTTGCTCTGTGTCTGGGTGTTAAATATCTATATATGTATGTATTTAAACGTATATAAGTATGTATATCAGTCTCTGGTAACCCATAACACAGGGAATCCTACTTTGGGGCCAGATGACCATGTGTGATTTGTCCCAGAATATTATTATTATATTTATTCTTTTTATTCACCTTAATGGGATTTTTTCAGTAGTGTGGGCCTATCCGGCAACACACTACCCTACTATGTTAGGTTTAAGTGACGTCGAACTATTGCTGTTGTGCGGAGTATAACAGCCTTTTGCATTTTATTCCGCAGAGTTGCCGGAAGGTCCAGTTTGACTAGACCCTCCGACAGAGTCTTCGGAATAACGCCTGTGCTGGAGAGAATAAGTGGCACTATGAACACCTCCCGCTGCTGCCAGACTTGCCGGATCTCCTCGGCAAGCTGCTCGTATTTCGTCAACTTCTCCTCCGTGTACCCCTTGATGTTATGTGTGTTGGGTACACCGATGTCCAGCAGCCACGTCATGCCTTTTGTTCTCTCCACCAGTAGGATATCTGGTCTGTTGTGAGGCATAGGCCTGTCGGTCAAAACGGACCTGTCCCAATACAGCTGGTGGGTGCCGTTGTCGAGTACCGATTTCGGTTGGTATTGCCAGTAGGGCACCTCAGTCTCAGTGAGCAGGCCGTGTTTAAGCGCCAAGGCTTGATGAACAACCTTGGCCACATCGTTGTGGCGCTCAGTGTACTCCCTGCTGGCGAGGGCCTGGCATGCACCCGTTATGTGCTGTATTGTTTCAGTTACCTTATGACACCGTCGACACTTATCATCCTCCACTTTCGCCTTTATAATGTACTTTAAGTAGTTCCTAGTAGGAACTACCTGGTCTTGGATCGCCAGCATAAACCCCTCTGTCTCGGCAAATATTTCTCCACGACTGAGCCAGCTGTTGGAAGCTTCTCGGTCCACATGCGGTTGACTCAGTTCGTGGGCAAAGCGGCCGTGGAGAGGTTTTAAAGTCCACTGATCTACTTTGCCTCTAATGTATACGGCATCCGTATCGACAGGCGTGGTGTTTGAGAAATGGAGGAGGTCAAGTGGCGTCAGTTTGTTGTCTGCGCTAACAACCGCTTGGTGTAGGGGGGATGTATCTTGAGCGCAAAAATAATTTTGTGGACCCCTGATTTGTTTGGTACACAGCCTACCTATATCCACCATGCCTCTACCACCGGATGTTCTCGGTAAGGTAACCCGCTCAATCGCTGAATTCGGATGGTGATTCCTGAACTTGGTCAGCATAACACGGGTTGCTCTTTCGACGCTCTCAATTTCAGTCTGCGGCCACTTGACTACTCCGAAGGTGTAAGTCAAGACTGGTACAGCAAAGGTGTTAATAGCTTTAAATAGATTTTTCCCATTTAGACCGGTTTTGAGTATGGCACCGAGCCGCCGATAGTATTCTTTGGTCACTCGAGTTCTGATATCTTTATGATCAGCTCGAAGTGACTGAAGCAGGCCAAGATATTTGTAGGTGTCACCCTCAACCATTGCGTCAATCTCCCCTTCAGAATGAAGGTTGTATCCCTCTGACGGTATGATCTTTCCTCTCTCGACGCTAAGGGTCTTGCACTTCTCAAGCCCAAATGACATTTTGATGTCATTAGAGAACTGTTCAGTGCATTGGAGCAGCCCTCGGAGCTCTCGGGCATTGGCCGCGTAGATCTTAATATCGTCCATATACAGGAGGTGGGAAAGCTTGAATTGGGTTGAGCCTTTTATAAGGAATCCATATCCTGTCTCTTTCAAGATCGAGGACAGTGGGTTAAGAGCTAGGCAAAACCAAAGAGGACTTAAGCTGTCACCTTGAAATATGCCTCTGCGAATCGGGATTCGCCCAGTCCTGATGTTATTGCCCAACGAAAGTTCAGTTTCCCACGTCGCCATTAGATGTTGTAGCAGGGCGACCATCTCAGAGTTAACTTTATATAGTTCTAATACCTTAACCAACCAGGAGTGCGGCACAGAATCGAACGCTTTGCGGTAGTCGATATAGGCCATATAGATGTTTCTTGTCCTGTGGTACGCCTGCTCCGTTGCGACCGCATCTATTATAAGTTGTTCTTTACACCCTTGCGATCGTTTTATACATCCCTTCTGCTCTTGCGCTAGCATAGAGTGACTTTGGAGATGTGTGTAGATCTTCTCGGCAAGACATGATGTTAGCAGCTTGTAGACGGTGCAGAGGCATGTGATAGGCCGGTATTTTGCGGGGTTTTCAGTATTACCGTCCTTAGGGAGCAGGTAGGTGACTCCAGTGGCTAGGTACGGAGGAACTAATTGCGGATTTTGAAGAAATAATGTGAAACATTTGGCGAGAGGTTCATGGAGAGAGGTGAACTTTTTTAGCCAGAAATTATGAATACCATCAAGTCCAGTAGCTTTCCAGTTCAGGGTGTTGTTCGCCGATCTGGCGACATCGTCTGCCGTAATGACCACTGACTCCATTGGTGGGGTATTATTGACTCGTTCTTCTTCTTCCTCTATCCATGAAGCGTCCTCATTATAGTTAGCGCTCTCTGACCAAATTCCCCGCCAGAAATTTTCAACATCAGCCTCACATGGTAGCTTTTCTTCCTTCCCTCCTTCGCTACACACGGCATCACTGCGAAGCCGGCGGTAGAATTCTTTTTCACTCCACATAAATGTACTATTGTCTTTCTTTCTTTTAGCCGCTACTCGATACCGTCTCAGCCGGTTCGCCTTGAGCGCAAGCTTCTGTCGGAGCGTATTATTATTATTATTGAAAAGAGGCTCCGTGGTTATGAAGCTTTTGCGTGATTTTAGGCGGCTGCTTACAGGTTGGTGCATGTGCATGGGATGTCGAGAGTTGCTTATCTATTTACGACGTTCGTTCGCAGCTGCTGCTTCTCGACGGACAGGAGGGGGAGCGATACCAGCCAGCAGGTAGAGTTTCTCAGTCAGAGTTGGTTTGAGACATCCCGTTGTTATGCGGCATGTTTCGTTAAGAGCCACATCGACTTGATGGGCGTGCGCGGAGTTTTTTTACACTGAGTAGCTTAACGCCAAGGCAGTTGTACGCATAACGTGTGGATTTGCGCCCTATGAGCTTCCAACAAGGCGTTTCAGGAGATTGTTTCTGCTGCTGACTTTCATCTTCGTGTTAATACAATGTTGTTTGTAGCTCAGGGGCCTTTCCAGCGTGACACCAAGATATTTTGGTTGAGTTGTATTCTCTAGAAGTTGTCCCTCCCATTCCACTTGAAGTTCACGTTTTGCTTCTCTGTTTTTGAGACGGAAGGCACATAGTTGTGTCTTGGAGGGGTTAGGCCGTAACTGGTTTTCCTTGTAGTAGGAGGACATACTTTCCAGACTATTGCTCAGCCCCTCTTCCACTTTTTCAAAGGTTGATTCTTGACACGTTAGGGCAAGATCATCGGCAAAGAGAAAGTGTTTCATTCCGGGAAGTACTGGTTGGTCGTTAGAATAATATGTTAAAGAGCATTGGCGCTAGGACGCTCCCTTGTGGTAGTCCATTTTTTTGCTTCCGCCATCTACTGTTTTTGTTCTGGAAGGAGACATAAAATCTGCGGTTCCTCAAAAGTTCTGCTATGACTTGTGTTAGATGGTAATCTTTTGTGGTGTTATAGAGCTTTGCATTTAGTCTGCGATGGTTTACTGTATCGTATGCCGCAGTCAAGTCAACCAAAGCAACTCCAGTTACTAACCTCATTTGATATCCATCCTCTATGAACTGCTAGATTGAGCATGATTATTTTTACTCAATACGTCTAATAAACCTATTTTAATTCCAAATCTCAAATTAGAAAAGTCACCTGAAAGTGGCCCATTTAATTATTCCAATGAGGTGTGGTGATACGGAACCCAAATTTCGTGATTCCGACTCGCACTTGGCCCATTTTTCTTTTTCTTTTGCCTATTAACCTACCTAAATACCAGTTTCTCAGTCACCTGAAAATAGTCTATAATTTTGATAAATAGTAGTGATAAGGAATCCTAATTTCGCGAGTCGGACTCGTACTTGGCCAGTATTTCGATTTTTTTCTTTGTGTAAGCCTAATAACTTATCTCTATGTCATATTTCAAGTTTATTAGTTATCTGGAAGTGGTCTATATATTTCGCTGAGTAGTGGTGATACGGAACCCTTCATACGCGAGTACTACCCATACTTGACTGTTTTTAAAATTTTTCCTTTATAAACATCCTACCTCGGTGCTCTATTTCAAGTAAGTGAGTGAGTCATAAAAATAGTGATTTTCGTACGTCAATATCTAAAATATAAAAACGGTAAAAGATATATTTATGAAAACTGGGATTCGAGGAGGAAAATTTGTTATACAATGGCACTAGCAATGCAAAAAAATTATAAATGATGAGTAATTATTAAAGATTGTCTCAAACAGGCTCGTACTCAGAGACATTCATATATTCTCAAAGAAAAAGTAAAGTTGTTCAGAATCACGAGTGGATACCCTGTTCAAAATATCGGGTAGTTAACAATAATTTGAATAGTTCCCACTGCTGGAGCTCGGTTCTCTTGGTGAAACCATACTCCAAACACGGGGGCCAAGTCCGTGTTGGTAAAGGTTGTAGAGCTAGAGGCGAATCCCACTGTTAAGAGTTTTTCAAGCCACTACCAACCGATAGCAACGGCTTAAAGTTCTTTGCAAAGCACGGAAATGGTCAAGAAAAATACCACTAGCAATCAAACCCATCTAGGTATCTAGGTAATGACCGTGCTTTAGATCAGTTAACCTGCGTGATCGACGCAACCTCGCTAGTTGCACTGAGCTACGACAAAATGAAATGAATGATGAAAAATTAATCAAAAATGCTAACATAATATTATACAAGTCACATTAGAAAATAACTTTAGAAATTAATAAAAAATAAAAAACCCAACTGCGTAAAACTTAACCCTTCTTTTTGGCCAGTCGGATTAAAATGTATCTGATGTCACTAACGGAATAAAGACGAATCTAACGATACCTCATACGTTAAAATCCTTGAAGCCGTTCAAGCTGTAACAGGGAACATAGAAATCTACATACATACCTAAACTCGAAAAATCATAACCCTTCTAGAAGAACCCTTCTAGAGTAAGAATATGAACGGAACAAAAAAAATACATTTACCATACAAAGGATTTAAAAAATGAATTAATTGTACAGCCACGCTGTAAATACTTTCTCGCGAAGCTTTCACAGTCGTCGTATTCGGGCATACACATTACATAAATCAACAATTAACATTACACGTATCTACTTAGTAGCAAAAAATATAAAGTTAAGTTATATCAGACGTGATGAAAAATTTACGAAAAATTTGAGTTTGTATGGGAGGTGCCTAACTCAGATTTATCCTGAAATAATTAATTATTCAGATAACTATTTTTAATGGAATAACGAACTACTGCGTGCTGTAGGGCATGTAAAGTTGTAGTAACATACCCAGTTTCATAAAAATCCTTAGAGATGTTTTTGAAAAAAGCAATAAACAACTTGGATTTGTTTACATTTTTTTATTTTAGGTACTTTAATACGATTTGCCTGGAATAACAAACTACTACGTGCTGTAGACGAATTTAAGTTATATTAACATGCCGAGTTTCATAAAAATCGTTAAAGCAATTTTTAATTTAAAAAAATTCATTATTTTTACTATAGCGGTAGGTAACCCTAAAAAATCAAGATAGGGGAACGCACACACAATACATTTTTTGTTTTTGTTTTTATACTCTAACAGTGTAAGATTTATGATTCAAACATTTATTAGACACAACTCTACAATTCAACACAAAACAATATAAGACGAGCATACAAGAAACATGTAGGTACACAAAGTAAAAAATAAAATAAACAAAATCAAAATAAAGACCATCCATCTCCATCAAATTCTCAATCAAATCCTCGTTTGTTATTTACCTTTTTACCACTCTTGTATCATAAATAACTATTATTACAACTGTGTTGAAAAACGTCGAATGATACAAGGGTGTAAATCTATTAACGATATTAAACCCTCGCCAGCGGCTCGGGCTTACAAATGTCACTCATTTTTTAATTACCTTTTACACCCTTGTATTATAAAAAACTATTATTTGACTTGCAATGTTTAGGTCAAATCTTGCAAGCGATTTAAGAGCGACTACCAGAAATGCGTTTAAGCTGAAATTTGGTATGAGGGCGTAATTCCCGGTGACAATAGATCCTCTTGATATTTTGAAGTTCATCTGATGATGAACTTTGGATGTGGAATCTAGGTCAAAGTCAAAGCATTTATTTGCCAGAACATAGTTGAATGCATGGTGTTCTTAAATTTAAGGTATCTTATGTCCCACCATCAATGGCATGCAAATATACATATTATAACCTAGGTTTTACAAACTATCATCAATTTTTGTCGCTGAGAAATTATTTTACTGAATAGTAACATTTGTTTTGTAGCCATTCGGTCAATGTAGATTCAAAACAAAAATTTGAACAAGTTTTAATGTGGATAGGGAGGTTGTTGTAAACACATGTTGCCATACAGAAGGAATTATGCTTGTGGACATTTACTCTTGAAATTAGGGAAGATAGAGTCGATCTATTTTTTTTTAATTAGGTCCAAGAATCGTCTTTTATTTTCAATAGGAACACAAAAAAAAATACATACATAGTTTATTCTGTATAAGAGCCTGGTGTGTAATCAGTTGAAGTACGCCTGTGTTGCATGGAATCCTTTGTATGCTGTTAAATCACACCTTGAATCTTTGCAGAGGGCTTTCACCAGGCATCTGTCTTTTGTATCACAGGGTATTTCGCACAGGACTCGATACAATCAAGTTTGATACCCTATCTGAGCGTCATAAAAGTCTTCGCCTTGTTTTTCTTTATAAATGCATTAGGGGAATGAATTTGAACAAACCCAGTAAACAACAAAGATTAAATACAGTTAAACTACCTACCTCTTCTTGAATCTTAGTGTGAGGAGGTATTTGACTATATGTATATAGCTTTGTCTGTTCCGAGCAATCAACCGAGATATCCCATGTCAAGGGTCTTTTACATACCCTTCTTCAGAACCAATATAGGTAAGAATTCTCCTTTCTGTAGAATGTGTATGTATTACAACGCCATTAGCTCTAAACTATCCAACATTGATATATTTTGTAAGTCCTTGCCAAAAATATTAAGTAATATTTCATTAATTTCTTAGTTAGTATTTTTTCATGTTGTTTTAATAATAATTTTATGTCAATGTTGTGTACACCTATAATAAGCATTTTTATTAGAATAAGACCTGACTGTGTTATGGATACGTGTAATACTTATGCCGTTGGTGTGCCTTATTAAAAAAAATGCTCGCCTTTTTATACAAATTCACATTTGGCACACTGAACATTTGGCTAACCGAGTTGCGAGAAACAAATTCATGATGATAAAGTTATGTGTCATATACACGACATATTCGTGCCGATATCATAGAATTGACAATTTTATGGAATGGTTGACCAGTTCATGAAATAGTTGTATTTCATGAAATCGTCCACATCCGCTGCCCACATCATGATATGGTCGGGGAATCCTTGGTTGCGTTGGGGAATCTGGTAAGCCCGCTTCCATCTGTAGCATCATCGTCACTTAACATCAGGTGAGATGATGCCTTGAGCTTATCAGTTGTGGATAAAAAAAAGATTCTACTCATGAAGCAGAACTGTCCTCAAAAAAACATTAAAACAGGGTGACTGGAAGAACGACGGACGCACTTCAGGGGGTGATTAAGATGACGAAAGCGAAAATTTCGCCAAGGAAAATCCATCTGCAATTCTGTTTATATATTACATTGTTTGGTTCAATTCCCAGCCAAGACAGGCATTTTTTTTTAAATCTATGATAACAGTGTTTTATCACTAAAATCGACGACAGGTTTCTTAGAATATATTTTTCTATCACTTTTTTTACTAATTCATTGTATAGAATAACCTTGTCGGATATAAAAACCGGCTAAGTGCGAGTCGGACTAACGTTTCGAGGATTCCGTACCACCATACTTCTCCACACTACTGACAATTACAAACAAAAATCAACGCTAGCGACAAAAATATTTATGCTTCTTTAGGCATTCAATTCGGACTCCTTAGCGCAAGTACGACTCCTACTTGGCCATTTTTTATTATTTTTTGTTTTATTTCAGTATTAGAACTGTAATCACACCAAGTTTCAGGCTTGCATGTATTACCGTTTTTACGATAGAACTAAATCGAAAAACATTTAAAAACACGTTTCTTGTAACCCATACAATATACGAGTATGTGGTTTTTTTTAACGACTTCAAAAAATGAGGAGGTACTAAGTACGACTGTATATTTTTTTAAATGTATGTTCACCGATTTTTCCGTCAATTGTGGACCGATTTTCAAAATTCTTTTTTCATTAGAAAGAGTATACTCCCTAGGGGGTCCCATTGTCACCAAGTCAGGATCTGATGATGGGATCTCAGGGAAATCGAGAGCAACCCTCAAATTATTCATTACGTAGGCACTTATTACGTGATTCATATGTTTTCTGAAGCTATTAAAATACTTGCGTCTGTTAGTCATCATCTCATGTTGATAAGCTGATGAAGGAAGGTACAACTCCTTAACGGTTAGTGGAGGAAAATTCTTTCAATATTATACATAGATATATACGTAGGTATGCATAGACCGATAGGTTGTATTCTTTCAGGTTATTCAGATGAGCTTATGATGGACGATTAACTCCATAACTTTCATGTTATGGAGTTAAATCGTCCATCATCATCTCGACTTTGTATCTGTTAATGAAACGCATGTATTATGATTTGATAATTCCTATTGGTGAGTAGGTGATTGGGTTTAACGTTGTTAGATAGATAGCATTATCACTAAAAATAAAGAAAATAAAAATAAAAGTTTAAAAAAACAAAAAAACGACTTCAAAATTAAATTCACTCAAAAGTATAAACTAATATTATTTTACTTAAATACACAGCATTAACCAACAATAACGAAATCAAAGGTGGGTACGAATTAAATTAGGGGCTTAAATTTTTTTTGAGGTCGGTGTCAGCAATGCCATAGAATCTAAAACATTTGATACGTACATTATGTAACTGTGTGCTGATACCGACCTCAAAATTCCTTTCACATTAGTTAAAGTTCTTAATTTTTCACTTTTTTATTATTTTTAGTAAATTCTCTATTCAAACTGGCGGAGTGACAATCCAAGAACAGATTACATGTGTGGCTACTTAATAAAACAGATAAAAATTTTGAGACTGGAAATTAAAAGAAAGACTTTAACGCTGTAAACAATTATTTTTTAACAGTAATATTATTTAAAAATGAATTGTAAATAATACATTCAAATATATTTTTATAATTATATTAATGCAATTTATTTGCACTGACAGATTGACGTTGATTTTTGAGGAACATAATCTTAACTAAAGTCGATTCGCTCAGATAGTGTTATTCGTTTAAACAAAATGCAAGAATTAAATCTCTTTTAATAGACAATTTACAGATGACAGATACAAATCATGTAATACACGTGTGTCAGTATTTTTTGACGTCAAGGCGGCGTTCTTTGACACACGGCGGCACGCGCTGTGTTGGTGTTTACAAAGGTCAAGCAACAATATCTAAGCGAACGGGCTTTACCATAGCTGGCAATAGGATTTTAAGTTCCCAAATCATTATTTTTTTCCGCTCACTCTGCCATCTTTTGGTCCACCTGGAAAAATAAACAAATAACATAATGCTAGTTGCATAATCGTTTATTAATCTTAAATGTCCTTAAGTGTCGAAATGTTTACCGGATTTAAATGCTAACGATTGTATTATTTTGTGTAGAATGTATAGGTTCTTAATTTGTAAGGGAAAAAAACGTAACAGGTTTAATTTTGTAAAAAACACTCAGACAAAAAAAAACCGAAAGGTTTCAGGTAAAACATGTAGTTTATTTAAAAAAATATTCTTAACAGCTAAACTAGGATAAATAAAAGCCAACTTACTTAGCATAGTAGCGACCTCTTGGACATCGTTGAAGCTAAAGTATTCTCCGTCGTGTGCACTAACAAGAACCAACGTACCTAGTGTAGTATCGATTTCTTGGACATCGCTGAAGCTAAAGCATTCTCCGTCGTACCAACGTAACTAGTGTAGTATCGACGTCTTGGACATTGCTGAAGCTGAAGTATTTTCCGTCATGTGCACTAATAACAACCAACGTACGTAGTGTAGTATCGACGTCTTGGACATCGCTGAAGCTAAAGTATTCTCCGTCGTTTGCACTAATAAGAACCAACGTACCTAGTGTAGTATCGACCTCTTGCACATCGCCGAAGCTAAAACATTCTCCGTCGTGTGCACTTATAAGGACCAACTTACCTAGAGTGGTATTGACCGCATAAACATGCTAAAGCTAAAGTATTCTCCGTCGTGTGCACTAATAAAAACCAACGTACCTAGTGTAGTATCGACCTCTTGGACATCACTGAAACTAAAGTATTCTCCGTCGTGTGCACTAATAAGAACCAACATACCTAGTGTAGTATCGACGTCTTGGCCATTGCTGAAGCTAAAATTTTCTCCGTCGTGTGCACTAATAAGAACCAACTTACCTAGCGTAGTATTGAACTCTTGGACATCGCTGAAGGTAAAATATTCTCCATCGTGTGCACTAATAAGAACTAACTTACCTAGCGTAGTATTGACCTCTTGGACATCGCCGAAGCTAAAATATTATCCGTCGTGTGCACTAATAAGGACCAACTTACCTAGTGTAGTATTGACCGCATAGACATGCTGAAGCTAAAGTATTTTCTATCGTATGCACGAATAAAAACCAACTTACCTAGTGTAGTATCGACCTCTTGGACATCATTGAAGCTTAAGTATTCTCCGTCGTGTGCACTAATAAGAATCAACTTACCTAGTGTAGTATCGACCCCTTGGACATTGCTGAAGCGAAAGTATTCTCAGTCGTGTGCACTAATAACAACCAACTTACCTAGTGTAGTATCGACCTCTTGGATATCGCTGAAGCTTAAGTATTCTCCGTCGTGTGCACTAATTTTGACTTCATACACTTGTCCAGGCTCCAAACCCGTTAGCAGCACATAGTCGTCTTCGGTGATTTCGCTGGTCCTGGACCAATCGTCGTGTCCTTTGACCCGGTACCAGGCGATGAAGTGGGTACCAGCGTGGCCGTCCGGTGAGGGCTGCCATCGCACCAAGATGTGTGGGTTGCCTTCTTTAGTTGCTTGCATGTATGCGCTGTAATGGAATAAATCTGATTGGATATCTCGAAACGGAGAAGGAAAATTTCTGGGAAGAACTGGGGCTGCTTTTGAACACCATACTGAATACAGGGTAGATGATTATATGCGGAGATCTGAATGGACATGTGGGCGTGGACATGATGAATGGTTTTGAAGGATATCACGGTGGTTTTGGCTTTGGACATAAAAAAGGGCATCTTGATTCCGTTATTTTCAACCGTCTTACAATTTTGCAGTAGTAAATATATTTTTTTTAGAAAAAGGAAGAACACCTAATTATATACAAAAGCGGAAACGCAAAGAATCAGACAGATTATTTCCTAATAGATTAAGGAATCTTAAAACATATTAAAGATTGTAATGTGATTCCAAGAGAACCGCTTACCACCTATTACAACTTCTTCTTACTGCGTTGAAACTAAAATCGCCATTAACTAGGAAAAAACATAAATTAGATAAAATAAAACTGCACGGAAAAAGGCAGCAACCACACCAAAAGCATCAGAGATTACTACTGTAAAAACCCCCGTGAAGATTATTCTCCAAATATTCCTTGGGCTAAATTGGAAAAATTTTGTGTTACCGCTGCAAAAAACGTGCTTGGAATAAGCAAAAGGACTCTGCATAATCGGAAAGATACCAAATGGTGGAACAACTATACAAAGGATCTAGTATTCTGTTTAAAGTATGGCAAGAAACAAAGCTGGAGGCTGACAGAGAAATATACTAAGAAGCCAAAAAGAATGCCAAGCGAAGTGTGGCCATTGAGAGAAATGCAGCAGAGCTAGACCTTTATAGACGCTTAGACAACGGATAACAAAATATATAAAATCGCGAGACACAGGCATAACAACACATACGATTTCAGTAGTACTAAAATATCAAGGACAAGATGGCACGCTTCTGACCGCTGAAAAAGCATATAAAAAGTGGTATGAATACTACATAACAATGAGCTACTGAATAAGAAATTCCCGCGACAGCTAGACACCAGAGAACCTCGGATACACGAACTCGTGGATCAAATTACCCCGAAGGAAGGGAAAAGAGCTATCTTTAAAATGAAAAACAACAAGGCCGTGGAACCAGATCAAGTACCAACTGAAATCTAGAAAAAACTTAAAACTGATGGAAAAGTGTGGCTCTCAGAGTTATTTAACGAAACCCTAAAATGTGAAATGCCGTATGAATGGGGAAGCAGCGTTTTAGTCCCTTTCTATAAAAATAAAGGAGATGTACGCAATTTCGGGAACTTCCGTGGCATAAAACTTACTTCACTTACCCTCAAAATCTGCGCTAACGGCTTTTAAATATAAACCCTGAGCTAACGGCTTTTAAATATAATAACTTTGACCGACAATCAATACGGATTCACGTTAGGAAAAGGCATCATGCATGTAATTCATGCAGTCCGATTAGTGATCGAGAAAGCTCGGGAAAACAAACAAAACATCTAAATGGTCTTTATACACTGTCTAGTTGATTTTTGTAGGGTTTCGTACCCAAAAGTGTTTGGAACAGAACCCTTAGTGCACGAATACGACTCGCACTTGGTTGGTTTTTTTAAACAGAGATAAATGGGTTGGAAGTGACATAGACTACTTTTATCACGTGGGAATAGCTTTATCTATAATAGTTCATACTTTTGATTGTAGGTTATTGGTGGAACATTAAACAGGGTGATCCACAAATACGTTTACAAAAGTTTTATTGAATAATTAAAATAACATTACTTTTAAAGTACAAATTGTGGTCTATACTGAAAATAAAATTCTTTAGTAACAATAATTTTTAATTATCTTCAAAATATCCGCCCTTGGCTTTGATTTGAATTTTCGACTATTCTCCGCACCTCTTCCGTACTTATTTTTTCCTATTCTTCGAGAAGTTTATTTTCAAACTACATCCAAAAAACACCTACTTCTTTTGCTCTATTAAAATATTTATCTTGGCTACACCGTACAGAATGTCACATACTTTATGTGGTATTGTCAGTTCAAAAATAGTAAAAGTGTATTTAGTTATTTTTTATATTTAGTCATGTAACATGAGTTCATTTAGTGATTTTAAAACTGGAACAACCAATCAGTCTTGCTAATTTGACCAATTAACCCCACCAAATCAACAAATTAGCGCTGCTGAATTGACAAGTAACTCGATAAAAACCAGTATCCCCACTAACTGGACAAGAACCTCACCAACTTGGGAAGAACTCCAAGTACTTGACAAGGATTCCACTAATTTTGCAAGAATCCCTTAAACTCAACGAGAACCCCACTCATCATCACTCAGCTGTAAAACGCCCACTGCTAGACAAAGTCCTCACCCAAGCATTTCCACAGCGACAGGTGCTGCATTCAGCGGCTTTCTGCGACCTTCACCGGGTCTTCGGTCCACCGGGTGAGTGAGCTTACGAGTAACAAAATAATTAAATAGTTTTTTAAAACACTGGGTCTAGTTAGTCTGTTTTAAGGGTATACTATTAAGGTTGTACAGGCTGCCACTCTCCTGAAGTCACATTGGCGGTAACGAAGACCTGAAGGTGTCAACGACGGTGTTAAAAGAAAAGTCCAGCAGGTTCGCAGCTGTACAGATGATCTAAGGTCCTAGTGAAACATACCTGAACACAGGAATGTCAGGCTTGGTGTTAACGTGGGATTTGGTGGTCTGTTCGATGAAGTACATGTCGCCTTCTCCTGCTTCAGTCTCGGCGGAAATCTGGAAGCGGTACTTGGAGTTGGGTTCGAGTCCCGCCAGCTTGGCGCTGTTGAATTTAGGGTCGATCTTCTTCCTGCGCTCTTGGATGGGACCTGGGGAATATCGAGGAGGTTAATGGAACACTAGATTAAGAAGGTCAAAATTCTAAACTACAATGTTTGTAATATTCCTTGTTCCTTTTAATTTCATTTCGGTCCGTTTGGTGCTGTCCATACGTCACTGTCAATTTTCTCAACCACTATTATACCTACAGAAATGAAATTTAGTTCATACAATTATGTGCGTTTGTTTCTGCTGCTCGCCGCACCCGCACATGGCTCCCGCTCACCGCGACAAAGTTGTGGCCGTCATATTCTGTCTCCTTCTGGACTTTAGTTATATCCTGTAGGCTCTTTTTCCCTTGTTCATCGCCCCTTCTTTGAAGGACCGCCTCCTGGGCCGCGGATCTTCAACGACTTGTTGAGTACCTTGACGCTGTAGACATCACTAACACTGCTTCTGCTGTAGGAACGCCAGGAGCTCGTTGACGATAAGCGGCATGTTGGCGGTGCTCATGATGACGTAAATAGCGGTGCGGTGCAAGTCGCACTCAACACCTAAATTAATATAATTAGACTAGCTTTTGCCCGCGATTTTGCCCTCGTGGACATCGTCTTTATGACTGTCTTTGAGGGTGAGGATGCGCGAGCCGCCAGATCCCTCGGGACCTATATTGGGCCATTCTGATTAGCAATCTATATCACTTCCCACCCCCTCAACCACTTCTATATAAAAATCACTGCCATCCGTTGCTCCGTTGCGACTACGGCAACGTGCGCGAGCGTGGAAATGAGTTTTTCCCAGATGCCTCGAGAACTATCTCAGGATATGCGAATTTGTAAATTTTGACATTTTCCACCTCCTCAACCATCTCTGTGCAAAAAAAATCCATTGTTCCGTTGCGATGTCAAAGAAATAACTAAAAAAGTGTATTTTTTCATTTCCATCAGGAACTGCATCGTACTATGCTATTTCCACGGGATAAAAAGTAGCCGATGTCCTTCCCAGTTCCACGGGCTACCTATATGCCAAATTTCATCAAGATTGGTGGAGTAGTTAAAACGTGAAAAGGTAACAAACAAACAAACACATTTTTAAATTTGTAACATTAGGAAGGACTAGCCTTCCGCCCGCGGCTACGCCCGCGTTGTTTTCGTTTTTCCCGTGGGAATAAGACTTTTCCCGAGGTAAAAGTAGCCTATATCCTTATTAGTATTCCAGGACCTAACCTATATGTGTGCAAAGTTTCATCCCAATCCGTCCAGTGGTTGAAGCATGAAAGAGTAACAAACATCCATACATACATCCACATATACAAACTTTCACATTTACAATATTAGTAGGATTAGTCACACTAATTTTTTGACTCAGCAATGTGACCGCATCGTAGCACGCATTGCACAAAATATAATCATTGGTTTATCTTTGTTTGTTTCTAAACGACTTCAAAAAAAGGAGGTTATCAATTCGACTCGTATTGACGTATGTTTGTGTGCCAATTTTCGTAAGTGTATGTATATAATATGTATGTCTGTATATTTGTCCACGAATTTCTCGAAAAGTAGAAATCAGACTGCAATAATTATTTTTTCGTTGGATAAGTGTCTTTCAACTAAGGGAACTGATATGATTCAAAATCGGGAACTTAAATGACCTAGGCCACACACACTGGCGTTTAGAAATTTTTACGTATGAGTCAAATACCAAAATTTCTCCAATATACCCCACATTAAATTAAAATATCGACGATGTATATGCGCATGCATGGGTTGCGCTAGGCTAGTTAGAGACCGAATGTCGTGGCAGGCCGCCGCCGCCGCTACCGATACATTAACGATGTGTGCATGTGATTAGTGCACACATATAAACGTTGCACTTGGTACGCGTTACGGCGGGGCATTTGTAAAACAATTGTCTCTGTTTTTTCCTTTACGTGTAAAGAGTCAAGAAAATAACCACACTTTTGCACTTTTTCAATGTTTTACGTTGTTACTTCTCTTAAGACTTCAATTTGAAAACTAAAATTTAGTAGATTCTCTGTAGTACTTAAAAAGAAATATTTCCGTATAAAAACTATGTGCAAATTTAGAAATTTTATGAATAAACAATTCGTTTTAGACTTTTATAGACGTTTTAGACCTGTTTTTGGATTTTTTTATGATCGAGTAAAGTACACACTATCGTGTAACATATTAGCACATTCCTCAGACAATATCCTTAAGTATGCCCAATATTTTTTGCAAGACCGATATTTAGTAGTAATTACCCATGACCGATGACCTGGTGAAGGTCGCGGGAAGCCGATGGATGCGGGCAGCGCAGGACCGGTCGTCGTGGAAATCCTTGGGGGAGGCCTTTGTTCAGCAGTGGACGATTTGTGGCTGATATGATGATGATGATGACCCAAAAAAATTGATCTAGCAAAAGGGTTTCTCCGCTTCGCCACCGGTGCCTCGCCTTATCAGGGACAGTGCTAGTTTCATCAAAATCGGTTCAGTAGTTTTCAAGATGTTATGGACGGTTCAGTGAGTACTAATCACTGGAAAAACTCGTCGTCGGTTTAACGCCGCGATTTTGTTATTGAAATCGGCTATTCTCATCGTTTTCAGTGTTGTCAAATAAGTATTTTATTGTATAATTTTACTGTATTTTCGCTACACTGATTGATCTCCCTATCATTATATAAATGGTTAACCATTACCACAGTATATATATGTATATTAGTACTCCCTTACTGTTGTGAACCCTTACATAGAATGTGGTCTCTTTAGGACATAACTGTATTTCACTGCGTGTCTGACATAAGCAGTCTGTGGCACTTACTTGGATCTGTTTATTTTCTGGCGATATTGAAAATTGTTTTTATTTTTTTTGCAATAAATAAAAATAAATTATTGTTTGACAAATAATGAATTGATAAATTGCCATGATAACTCACCCAACATAGTTCCATAAATCTTTTGATAATAGATATTGTACCCTGTCAGGACTCCGTTCTCATCCACAGGCTTGTCCCACTTCAGCAACATGGCCGATGACCCTATAGGGTAGGCCTCAAACGACTTCACCGTCCCTGGCTTGCCCTCCGGAGTCACAAAGCTGATCACTTCACTCGGTGGCCCGTTGTACCGTCCATTATAGGCCATGATTCGAGCATTGTTCTTCTTGAAAGGCTTGAATTCTGATACGAGAGTGCTCGTGGCATCCGCTTTGACTAGTAATTCTTTGAGGCTCGCTTCGTCTCCGTCCGTCCAGGTTTGGATTTTGTAGCCCTTAAAGTGTCCTCTGAGCGATTCTGGTAAGACGGGGTTCCAGCTGAGCAGGGCTGTTGTTCCGCTGATGATTTCATCAATGGTGAAATTTGAAGGGGTTTGCGTGGGAGTGTCCTCTCCGGACCACCCTGTGACTTCAACTGGGGCGACATTGGATGTGCCCTTGGAGTTTACTGCGATAACCTGTGAATGAGGGCAGTTATTACTTGGGAATTTTTAAGCTGGTCTTCAAGTTTGTACACTTGGTGCGTCGATTCATCTATTGTAGGGAGGAAGACGTATTGTTGGCCGGCCTCTTTAGATGGAATGACTATTTCGTCAAGTTAGCAGGAAGCCGTTAGATAAATGTTATGCTGCATCACGCGAAGCAGAAATCCAAGGTCTACGTTAAGAGTGGAGCCTTCCACTGGAATGATGCTTTATTTTTTTACCTTGATCTTGTAGGGCACGAAGGTAGGCGTATTGTTTACGATGTACTCGGTCTGGTGCCAATCACGTATGATGTCCTCGTTCCAGGGCTGGCCGGTGCTGTCGCGACGCCAGGACACGAGGTAGTGGAACCCGGGACCGTTGTGCTCGATTTGCGACATTTTCTAAACCGAAAGTAAAAAAGGTATTACAATTACTGCAAAAAAAATTCGCGCACTGAAATTATTACTACTACATCTTTAGGTACGAAACCCTACAGACACGATAAATTATTTTTTCTATATAAAATACATCAACAAAAACGACAGAAAAAAATATTTCATTCAGTTCGGGATGCTTAGCACCAGTCCGACTCAAACTTCACCGTAAGCATTTACAACTGCAAAAATGCCTTTGATATGTAAAATATTTTTTTTAAAGACTACAGAACCCTACTTTGCGCGTGGTCAGACACGCACTTGGTCTATTTTCCTTTGCATGTTCTACGAGAGTCGGTGGCGTAACGGCTAGGGCCGCCACCTCCTATACGGGAGGTCGTGGTTCAAATCCTGCCACGTACCAATGTGTTTTCTAATTTCGATTTCATATATACGTTTATCCGACGCTCTTACGGTGAAGGAAAACATATTGAGAAAATCTGCACACGCCTGCGAAGAAACTCGAAGATTGTGGTGTGGAATCGACCAACCCGCACTGGGCCCGCGTAGTCGACTAAGGCCCAATCGCCCTAATTCACGGTAGGCTCGAGCTCCTTGTTTGGTACGTGTGATATGATGATATTCTATATGAGTGATATGATATTCTACGAGACCTTGCTTCTTCCCAAATTACATGATTCTAAGTCAACTGGAAGTACCCTTTAGGTTTTGACGAGTGAGTTCACGAGTATCTAAATATGTGACATAAAATTAAATGGTCGTATCTTTTGTCTGCGTTGACTTAGATGCTTCAATTTCTTATTCCTCCATGGGATCATAGACTTTAGTATCTGGTATTAATTTTAACTTGATACCTCAACTACCTGTTCCTGTGAAAAAAGGCCTTAGAGACAGACAGACAGACAACAAAGTGATCCTGTAAGTGTTTTGTTTTTTTCATTTGGGGTACGGAAACCCAATAAACGGACTACAAGAAATGGCACTCGGCATCCACTACCTACATTTAATTTCCCCTCCCTGTCGAGGTTCTCGTAGAGAACGTCGTTGGGCTGAATGGTGTACACAGTGGGCTGAGTGGTCTGGTGCTGTGGGATCGATCTTGTTCTTGGTCGGTGAGTATGTCACCTATAAAGTAATATTATAGGTGACATACTCACCGACCAGGAGATGTATATGTTAGTAGGGTCTGTGCTCCTACCCTGCACGTTGTCGGGGTTCTTGTACGGGACATTTGACTGAGTGATGCACACTTCCGAGTGGTCAAGCAGCGCTGAAGGACCGATCTTGTTCCATGCTATTACTTTGCGGGTATACTGACCGACCAGGACATGACCATGTTAGTAGGGTCTGTGCCCCTACCCTGCACGTTGTCGGGGTTCTTGTACGGGACGTCTGACTGAGTGTTGCACACTTCCGAGTAGCCATAAAGCGTTGAAGGACCGATCTAGTTCCATGCTATTACTCTGAGGTTATACTAACCGACCAGGAGATGACCATATTAGTAGGGTCGGGCCCCTACCCTGCACGTTGTCGGGGTTCTTGTACGGGATGTCTGAGGAAGTGTTGCACACTTCCGAGTGGCCAGACGGCGCTGAGGGGTCGATCTAGTTCCATGCTATTACTCTGCGGGTATACTGACCGACCAGTAGATGACCATGTTAGTAGGCTCTGTGCTCCTGCCCTGCACGTTGTCGCGGTTCTTGTACGGGACGTCTGACTGAGTGTTGCACACTTCCGAGTAGCCAGACAGCGTTGAAGGACCGATCTAGTTCCATGCTATTACTCTGCGGGTATACTGACCGACCAGGAGATGACCATGTTAGTAGGGTCTGTGCCCCTGACCTGCACGTTGTCAGGGTTCTTGTATGGGGCATCTAGCTGAGTGGTGCACACTTTCAAGTGGCCAGACAGCGCTGAGGGATCGATCTTGTTTCATGCTATTACTCTGCTGGTATACTGACCGACCAGGAGATGACCATGTTAGTAGGGTCTGTGCCCCTGCCCTGAACGTTGTCAGGGTTCTTGTAGGGGACGTCTGGCTGAGTGGTGCACACTTCCGAGTGTCCAGACGGCGCTGAGGGGCCGATCTTATTCCATGCTATTACTCTGTGGGATTATATTTGGGTTAAGTAAGTGGGCCATAGATTTGATGTCTGCACAGAACATTCGCATTCTACCATTGCTATATCAATCACCCTACCTAAATACCATCGAAAGAGACATGCGTAAATGACTAGTCCTGTAAGAATTTATGAGGTTTCGAAAGCATAGCAGTTGTGAACCTACTGACATTTTACTAGGATCTAGATATGTCTTATCTCTAGGAAAAACGCGTTTTCCCAAATTTTCATGCACTGCGGGTTTTCAACTTTATCAACTTTTACATATCATTCCAGAAGCAACTAATATATATACTTTGCCAGAACCGAGCTAGCCCACAACCCGATTTGGACCCGTATTCGAACCTCGGTGTAGTGGCGTAAATTTATATTAGGTTTTTGTTTCATGGTGGGTTTCTAAAAGTCCTTTTTCAAACAAAAAAAAACAATGTTTGTAGTGCCAAGGAGACTCCGAGCATCGCTTGGTCACTCAGGTACTTATAATTGATCACGCTGAACACGTTAATAGGCTGACTTGAAGTGCAACAATTTTGTACAATTTTAATTTTTTTTTTTTTTTTTTTTTTTAATTTCTTAAAAAAGGATTTAACCAATTTTGATAAAGTTAATATAGGACCAACTACGAAGCTTATACTTCTTTTCTTTAAAATCACTAAATATCAAAATCGGTTCACAGCCGGAGAAGAAATAAAAAAACCTTACAGTCGAATTGAGAACATCTTCCTTTTTACAAGCTTTTATTCAACTTGCAAAGTATGTATGTTTGTTCGGGTGAAATCTTGCAAGTTGAGTTTGACCCACTTCCCGGTTGCCGATTGAGCTGCAATTTTGCATGCATATGTATATCGCGTGACAATGCACACACCATACCACAGGGCAGTGTACTTGGACCACTATTATTCTTAATTTATATTTATAATTTACCTGACTTGATCAATCATAAAACTATCTTATTTGCTGAAGACATTGCAGTAATAGTTGCAACTGATAAGAAATGACATTACAGAGACATGAATCAGAAGTAAATAGTACAATATTTAAAATAGTTCAATGGCTACAAAATAATAATTTACAAATTAATTTAAATAAAACATATTCCATTAATTACAATAATTCCAAAAACCCATTACAAATTAATTACAATGGACAATCATTACAGAGCACTAACAAGACTACGCTTCTCGGTATTATCATAGATGATAAGTTAGATTGGAAAGGTCAAATTGAAAAGGTATGTGCTAAGGTGAATAGTTTTACTTTCGCCCTTTACAAATTAACAAAAGTGGCATCAAGACCTGCAACAGTAGCAGCCTACCATGCTTACGTCGAATCTGTCCTTCGATATGGTCTAATAATGTGGGGTAATAGCACAGATGTGAGCAAAGCTTTCATTTCACAAAAGAAATGCATACGGGCCATATTTGGTGCAGCGACTGACACTTCATGTAGACCATTATTTAGTAAGCTTAATATATTACCGTTACCTTGCTTGTACATATTCGAAATGGCTAAATTCGTTAAAATAAATCGTAAGGTATTCTATAAAGAAGCTAGAGATGGAGTGCAAAGAAATAGGAGAAACGCCCAACAGATTAATTGTAGAGGACATACCCCAGAGCACTAGTTTTAAAAAAAACTGTTTTTGGATTGGACAAAGAACATTTAACAAACTACCTGATGATATTACATCATTACCATTTAATAAATTTAAAAACAAATTGCATGCGTGGCTGCTTCAAAATATGTTTTATTCAGTCAATAAATTTTTGACACATAAATAACCCTAATAGAGATTATTTTTACAACTTTATTTAAACATGACATGATGTGAATTAATTTAAAATATTGACATGTTTTCGTATTCTATATGTGGAGTGAAATTAATTGTTTGTTTGTTTGTTAATCTATTCTTTTCATGCTTTTTTTTATGTTTTTAGTTATAAATTTGTATGCTTTAACATAAACAAGAGAGTCTACGGTCTTTAAACTAACATCAATTTTGTACCTTGTTTAATGGCAATATATAGAATATTTGTATTTGTATTTGCAATATTAAAAGCTTGTACCTAAAAGTTTTTCGGTTTTTCGAAAATTATTCAAAGTTAGTTGAATACTATATTTTATATCATTGCTCCTCTAAAAAGCTTATTTTATTCACTGAAAACAGTGAATAAAAAGTTTTTTAATCACTATTTTGGTGTTTGAACGCACCAATATATTCGACCTCTCATCTCAGCTATAAAGCCTCCTTGCGCAAAAAAAAATCGATACAAATGCCTAATCCAAAGAATATTTGACATACAATCTCCTTGTTTAAATTATTTCTCGAGATTCGGTTATTCGATATTTTCGAAAAGGAGTTCAAGCATTAAAATTAACTATTTTTGTGTTATTTGTTGTCATTTCATTACTAAATTGGCGCTATTTTGAATACTATAAGTTGTACGAACACAAATAAAATTACTCTTTTAGTAATGGCTCCAATTTTAATGAATATTTTAATTAATTTAACATTACTTTTTTCTGCATTAAATGTCTATTTTCGCTTATATGTTTCTTTTTCTCGGAATCATAGTATAAAGTATAGTATGCAACTCTTGAATAAAAACGGATTTATATCGAGGGCCATGAATCACTCGCGTCGCTCAGGGTTCTAGTACTTGAATCACGACCGTAGGGAGTAATTTGAATCCTTCACTTGTTCGTGATTCATCTATGGCCCTCGCTTTAAATCCGTTCTTTATTTATTATTATTATTATATCAGCTCATATACGTCCCCACCGAGGGGCTCGAGCCTACCCTGAATCAGGGCGATTAGGCCTTAGTCGACCACGCGGGCCCAGTGCGGGTTGGTCGACTTCACACACAACCTTCGAGTTTCTTCGCTGGCGTGTTTCAGGTTTCCTCACGATGTTTTCCTTCACCGCTAAAGCAATCGGTAAGTATATGTACGTAAGTTTTTGAAAAACTCATTGGTACATTGGCCGTCCAGATTTGAACCCGGTACTTCTGGTTAGATGGACCGAGTCGTTACCGGTTGAGCCACCGACGCTTCTTTATTTACTAGTTGCATAATATACTATTGATTTTTTAAAATAAGGATTTTAATTAAAAAAAAGCTAGTATAATAATTGTTCTTACCTGAAGGTGTAGTTGGCCCACGGACTGAGCTGCACAGTCCACGTGTGTTCCGACTGCGGCACACTGTTAACAAAGTTATACAAAAGGTTTTTTCTTCATTCAGAGCCGCACAAGGTAACGGGGCCCTATTCTAAGCCTACGCTGTCCGTCTGTCTGTCCGTCTGCCTGTATGTCCGACCTATAAAAGGGTGTATCTTTGGAAGCGTAACAGGTAGCTGGCTGAAATTTTCACAGACTATGTGTTATTTACCGAAAAAATAAAAAAAAAGTGAAATTAAAAGCAAAAATTTAACCTATACAAGAAACGGCCTTTTTAATGTGTAACATCTTTTCTCTCGCTTTCCTGCAATCTGTGGGAGTGATTTCGTGAGAAGGGACGGCAGTGTGTAACAGCAAATGCGTTTTTTTTCAGTCACGAGGACTGAGGAGGCATAGCCATTCCACCTAATATATTTTTTAGTCACGATAGCTAAGGAAACATGGCCATGCCACCAAATTTTTTTTCAATCACGAGAGGCTAAGGAAACATGGCCATTCTGCCTAATGCAAGTCCAGAAGGCTGGTAAGTTTTTTACTTATGTCAGATGTTACACATCATATGCGACTAGGGCCTAGGTACTGTAAGGTTCACTCGTTATTTAGTATCTATCTATCTACTCTTATTCCGGTTCCATTTTACGCCTTTAACCAATTGTAAATCAAGGCATACCTTTATCTAATCCTTCTTTCACCCTGTAACCTCTATAAGTACACATATCCCTCTACATGCAATTTAACCGAGATGGCGCCTGTCCTTCATAATAAGCTACAACCAGGGCTCAACCTTTACTGGTCTTTCATCCTAGGACTAGTATAAAAGAACTATCTGCGCCTAAAACTAACTGCAAACCAGAGCTGGCCACATCTCAAGTGCCGGGTGTGAAGGTAGGTACTGGATGAAGAAACGCAGAGTAAAATGGCTCTGTTTTAACCATGTCCTTCCTACTTACGACCACTTTACTTACATCTACCTCCGTTTACAACTAACTCCAAACCAGGGCTTACCTGTTACTGGCCACGTTGCAAGTGTTAGGGGTGAAAGTGGTATTGTAATGGATGGTGTATTGCAGATTGATGGCGCATTTATCGTCATTTTCTTTTCTACTACGGACCATGAATTACTAAACCAATCTTCGTTCACAAAAACACGAAGTGTTTTGCTTCATCGTTCATCATGCGAACGGTCAAGGAGTGGAATTCCCTGCTGGCGTCTGTATTCCCCGATCCGTATAATTTAGGAATCTTTAAGCAAGACGAGAGTGAGTAGGGACTATTTGAGCTTGTGTGTTACATCCTCGACTGCATCGGCGCTTACCATCAGGTGAGGTGCAGCCAAACGCACTCAAATTTTTAGTTTAAATAAATATAGGGATATGTTTTAATGAATGCGCCATAAGAACAAAGCTACACCCAGAGCTCAACCTTTAGATACTGGTCTCTCATCCTAAGACCAGTATAATGGACCTCTCTTTGCCTACAATTTACTCCAAAGCAGGGCTCACCTTGCACTGGCCACTTCCCAAGTGTCGGGGATGAAGGAGGACTGGACGGTGTATCGCTGAATGATGGCTCGGTTGTCAATCATGTTCCTCCATTTGATGATGGCCATGTTGCGGTGGCATTCCAGGCTGGTCAGCTCGGGTGGGTTCGGTTTTTCTGGGACGGGTAACTTATTTAAAAACAATCTCACCAAAACAAAAATGTGAAATGGGACCAAGTTTGATACACTATTTTAAGGAGATCTAAATGGGTAGTTACCAAGTTCTGGTGATCAAAGTTACGACACTTCAAATTGAAATATTTATATTAGATATCTCCAAGTAATAGAGAATGTTCCACTGTTTTCAGTTGCTTAAGAGAAAATGCTAATGGTATAACTTAGTGTAATACGGTCAGTTTTTACTATCCAATTTTTTTATTCACAAATTATTATTTATACTCTCGATTGGCGTTTATTTTTGAAAAAAAAGCTTTGCTTGCTGTGTAACTTGTCAAGTTATTTAGTAAGCAACTGGAACACAACTTGAACATTCGATGCTTATCATCGTTAGGTTTGATGATGATACTGTCGAAAAGCCTGACGAAGTGGCAAATTTCAGTATGTTGTTCATAACGTATGTCGGTAGAAACTCGGTTTGAAGTTTATTTATAATTCTAATTTTACGATATGAGAGTGGAACAGATGGCCTAAATACCTTAAGTAATAAAATTCTGGAGTGGCGACCGCGCATCGGAATAATGTGGGCAGGCCTCCCACTCGGTGGACCGATGATCTGGTGAAGGTCGCGGGAAGCCGATGGATTCGGGTAGCGCAGAACCGGTCATCGTGGAAATCCTTGTGGAAAGCCTACGTCCAGCAGTGAACGGCCTTCGACTGATATGATGTGATGATCTAAGAGTATGTTAAATACCCGTGTCGCACCCACTCCTCTGAAGGTTGGAGACTCTACACTCGAAGTTGTTGAAGAATATGTATACCTGGAACTAACAGTCCAGCTAGGTAGGTCCAACTTCAAAAAAAGAAATCATACGACGAATCCAGCTTGGCTGGGCAGTATTCGGGAACCTTCACGTCCCGAATACCGCGTCTCAAGACTAAGATCGTTGACCAGTTTGTGTTCCCAGTGATGACATATGGAACTGAGACATGGTCCTCATGGTACTATGGGCCTCATAAGAAGGTTCAGGGTCACCCAAAGAGCGATGTAGCGAGCTATGTTCGGAGTTTCTCTACGCAATCAAATCAGAAATGAGGAGATCCGTAGGAGAACCAAAGTAACCGACATAGCTCACAGAATCGCTAAACTTAAGTGACATTCCCCTCTCACTTTCTCTTAAGCGACAGTGGGCAGAGCACATAGCTCTTAGAACAGATGGCCGTTGGGCAGTAAAGCACCGGAAGATGTAGTATATGTAGGCCTCCTACACGGCGGACTGACGACCTGGTGAAAGTCGTGGAAAGCCGCTGGATGCGGGCAACGCAAGACTGAACGTCGTGGAAATCTTTGTGGAAGGCCTTTGTCCATCAGTGGACGTCTTTCGGCTGATATGATGATATTAGAGTAGATAAAATAAGAAACGAACCTTGTACAGTCAAAGTAGCCTGCGCCCTCGCTTCGTCAACCTCAGTCTTTGCTATACACGTGTACTCTCCCATATCCGACACCGTCGCATTAGAAATCAGTAGCGAATTGTCATTGCCCATTTGGAACCGCGGCTGATTCCCGAAGTCTATCGGTTTGCCATCTTTATGCCAGATGATTTGGAGCTCCAGAGAGACGTCGGTTATTGCGTCGCAACGGAACGCGGCGGAGGAACCGGCTGCCACTTCATAATGTTCTGGTTTGTTCGTAATTATTGTGCGCCCTGAAGTAAGAGGTGAGCTATTAGTTAAATCACACACTTCCTTTCCCTCTAATATGGTTGAGGAGCGACGGCTGACTCTCGCGTTAAACTCGTGACCGGGTGCTGTCCGTGTGAACTGGCCTACACTTATCAAAAGGCATTCATGACATTCAATGATTTTTTTTTTTTTTTTTTTTTTTTTTATTTATTTTAATGTATAATTTCTCGTGTCATATTGTTTTCATGTTGTAATGACATATTTTTTTTTATCACGAATTGGATTTTGAAGTTATTAACTAATTATTGTTTGTTTCTAGATTTTTTACAAGTTAAATTATGTAATCACTATGTATTTTATGACTATCAGAAAGAGTGTAATTTGCACCTATTTTGAATAAATATCTTGAATCTTAAAAACTTTGGACACTGCATACAACGGTCATGAAATGACATTTTCGAAAAACAAATGACTTAGCAAACAAAAGCACGATGAAATCCTATATACGTTTGAGTACCAAACTATAACTAATCTGTATCAATCTGGGTGACGAGGGAATGAAGTCGGAATCTAGAGAGCGGCAGGGAGTGTCCATACTAACGTGCTTATATATACTTTGGATAAGTTAAACTTGACTTGTAAAAGATCTTAAGTCTGCCATATTATAGAGTTCTGGATCAAGACTGATACTACCACAGTTCAGCAGTTTAGGATATAACAAACTTGCATTTGCAGTTGGGAAATTGACCGTGGCGAATATCGATGTATAGGAGAATATTTTATCTACTACAAAGTTAGTTTAGTTTATAGTTTATTGTGCACAGGAAACTTATATTACAATTTTACAAAGTAAAGTCACACAAAGGGTACAGCTTATTTCTAAAGAAATTTCTTCCAAAGTTCGCCTTTAATACGATTGTTGTACTAGTTGATGTTTGTAGGCTTTCGTTTTATTATTTCATTTTTTATTATAATAAGTAACCTAGATTTCCTTAAAAAATAAATTAAATAATATACTTATATATAAATAACAAAATATACTTTTTGACGATTTTTTTTTGAAATTTTTCAAAACGGCGGATCTATGGTGGTTTATAACGTAAAAAATATCATATTTCAGCATTTTCGAAAAACTTACGAGGCCTATGTATATGTATGTAGATTCATTTATTAACCGAGCGAGTGCGAAGCGCCAGGTAAGCGTCTCAGTTTTAGCTTGGGCAAAAATGCTTTCAAATGTCCGGATGTCCGGCGAACGTGTAGCTGTTCTTCTCTACAGGTCGCATTTCTCAATCGATTCTTGTGAAATTGAGTGAACAGATTCGATAATTACTTATGGGGATTTCTTTGTCGATTCAGTTTCTGGAGATTTTTTTTTAAACGGCGGAACCATGGCGGTTGAAAACGTAAAAAATATCATATTTCAGCCTTTTTGAAAAACTTGCGAGGTCTACAATTCAGAGAGCTATATAGTAGTATGTAGATTCATCTAATGACCGAGCGAGTGCAAAACGCGGGCAAAGCGTCTCAGTTTTAGCTTGGGCAAAATGCTTTCAAATGTCCGGATGTCCGGCGAACGTCTAGCTGTTCATCTCTACAGGTCGCATTTTGTAAAATTGAGTGAACAGATTCGATAATTATATGGATTTCTTTGTCGATTCAGTTTCTGGAGATTTTTTTTCAAAATGGCGGAATGGTGGTTGAAAACGTAATAAATATCATATTTCAGCCATTTCGAAAACCTTGCAAGTTCTACTGTTCACAGAGTTAGTACTAGTTAGTTCGTATTAGTGAGCTCAACCGGTAACGACTCGGTCCTTCTAACCAGAGGTACCGGGTTCTAATCTGGACGACCAATGATGTACCAAT
Source organism: Coleophora flavipennella (assembly GCA_947284805.1). Lineage (NCBI taxonomy): Eukaryota > Metazoa > Arthropoda > Insecta > Lepidoptera > Coleophoridae > Coleophora > Coleophora flavipennella. The sequence goes on from OX369266.1 coordinate 6,589,971, forward strand.
GAGTTTTTCAAAACTTACGTACATATACATACCGATTGCTTTAACGGTGAAGGAAAACATCGTGAGGAAACCTGCACACGCCTGCGAAGAAACTCGAAGGTTGTGTGTGAAGTCGACCAACCCGCACTGGGCCCGCGTGGTCGACTAAGGCCTAATCGCCCTAATTCAGGGTAGGCTCGAGCCCCTCGGTGGGGACGTATATGAGCTGATATTATGAAGTGAGCTGCATTGTAACTTAAATGATGTATTTCAAATAGTAAAACCTTTTTCAGCGTGGTTAATAACTCAATTTGATTCAATATATTTTATAATAAAATATAAATTAAGAAATTTCAGAAAAACGAACAAAGTTGGACACATGTTGTCTGTTAAATAAATAATAATAATAATAATAATAATAAAAGTTGTTTCTGGCGCTTCGCCGGTTGCTGCCGCGACACGCTTGCTTCGCTAGTTCGACTCGCGCGTTATCTGTCATGTCATAACTAGCAACACGAAATTGTCCCAAATACCAGTCGAAAAAGACTCCAGAGTGCTTAAAAAAACATGAAGATTCAAAAAACACATTCATGACAGTTGGCAAAAATATACACACAAACAATTACATTTGTGATTGCAGTCAGAAAAATATTTTTATACGAGTAAATGAGGTAAAGTAAAGTTCTAGGCAACAAAGATGCTTAATAGTTATTTGTTAAACAAGAGTGCAAAGTTGCTTTTTAACCGCGTGCTCAATTTTAATGACCGAGCAAGCGAAGGATTCTAAAATTACAATTCTGAGCGTTAGCGATGGAATCAAAAGAGCACGAGGTGAAAAATATTTGCACTCGAGTGCAACACGTAACTTTTCATCCCACCTCAGCGAGGAAATGACTAATAGTTCAAATACTTCTCCCGTGATTGTTGAGGGAGAAAGATCATTTGCGCATTATTGACAGTTTTAGTTAATTCTGTTGGCATCAAATAAACTTCCTCGTCGCTAGAATAACTCATTTTAGGTTTTTCACTTGTTTTCAAGCTTTTTTTTTAACCTAAGGTTTTAACAATATGACGTGAAAAGAAAATGGCGCGTGCAAAGCAAATTAAAAAAAGTACACCAAGAAGATTCCGCGTCTGAGTTATTAACAAATTAAATAAGGTTGTATGATAAATTCGGCACCATGGATGTAGAAGTAAATAGGTTTAATGACGTTTTGAATTCACAAACTTAGTGCACACGATTTTCTAAATTCAATCTACTTTAAAAACGGCTTTTGCACTCAGATATCGAAGAGCAAAAATACTCTTTCCGAGATGGGGGGATGAAATAGTAGATTGTTAATCAAGGGAAGAAAGTGACCCATTTCACTCGAGATATTTCTGGCGCTCGAACGAAGTGAGAGTGCCAATAGTTCAAGAGTGAAATGGGTAATTTCACCCGAGTTAAACACTCTACTCTTCATTTCGACTGTGAGGAAATGTATTTATTGTAATTTAATTGTTTATATGATATAAAATGTTAATTAGATATCAATAAATTAGTTTTATCAACCTCCAACCTTTTCGCAATGGCCGCTTGCCACGGCTGACTAGATTGAAACTAATCGAGTTGGTCACGACGTGCGTCTAGGTGGCCATGCCGAAAATTGAAAAAAAAGTGTCATGTTATCATGGCATTATGGCGCGCAGCAGAATAGAGGAATGATTTTAAATTTTAATCTTCTGTAATTGTGAAAAAAAAAGACCAACTATAAAATGATTTAATATCAATCTGTAAATCGTAATAAACACGTCGTTTAATGAATAGCTGAGTTTAGATATATGAAAACCTCTTAGTTCGACTCCGTGGCTGGCAATAAAAAAAATTACTTTCCACCCTAGGGATGACAATACTTTCCACCCTAGGGATGAAAATACTTTCTACCCTAGGGATGGAAAAGCAATGTTCCACCCGGCTATCTACTCATGAAAATTAAACTTTCCGAACAGGAGAGATGAAAAATATATTTGATCATAAGCTTAAGTATTATTATTTACTCAGTACGTTTAAAAGAGAACTACGGTGCAATTTGCTGACTATTGATTTTAAAAACCGGCCAAGTGCAAGTCGGACTCGCGCAAAGTTAGGTTCCGTAGTCTTTTGTTTTTAAATGTATATTTTAAAAAACAAAATAATATTTGCAGCTGGTAATACAACATTTTGTATGGAAAATCTATGAACTTATTACAAATCCAACTGCACACCTTAAATTGGTCGCTATTACATCCAAACTAAGGAAGTCTTATTAGCCGTGATAGTTTTCCTTTTAAATTGATTATCTATAAAAAAAATCAGATGTCAATAATAGCAGTTTTACTGGTAGGGGGAGGAAGGACATTTAATTCTAACAAAAATTAGCAATTTAAAGCAATCCACAAACACATCAATGAATAGAAAAATGGTTTTAGCAAATTTTCAGTAGTTTTGAAAGACCTATTCAACGATACCCCACACGATAGGGTACGTCAACGATAAAAAGTTTACCCCCTCTCTAAATGTAAGTAGGGGTACCCTAAAAAAAAATTTACAAGGTTGTATTGCACCACTTTATTGGCGTGATTAATATGTATCCATACCAAATTATAACTTTCAACTACTAACAGTATCCGAGCTGAGCCGCGGACAGACGGACGATCAGACAGACATGGCAAAACTTTAAGGGTTCCTTGTAGACTTCGGAACCCTAATACTGCCAGACTTGGCTCCACCTTAGATCTCATATATTTTAGGGGAGACTCACGAGACTTGGCGAAATTTTACATATAAATGTTTTTGATAGGCTCTCATTTCTTATTGTTAGGAATTCTCCTTTTTTTCCTTGACACTTGTTTTTTTAACCAAATTAAAAACCTATAAATATACTCGTTCATCGTTATGTCTCTTACTTTGAAAATAACGGACTTCCTTACAAATTTTCAACCCCCATTTCACCCTCTTAATATTTACTGTTTTCAGACTTTTTCCTTTATAAACTCCTAATAGGGATGACGACAGCATCAGAAATAAATTATGAACTCTTGATCACTAAATTTCGCTCCTACTTAAACTTCGGAAAACCTTACTCGTGTTGTTTCCCATCAAGTCTTCGATTTTTAATTCATCAAAATCATAAAATGAGTACATAAATGACGCTGCAAAACTATGACGTCACGCTTAGGTATTTCAAACATTTTTAGAACAAAATGTCGTTTTTGACAGATGATAAAAAGTAAATCAGATGACTAGCATTCGTCATCCCTATTACCTATCTCCTTGTCAAATTTCAACTTTCTAAGTCACCTGGAAGTGGTCTATATTTTTGATGATCAGTGAGTGAGTGACAACAATCGAAACTTCGTTATACGATATTTTAAAAGCCGTTTTATTAGAAACTACATTTGGAATATACACTGTCTACGTTACGATACGTTAATAATGCAATAAAAAATTCAGGCATTTTTTTCAGTCCCCAACACAGATATTAAGAGCTCGAAAATGCGTTGAGTTGCTTCGAGAAAAAACGACGGCCGTGCATCTCTGCTCGACCGTACCCCCCGATCTAACCAAAAGCCCTATCTTGACTCTCATCTTAACCCGGCGAGCATGAGGTGAATTATTTAATAGAATTAAATGAAAGAGAAGTTTTATTTATGAAATTATTTTTATTTATTCATGTTTTTCTTATACTATGAAATAATAGGAACAAAAGTTTAGAGGTTTACAAAAATCAACAATTATAACAAAAAAGTAATTATTTGTACTATAAATCAAATTTAAACTGAAAGATAATGAGATCCTCTTCTTAAAAACTTAATTATATATATTTTTTGAATATATGATTAATCACTGCCATCGAGATCAGTACAATTTTGGCACCTAAATTTTGCGTGCTCCAAACTGATGAAAAACTGAAAAGAATAACACAATGTCAACCAAAATAAATTATAAATAAGAATAAACAATAATAACAACTTGATAAAATAATTTAAAAAATAATACATAAAAAAAATACATCAAAAATGAGGCAGGGTGTGACATACCCGAAACAGGTTCGTACATGAATATTCCGGCCGGCGCCTCACGCCACACTGCGATCACGCCACTATCCCCTCCCGCACACCACTGGCTCCAGCTACTGAGCAAGCTAGAGTTGCCAGACAAAAAATAAAAAAACTGACACTTTTTTAATACTACCAGGGTATCAGATACCCTGGCTCATGCTCGCCGGGTTAACTCAAATTTTATTAGGTGACAGAAGCGTGCAAGAACTTCACGACCTCATTCCCTCGGCTCCATTTTCCACCGTCGATCAACTAACGCAGAGGGGTTGCACCCCTTTGTTGTTGATGTTACACCTTTTCGCACGAATCGTTACGCTTCTTCTTTACTATGCGTACAGCGCAGGAGTGGAACTCCTTGCCTGCGTCAGTGTTTCCCGATTTCTATAATCTTCAAGGCAAGAGTGAATAGGCATTATTTGAGTTTGTGTGTACCATCCTCGACTGCATCATTACTTACCATCAGATGAGTTGCAGTCAAACGCACTCAATATTTTTAATAAAAAAAAAGATCTGTTCATAAGACAACATCATGTAAAATCAAAAAGAAAAGGTCTTAAATATTATTCATACATAGGTACAACCGTGCTCTTAGGCAATCGTGTGAAAATACTTTCAATAAGCGAGATACAATTTTTATATCATCATCATTATCTTACTTGGCGTTATTCCAACTGTCACTATTCTACTAGAACGATTTCTTGGCAAATTGTCGGACCCCATCACAAAACCACTGCATTTAGGGGTAGTTTTAGGTATGCAGCGTCCAAATGTTGGAATGATCTTCCTCCACCGATACGTAACCTCACATCTAAGCTTGCTTTTAAACCTCAATATCGAGAGTTTCTACTTACCAAGCAAAAATCCCTTGGACTAGGTTCCGTACCTATTCCGTATTTAACTACCCCTAACTGATTAGCGGCAACATCATTATTATTATTATTTTTTTATTTATTTATTTATTTTTATTTATTCTTTTTTTTACCATTAAAATAAGTAAGTAGGTAGTGCTTAATATTTATTTATTTATAAATTGATAATTTTTTTTGGCAATTGTTATTATCTGTAACTTCCTGATTATGTTATTTTCTTTTTGTTTTTACATTCTGTTTTATATTTTGCCCTGCGATGGCGCGCGCGACGATTCCTCTCGGCACCGGCAGAATAACAGCGCAGTAGGTAGGTCTTCCTGCTTGCGGCATTATGCTGAGTCGGGGCCAGTTCGGCAAAGTGCACATTGACTTTTTCATAACTGTAGCGTACTTATATTTGTCTACTTTTTTTGTTTTGGGTGTTATTTGTACCTTTTTGTTATTTTAATTTTGTCTGTGTGTATTTTTTGTCGAATAAATGTTATCTTATCTTATCTTATCTTATCATATCAGCCGAAGGACGTCCACTGCTGGACATAGGCCTCCCCCAAGGATTTCAATTTTCCCAATTTTTACATAGTTATACTTATTGAATATAATTGAAAACGCTAAACACGTTAAAAAACCGACTTCCATCGCAACAACTTAGTACAATTTTGCATTATTATTTTTGGTTTTTGTTCATTTTCTAATAAAGTTACTACACCGATTTTGATAAAATTTATATGAAACCACACGGAAAGTACTAGCTTTCAAATAAAAAAATAGTGATAAAAAGTCAAAAGTTCTGAGGTAACAAACATTTAAAAAAATACAATCGAATTGAGAACCTCCTCCTTTTTGGAAGTAGGTTGAAATTATACCTACTTCTGAGAATTTCGATTTTTCATACTACCTACTAATAAAATGTAAATAGTACTCACGCAACGCCGTGGCTTGTGAAAGTACAGCCAATATACATATCGCTCTACAGTAACCCATGACTTTGAGACTCCAACTGTCCGTCCACTACCTCTGAACTAACAAGATACCGAATAACACTCTTCAAACAGTACACAACTCAAATCACCCCGGCACACATGTTCAGCACATGATCACCTAATCCAAATTAACCTTGGCCACAATGACGGACGACCACGCACACTAGAGTACATTCGTTATCGGAGGATTGATGTTATGTAACCTTAAGGTCAACTTAGGCCGAAACACGACTCGACGAAGCGCAGATAGGTAAAGCTCATTGGTTTTTACCAAAAAAAACTGAGTTAAAAGCCGGTTTTATTTCCTGATTTATTCCAAACTAGCTTTTGCCCGCGGTGCGCAAGCGGCTAGCAAGCGCGGACATGAGTTTTCCTCAGATCCCTCAGGAACGATATTGGGATATTCTGATAGAAGTCTATGTCACTTCCCACCCCCTCAACCTATTATATACAAAAAAACCACTTCAGTCCGTATCTCCGTTGCCACGCTGACATGCGTTGCCACCCAGATCTCTCGGGAACCATGTCAGGATAATGCTAATTAGTAAATTATGTCATTTCCCTCCCTCTCAGCCATCTCTGTGCATAAAATCACAGCAATTCGTGGTTCCGTTGAATTGATATGACTCACCTATTCAGAGTAAAACAGTGTGCGAGTAACCATTAAGTACTTAGGAAGATACAATAAATTAAATAGGAGGATAAATTAAGTAGGAGGATATACTATGGAGTAGCAGTCTTAGATGGACTGTGATTGAAGGAGATATTCCCCATAATGTTTTTTAAAAGCTAGTTTTGATGTAGCAAGACGTAATCGTGGTGGAATATTGTTCCAACACGAAGTTGCTAAATACCGAAAGCTACTGTGATGGTTCCTGCGCGACGCCATACGGAACCCATAATAATAACTTTTGTAACAGAACTACTGCGTAACACCACATGGAACCCTAATAATAATATTGAGTTGCTGAACTGTTTTTTTAGAAGGTTCGGTCTGACACCAAATTCCTTCGCTCAAGTATGTAAAGTGTTAGCACTTGGGACCAACGAAATACGATTTGATGTTCGCAAGATAGGGTAGGAAAGAGCGAAAGAGTAAAAGAATTGGATTTGTGTTGTTGTGTGAAGGAGATAAAATGCCAGGGCTGTTTCTTGGGAATGCGCGTGAGCAGGACACAGGGGGTCGAAGGACGGAACGAGTTGGTCGTGTTTCGAGGCTGAAATATTGTTTGTTTTTCTGTGCGAATTTTGGTGTGAAAAATAATAGTTTTGTGAGGTGCGACGTGTGTCTGGGTACGTATTATTTTGGTCTTAAGGTCTATAATTTTACAGTTACGTATAACTGGAATCACCTTTTAAATATCCAGGGTTTTACGAAAGGTCCTCTAAAAAAAATTAGGGTTCTCTGTGAGTTACAGAAATGTACAGTGGTTGCAATATTGTTTGCTTGACGGAAATGTATAATATAAAATATTTAAATTACCTTTTCGTTACTGTCATAAGTCTATTCAATTTTGTTTAATTTTAACCTTACTTTATGTAGACAAATTTAATACAAATTTATATACATCCGTACGTATATAGCGCTAATTGATCATTGTAACGTGGAGTTTTACGCCTATACAAAAAAAGGTTTCTCCACAATTTGAGTCCAATAAAAAAGCTTATACCTCCTTTTAGACTCAATCAAGTTTTTTATTTTTATTTTCCTAGAACCTAAGAATTCCCGCCACTTAGGATTGTAAAAATGCAACTTTCAATCTGGAACCTCCCGGATTGGTGAGTAAGTGAAGTAAATAATAGGTAATGGAGCAGGATTGAGCCCCACGATGGGGACGTGTATGGACTGATATGATATGATTTTGTAGCTAGAAAGCATCTCGTGGGAACTTTATATTCCATAGGTACAATTGCCCACCAGTAAGGGGCAATGCAGGGTTCACTTTCTCTTATTAAGCAGACCAACAAGAGGACGATCACCAAAATTTTCAATAAGACACAGGCCTATGGTCTTAGTGGGGAAGGTGGGACCTGTTCACTACCCCGGAATGCAGTTGTTCTATGTTTAGGCAGGACAAACGTGTTAGAGCAAAGTCTTGCTGAATACCTGTGGTTAGCATAACGCCAAACTAGTTTTTTGTAGAGATACTCAGGACACTGTGTACGTATGACATCAAAAAGAAGAGATGCATATAACAAATGCTGACGTCCCTTTATTTTTAATATGTTAGAGGAATTTAAGTAACGTGTTACATGAGTCCTTGGAGGTACATATATTAAAACAAAACCTTGCACACGCATTTTGCACTCGCTGTATTAGTCTTTGAGACTTCTGAAGAAGGCAAGGTCCGTAGACAGTCAGACTGTAATTAAGCTTCGAAAGGACAAGTGACTCGCATAACAAAATTCGCATGTCAACATGTAAGGTCGTATTTTATATAGAACTTTTATCATATTCATATTAATGCCATCTACTCCGAGAACATTTGATTTAAGGCCCAGGATGACCTTGGCAATAACATTTTCGTCAACAGGCTCTAATGTAAAGGTTGCATTACTGAATGTATGGTGCTCGAAGTATGTTAGCGTAGAAATGTTGATTGAGTTTTGTCCGGGAACATTAAGAAAATGGGAATTAATGAGATTTTGATGAGATTAATGAAATTGGATCATTGAAAGTTTCAGGAAGGTCAAAATTATTTTTAAAGTCAGGCAATACCATTGATTTTAATTTTTTCCACAATAATTTGGAATTCGTAATTTGAGAGTTAATGTTTTGTGTAAAGTACGACACTTTTTCAGCATTTAAACAAGAATTGACTAAATATTGTACAATCTTTATATTGTACTTTGTGAATTTCGGACCTTGACTTACTATACTTTTTTTGCATGTCGTCACGTAAATTTATCATATAGCGCACGTTACTTGTGAAGTTGTGAGCCACGGTAGCTCTCTATCCTTTATGACTATAGATTTCTGAAGAGCATATGTATCAAAGATTTCAATTAGAAGTTGGTTGAAAGTCGATACCATTACATTTGTATTTTCTTTGTCATTTATTAGTTTCCAGTGAACTTACTCGAGCTCTTTTTAGAATATAGTTATATCTATATTCTTCAGAGGCCTAAAAGTTACTTTATGAGGCGGAATCTTATTCTTTTTAACTTTTAATTCGGTAAGTACTATAGCATGACCTCCAAGGTTGGGAATATGGTTAACATTGACACTAGAGGCAGTGATATTAGAAAGTACAATATCTATCAACGTGGCACTATGCACCGTGAAATGAGTCGGCTCATTAACATAATTAGAAAGAGACGTGTAGGTCATAAACTGCTTAAGCTGGGAGGACTTAATATCATTCCCCAGTAAGTCAATATCCCTTCCATACAATCCCAGATTATAATGAAAATTTTTCATCAAATCTGATTACACTTCTTTTCTTTGGTACTTGGTAGTGTACTTTTCGATGATGATGCTCTGTATGCCAAACTGAAAGCTACGCAAAAAAGTATGCACAATATTCATCCTGGTAGTATTTAGTATAACTTTCTTCTCATGTTCAGGACCATCATACTTACAATTGGAAAACGTCCACTTTTGAACAGCGGAAGAACAAGCAGTCTCTCTCTCTCTCTTATCGTATGTGGGCGTCACCTGCGGTCATGTGTTGGGTGCCAAGATTCTACGGACGTGTGCAACAGGACCTTCGTACTTTAACATAGCAATCGGCAAGTAGGTGCGTAAGTTTATAAAAAAACTCATTGGTACATTGTACGTCCCCGGATCCGAACCGGGGACCTTTGGTAGGAAGATCGAGCCGTTACCGTTGAGCCACCGACGCCGAGCAAGTAGTAATAATCAAAAAAGTATGATCATCATTTGCTATTCCGTTCTCAACCATAAGACACGAAATTGGTAAAATCGCAACCGGAAAACGTTGCGTAGACAGGCCTCCTACCTGGTGGAGTGACGATCTAGAATGTCACAGGAAGCTATTGGATTCGGGCAGCGGCGGACCGGCCGTTGTGGAAATCCTTATCTATACAAAAATCATGTCTATATTTGCTGTTGACCTCAAGCCGTATAATATAGAGGATACCAGCGTCGGTCTACGCGGTCGGTACGTTACACGGTGAAGAAGTTATGAACGCGCATTAATATTAACACCCATATTACCAAAGTATATAATATACTCGTACTACAGTATGGATACTCCTTGCCTCTCTCAAGATTCCAACCTACCCAGATTGTTTAGTTTTGTTCTCGAACGTAAAGGATTTCGCCGTGATTTCGTTTGTTCCGTCATTTGTTTTTGAAATATCATTTCTCGCCCGTTGTATGAAGCGGCATTTTTTTTCTTATCTGTGGTATGAAGTGTAGTCTACGGTTATATGATTGACATGGAGAATAAACAAATCATATGGAGAAAGCGTGCGTGCGCGTTTCTACAAATAGTAGTGATCAGTGATGTGCGTGTTCGTGTCACAGCGGGGTCCCGATCTGCAATTAGTACTTTATTAGTTTAGCCTGCAATTAACTCACATCATTTAAACTATTCGTTTCGAACGAGCAAACCAAATTGCGTTAGTTTTGATTTATCATTTTAACGCTTGATACTAGGTGGAGTGACACGTCCTGGGATTAACTTTGGAAGTTCATTACTGTATCATTATTTTGCTGATGACAACCACCATGGTGATGATGGAGATATGTATGCAACAACGGTACGAACAAGCAAAGACGGCATTTTTTTAGTCATGTTGGCTGATCTAACTGAAAATTTGGGAGCGTAATTTTTGCGAGTGTCTCGTTCACGACGGACAGTGTTTCTGTTAAACGATGTAAATCCATTCATTTTAAGTTCAAATCAATGCGGGCTTCAGCGCGGCTGTTAAGTTGAAACCGGCCGCCCAATTCTCGATTTTTACATGTTTTTATTACTTTTCTATACTTTCAAATAAGTTTTTTTTTTTTATGCACAATTGGTAAACCCTTGACAACATCTCACCTGGTGGTAAGTGACGATGTTGCCGAAGATGGAAGCGGGCTTACCAAGATTCCCCAACGCAATGGGGAACTGGCTATCTTATTTCCATGCCGAAACACACCAATGATATCAACATTGATATTTGGCGGCAAGACTTAGATAAGATGGTGGTAGCTAGCCAGGCGGGCTTAGAAAATGCCCTACCACCAACCAAACCGAGTCTTACAATTGACCTCGCCGGGAATCGAACCCGCGACCTCCTGTGTAAAGCCAGTGAACTTTGCCTCTGAGCTACGGAGGCAAAAAAAAAGTGTTCAATTAAAATGAAAGGTATTAAAGTCACCGATTTTCGTGTGTTGGTTTGAATCAACATTATCTATTTCTTTTCGAAAAAGTTTGCAATTAATGCCAAACACAAGGTCTGCAGTATATTTTTTGCATCAAAATTGGTAATATTTTTAAAATTATATTCAATTAAATCGATTTTTTACATAGTTAAATTATATATTTTTACATAGTGATAGCTTTAGATTCTTTCAATAATTTGGTATACTGTAATTTAACCCATCTTAGGGCCTTAATAATTTTGCACGAACGCCTCGTGCACGTTCGTTATTGTTATACCTACTTGTTATCTTTAGATTTTGAAATGTAACCGAAGCAACGTCACATTATTGCCATTGCTTATTATTTCAAGCCGTACACAAACAGCCGTGATCGGCGTGTCATGAATTAACCAAGAGCGTGCCCCACAAGCTCTTGATTATCATAAAATTGACTTAGACTATTTAATATTAAATTCACCTTGATATATCCAGCGGCTTCCAGCGACCTTCTGAGGTGGTCGGCCCGCCTGCCTTTCTACGCTACGTCTTCCGGTGCGCAGTCGCCACTCGAGATTTTTACTGTCACTTGGCTGTCTTGGCGGCAAGAACTACCCGTCTAACTGGTCCTTGTCTTCGCCTTATGGTGTTGGCAGGAATAGCGGCCCTCACTGTTATGCCCTACGGTAGGTAAATAGGGACGCTATATCATAAACGTGGTAGTTCTAGCGCATCTGGTAGATATACGAGAGGGAATGTCCCAACGGTCATTTGTTCTACGAGCTATGTGCCTGCCCACTGTCACATAAGTTTAGCGATTCTATGAGCTATGTCAGTTAACTTGGTTTTTCTTCGGAGCTCCTCATTTGATCGCGTAGGAAAACTCCGAGCATGGCCCGCTCTATCGCCCTTTGGGTGACCTAAAGCCTTCTTAAAGCGATCATGTCTCAGTTCCGTATGCCATCAGGCGGATGCGGGCAGGACAGGTCGTCGTGGAACTCCTTGGGGAGGCGTTTTTCCAGCAGTAGACGTCTCTCGGCTGATATGATGGTGCATGATGCATCCAAGCTGAACTGACAGACAGAGAGACAACAAAGTGAAATGATCCTATAAGGGTTCCTTTTTAAGGTTCCGTACCTCAAAAGGAAAAAAACGGAACCCTTATAGAATCACTTCGTTGTCCGTCCGTATGTCTGTCAAGACCGTTTATCTCGGGAACGCGTAGAGGTATCGAGTTGAAATTAAAACCATATACTTCGGTCTACAGTCCCTGGAATCACAGCTTCAAAATCAAACTTCCAAGTTAACGTAAAAGAAAGATACAGCCGTTTATGCCGCAAAAAATGAATATTTCGACACTCTCAAGGTAATCAGAATTCATATGGTATTTTCCGTTGACCTAAAACTATGAAATTTGGCAAGTAATACCGTTTTATACTATAAGTATAGGGAAAAATCTAAAATATGTACATTTGTAATTAAATCATTAAAAGATAGTCTTTATTTAAGTACATAATGAATATGCAAGCAACGGCGGCGGTCTAAATTTTGAATTGAGTTAACCGTGTTATGTGGGATATCGATTGAAAGGGCTTTATTGGCACAAGCTTAAACGGATTTTTATTTATTTTTATGATGTATAGTTTTCAATTTATGACGAAGAATAAAAAAAATATTTTCCTTTTTTTGTATGTATAGGTAATAGGTACCTAATATTTTTTGTGTATGTAGTACTTAACAGTTTATGTTATGATTTATATTATTTACCTACACATTTGTATGGAACCCTAGGTGAGCAAGTCCGACTCGCACTTGTCCCTTTTTTTTTCCTTTAGAGTTACGCCACCCTAAAAAAGAGTGGATTCCTTGGCGCCGCCCCCCTCAGCGGGGCTCCTCTTTAGTTAAAGCTGGTGACTATGAAATGAATATTTCATCATATCAGCCGAAAGACGTCCACTGCTGGACATAGACCTCACCCAAAGATTTCCAAGACGACCGGTTCTGCCACATAAGTTCAGCGATTTATAACTGACATAAAATTAATATTTACATTTATTTATTTAATGAATTGCTGTCAAAAGCACTCAAATAAACAAATATTGAATTAAAAAAATAGGTATTCGATTTTCATTGAGCCGATTTCCGGTTGAGGCAGGCGATTTTTCAATTAACTTTGCATGCAATTAGTCGTACTTATACTTTTTTTTAATGAATAGGAACGAAGTCTCCTTTGAGTAAACTTCAATTTTAATAGTTGTTTAGGGTTCTGTACATCAAAAGGTTAAAACGGAACCATTATAGTACCTATCACTTGTGTGTCTGTCCGTCCGTCTCTCACAGCCAATTGGCTCTGAAACTACTGGGCCGATTGAGTTGAAATTAGGTACGCATAAAGTCGTAGACCAAAAGACAAATGCGTAACGTAAATAAAAGAATTTAAACATGGGAGCCACTTTTGGAGATTATATATTTTTTAAAGTTTTGCAAACTACTTTTTTTTTATCCGGCGACATGCTTTATGCACAGTCTCTGCGCGCGCCGCGGGGACGACGCGCGGAGGTGTGTGGGACTCCTCGACTCATGACGTGTCGGTATATGTACTAAAACCACCGGGGTGTCCGCTCCCTCCGTCATTGGAAGTGATCGCGGGGATGCGCGTTAGCACTTGCAACCGCAATCCCTGCCAACAGTCTGCTCGCTCTATGAGCGATGCTCATCCCATCGTGGCCGGCATACCGTGGACACTTGGTATGCCGGCAGCGTCCTGAGGACCTTTAGACAACGGATTATCCCCGACCCCGTCATCCTGTCTCTCCCAATCTATGGCGGCAGCCGGTCGTAGGCGAACCCTCTTCGGCCCACCCTTCTGCGACTGATTGGTTGAGAGAGGGGATTATCCTCTCTCAGCTGCTCCACCTCTTCCCGTCTGGTCATGACGGCACCGCAAAATGCAGAGACCGCCGCGAAGGATCGCTATCCGCTGACCATTGATTCCGCTACTACCGGCAGCGAGAGGTCAGCCCATCTATGTCCGGAGATCACCTGAGTCAGTCGGAAAGAGAGTGCACCATGCCGTCTCTCGACCCAATCGTTGAGAATGTGTCGAAAAGCCGCTACAGTCCTGTTATCCTGGTTCCTCCAGCTGTCGAGACCAAGCTTCGAGAAGACGTTTTCGGGAGATTCCAGTGAAGAGGCGGCGGCAGCCTAGTCCTGGACCACCCAAGTTGGGCAGGATGGAGCCAAGCGCTCTGGCAGTCCCTATCAGCTTGGGGGCCCAAAGTCCCAGCTACTATCGAGCAGCAGACCTAAGTATTTCATGGATCGCTGCACGTCGATCCGAGCCCTCCCACCACTATGTGAGCCCCCGGTGGAGGGGACATTTGTGGGCCGTGAAAATAGAGGGCCTCGGTTTTAAAACCAAATCTAACCAAACCTAACCTATATACTTCAGGGCAAAGATAAAAATATAGACCGCTAAGATACCGAAATACCACTAATAGTTATACCAGCACTTGAATATGAAATTGTAGAAAATTCTGACCCAATTCTAATCGCTAACAAATTCTAACGAAGAGAAGGTTTTGCCTTCTTCAAATTCTTTCAACGATACTCCCGAGTGATCTGAGTCCCCTAATTTAAGTAACGAAGTAATGATAGTTACTGCTTTAGTACACAACTAGCTGATTCCCGCGGCTTCACCCGCGTGGACAACGTTTCTATGACTTTTTGAGGGTGCGCGGTGCACGAGCCACAAGCGGCTCATGAGCGTGGAGAAAATGTGTTAATTCAGATCCTAATCTGTCTACCTACCAAATTTGAGCTAGATCCGTTCAGTAGTTTTAGCGTGAAAGAGTAACAAACATTCATCTATACATTCTTACAAACTTTCGCGTTTATAATATTAGTAGGATAGGATGGCTCCCGGCTAAGAATAGGACCATCCCATCTCTTCCAATGGGGGTCATAAGATTCCACTAAGGGACTTAAAACCGGAGGATGGGCAGCAGCGTCCTTTTCGTGTATTGCAACACATCTGCAACCACATACTGCGATTGCCAACCCGCCTACCAAGCGTGGCGATTACGGCAATACCCCCCTATGAATACTGAATTGTAAACAAGGAGAGAGGTAGATCTACTCACCCTCTTACCCAGTTTACAGATATAGTTGTATCAAACGGAATAAAATTTACTTCAAAATCGGACGCTGCGAACGCTATGAACGCTAGATTTGTAGGAGCCGCTGCCTTGTGCGGAGCCCCGCGCGCTGACACAGTGTTAGCCTGTGCTGCATTGCGCGCCGCCCGCGCGCCGCCCGCGCGCCGTCGGACCGCTCACTGCGCCTGACGCCTTTCAGCGCGCAAGAAGTTTACCACATCATCAGCACTCGTATACCGCATAAGCCCACAAAAGATATATATGACATATCTATGGAGCTACTTAACTCAGTTGCAGCAACGCTATCGCCGGCATTGGCCGCACTGTACAATCAATGTCTTAAAGAGGGAACCTATCCATTACCCCTGAAGGTGAGTAAGATCTCTCCACTTTATAAGGGAAAAGGAAAAAAGGAAGATTTAGATTGCTACAGACCAGTGTCTATAATACCGGCGATAGCAAAAGTGCTGGAAAATGGGTTATGCTCTCGTTTAACTGAGCATCTCGACGCGACGGGCGCTCTGTCGGAGCGGCAGTTCGCGTACCGCGCGGGCCGCTCCACAAGCGCGCTGGCGCGGCGGGTGGTCCGGCGCGTGCTGGGGCGCGTGAGCAGCGCCTGCAGGTGGCCGTGCTGTGCTGCGATCTGTCTAAAGCGTTTGACGTAGCAGATCACCATGTTCTCGCCGCCAAGATGCAACACTATGGTATCGGTGGTCGTGCTGCCGACCTATTCGCCGACATTCTTAGTGACAGGTCGCAGGTGGTGGTGTGCGACGGGGGAGACGTAAAGTCAGACTCTTTGAACACTACGATGGGTGTAGCCCAAGGATCATCGGTATCGAATATTCTTTTCTCGTTACTTTTAAACGATTTACCTGAAGCGGTGCCAGCTGGCGACATCTACATGTACGCTGACGATGTAGCCAGTATCGTCTGCGCACCGACTTTGGAAAAACTGGAACAACGACTTAACGATGCCATGATCCAGCTCTCGCGGTGGTTTCACTGCAACGGACTAGCCTTAAATTTAAAAAAGACGCACTTTCTGCACTTTCACCTGGGAGGGAAGCTTCCGAGGGATCTGTCGCTGAGTGTGAATGGAGTGCGCGTTGAGCAGGTGAACAGCACCACCTTTCTTGGATTCGAACTGGACCGCGGCCTGACTTGGGAATCTCACATAACCAAGCTGTGTGGGAAAATTGGCGGAGTCAGTTTCGCCCTCCGACGGCTGGCTCGGGTGGTCCCGAGAGAGGTGGTGCGGTCCAGCTATTTTGCGACAGCACAATCGCTCTTGCAATACGGGGTAGAGCTGTGGGGGTGCGCTGCCGAATGGGAGCGCGCCTTCCGCATGCAGAAAAAAGCCGTACGAGCGATTGTGCAAGCATCGCGCCGTACATCCGCGAGGCCGTTATTTAAAAGCCTGGGCATACTTACACTACCATCCTTAGTAATCCTTCAGCTAGCTACCTATGTATATATCCATCGTGAAGAGTACCAGACGCCTAAAGATGTACATAATCGAAACCACCGCAATATGGACAGACTCCTGCCTGTGCGATGCAGACTCGCCAAGTCAAGCAAGCTGACGCATGTGCTTGGACCGGCAATTTTTAACAAACTCCCGGTAGAAATTACTGAAGCTCCCTCATCAACAAGTTTTAAGACAAAACTCAGACGCTGGCTCATTGAGCACACGTTTTATTCATTACAAGACTTTTTAAATTTACACAATGTGTAAACTATTTTTTAGTTGTTAGTTCTTTGAAGTACCTAAATATAAATATTTTTTATTAAGTATTATATTATTTAAATATGTGTGTTATTGACAATTTAATTGTTCATATTATTACGAAACAATTTATAAAATGACCTGTAAAATATTTTTTACCAATAAATTATTATGATTATGATTAATAACACACCCAGAAAACGGCCCCTAGTCCCCGGTGGCCCTGCTATATGCTATTCCTGGCTCCGGTAGCAGTCATGGTAACTGCGGGGCGGGGGGTGCGAACAATCCCCGGCAGATGCCAGGCTACCAGACCTTTGGCCCTGGCAACTTACAACACGCATACACTGCGGACTGACGAGAAGCTTACAGAACTCGAAGAAGTATTGAGCAGGTTACGGTGGGATGTCGTAGGTTTATGTGAAGTCCGAAGAGAGGGAGTGGACACCATGATCCTTCTATCCGGAAACCTGCTCTATTTCCGGGATGGCGACCAAAAGTCCCAGGGTGGTGTCGGTTTTCTCGTCCACAAGTCCCTGATTAACAATGTGGTCAAGATCGTGAGCGAAGAGTAAACCTTATACTCGGAATCACCAAACGGTATTCGATGAAGGTCATACAGGTATACGCGCCGACTACGGAACACTCCGACGACGAGGTAGAGACTATGTATGAGGTCATCTCTACAGCCTTACATAGCACCAGGGCCCATAATACCGTTGTTATGGGGGACTTTAACGCGAAACTGGGCAAACAAAGCGATGGTGAGCTGAGAGTGGGGTAATTTGGAAACGGAGTAAGAAATGCACGTGGCCAGATGATGGCCGACTTATGGAGAAGGAGAGCCTCTTTATGATGAACTCCTTCTTCAAAAAGTCAAAACAGCGGAAGTGGACATGGTTGCATCCCAATGGCGTAACGGTGAACGAGATAGACTTCATCTTGTCGACAAGGAGGCAAATATTCAATGATGTCTCCTTGATCAATTTAGTCAAAACAGGAAGCGATCACTGGGTGGTAAGAGGCACATTGAATCTAAAAACCAAGCTAGAAAGATGTTGATTGATGAGGTCTACGTTCCAACCAGCGTCAATCCAGCTCCAAAACCCCGAGAGCTTTCAGCTCGAATCTTAGATTCAGTCTAAACTCGGGCTGTGCTACACAGTCTCTCCAGCGGTGCTTAATTGACTATAGATACATCGAGGTATTGCAATGTCTGTATGAAAACGCCACCATGTCGGTTTGCCTCCAGATCAAAATTCGAAACCTATCCATTTGCAGCGAGGGGTAAGACAGGGAGACGTTATATCTTCAAAACTGTTCACCGCCGCCCTGGAAGATGTTTTCAAGCTTCTGGACTCGGCATCAATATCAACGGCGAGTACATAACCCACCTCCGATTTGCTGAAGATATCGTGGTTATGGCTGAGACCAGCTGAGACTGTAGAAGACCTAAGCACAATGCTCGATGGCCTCAGTTAAGTATTTCAACAAGCGCGTCTTAAAATTAACATGAGCAAGAAGAAAATAATGTTAAATGTCCGTGTCGCACCCACCCCTCTAAAGGTTGGTGACTGGGCTGGTGAAGATCGCGGGAAGCCGCTGGATGCGGGCAGCACAGAACCGGTCGTCGTGGAAATCTTTGGGGGAAGCCTTTGTCGAGCAGTGGACGTTTTTCGGCTTGGTGATGATGATAATTTGCTTGTTATCACCATATTGTTATTTAAATAATTCTATACAGAAAACTGAGAGCCTATAAAATAAATAGGTTAACGCGATTCCACGAAAATAATCTCAACCTAAACAATTAAGTTTTTATCGATTTAATTTCATTTCATTTTATTTATTTCATAGAAATACTGACATTACAGAAAACAGTATCCAAATCATCAATATCACATTTAAAAAAAAAGCGTGTGGCACTCAGGGACTGCCGCGGTAAAGCTATTGCATAGAATTTTTTTTCAACTTATGCAATTATAATTATTTATTTATTTTTGTTTATGCAGTATTTATTCACTAGTTTTTGATGTTTAACTGTTTTCGTGTGCTCATTTTGATTAAAGGACCATATAGTTTTGAACTTTTTAGTTACTGGACTGATTGATTCCAAAATCGATATCTGAGGGTCCCTGAAGTCCCTTATCAAGAATCCGTTGCCAGAATTTAAAAAAGTGGCCGACAATTTTGGAAGCAATTAGTCCAGTAACTAAAAAAATAAAAATGGCGGCCACTATTTTCATTTCCGACAACGGATTCGTGACAAGAGACCTCAGGGACCCCCAGATATCGTTTTGGAAGCAATCGGTCCAGTAACTAAAATTTCAAAATGGCGGCCACTATTTTCACTTGCGACAACGGATTCGTGACAAGGGACCTCAGGGACCCCCAGATGTCGATTAAATCGTCTGGTACAGGTTGGATTATGTCTGACATATTGTCCAAAAAGTGATTAAATCGTCTGGTACAGGTTGGATTATGTCTGACATATTGTCCAAAAAGTGACTAAATCGTCTGGTACAGGTTGGATTGTGTCTGACATACTGTCCAAAAAGTGACTAAATCATCTGGTACAGATTGGATTGTGTCTGACGCTGACGTATTGTCCAAAAAGTGACTAAATCGTCTGGTACAGGTTGGATTATATCTGAAATATTGTCCAAGCGTAGTGTAGGCAGGCCTCCCACTCGGTGGACCGATGACCTGGTGAAGGTCGCGGGAAGCCGCTGGATGCGGGCAGAGCAGAACCGGCCGTCGTGGAGATCCTTGGGGGAGGCCTATGTCCAGCAGTGGACTTCCTTCGGCTGATATGATGATTGTCCAAAAAGTGACTAAATCGTCTGGTACAGGTGGGATTGTGTCTGACATATTGTCCAAAAAACCTAAAAAACATTTAGGTACAACTTTTAATTAAAAAATGGTTTTTATACTCAAAAATGTCCAATGCTTAGTACACGTTTCCAAATTTAAAAAGGCGAGTACAGTATTCCCTACGATTCTATGGAAAACAAAAGACGATTCAGGGACCTTGATTCCATCTCCAAAGTTCATGATCAGGACAACTTCAAAATACCAAAAGGATCTTAATTGTCACCGGGTATACGACTTCATACCAAATTTCAGCTCAATCGAACTCCTGGAAATCTTTCTAAAATCGTTTGTCAGATTTCACCTCAAACTAAAACTAATTGCAAGTTAAAAATAATAGTTATAGCACATCATACAAAATCAATCAATCAATCAATCAAATATGCTTTATTGTACAATTACAAAAATTACAGAATACAAGTACAGAATAAATAGAAAAATTTTAA
This sequence comes from Coleophora flavipennella, assembly GCA_947284805.1. Lineage (NCBI taxonomy): Eukaryota > Metazoa > Arthropoda > Insecta > Lepidoptera > Coleophoridae > Coleophora > Coleophora flavipennella. Next base: position 6,610,393 of record OX369266.1, read on the forward strand.
ATTGTACAATGTAGGCGGCCTTATTGCTTAAAGCAATTTCTTCCAGGCAACCCAGAGAATGGATACAAATTAATAAAAGTATGGGCTGTGCAAAGCAAACATATGCAACAATATTGAAAATAGAACAATTTACTATATAATATATAAAAAAAATATAATAATAAAATCTAAATCATAATATATCATGTACCTAATAAAAATACTATACAAAATAAAAATAATAATATAAACTATACTTACATATAATAAAAATATATACTAATATACTAATAAATATTGATCAGTAAGACAAGGAATAGTGCTAATACGTTGATTGAAGACATAAGAAGTATTTTTTAACTTGATATTTAAAAGAGTTAAGCGAAGGAGCTTGTCGGATAGAAACGGGAAGAGAATTCCAAAGCTGGATAGCTTGTATAGTGAACGAGCGAGCGAAGAAGTTAGTAGAGTGAGTAGGAATGTAGAGGCAGAGATTGTCAGAGGAGCGGAGAGTACGGTTATGAGTAGAGGAGAGAAACTGAAAGGTCTCTTTGAGGTAAGAGGGTGTTTTAGGATTGGACAGGATAGAATATAGAAGGGAAAGGATATGTAGGTCCCTACGCCGGCGGACGGGAAGCCACTTAAGTTTACTTCTGTATTCAGAAACATGGTCGTATTTACGTAGACCGAATATAAACCTAATGGCAACGTTTTGGAGACGTTCAAGTTTGCTATAGAGAACTCCCGTGAGATCAGGATAGCAAACGTCAGCATAATCAAGGAGCGGAAGGAGAAGGGTTTGTGCTAGTGTAATTTTTGTGGCTGTAAGAAGGAAGTTCCGCAAACGGTTTAAGGACCTGACAGAACCAAATATTTTCCGGCTGACTTCGGCAACCTGGGGTTCCCAAGACAGCGTTCGGTCAAAATAGATGCCGAGGTTCCTCACCTTGTCACTGTACGGTATTCTTACATCATCAAAAAAGACGGCCGGGAGGCTCCCAAAATCAATCCGTGAAATATAGTGGGAACTTCCTATGACAATAGTTTGAGTCTTCGACGGATTAATTCTAAGACCAAACGACCTGCTCCAATCCGATATTAAAACCAAGTCTCTGTTGGTCCGGCAGATGGCATCTGAAAGGTTTGCCGAATCTGTCTGGGTATAAATTTGCAAATCATCCGCGTACAAGTGATAAGATGATTCTAGTTCAGCAGAAATTGAATTTATAAATACAGCGAAAAGAAGCGGTGAAAGCACGCCACCCTGAGGGACCCCAGCAGATGCAGCACACCATCCGGAAATGATATTGTCAACCCGAACACGCTGTCGACGTCCATGCAGATAGCTATGAAACCAGTCAATAGCTGTCTGGGCAACGTTCAGAGAGCTCAGCAACCCCAATAGGATGTCATGGTCAACTGTGTTGAACGCATTGCTGAAGTCAAGCAGCGTTAAAACTGTAAGTTGCTGCTGCTCCATACCATGTCTGATGTCATCTGAAATTTTTATCAGGGCAGTAGTGGTGCTGTGCCCAGGACGGAAGCCAGACTGAAGAGGATTAAGTAGGTTATTTAGGACAAGAAATTGAGAAAGTTGAGAATGTATAAGTCGTTCAAGAGCTTTAGATAAGAAAGGTAAAATAGATATAGGTCGATAATCAGAGAACAAGGAAGGATTAGATTTTTTAGGTAGGGGAATAATTTCAGCTTCTTTCCATATTTCAGGAAAAGTTCCAGAAGAAATTGATTTATTAAATATTACAGTGAAGATAGGCGACAGAATATCAATAAGAGGCGTGATCATACGATGACTGATACAGTCAACTCCGATGGCATGAGACGCGATAGAAATTATGCTTTTCTTGACATCGTTAACAGAGAATTGACTGAAGGAGAAGGGGGGGAAAGCAGGTTTTGGTTTTTGGCTGAGTTGGAGAAGTGTATCAGCTTTCACATTGGGGTCTATGGAGGAAGAAGAAGAGAAGTTTGCATTCAAAGTGTTAAGATCGACATCTTTGGGAAGGCTATCACCGTTGCGAGACTTGCCGACACCAACAGACCGCAGAAACTTCCATACTTTCGCAGGATTGCCCTGCTCCACGGATCGATGTATATGACGTCTCTGTGCATCTCTGCATGCTAAATTGCAGCGGTTTCGGATGCGATGATAGCGCTCCTTATTGGCTTCGCTGGAATCGACCTTATACCTCGACCTGGCACGGTTCTTTTTTTCCCATAAGAGACTTAATGTCTTCAGTGAGCCACGGTGCAGGTAGATGTTTGACCTTAACAGGGCGAACAGGTGCATGTCGATCATATAAATCAATTAACGTGGAGTTTAGCAAACGAACCTGTTCGTCCACAGATGAATTTCTCTCAATAATAGACCAGTCTACATTGGAAGCATCTGCACGAAGATTGTCGACGTTTATACTACTAAAGTTCCGCAGCAAGAGGATACGGGGTTTGGGCTTGGGTGGGCGAATTTTGTAGGACAGATAGACTAAGTTATGATAAGAGAAAGCATCGGCAGTCATCTGGCCATGTTTAGAGATATGAGTAAGCGATGAAACGATCATAAGGTCAAGGAGAGAGGGTGTGCAGTTTGGGAAGAAATGAGTGGCATCAGAGGGTAGGATATGCATGTTGGATGACGTAACTATGTTTTGAAGACAAAAATAAGAAACAGAGAAGAAACACTCAAAAAACTTTGAGCGACAGGAAAAAAAAGGATGCTATTTAGAGAATACAGCGTTCGCTTAAATTGCGCAGAGGCACTCAAGCTGGCAGCGAACGGTACAGGGCTTCGCGTCGAGTGTTGTGTGGCTGACTACTTTCTTAGCGATGCGCAGCAGCATATGCAGCGGAGCCCTAACTGCCTACGATACCACCAGGGGTATCGCCAGGGGTAACGTGGGTCCGCAATGTAGCGGGAGCGGGGCGCTCAGTCAAGCCTGCCAGCGTCGCGGTCTTCTTAGCATGCTACAAGAAGGCAGGGTGTTATATTTTGGGACGCTACTATTATGTTATGACGCCACGTGTCGTCGTGGCGCAACGGCAAGGGCCACTACCTCCTATCCGGGAGGTCAGGGTTTGAGACCTGCCACGTACCAATGTGTTTTCGAATTTCGATTTCATATGTACGTATATCCGACGCTCTTACGCTGAAGGAAAACATCGTGAGGAAACTTGCACACATCTGCGAAGAAACTCGAAGGTTGTGTGTGAATTTGACCAACCCGCACTGGGCTCGCGTGGTCGACTAAGGCCCGATCGCCCTAATTCAGGGTAGGCTCGAGCCCCTGAGTAAGGACGTTTATATGAGCTGATATGATGACTTTTATGTTTCCATTTATGTTTAATTTGTAAAAAAAAATATTAAATAAAAACAGGTGGCGTTGTACAACGTGTCGTGTATTTTACACACGGCTCGTTTCAAATGTGATTGACTTACAGGAAGATGGAAAAAAGTAGGAGCAGGCATTTTTACCAACTACTCAAGAAAAAACGTCGGTGGCTTCCAGCGTCGGTGGCTCAACCGGTAACGACTCGGTCCTCCTAACCAAAGGTGCCGGGTTCAAATCCGGACGACCAATGTACCAATGAGTTTTTCGAAACTTACGTACATATACTCACTGATTGCTTTAACGGTGAAGGAAATCATCGTGAGGAAACCTGCACACGCCTGCGAAGAAACTCGGAGGTTGTGTGTGAAGTCGACCAACCTGCACTGGGCCCGAGTGGTCGACTAAGGCGCGATCGCCCTAATTCAGGGTAGGCTCGAGCCTTCGGTGGGGACGTATATGAGCTGATATGATGGCTCAAGAAAAAGAGATAAGTTTTTCGAGTGTATATGTATAATGACCGTTGGGGCAGTAAAGTTCTCGAGTGGCGACCGCGCACCGGAAAACATAGCGTATCAGTCATTCCACACGGTGGATCGACGACCTGGTGAAGATCGCGGGAAGCTGATAGATACGGCAACGCAGGACCGGTCGTCGTGGAAATCCTTGAGGGAGGTCTTTGTCCAGCAGTGGACGTTTTTCGACAGATATAATGATGATGTATATTGTATGTCTGTTTCTATTGTTAAATGTTCTGTGGTTTCTTCGGCTGCAGTAATTTAATTGAATTTAGAGGCATGTAAAAAAAGAAGATAGTTTTTAACCGACTCACTGAAGTGCCCCACATTACTTTGAATGGTACCCTAGAAAGAGTTTTTAGTTTTAAATACCTGGGTCACATAGTTACGCCCGACCTCAAAGACAGTATTGACATAGAAAGGGAACGGAGGGCTCTGTCGGTCCGAGCAAATATGATATCCCGCAGGTTTGCGCGATGCTCTATCGAGGTCAAGCTGACTCTCTTCAGAGCCTACTGCACCTCACTCTACACGTGTAGCCTGTGGAGGGATTATACGCAAAGGGCCTACTGGGCCCTCCGTGTACAATATAACAACGCGTTCCGGGTGCTGGTGGGGCTGCCTCGCTTCTGCCGCGCATCAGGCATGTTTGCAGACGCGCATGTAGACTGCTTTTACGCAACTATGCGTAAGAGGTGCGCGTCCCTGGTGCGCCGGGTGCGGGCCAGCCGCAACGGCGTCCTAAGGATGATAGGGGACAGGGTTGACTGCCCCTATATGCTTCACTGCTGCGGACTCCACGTCCCCAGCAGTTAAGCAATATTTAGATGGAATTTTAATTTATTTAATTAACTACTAACACCTAGGATAAGTCACCTACTAACAAATTGTAAGTCTTTGTTACTTGAATAAATAAATAAATTATTAACCGACTTTAAAAAAGGAGGTTTCTCAATTCGACCGTATATATATATTTATGTGTGTTCGCGGATAACTTCGTCGTTTATGAACCGAATTTGATGATTCTTTTTTTTTGGAAAGGAGATATCCCAAGGGTGGTACCACGATAAGGAAACCAGGATTTGATGATGGCATCCCAGGAAAATAGAGGGTAACCTTAGTTTCCTGTTTGAAGTCGGTTTGTTTTTTAAATTATTATTAAAGGTTGTGGCCTTGCATTGAAATATCTTTTCTGAGTCAGTCAACACATAAACTTCCCATCTGCCAGGGCATGGGTCTCTTCCGAAACTCAAGAAGATAAGGTCATACTGCACACCTTCGAGGGTCAAGTCCGTATCGACAAAGGTTGTGGGGCTGGTAGCGAACCACACTATCAGAATTTTATCAAGCTGACAAAACATCTGATACAGCTTAATGACTGCCATCTACTGATAGCAACCAGCCAGGCGGTCTAAAAAAATGCCACGATCAGTAAACCATGCTTTAGGTCAGCTAACCAGCATGATCTATGTAACAACGCGGTTGCACTGAGCCACAATTAATATTTTTAAGGCGAAACCCTTTCAGGAAATAATTCAAATCCCGAAATCGAGGGTTGGAAAAAGTCATTTTTCTGCAGTTGAAACTGCAATAAATTATTATTGTTTTAAATAAATTTATTATATTATGTCTGCTACCGGAACAAGAGGGCCGGGACAATCGCCCGGACCACCAACACTACCTCTCGCCCTGTAGCGCTCGCCGCCACTGCTGAGCGCGCCGCATCGGCAGCGCCCGCCGTGCAGAGCGGCTCGGCCGCCGTACCCGCGCTCAGCCGCAAAAATCGACGAACCCTACGGAGGAAGAAGAAGGCCATAGTCCCCGCTTCCGCCGCCCCCACTGCCGCCAACACCAACCGTGCCCTCCCAGAGCGACCTGCAAGCTCTGGGAGTGATCCAGCAGTTGCTCGCCTCAGCCGAGGCTGGAGCGGCTGCCAAGGGCCCTGAGCCCAGCCCAAGGACCCGCCCATCGTAATGGGCGGCGGAATCAGCCACGTCAAGGAGGCTACGCAACGAGAAGAATACCACGGAGGGCACACACAGCCAGGTCTGACGTATTTAAGCTTCCTTTAGTTTTTTGATTTGTAATGCTAGTGCCGGTGCATTACAAATCTTCTCTGAAGTTCTTGACAGCATTTTCAGCAGCTACATTCTGAGGTGGAACACCCAGTTGCTGTTGGGCGTCTATAAAACTGCACCCAGAGCAAGTTGGGTTCTCACGTCCTCCTTCGTTTTATTTTCTTGTTCTCCACATTGCTCACGTGCACTAGACGATTTTCTCCAAAATGCACCACTTCTTGAACAAAATCCCAGCAGAAAACAATTAAAAAACAACAAAATTAAACTACGAATGCGTCCACCACAAATCCCGCCAAAAAACTCTCCCAGTCCACACTTTTCACTGAACTCTTTTTTTCCGCCCTTTTTAGGGCAGGCTAAGGCTTCTTAGCCATACCGCGCCTAGTCTTCAGTACAATTTTTTAAGTAGTAATTGTAGATTTTACATCTTTAGTTAACCTTTCAGTCTTCAATATCACTGTTTCTTCACGTTCACATCATATCATTGTCTATAAACTAACATACCCTACATACTCTATCAATAGCACTTTTCCTAAAGCTTGCTCGGATTTCTTGGGGAAACTCGAAACACAGTTCACAGTACACACACTTTTATTTCATTATCCTACACAAGAAACACTTATCTGACACTTTGCTGATAAATACACTATCAATAAATATTATACATCAAAAACCACAAAAAGTAATTTTTCGGTTAATAAATGAAAAATGACTAAACTGAACTCTACCAATTCCCCGCAAAAAGTCCTTCACTGAATAATTTGTCCACTTTTTCACATTTGAACATGAATGTGGTTTGGGAGACAATAATGTACGACACGAACTCGACACGAGAATAACCGGCCCGTGGGTGCACGACATGATAATTCAAGTCCTGGTACACGAATTATCAGGCTGTACATTCCCATGTTGTGTATTATCGACTGTGCATTATCTGCTCGTGTCGATACTTCGCGGCCAGTATTATTTCAAGTCACACGGTACACGTATTATTGGGTTGTACATACCTTGGAGGAAATAACAAGCCTGGAGGAATAGTATTTATTTGAAATGTAAAGCACTAGCGTGCTTTTAAGTACCAACTTACGTGCAAAGCAATGTGTTGAAAAGGGACAGACATATGTACCTACTTAATCTGACCTGCCTCCGAACGGAACGCAATGTCATGACGCCATTTTATTTATTCGTGATCATCAGTCTTGTCATCATTGCTGTGGAAGTAAAGAATTATATTTTTGTTGAAATATTTTAGTGAACCTAACCTAAGTTATTAACCGATTTTATTTTTATGATACCTAAGTTAAACGTAAAATTTTCATGGCTTGCGTTATTTACGGCTGTAAAAGCCGTAGTTCTGTAAAAACAAATGAGATCGGCACTTGTCTTTTCACGTAGGTGTTTTGAGTAAATTTTACTATTTTCCAAAATCCTTATATCCAAAAATAGGTTCGGTCAGGTTTGATTATTTACAGTTGAAGAGTTCGCAAAGCTCTCCCCTTTGGCAGCCTGAAATGAAACATAAAATCTAGTGAAGCAATCCGCAACAATGAACGTGCCTTGCAAAGCACAGCAATAGTCGACACTAGCAAAATTTATTACTGTGACTGTTTGGTCGGTTAATCATTAGAAGTTAACCTGCATGTTCAACTAACCAAGAATCTCTTCAGTAGGTATGTAAGTATCGGTTGTTATTCTACAAAATTGCTGTAAAAACTGAGTTTGCTACTAGAATCAACCTTGAAACTTACAATTAAAAATTATTCTTTCCCGGGTTAGGATATCGGTAAATAAAGACATTTGGGTCTTCAGCGGGAGACGAAACACATTTAGCATTTTCGCTGGTTCTTCTTCATCATAAAAGTCTCTATCTCCTCAAGTACACCACCTCAACAGAGCAGCAAAATACCTAAACGCTGTCGCAGTGTCAAAATTATAATGGAATAAGATGTCTGCCTGTCGGAGCGTCATTAAAAGCGCGACCAATACCAGCTCGAGATACGTTTACATAGATCGTTACACTTTATTTGGATCAAACGTCAGGTATAAGTACCTGCGTGAAACCGGTAGTGGCGTGACAAACGTTTGTACATACTCGTGAGCAGCTGAAGACCCAAATGTCATTATTTACCGATATCGTAACCCGGGAAAGAAGAATTTTTAATTGTAAGTTTTGGAGTAATTGGGAGAGCTTTGCGAACTCTTCAACTGTAAATAATCAAACCTGACCGAACCTATTTTTGGATATAAGGATTTTGGAAAATAGTAAAAGTTACTCAAAACACCTACCTGTGAAAAGACAAGTGCCGATCTCATTTGTTTTTCCAGAACTACGGCTTTTACAGCCGTAAATAACGCAAGCCTTGAAAATTTTACGTTTAACTTAGGTATCATAAAAATACAATCAGTTAGTAACTTAGGTTAGGTTCACTAAAATATTTCAACAAAAATATAATTCTTTACTTCCACAGCAATGATGACAAGACTGGTGATCACGAATAAATAAAATGGCTTCATGACATTGCGTTCCGTTAGGAGGCAGGTCAGATTAAGTAGGTACATATATCTGTCCCTTTTCAACACATTGCTTTGCACGTAAGTTGGTACTTAAAAGCACGCTAGTGCTTTACATTTCAAATAAATACTATTCCTCCAGGCTTGTTATTTCCTCCAAGGTATGTACAACCCAATAATACGTGTACAGTGTGACTTGAAATAATACTGGCCGCGAAGTATCGACACGAACAGTTAATGCACAGCCGATAATACACAACATGGGAATGTACAGCCTGATAATTCGTGTACCAGGACTTGAATTATCATGTCGTGCATCCACGGGCCGGTTATTCTCGTGTCGAGTTCGTGTCGTACATTATTGTCTCCCAAACCACATTCATGTTCAAATGTGAAAAAGTGGACAAATTATTCAGTGAAGGACTTTTTGCCGGGAATTGGTAGAGTTCAGTTTTGTCATTTTTCATTAACCGAAAAATTACTTTTTGTGGTTTTTGATGTATAATATTTATTGATAGTGTATTTATCAGCAAAGTGTCAGATAAGTGTTTCTTGTGTAGGATAATGAAATAAAAGTGTGTGTACTGTGAACTGTGTTTCGAGTTTCCTCAAGAAATCCGAGCAAGCTTTAGGAAAAGTGCTATTGATAGAGTATGTAGGGTATGTTAGTTTATAGACAATGATATGATGTGAACGTGAAGAAACAGTGATATTGAAGACTGAAAGGTTAACTGAAGACGTAAAATCTACAATTACTACTTAAAAATGTGTACTGAAGACTAGGCGCGGTATGGCTAAGAAGCCTTAGCCTGCCCTAAAAAGGGCGGAAAAAAAGAGTTCAGTGAAAAGTGTGGACTGGGAGAGTTTTTTGGCGGGATTTGTGGTGGACGCATTCGTAGTTTAATTTTGTTGTTTTTTAATTGTTTTCTGCTGGGATTTTGTTCAAGAAGTGGTGCATTTTGGAGAAAATCGTCTAGTGCACGTGAGCAATGTGGAGAACAAGAAAATAAAACGAAGGAGGACGTGAGAACCCAACATGCTCTGGGTGCAGTTTTATAGACGCCCAACAGCAACTGGGTGTTCCACCTCAGAATGTAGCTGCTGAAAATGCTGTCAAGAACTTCAGAGAAGATTTGTAAAGCACCGGCACTAGCATTACAAATCAAAAAACTAACGGAAGCTTAAATACGTCAGACCTGGCTGTATGGTCATAGTCACCTTTGCCTTTTCCGCGCTTTTGAAACCCGGAGAGAACCAAAAAAAAAAAACGCTGTGGACTGGACGACTGGACGAGGAAAATAGAGTTAGAGCAGTCTATAAATTGTAGTACGATTTGCCTTTACCACAAATAAATAGTAGTGATGTCGATTAAAACGTGTGTGTTCAAAAGTAATGGCGAAGAAGACGAAGAACTAGACAATTTGATGCCTCCTTGTTTTCAAATCAGTCCTGATGTCCAGTTAAAGGAAGTCCCCACGAATGGTGAAGAATACCTGCTGACTGTCATGAAAGAACGGGAAAAGTACACTTTTGTGACTAAATGTGACAAAGACTTTTCGAAGTTTGCTAAAAACCAATCCTGTTTTGCTGAAGAGGTCTGTATGTCTAGTAAATTGTCCACTTAATTATTCATTATTTACAATGTTGTAAGTAAAGCTGTAAGGGCTCGAAGAGCTCTAAACATTGTTCTTTGTGTACTGTCAACCTATTTTACACTGCACAAATGTGGATACACAATCCGGGATTTAAACTCAGCCCCTGCCACTGCCAGGTGAGTGTTCACACTCAGCCGATTCTCTTTGAATTCTGCACGAAAAGAGACAATCATGACCATGGCAACGGCAGTGGCATGAGATATGACCTATTAATGTACTTGTGTTGCCCACTAACCTGCCCAACGATGCTGATTGTAAATGCACAATAAAATAGGTATTTTGTCAGTTAAAAGTGCAGTAAAATGATGCGTTTATACACTCACTCTCAATTAAATCGTACCACCAAATTTTTCTCAATACATTTTTGTAAAACAGGGGCTTTAAATAAGCACAATTACTTTTTTAACCCGGCGCCAATGACGCGAGCTCAATATGAACCGAAGGTTTTTTCTTAATTATCTGGATATCTGCTGAATTATAACAAATTTAAAATAAGAACTATTGCATGATGATGAAGTCATTGTAGTACCAAAATATTAGAACTAAAAATGTATGGAGCTGTAGCAGTTTTATTCGAGAACTTTCCGCAAAAGGGATTTTACCATTCTTCATTGGTGCTTGCTCACTACACTATGGTATGAATAATATAAATTGAGGTCTTATCTCCAGCTACTGAGAAAACCAATACAACCAATAATATGTTTTTTTCAGAACTTCCCCAATTGAAAATTGCTCGGGTCATAATTACCCATTAAGTGAAGAAAAATAAAAATAAAAAAGGCTTGTAGGTTTAACCAGGCCTTTTTTTAATAACATGTTATTTTGTCAAAGAGACTGCTCAAAGCACTTTTTTCTGTAAAATGAATGGAAAATTTGCTATTTTACCATATGCTCTATTCTGAGCAGTCTACTGAGCTCCATTAAATCTGCAGAATGTTGTGCTCTGCAATGAATTTGTAGCCAGGTCTCTAACCTATTGATAAATCTTTTCAGTTTTTTTAATTTTAAAAAGATGCTTATTTGAAAATAAATTAAGAAAAATTAGGTGGTGTGATTTTTTTAAAGTGATTGTAGTTCCGTTCAGATTGCCACGATTCTGTAGTACCTCTTGATGTTTGTCATGCAAGATGGCTATTAAGAGTCTTGATGTTCTGATACACCATCGTGATTAAAAATTTAGAAACTATGGGTTGTAAATTTAATTAAGTTGTTCCTTGCTTTAACTCAAATGATGTTTGAATATTGCTGTAGTAGTTATAATTGTTATCTTATTTCATTCATTCATTCCTATCAGCCGACGTCAACTGCCTCCCCCAAGGATCTCCACAATGACCGGTTCTGTGCTGCCTGCATCTAGCGGCTTCCCGCAACCTTCACCAGGTCATCGGTCCACCGAGTGGGAGGCTTGCCTACACTATGTTTTCTGGTACGTGGTCGCCACTCGAGAACTTTACTGCCCCAATGGCCATCTATTCTACAAGCAATGTGCCCCGCCCACTGCCACAATGCAATGCAGGCCTAAGCTGTATAATAGCTTCATCTCCAAGTCTCCATCGCATACCCCAACCCCGGCTAAACCCTCCTTTAGGACCATCTTATTTTTCAATTAGTTTTTAATTACTGTTACCAAATACCATTTCTGATTATACAAGAATCCTTACGTACGTCCTTGTCTAAATTATAGTATATTTGCCCCTTCCATTAGGATTCCCGAATTCAGGATAGAGTAGGTATTGTAATTCACACTTGAGAAACATATTATTATCATTACTGATATAGGTAGATCTGATTAACGAGTTTTTAATATTAATAAGGAGCTCCATTGTCGATCACTAAGGAGGTCAAAGCACACCCCTGACACTGCATTCAAATGGTTGTGAAATGAAATTTCTAAAAACAAATGACACAGCAAACAATCACGACGAAATCCCCATACGTTCGAGAACCAAACTGTAACCAATCTGTATCATTCTGGGTGACGAGGGGGTGAGGTCGCAATCTAGAGAGCGGCAGTGAGTGTCCATACTGTATGTTAGTACTAATATATATACTTTGTCTGTGGTCTGCAATAACATAATTTCATTTCAGTTGCCTCACGCAAAAGCTCCTGACACACTGAAGCCAACAAAAGAGTGGCAGAATATCCAAGTAGCAGATTTCTCAGATGTACGCATGTACCTGTCACGATTGCTTGCAAAAAAGTCTACCTGGCCTAGTGAAGTAAAGAAAATAGAATTTGATCAAAGTAACCTTGCAGGTTGGAAGAATTTCTTTAGCCAAAATGATCCAACATTGTCTTGTGTACTGGGTTTTAGTCATTTGCGTGTAGAAAATGGATTAAACAATCTTACGAAAATAATCAGTAAAGTCAAACCTGGAGAAACTATCGATCATAGAACAGGTATGGTGCATTTTTACACATATTATATCCTTTCACCTGCCTATGTTTATGCCTAAATCTACAAACTCTTACAGTGTATATAGGTACTTAAAAGTATTCTGCAAATGTACAACTATTGGTTTCCCAATGAAATTTAAAATAAAGCTTTACTTTTGTTGTTTTCTATTTTATTTCAGGCCAATGGATATATGCCTTCCTGGCATGCACAAGACAGCCACTTCTATCAGAAACAACTAGTGTCTTGAGAGATTTAGCTAGAAAGTGCGCAGAGATTAGGTAAATATAGTGTACCCACAGGTCTTAACGTCTTTTTTCATCATATCAGCCGAAGGACGTCTACTGCTGGACATAGGCCTCCCCCAAGGATTACCACGACGCACGGTTCTGCGCTGCCCGCATCCAGTGGCTTCCCGAGACCTTCACTAGGTCATCGGTCCACCGAGTGGGAGGACTGCCTACGCTACGTTTTCCGGTGCGCGGTCGCCCTTCGAGAACTTTACTTTCGCAACGGCCATCTGTTCTATGAGTTATGTAAGAAGGCTCAAGGTCACCTAAAGGGCATTGGAGCGTGCTTTGCTCGGTGTTTCTCTGCATGATCAAATTGGAAACTAGGAGATCCGTAAGAGAACCAAAGTAACCCACATAGCTCTCAGAATTGCTAAACTTTAGTGTAAGTAAGCGGGGCACATAGCTCGTAGAACAGATGGTCGTTGGGGTAGTAAAGTTCTCAAGTGGCGACCGCGCACCGGAAAACGTAGCGTAGGAAGGCCTCCCACTCGGTAGACCGATGACCCGGTGAAGGTCGCGGGAAACCGCTGGATGCGGGCAGCGCAGAACCGTTCGTCATGGAAATCTTTGAGGGAAGCCTATGTCCAGCAGTGGATGTCCGTCGATGATGATGATGATGCTCTGATACAGGGTGTAACAAACTGGTGTAGGTCCCGTTAACTGGGGGTTCTACTCATCTTACCGAACAACATTTTCTTATGACTTTGCTGGAATCACATAAAAAATATTTTAACTGTTTATATAAATCAATTTGTGCATTTTTGTATGGAGGCTCTAAAATTTTTGTTGAGATTTGACTATGGGTTCCTTGGGAAAAGTTTTTCGGTGTGATGAGTAGATATCCCAGTTAACGGGTCCTACACCAATTTTTTTACACCCTGTATAGTACGGCTTAAGCAATATGTCACGTAGAGTGAAGCGAGTCATTTACACACTACAGTAGATTAAAGTATCTGCGCCGTGTGTGACAAGCTTTACTGTTACTGCTTTTCTGGCCAATTCCACCTGAGTGTTTTTTTTAATTATTAATAATTGGTAAGCCCTTGGCAGCTAATGGTAAGTGACGATGATGCTGAAGATGGAAGCGGGCTTACCAATGTTATGTGAACGTGAACAAACATGCAAACAACAATTCAAATGTGTATCAACTAGTCATTTGACACATATAATTTTTTCAACTTAAAAATTATTAACACTTCCAAGGCCGGGCGTTTCTTTCTAGGCAATCCGCCCCGCGGCCGTTTCTCGATTATTATAAACGGCCATAAAAAAATACTAATATAGATATCTACCTACTTTTTCTGTTATTATATTTTTGTTATTAATGTTTTTTATTCATGAAATAAAACAATTATAAATACTATTATGTCTTTATTTAGAGCCATCACAAAAATTTAGTTTTTGAAATAAAAAAGTTATAACATTATTTATCTTGAATATCTTATTTATCTTATGTATCTATTATTTAGCTTCTATATTATTCATCATCTTTGCCATCTAAATTCACATTTGAGTCTTCATCATTCCGTAATTCCACTTCAATTTGTCCGTCCTCCAAAAGAATGTTGCGAAGGAGCGGCATTTTGGCGCGAAACCGATCGATACACTGCGCGTCACTGTTTTCGCTCTTACGCCTACACTTGACGCACCACATTCACAATTTTTTGCATGTGTGCTCTCAATGGACCAAGCTACACGTACGATAAATGATTATTACGTTGCGTCGACGTGATTTTGTAGAGAACAGTATGAAAAACAAATAACGTGACATACTCGTGATCAGCGAGTGAGGGAATAATTATCATCACGTTAATGTCACGCGATTGGCCCTGAAAGTGTTAATCTTACACCTTATAACATTGATATATTATGGTTTCATCATCATCATAATATCGGCTAAAAGACGTCCACTGCTGGACAAAAGCCTCCCCAAGAATTTCCACGACGATTGGTCCTATTATGGTTTGACTTCAAATAAACATTTCTAACAAAATGGCAGCCAATTCACACTATATGACATTACTTTTGCCCCACCATGTATTTAACGACTTTTGTTACTTTCATTTTGTAAAATAAATAAGATTTTTACTATTTCTTATTTCTTTCAGGTCCCACATAAAAGAGGACGATGAGAATGCTGTATCATTAGTAGCTCCGTTAAATATCTTCATCTGCATAGTGTCGCAGTACTTCAGACAATACGACTTAGCAGATTAGGTATCATCGGTGATGTGAGGTGTGTTTATAAACTTTTATTAAGTATCATCATCTGAGTTGAGCCTTTATTCATCTGCATAGTGTGGCAGTATGTACTTTAGACAATACGACTAAGCGGATTAGGTATCATCGGTGATGTGAGGTGTGTTTATAAACTTTTATTAAGTATCATCATCTGAGTTGAGTCTTTAAATATCTTCATCTGCATAGTGTCGCAATAGACAATACGACTTAGCGGATTAGGTATCATCGGTGATGTGAGGTGTGTTTATAAACTTTTATTAAGTATCATCATCTGAGTTGAGTCTTTATATCTTCATCTGCATAGTGTCGCAATAGACAATACGACTTAGCGGATTAGGTATCATCGGTGATGTGAGGTGTGTTTATAAACTTTTATGAAGTATCATTATGAGTTGAGCCTTAGAAAAAGGCCATTGATTTTTTACTTGTATTGTAAAACAAAATGACATTATAATTATGATGAAAAATACTGCTTTACTTATTCTATATTATTTTATTATCAACACGAAAGTTAAAATGCCTACTTATTCTATAACTCACAGTCGCATACTTACCATAGCTGGTGATTCTAAAAAATTGTAAATTAAGTATATCGGAATATTGAGGGTACTCCTTAATCTTAAGGCTCCAGTAACTAAAAAAACACACGGTACTAGTTCTATAACTTTCACAGTCGCATACTTACCATAGCTAGTGATTCTAAAAATGGATAATTATACATATCGGAATATTGAGGCTACTTCTTAATCTTAAGGCTCCTGTAACTCAAGAAACACACGGTACTAGATGGCGCTAGTGAGTCAAATCATAGAAAAAATTGAGGATTTCTAGTTTACCCGTAACTTTATTTTTATTTCGCCTTTTATGATATATTTAAGATCTTTTTATGTTCTGTGGCTATGTGCTAAAATAATCCTTTTTCTTAATTTTTACTTAAGATGACCTTAAGCTGAAAATGCTCACTTGGCTAAATAGCCACCGAAAGAAAGCTTAATAGTAGTTTATGAAACTGTTGCATAATGCCCAGTTATGTGCAGTTTCGTACACTTTTTATCTAATCTCATACATTGGGATTGAACTTACTCAATAAAATATCAAGTTAAAAAAGTAAGAAAAAAAAATCCACGAAATTCAGTACCTTCAATAAAACGATCTGTCACCACGCGTGCGCTAAAGCAGACGCTGGCACAGATAGGTAAAACAATAACGAAGAAATTTGCTCGACAGGTAAAAATTGCAATAAAAACTTTTTGTAATGCTATAAAAATTGCGCGCCCGCACGATCGCGTTCACCCACCTATCGTTACGAATTTGAAAATATGACTTTGAAAACGTTAAAATGTGCAAGTTGCGATCTGGTATAAAGTGAAGTGCTCACGTTTATTAGTAACAAAATAGACGTGATGGATAATGAGAGTCTTGTGCGTATTTGTGCTTCAGCATTTAACATGGGAGACGTGGAAAAGGCAAAATCGTTACTCTTTCAAACGATCAAAACCAGTACTCGTAATATCTCGAGACACAAAGAGGGAAAATTACAACGAGACCTTGAGGACATCATAAACGTATTGAAAAATACTGGTCCAGAGCTGTTACCAGTTTTTGTGGCCAAGGAATTAGGAAACCTTCCCCCTGTAACATTTGATCATGTAGATGTTACTGCTTTACTAATAGAGATTGTCTTGCTAAATCGGGTCTACAGGAGATAAAGGAAACATGCTACATGCAAACAGCTGGAAGAACTAGGAATGAAAATGTATGATTGCAGGTATTCTTCAATTTTAAGTGAGAATTGCAGGTTAACAGAAGAAGAGGCGCTTGTTTGCGTGATAGCAGTCCGATGGCAATCCTTACGCTGAGAAATGACTCACTAATTGAACAAGGCAACGTCTGCGGCGATGGGAGTGAATCACTTGTCTTTCACTCCCATACAGGCCGCGCACAATGCGCCGTCTCCGTCGCACGTGCAGAAAGACCGAGCGCTTGCCGCTCATAATGCGCCACCTCCATCGCACGCGCAGAAAGACCGGGGGTTTGGACTGGATAGTGACAGCTTCCGACTGAAGTCAGCGACCGCAGTCGCACCACATATCAGCGCGCAAACGATGCCTCCCATCCCCTTCGTCCGCACTAACGAGCGAGTGCGTGAATGGGACTGAATATCAGGTGGCACAAATACTACTAGTACGTCTTGTTTCGTGACTCATCGGAATGGGCAGCCGAGCTCAACCGACGGGGACGTCAGTGATGACAGTCGATTGCCGGCGTCAGCTGTTTGCGCGGATGTAAACAAACCGACTAGAAAGTACGGCGGCACCGAGAAATTTTTTTTTTGCTGAAATAGCTGGAGATGGTCGAGAATGGAAATTACCTGAACAGTTTTGTAAGTCAGCTGATATAGTAGCGCTCCAAGAAACATTGCTTATGCCCCACGACTTGCCACTGCTGAGTACTGTAGATGAGGCGTTCGGGTGCACGGGTATAACCGTGGATACGTCGGCCGGCCTTGTGACCGGCAGACCTTACGGCGGTGTTGCTATACTGTAACGTAAGTCTACGTTCCATTCGGTCTCAGTGATTAAATGCAATAATGTGCGTGTGTGTGCGGTCAAAGCTGTCATGAGTGAGCGTTCGCTGCTAATATTTAGTATATATATGCCGGTTGATTCTGCCGAAAATTTGACAGTGTTTACAGAGCGCCTAGGTACGATTAGTCCAATTGTCGAAGAGGTTGGCAGTACTGAGGTAGTGTATGTGTTAGGAGACTTTAATGCCCACCCAGGAGAACTCTTCTGTGATGAGTTAATAAATTTTTGTTCAGAGCAGCACTTGTGTGCAGATATTTAACTTTTGGGGTATTGATCCTGATACGTATACCTTTATCAGTGATTCTCATGGTTGTATGAGGTGGCTGGACCTCTGTGTTGTCTCAGAAGCTCCTGAAGCGACCGTTCGCAGTGTATGCGTGCAGTATGATGTGCATTGGTCTGACAACTTCCCTCTAGTTATGGAATGTGAGCTTGATAAAGTATGTGTTTTCCGGTACGGCTTTGCAGGTGGTCGACAATTTTAAGTACCTAGGTCACATGATTACGGTAGACTTAAAAGATGACCTCGATATAGAGCGGTGAGCGCAGGGTGTTGTCAGTAAGGAGTAATGTCCTAGCTCGCAGATTTGCTCGATACTCACCAGAAGTAAAAGTAACGCTTTTTAAAGCATATTGCACATCTTTCTACTCGAGCAGTCTGTGGGTTAGTTACACAAAACGAGCTTATAACGCCCTGCGTGTGCAGTTTAATAACGCTTTCAGGATGCTGACGGGGCTGCCGCGCCTCTATAGTGCGTCTCAAAACGACATTTTGTTCTAAAAATGTTTGAAATACCTACGCGTGACGTCATAGTTTTGCAGCGTCATATATGTACTCATTTTGTGATTTTGATGAATTAAAAATCGAAGACTTGATGGAAAACAAAACGAGTAAGGCTTTCCGAAGTTTAAGTAAAAGGCAATTTATTTATTTATTTATTAAGGAAAATCAACAGCCTTAAATTATAGTAATATTAAAAACAGTACAGATTTTTATGATAGGCCTTTACAGATTTTCACGAACATTACCTAAACAGTATAAGTCGTGCAAAAGTGAACAATATAGCAGTTAAATAGGCAAGTATCAATTAAATTACAAAATCTTTTGTTCATTAATTACTTAAATTAAGTTTAGTTACATGAGCAAGTGCAAGCTTGTGTATATGTGTTTATGTTGTGTGTGTATGTGTGGGTGTGGGTGTGTGTGTGTTCATCACTATTCGTCACACTGAATTTTCCAGTAATTTACTCAACTCACCTCTAAATGTAGTTTTAGAGGTCCTGAAAGGATCAAGTTCACCAAATCTGTTGTTGAACGTGCGTGACATTCTGGTGGTAATACTATTGCGGGCATAATTCGTGCGGTGTGATTGAACATGGAGTAAAGTTGTTTGGCGCGTACGTCTAACAGGAGTTCTTAAACCTATTGATGCAAGAAGTGCAGGACAATCCACTCTAGAGTTAAGTATATCAATGAGGAAGAGCATGTCGAGCATGTCACGACGTGCAGCCAAACTAAGAATTTTGTGTTGACGACAGCTTTCTAAATAATCATTGTTACAAAACTTCGACTTATAGTTAAGGTATTTGATAAACTTACATTGGATGCTCTCAATACGTTGTATATAAGTATCATATTGAGGATACCAGACAGATGCACCATATTCAAGGGTACTTCGAATGTAAGCGTAGTATACTGATTTAATACATGCAATATCTGAGAAAGGTTGGCAAGTGCGCTTTAAGAAACCAAGTGCCTTGTATGCCTTGTCTACAATGAAATCAATATGAACATCCATCGACAGTTTTTGGTCGAGATAAATACCCAAATCACGAATAGTGCTCGTCCTCGATATAGGATTCTGGTCGATGTAATAGACATGTTTGATATCATTTCTACGCCGTGAGAAAGTAATTATTTGACATTTAGCAGTATTAACAGAGATTCTATTAGATATGTAGTATGCGGACAGGCGGTCAAGATCTTCTTGCAATTTCACACATAGTGATCAAGAGTTCATAATTTATTTCTGATGCTGTCGTCACCGGATTGTAAAAAAATATATATACATAACATTATTTGGTTAGAGGAAAAGTGTTATAATCAGAGATTTGTTACCATAGACGAGTTATAGACTAACAAACAAAATTTGAAAATCGAACCCATTTACACACGCAACATTGTCGGCAGTTCGCTTCCGTCCGTCGTCGCACCGAATGCCACAAAGAGATGCCAATTGGAATCTTTTTATTTGCTTCACTTTTAGGACGCATGTAACCTATCTACCTCCCCTTATCCAGAATAACTGGTAAGTAGTGCAAATCCTTTTAAGGGGATAAACAACATCTAATTTGCAATAGAAAAAGTCATATTAACTAGGGGTCGGAATTTAACGGTTTTCGAGTTAAAGCCCATTTAATTTTAAAATTACGGTTTTCGAGTTAAAGCCCATTTAATTTTAAAATTTTGTATGAAAATATTAAAATTAAATTGGTTTCGACTCGAAAACCGTTAATTTCCGACCCTCAGTTAATATGACTTTTTCCGTTGCAAATTAGATGTCGTTTATCCCCTTAAAAGGATTTGCACTACTTACAAGTCACCCTGTATAAAGCATATCTCTGGTTCTGGTTATAATGTATTTTCTTTCAATTTCGGTATGGTGTTTAATAAATTATGTCAATATAAACTCGTTTTGAAGTTTATAATTCGAATTTTACGATATGAGAGTAAATAAAAATATTTAATAGGGATGCAAAGTACAACTTAGTACGCGAATTCCTTTTAATACAACAAGTGGAAATATTTAGGTATTTATGTTTGACTTACTGGCACCATCTAGTTCCGTCCGTGTGTTTTTTAGGGTTCGGTATATCAAAAGGAAATAAATTGTACTTGCATCCACGCAAATGTTGTGCTGGCGCAGAATGCTACGAATATCATGGACTAAAGCACCGCACAAATGAGTCTATCCTCGAAGAACTCAACATAAAGACGAGACTCTCCTGCACCTGCATGCAACGAATCCTCAAATTCTTTGGTCACACGGTCAGGAGTGGATCACACAGCCTGGAAAAGCATATCATCACTGGCCGCATGAACGGAAAGAGGAGTAGCGGACGAATGCCTATGCGATAGGCCGAAGCAATAAAAGAAGTGACCGGGATGACATTGCAGGCTAATTAATATACACAGAGCTCAAAATCGAGTGGCCTGAAGAGCTGTGGTGGCACGGCGACCCACGATGGTCACGTCCCTCAGCCATGAGGATACGACAAAGAAGAAGAAGTATCCACGCTCCTGCCACGCTGTGCATATTTTCTCGCGATGCCTTCACTGTCTGTTGTATTCGGGCATACACAAAAATCAACAAAAAACATCGCCTCAACCGCCTTTAACCGCCTCCGCGGGGAAGTGGTCAGTCCATTAGCTTCACACCAGGAGGTCGCGGGTTCGATTCCCGGCGGGGTCAACTTTGTAAGACTCGGTTTGGTTGGTGGTAGGGCATTTTCATAGCCCGCCTGGCTAGCTACCACCATCTTATATCAGTCTTGCCACCAAACATCAGTGTTAACAGCATTGATGTGTTCCGGCTTGAAGATAAGATAGCCAGATCCCCATTGCGTTCCCCAACGCAATCCACAATCTTGGTAAGTCCGCTTCCATCTCCGGCATCATCGTCACTTACCATCAGGTGAGATGATGCCAAGGGCTTTCCAATTTTGGATTAAAAAAAACAAAAACAATCAATTTAGTAGCAGAGAATAAAGTTAGGTATATCAGACTTGATGAAAACTTTACAAAGATTTTAGGTTTGTATGGGAGGTACCTTACTCGGATTTTTCCTGGTATAATTAACTACCCAGTTCGGTAGGCCTTATTAAGTCCCAAGTATTCAGTAAGTTTCATTAAAATAGTTTGAGCAATTTTTGAGAAAAAGTAACAACCTGGATTTTCATGGGAGGCGCCACGGTGTTTCGGTGCTGAAGGCCATGTAAACATGTTCTCCTACAAAGCAGATTTAAACTTGTGATTTACTCATAAATTTTTTTTTTTTTCTATTAAAAATTTGAGTGCGTTTGACTGCAACTCACCTGATGGTAAGTGATGATGCAGTCGAGGATGGTACACGCAAACTCAAATAATGCCTATTCACTCTTGCCTTGAAGATCCTCAAATTATAGGAATCGGGAAACACTGACGCAGGCAAGGAGTTCCACTCCTGTGCTGTACGCATAATAAATGAAGAAGCGTAACGATTCGTGCGAAAAGGTGGAACATCAACAACAAAGGGGTGCAACCCCTCCCTGCGTCTCGTTGACCGACGGTGGAATGGAGCCGGGGGAATGAGGTCGTGAAGTTCTTGCGCGCACTCTCCGAAATGAATTCGATAGAATACCGACAGACAGGCGAGAGGAGCTTTTTTCTTTTTTTTATTCACAATTGGTAAACCCTTGACAACATCTCACCTGGTAGTAAGTGACGATGTTGCCGAAGATGGAAGCGGGCTTACCAAGTTTCCCCAACGCAATGAGGAAACTATGGAAGCGGGCTAACCAAGTTTCCCCAACGCAATGAGGAAACTGGCTATCTTATCTTCATGCCGGAACACACCAATGATATCGACATTGATATTTGGCGGCAAGACTTAGATAAGATGGTGGTAGCTAGCCAGGCGGGCTTAGAAAATGCCCTACCACCAACCAAACCGAGTCTTACAACTGACCCCGCCGGGAATCAAACCCGCGACCTCCTGCGTAAAGCCAGTGAACTTTGCCTCTGAGCTACGTTTAAGAGCTATTGTATTGTCATGTATTACGTATTAGTTAGTATACATTTGGTCATGCAATATGAATTCAAAAAAATATCATTTTTATGTAAAATTGTGTAAATAGACAGTTGAAATTTTCACTGATAATGTATTTCTGTTGCCGTTATAACAACAAATACTGTGAAAGTGAAAGGCTCCATACAAAAAACGTGTTTTTTTTTTAAACGTGAAGAAACTAGCGCCATCTAGAATGATAGTACGGAACCCTTTGTGCGCGGTTCTGACTCACACTTTACTGGTTTTATTGGGGTTCCGTAGTCAAATTAGGAACTTTTAGTTTCACCGTGTCCGTTTGTTTATCTCTCCGTTCGTTATGTCACAGCCGTTTTTTTTCATAAAGTCTATTACTTACAGCTATAAATCTTTAAAATTACCTAATAGACAAACATGCAACTACGACGTGCTAAGTTTCATCAAAATCATTTGGGGAAAAGTTTGTTGCATGACAGCGACTCTTCGGTTTGACGGTACGAAGAAACCGATGAAATAATTTAGAACTCTAGTTCCAAATCTGGTCCCAATCGGACTAAAGATTAAGCCTCCAGCCATAGCCAAGCTTGACGGACGGACGGAAATAAGATGTTCGGTTTTTCGGTATGTGTTAATGATATAGAACAGATTTCCACGAAAATGGTTTTTTTTCGCGATAACAATACTTTCTCTACCCTACGTACGTACGTACCGTATTACGGGTCGAGAAAGTAAAAATCAAGAAAGGAGAATTTAATAAAAAAATTAAAAATAAATAATTGCTTACCCCAAATTTTGCCCGAATCCGTCCAGTAGCTTGGGAACTATAGCACTGGACCTTAAAGAACTCAATCTACATACAAAGTGCGCTCGAGCAACGCACACATAGACAACGCTCACGGACACGATATCTCGGAACTGTTGGGACCAGTGCGAGCTGCGAGTGCCGTCCGCTTGAGATACATGTTTGTGAACTTTTGTGTGCAAAAATGGAGCAACAAAAAAAAGTTATCATAACTGTTCAGAAGACGGTTGTTTAAATTCAACATTAAACTACCAGTTGTTTCAGGGAGGTACTCGTAAGTAGGTATTTGCTTGTATTTCGATGGTTTGTTTTAACGTAACATATAACGCTTAGGTAGATAGGTAGTAAGTTAAGCGCCCAGGCCCCCGGCCCCGCGTCGTCAAAGGGACATGCATGACTTTTTCGCCCTGTAATAATTTTACAATTTATATTAAGTTTTTACTGTAGTATAAGCTGTGTAAGACTAATTGTGTTCAATAAGATGTAAATTAATCCCATTTTTTTTTGCTCAAAAAAACTTTATCCAATTTTAATAATAACTGCGAAAAATAGCGCGATTCGCGCAACAACGGCGCCGGGGTATTTGCACTAAAAACTAGGCTATAAATATTTACTAACTTTTAAATCTTACATGGATAGAAATATATTAACTCGTGTGGCCGTATTTTTTACGGTTGCGGTAATTTTTTTTAAGATAAAGTTATATCTTGTTTCAGGCGAACTGAGTGGTTGAGTGAGATTGATCCATAGAGAAAATAAATAAATAAATTCAAGTCGAAAGTTGTTAAAAAGAAACTCAATTCCACAACTGCTCTTACTAATTAATTTTGCAAATAAAGGGATTCAAGTAATTATTGAAACAGCCGATGCAAATGTACAAGATATTTTATGTGACTTTGTAATACAACATTAACATTAAAATTGATTTTTTAGTTATTATTGGTTTATATTTCCGTTCTTCCTGTTTCATTTTCAACAATAAATCAAACAACTAGATAGAAGTGCCACTACTACGATCGTTTTTTGTGCATTAACCAAAGTTGACAACCCTAGCGCGACCGCCGAGCGTAGGTATATAAAGTGAAGTACATACATGTGATTGACTTCTGTACCTATCTGTTTTGTTACTGGACGGACACACACTTACACATTTTTTTCTCGTTGTCCGTCTGTCTGTCAAGACTCTTTTTTTCTCAGTAACGCGTTATTATATCAGCTCATATAAGTCCCCACCAAGGGGCTCGAGCCTACCCTGAATCAGGGCGATTAGGCCTTAGTCGACCACGCGGGCCCGTGCGGGTTGGTCGACTTCACACACAACCTTTGAGTTTCTTCGCAGGCGTGTGCAGGTTTCCTCACGATGTTTTCCTTCACCGTTAAAGCAATCGGTAAGTATGTACGTAAGTTTTTTGAAAAACTCATTGGTACATTGGCCGTCCAGATTTGAACCCGGTACCTCTGGTTAGATGGACCGAGTCGTTACCGGTTGAGCCACCGACGCTCTTAAACGCGTATCAAGTTTAAATTTATATCAAATACTTATCATGAAACTTGGCAAGAAGCAAGGTCTCACAGCACAAGTAAAGGAAAAAGTCAGAAAATTATAAATTTGTATAATATAAAAATATTTTTTGCGCTTACAAACTTACATTTGCAGTTGGAGAATTCACTGTGACCTATATCGATGTATGTGAGGACAGTTTTCAACTACAAACTTAAGTTTGTCCTTCGATCCGATTTTTGTAGTTTGTTGAAATTGTTGATGTTTGTGGGGTTTCGTGCCCAAATGCGTTGGTTCGGAACCCTCGGTGCGCGAGTCCGACTCGGACTTGGCCGGTTTTTTTGTTAATGGAGTTACCAACTTGGGTACTCTACATCATCGGCATCGTAGTGCACGCCCAGCTGCTTGCGCACCTCGTCTTCCAATTTGGCGAGGAGAAGGCTCTCCTTGTGTGTCATACGCGGAGACTCCAAAAGACCTGAGGAACAAAATATGGTTTATTTGCAGCGTCGTCGGTCGTGATTCTCCCTCCTCACGCCGAGCTTGCAGGCAGTAGTTTCTAGGAGGACAAGGGCAGGTGCAATGAATACGATACACTATTTATTGAGTCACTTGTAAATGCACGTGTTTTATATGTAATTTCGAAAATTGAATGTACGTAGCTCGCGAAATTTGAATGCTTTTAAAAAGCTATTATTTAACTTGTAATGTTTGTATGTAATGTTAGTTTGTTTGTTTAGGTAGGTCAAATCTTGCAAACGATTTTAAAGCGACTTCCAGAAACCCGATTGAGTTAAATGACATGGCTTGATGAAGTGCCCATACTTCATCAAGCCATGTCATTCATTTAACTCAATCGGGTTTAATGACTGCCCTATCAATGTATAAACACTGTACCTACTAAGATGTGACGCTGAATAGTTAAATATCACTAGTCCGCATGAAAAAACTTTCACGAACACTTCGTTATTTCATAATTCTGAAAATGCATAGAATAACTCCTACTATAATACGTGCACAAATTAAAAATTAATGAATTAAGTTCTATGAGATTAATAAGTACATAGTAATTAATCAATGAATATTTCAATACGATGTGTTTTTTTTATTCACAATTGGTAAGCCCTTGGCATCATCTCACCTGATGGTAAGTGACGAGACGATGATGCCGAAGATGGAAGCGGGCTTACCTCTTCCCCAACGCAATGGAGAACTGGCTATCTTATCTTCAAGCCGAAACACATCAATGTTGTTAACAATGATGTTTTGCGGCAAGACTTAGATAAGATGGTGGTAGCTAGCCAGGCGGGCTTAGAAAATGCCCTACCACCAACCAAACCGAGTCTTACAAATTGAACCCGCCGGGAATCGAACCCGCGACCTCCTGTGTAAAGCTAGTGAACTTTGCCTCTGAGCTACGGAGGCGGTTGATGAGAAGTTTATATACATGATAAATATGATAATTCATTCATGCTTGGGGCAGTGGCCAAGCCAAATCCTTTGGTATGAAGCTGTATTTCTAATCTAATCTAATGATGAAATTTGGAGGTGGAACCAAGGTCCCAGGTTTCGTCTTTTATAGTTTAATTATTTTTTTTTAATCAAGGGAAATACTGTGCTCGCCTTTTTAAAATTTGGAAACGTGTATTTACAGTATTTATATTCATATTTGGCACCGTGAGCTTTTAGCTTTAGAACATAAAAACTCTTAAAATAAAAGCTCGCACCTAAAAGTTTTTAGATTTATCGAAAATTATGAAACCTCTGCATAGCATACACTAGAAAATCTCCAGTGGACCGACCTGGACCGTTTTGTCGATCACTAAGGAGGTCAAAGTATGCCAAAATGCGGGGGGTTCAATACACAAGCTCCATAATCTTACAGATTACGGATGTGATTGGTATGTGGCGGTAATTTGCCGTGCCGGGTCTGCAAGACTATCTTTTTTGGCTGCACATTGGCGAACTTCCAGGACTTTGGGACAATACCTGTTTTAAGAGAGAGGCTGTACTGCAGACGTGTCAGAACAGGAGACAACTCAGAAACGCAGTTTTTTAGCACTATGGTTGGTATACCGTCAGGTCGACTGGCTTTTTTCGCGTCTAGATTGTGAGGTGTTTTGAGTACCTCCTTAAAGCAGAAACGAATAGGGGGCATAGTAGTAGCGCAAAGTTTTTAGGTTTATCGAAAATTATTTTTGAACAAACCTCGTATGCATATCATACACTAGAAAATCTCCAGAGGACCGACCTTGGCGAAAACCGTATTGTACATCACTAAGGAGGTCAAAGTATGCCAAAATGCGGGCAAAATATTCAATACGAGCTCCATAATCTTACAGATTACGGATGCGATTGCTATGTGGCGGTAATTTGCCGTGCCGGGTCTGCACGACTATCTTTTTTGGCTGCACGTTGGCGAGCTTACTGGACTTTGGGACAATACCTGTTTTAAGAGAGAAGCTGTACAGACGTGTCAGAACAGGAGACAACTCAGGAACGCAGTTTTTTAGCACTATGGCTGGTATACCGTCTGGTCTACTGGCTTTTTTCGCGTCTAGATTGCGAGGTGTTTTGAGCACCTCCTTATAGCAGAAACGAATAGTAGTAGCGCAAGGTGGTAACTGTGATGGACGGTATACTATTTGCTGTATTAATACATGATTAAACATATTTGCGTTGTTAGTTGTCGTGTGAGCCAGCGTTCCGCCGAGTTTTAGCAGTGGAGGCAAGGACAAGCGGCAAAAGTTCGCTTCGACCGATTCAGCCAGGGACCGTCAGAACGCCTTACTCCTAAAAGTGTAAGAGGCAAGTTTTGATCCGATGCTGCTTTCATGGTCGAAACGTGCGCGTCTTTTTGTAGGACTTGGGGGCTTCGATGAATGATGCCTATATTATTTCCAATATCGGCCCAAGCCTGGTAAGCCGAATGCTTTCTTGCCTAGGCAACTAAGCATTCAGCATTAAACTACGGGCGAGCTTTACTCTCGAGAGGAATGTCAGAAAATGTAATATAGCATCATTGTTGTATCTTTAGCCTTTTTTCTGATTAAGTATTTTTCTTTTTGGAATTTACTAATTTCGAATCGATTTTCATATATAAGCCCGGGGTATGAAAATTTATGGGGAGTAAAATCAGGCGTTATGCGTTAGTAAAGAGTAAACTCCAGTCGTGTGTTTAGGTACATATGATAAACGAAAAATATAAATTCTACTTTAAGAACTTTCGCTTAGCTCAAAATTCAATATATCGCCCTTATTCGGAACAAAATATTACATTGTCCCCTTGTTACACAAATAACTATTATTTAACCAAACATAAATAAAATCAGGCGTTATGCGTTAGTAAGGAGTAAACTCCAGTAGTGCGACGGAGCTGACACACACACTTTTTCTTTCCTACTACCTATATCCAATACTTATCCTGCTACCGAGACCAACTCACCAGCTCTGATGCACCTGGCCACTTCAAGAGCCTCGTAGACGAGCCCTGCACTGTTCCGGAAGTTGTAACTGATTGGCGATTGGTGCAACGGGAATTTCTCCACCGACCCGTCGCTCTTTTCCAACTCTGTCGGGAAATGAAAGGGTTCCTTTGCCTAAAAAATAATGGAAAAGTTTAATTAAACCTGTATGTTTTTTTTTATTTACCAATTTCAAAACAAAATACAAAACAATTAATCATCTAGCACCATTAAACCTGAATGGTTTAGGGTAGGGTAATTTAATAAGGGTGCCGTAGAGTGTACAATAGGCAGGCAGTCACATCATAACTTTTACATTTTTGAACTAAATTGAATGAGTTACCTGTAGCACAAAAGTAGATAGAGATCTCCATTTTAAAAAATGAAAAAGGAGAAGACATTTTTTTTAGGTACTTAAACGGGATGCAAAAATTTTTTCGAGTGCACCAGCTTATGTTAGGTATTCTTGAATGGGTTAGTAAGTTAGGGGTTGAATAGGTTTCTTTACATGAAAATAAATAGTAGAATTTCCTAAGAATAGATTTTTTATAAGGTGTACTGTAAAAGTGTCGGTGGCCAGAGATTTGTTACCATAGATGGGTTATGCACTAACAAACCACATTTGAAAATCGAATCCATTTACACACACATAATAATAGGTACCTACCGAATGCTACTATGAAAAGAGATGCCAATTGGCATCTTTTTTTTGCTTCACTTTTAGGATGCATGTAACCTATCTACCTCCCCTTATATATAGCATATCTCTGGTCGGTGGCTCAACCGGTAACGACTCGGTCCTTCTAACCAGAGGTAACGGGTTCAAATCTGGACGGTCAATGTCATCATATCAGCCGAAGGACGTCCACTGCTGGACATAGGCCTCGCCCAAGGATTTCCACGACGACCGGTTCTGCGCTGCCCGCATCCAGCGGCTTCCCGCGACCTTCACCAGGTTATCGGTCCACCGAGTGGGAGGCCTGCCTACACTACGTTTTCCTGTGCGTGGTCGCCACTCGAGAACTTTACTGCCCCAACAGCCATCTGTTCTACGAGCAATGTGCCCCGCCCGCTGCCAATGTCGGTTACTTTGGTTCTCCTACGGATCTCCTCATTTCTAATTCGATCACGCAGAGAAACTCCGAGCATAGCACGCTCCATTGCCCTTTGGGCGAACTTGAGCCTTCTTATGAGGCCCATAGTAAGCGACCAAGTCTCAATTCCGTATGTCATCACTGGCAACACACACTGGTCGATGACCTTGGTCTTAAGACATTGCGGTATCTGGGACGTAAAGATATTGCGAAGCTTCCCTAACGCTGCCCAGCCGTGTTGGATTCGACGATTGATCTCTTTCTCGAAGTTGGACCTACCTAACTGGACTGTTTGTCCCAAGTATACATATTCGGTAACAACTTCGAGTGTAGAGCCTCCAACCTTCAGAGGAGTAGGTATGACACGCACGTTTGACATAATTTTCGTCTTGTCCATGTTTATTTTAAAACCCACTTGTTGAGAGGCTCTACTGAGGCCCTGAAGCGTCGGTGGCTCAACCGGTAACGACTCGGTCCATCTAACTAGAGGTACCGGGTTCAAATCTGGACGGCCAATGTACCAATGAGTTTTTCAAAAACTTACGTACATACTTACCGATTGCTTTAACGGTGAAGGAAAACCTGCACACGCCTGCGAAGAAACTCGAACCTAATCGCCCTGATTCAGGGTAGACTCGAGCCCCTCGGTGGGGACGTATATGAGCTGTAATGATCTACTGAGGCCATCGAGCATTGTGCCTAAGTCATCCATAGTCTCAGCCATGACCACGATATCGTCAGCGAATCGAAGGTGGGTGATGTACTCGCCGTTGATAAAGACCACCGCAGTCCAAAAGCTTAAAACATCTTCCAGGGCAGCGGTGAATACTTTGGGAGATATAACGTCTCCCTGTCTCACCCCTCGCTGCAGCTGGATATGTTCTGAGTTTTGTTCCAGGAGGCGAACCGACATGGTGGCGTTTTTATAAAAAAAACACTTCAGCACCTCGATATATCGATAGTCAATTTGGCACCGCTAGAGAGAGAGACTGTAACACAGCCCAAGTTTCGACCGAATCGAAGGCTTTCTCATAGTCCACGAACGCCAAGCATAGTGGCTGATTGTACTCTTTGGTCTTCGGTATGTATTGGTCTATGGTACTAAACCGGCTTGTTCGGGAGGCTGGAAGTCGTCAAACCTGCGTGCGAGACGATTCGTAATGACTCTCGATAACAGCTTGTAGACATCGGTCAATGTACCAATGAGTTTTTCAAAAGTTATGTACATATACTTACCGATTGCTATAACGGTGAAGGAAAACATCGCGAGGAAACCTACCCACGCCTGCGAAGCTGGAAGGTTGTTTGTGAAGTCGACCAACCCGCACTGGGCCCGCGTGGTCGACTAAGGCTCGATCGCCCTAATTCAGTGTAGGCTCGAGCCCCTCGGTGGGGACGTATATTATGAGCTGATATGATGAAGGTGTACTGTGTAAAATTTTTAAACCTGTGATATTTTTCAAGTTATGCATTATTGACTATGAAACTATGCGTGGTCCGAAACACTCTTGGTTCGTTTTTACCTGACTGCGCAGTAGTGTATTTATTCTGAGAGTTCTCGACCATCTATGCGAGTGAGCGAGAGGGAAGATACGAAATAGCATGTGTTAGAGCGAGACAGAGCGATGAAACGTCATGCAGTGGGCGTAAACATGTCAGCTGTCAAAATTGACGGTTGACACAACTGTCACACAGTGGGTATCAACTGTCAATGTCAACCTTCAACTGTCAATCATCGCAAACGTTAGCGAGTACGAATGTATAAATATAGATGACGCTAGTGTGACAAAAATTTCTTTTGAGGAGTCGAACCAACAACCTCTCAGTAAAGGTGAGACCGCACTAGGCGTAACTTCGCGACGCGACGCGACGCGGCCAAATATTATTTGTATTAATTGTATGAGATAGAACGCACTACGCAGCAGCGGAACTACGCGCCACGGCACTGCGCGACAAAGTTGAGCAACATAGCAAATATGAAGCGCCGTGGCGCGTCGCGTAGTTCCGCTGCCGCGTAGTGCGGTATAGCAAGCGGCGCGACACTGCAAGATATTCATATTTTTCTATATGCGGCTTCATAGTTTGTAACAACTTTTCGAATTTATGTTGAGACATTCTTAAGTATGGAATCTTTTCAGATCCATTTTGAGCCGTGGAATAAAGTGTGTGATATTATCCTTCTTCACATCGTGATTTTGGAATGCCATGCACACATATTCTTCGATTCATTTTTGCTTGCTCTTACTCTAACTTTTCTTCTTCCTCAGATAGCAAAGAAACTATTATAACATCATCCATATCAGTTACTTCTACTTTCTTCCATCTTGCTCGAACGCTGCTGAACTACTGACATGCAAAATTTGTCGCGCCGCTGCAGTTATAGTGCGGTATACTGAAATGGGCCGCGTCGCGTCGCGTCGTGTCGCGTCGCTCCGCTGCCGCGTAGTGCGGTCTGACCTTTAGTTAGAAGTACTAGCTACACCACTCGACCACGATACCTTGTAACGTTAGCATTGAAATATTGATATACATGGGTGATTTAACGTATGTGTGTGTATCTTCCCCTGTCAGTCCTGCGGTAGACTGTGCCGGTCTCGCATCGGATTGCACAGTCACCAAAAACACTGTATCCGAGTCACTGATTAAATCGTCTGTTAAAGACGCACAATGTCATTGATGATGATGATGATGTGTGGGTAGTAGCGGGTTATAACTAACCACCGCCTACGACTACGCCTGCGCAGATTTCCTCCTCTTCTATTAATTATGTTATAGTATCTGAAAAGGCCGTTACTGAGAGACAGATAGACGGACATACAAAAGGTGTTGGGGTTCCACGTTGAAATGATGGATAAGGATAAATTAATTAATCAAAAAAATAGAAATATGAAAAAATAATTACGCTGACACATTTTATTCCATCTTTGTACGCTTATGAGGTTATTTAGGTTGTTTTAGATATTCTAATGCTATGCAGTTGCCACTCGAGAACTTTATTATCTCAACCTACTAAGCATTTGTTTTATGAGCTACATCGCGGCGGCAGCGGTAGCAAATCGGCATCGGCAGCGGTGTTGCGAAATGAAGTCTATTTGTGGGATTGCGAAGTGGGAGGTATCACTTTAGTGATTGTACCATACATACATACATATACACCTAGCATATTGAAGGCGGTTCGATTGTGGGGGGGGGAAGGGGGGGGTGAATCTAACAAATCATTCTTTTCTTGAAGTTCTGTTGACACACATTTCGCTGAGTATAATGGTGTCTATAATTGATTTTACATATTTTACGAACTATAATCCAGAATACCCAACACGTTTGCTATCATTGCTGAGTTGGAGAGGATCGGTTGTAAGCACACAACTGATAAGGGAAATTACTGAGGCTGGTTTTTTCTATTGTGGTGATAGTGATAACGATAAGGTGAAGTGTTTTTCATGTGAACTTGGACTAATTGAATAGGACATATTTGACGATCCTTGGGAGGAACATGTGAAATTTTCTCCATTATGTTTTTATTTGGTAGCAGTTAAGGGTTGTCGTTATATTAAATAAATACAATAAATATTAACTTTAAATTTTTATTACACTTAATCCCACACATCTTTCACTTCTCTTACATACTTACAAGTGCAATCTTAATATAAGTAACAGCAATATTCCTCTAAGTGTATCATAATATTTTAAAATGTCTTTAATTTTTGATATTATTATTCTATTCTATACCTATAACACAAGTATTGGAAATGCTTAGTATAGGTATAGGAGATGTAATTCTGTAAGACCTTGAATTATTTTTCATTATTAATCATGTATCTGTTGCGCTTACTATGTAAATGTATCATTTTTGAAATGAAATGAAATATTATTATTCTATCTTGCTCCAAATTAGAATTTAAAAATTCTAATATTTCTTTGTATTTTTCCTCCATCAACAGCGTGCTTAAAATAGTGATTTTATCAGCCATCTGAGGACAATCAAATGGTACAGTGAAATTTGTGGTATAGGTATTGATATTGTAAGTATTCCTAACTTCTAGCTAGAGAGGGGTTCTATTGAGGAAAAATCAAAAGAAAATAGTCTTAATTACATACAGTATTTTATTAATTCAAAGCATACGAGTATTATAAGCATGACTTACGCATAGCTTGTCTTACATTCTACCCTTGTTTTGCGCATTTGGTTAAAATTATTTTATTGTATCATGAAGCATCTTATATTCTAAGCATCCCTTGTTTTGTGCAGTTGGTTAAAATGATTTTACTGTACATTATTTTTTCTAAACACTCCCAATTATCTCTACTCAGATATGGTTTTTCGAGTTCATTAGCATCAATTTAACTCAAAAGTAATATAAAATCATGTTTCCATTGTAGTAAAGCAGTTTTTCTCCAATTACATTTCACATTTCTAGTGTTGTAATAAAATGTCTCATTAACACCAATTTCGTTGGTATTTTTTTGAGTACAGTCTCCAAATAGCCCTTAACTGGATCATATAAATGTATAACCCGGCATGTGAACAGTCCAAAATCTCAAAAGAATTGAACTAAAGAAAAACTCTAAAACTTCAGGTGTGGGTTCGATTCTCACACCAATCTCGCTCTATCTCACTCTTGTTAGAGTATAATGTATATTATGTTTAATATAGGATATCTCACCGCATCCGTACTTGTCTTAACATCACGTCTATGAACAACCCTCCTTGGTAGCACTATAGACTGAACCGATGGAATCTGTGACGTAGGTAGTTGAAATCGAGGTAGTTGGAGTAAAGTAAGGTCCCTTTCTTACCTATATGAACTTAGTAGGTTGAGACAATAAAGTTCTCGAGTGGCAACTGCATACCATTACAATATCTGAAATAACCTCATAAGCGTACAAAGATGGAATAAACTGTGTCTCGAAATTATTTTTTCATATTTCAATTTTTTTTAATTAATTTATTTATCCTTACACATAAGCGTAAAAAGAAGGTATAAGATGTATTTACTCTACCCTCCCCCCCACCCCTTGGAGCCTAGTGGCTCTACCCCCCCGCCCCACCCCTCGGAGCCATGTAGACGGGACCCCCTACCCTCAGCTCTAGACAGGCCGGACCCCCTACCCTCGGAGCCTCGTAGATCGGACACCCTACCCTCAGCTCTAGACAGACCGGACCCCCTACACTCGGAGACTCGTAGATCGGACACCCTTCCCTCAGAGCCTCGTAGATCGGCACACCTCGTCTTCATACACATTACCCTCACGCTTTCAATCTGACCAATCATTTCAACGTGGAACCCCAACACCTTTTGTATGTCCGTCTATCTGTCTCTCAGTAACGCCCTTTTCAGATACTATAACATAATTAATAGAAGAGGAGGAAATCCGCGCAGGCGTAGTCGTAGGCGGTGGTTAGTTATAACCCGCTACTACCCACACATCATCATCATCATCATCATCAATGGCATTGTGCGTCTGTAACAGACGATTTAATCAGTCACTCGGATACAGTGTTTTTGGTGACTGTGCAATCCGATGCGAGACCGGCACAGTCTACCGCAGGACAGACAGGGGAAGATACACACACATACGTCATAATCACCCATGTATATCAATATTTCAATGCTAACGTTATAAGATATCGTGGTCGAGTGGTGTAGCTAGTACTTCTAACTAACTGAGAGGTTGTGGGTTCGACTCCTCAAAAGAAATTTTTGTCACACTAGCGTTATCTATATTACACATTCGTACTCGCCAACGTTTGCGATGATTGACAGTTGAAGGTTGACATTGAAGCTGTCATGTCGATACCCAGTGATAGTTGTGTCAACCGTAACTTAGACAGCTGACATGTTGACGCCCATCGCATGACGTTTCATCGCGTTGTCTCGCTCTAACACATGCTATTTCGTATCTCGTTCACTCGTATAGATGGTCGACAGACAACTCTCACAAATACACTACTCTGCGCTATAGGGGGTTATTTTTTTCGAGTGTATGTAATGTATAATTATTTCTTTGGCACGCGCACGCTCTGTAGCCTAACCGGCTTGATGAATTTCGGAGTGCGAGGTGTCGTTAGATTGGTCGAGTGACTTAAGATACAATTTGACCCAAAAGAGAAGTTGAATTTTTATGCTGTCGGGTTTTTCTATTTTATTTTTCGATACACTTTAATTTTGTTACCAGTACCAGTCACACAGCTCGAGTCATTGTAATTCAATACATCTCCTATCGACAATATTTTGACATTGTTATCAATGTGTTTTATTTTTAATTCTCTTTTGATTATCTTTTTATTATTAAAGCGTCGGTGGCTCAACCGGTAACGACTCGGTCCTCCTAACCAGAGGTGCCGGGTTTAAATCCGGACGGCCAATGTACCAATGAGTTTTTCAAAAACTTACGTACTTAAACTCACCGATTGCTTTAAACGGTGAAGGAAAACATCGTGAGGAAACCTGCACACACCTGCGAAGAAACTCATAGGTTGTGTGTGAAGTCGACCAACCCGCACTGGGCCCGCGTGGTCGACTAAGGCCCAATCGCCCTAATTCAGGGTAGGCTCGAGCCCCGCGGTGGGGACGTATATGAGCTGATATGACTATCTTTCTTGTTTAATTTTATACTTTTATAATTGATTACTATTCTGAGGATCATATCAAAAATCTAATCTATCCTATCTTACCACAATGAGTCCTTTGGTGCCGACTACAGTAGCATTATTTTGGAGCTGCAACCTGGAGTTGACGTTCAGAACGGCGTATCTACCGCCGCTGTATTGGAGAATGACAGTTTCAAAAATATCCACGCCGTCTTCGTTCACTTCTCCGACGGTGGTGACTTTGATAGGCTCGTCTTTGAACACGAATTGGGACAACTGCAATACGTATATTCCAAGGTCGAGTATAACACTACCGCCCATGCTCTTTAATCTGAAAATAATAATGTAGAGATAAAAAGTGTAATTCGTCCATTGAGATTTCATTTCGCCATCACCAGCTGCGTCATATAAGCCGCAAGACGTCCACTGCTGGGCAAAAGCCTACCCCAAGGATTTCCACAACCACCCACCGGTCTTGCGCTGCTCGCGTTCAGCGGCTTCTCGCGACCTTCACCAGGTCATTGGTCCACTGAGTGGGCGGCGCTACGTCTTCCAGTGCGCGGTCGAAACTCAAGAACTTTACTACATCAACGGCCATCTGTTCATTTAATTTATTTATTTAAGTAAATTTACAGCATTACACATTATAAACCAAAGCGCTGTTAATTTAGGGTAAAACCAGGATAGTTGCACCGATTGTAATTACTCTAGTTTCGCGGATGAATTGCATGCTATTTTACTAATCTATCGTAAGATTCTCCAATAACCACTATGCTGACCGTGTCTCATGTCTCTGTGCGATTGCATGGGAAGGCAAAATTCGATCAAAGTTATTGCGAGGTAGATGTCCTGTTTCTCGGCGGGGTATCTATCCTAAACGTATATATGTAACTATCCCCTATAATAAACTATTAATGTATAGTGGTAAATTTGTGTATTCTTTAAGAATTAGAATAAATAACTTATCTCTAGGTGTCAGTATAGCAGAGATCGACATTTTGAATCTAGTACACGTCCTTATTAATATACGGGATTCTACCGAAATAATTTTCTTAGGTTTACATTTTATTGATTAGATAGTGGATCAAGGAACAGGTCCTATTTACAGGTGTTGGTTACAGTTTACAGTGCAGCATATTTTTGAGAGGAGCTCCTCCCCCTATGCACGAGTATTTTGAAGTTAGTGTACCGATTTCTTTTAAAATCGATATCTGAAGTTCCCTGAGGTCTCCAACCAAGAATGCGTTGTCATAATCGAAAAAATTGGCCGCAATTTTGAACTTTTTAGTTCCTATACCGTTTACTTTCAAAATCGATATCTGAAGTTCCCCGAGGTCTCCGATCACGAATGCGTTGTCATAATCGAAAAAAGTGGCCGCCATTTTGAACTTTTTAGTTAATAAGTATACCGATTGCTTTCAGAATTAATATCCGAAGTTTCCAGAGGTCTCCGATCAGTGTTGCGTTAGTAACTAATTAGTAATCTGTGGTTGCGTTGTTCAGTTTAATGAGTGAAAGCCCCTCTCAAAAATACGTAAATTTTGACCTAACCCTGTACAAGCTCATAATATTTTATTTCTAGCTAAATCTTTCGTCATACATATCAATTATTGGATCTTCAGAAAACATTGTTCAGTTACCTATGATAAGAATGGGAGATAAATGTAGTCGCAAACAATATAGAAGTATGCAATATGCTCTATACATCTTTAGTGTTTATCCTTATCATTATCATATCACATAAATTGTCTCCTCCGAGGTCACGTACCACTTAATTACGAGTGTATAGTGTTACATCATAATTAGCTCACAAATGATAAAACACGTAGATACCTACCTACCTACCTAAGTTTTGATAATGCATGTCCCAATACATCAACGAGATAAGATATTTTATTTTTAATACAGTTGCTCAAAAAGTGGCGTATTGCAGAGACGTATAGCGTTCGGGATGTGGGCTATTACATACTCGTGCTTTTTTTTTACCTTTCCCGAACTCGTGCGTTCTCTTTCCCAACTGTCAAAATAATGTCTATTAAAAAGAAAACCAACCATGAACTTTTTACTAAAAAAAAATCATAGAAGTTCATGCAAATACGTATATTTCTAAAAAGAAGCTATACTAATTTGTTTCAATATCAGATTGAATGAGTTAGGTTAGGTTTCATTTCATTTCATCTCATTAAATTTCATTTTCATTTCATATTTCCTTTATTAGCCTTTCCGTACTTGTAATGAAATATACTATTTATGTCATTTTGCGTTTAAATTGCTATTAGTTTCGTTTGCAGTCAAAAACTAAGTACTTGATTATCTTATTACTTTAAAGGAGCAATTCTTAATTAATTTTTGGAAAAGTTCCTACGATTTGGTTAAAAATTTGTATACCGGGGATTTCGGTGGCGAAAAATTGATCTATATAGGTATCTTCTCTATTAAAACGCTTTTGTTTTTCTTTTTTTCATATTCGGCATCATCGTCACTTACCATCAGGTGAGATGATGCCAAGGGCTTACCAATTGTAAATAAAAATAATTTTCGAAAAACTTAAAAACTTTTAGGTACAAGCTTTTAATAATGCGTTGTCACGCGATATACTTACATATGCATGCAAAATTTCAGCTCAATCGGAAAACAAAACGGCAAGTGGGTCAAATTTAACTTGCAAGATTTCACCTGAACAAACATACATATACATTGCAAGTTAAATAAAAACTTGTATTAATAAAATAGCATTAAATTTCTAAAGCACTTGTAGCCAAGCGGTTACCAAGTCCGACTCACAAACCGAATGGCCCGAGTTCAAATCCTCACTAGAGGCGTGATTTTTTTTAGGTTCATTTTAACTTATTTTTCATGTTATGGGTTTAATTTCAAGTTGTTTATTATGAAAATCACGTTTTTCATTAATAAAAAATGTGCACATGCCCAGTTACTGATTGTTAAGACCATTGCTGTAAATATACATATAGTTAGTTCTCCTGATTTTCACTTTAGAGCGACGAATATATTGTAGCGCGGTGGTATTCATTCTCCTTTCATTCCCTCTATTTCTTTTTCACGCATCCATCTGACATTATTATTTAACAAAATCAAAATTCTTCCGATCCATTCATCCATAATTATATCTATCATTTAAATAAAATAAAATATACGATACTAATACTTTCCTAAGACCCATTTCGGGTAAGTTATATTAAGTTTTTTAAGATTTGTGATATAAATTAATAACGTGTGTAATCCTTTTATAATTCTTATTTCTTTCTTTCTAGGTCTTTATTTCATATTTAAATAAACTAAATTGTAGCACGCATCTTCTTCATCTTCATTTCAAACCCACCTTCTTAATACCTAAGTCGTGTTATAATATATTGGAGAATGAGGCCCCACCTACTACCTAAGTCGTGTTATAATATATTGGAGAATGAGGCCCCACCTACTACCTAAGTCATGTTATAATATATTGGAGAATGAGTGAATAAGGTACACTGATGGCAAAGAAATCGAAGGTGAGATTTAAAGGGGATTGATTGTCTTACACTAATAGTCCAAAAAACTATTATATCCACTGTGTGTGTCCGGTGCTCCAGCGCCTAAACTACTGAACGGATTTGGTTACAATTTTGAGTTAGTCTGATTTCACCTCTTTCTTTGCTTTACAGGTAGGTAGCATATTTTTATGTTACTTCAGACAGTTAAGGCTACGCGATAAAGTATGCATAGCGTGGCTGTACAATGTATTTTAGTCCTCTTGAAGCGGGCTCACAAAGATTCCCCAACGCAATGGGGAACTGGCTATCTTGTCTTCAAACCGGAACACATCATTTCTGTTAACATTGATGTTTGGCGGCAATAATTAGATAAGATGGGTTGTAACCTGCCAGGCGAGGTTAGAAAATGCACTCCCACCAACTAAACCGAGTTTTACAAAGTGACACTCCGCCGGGAATTAAACCCGCGACCTCCTGATGTGAAGCTAATGGACTTAACCCTTACGCCACGGAGGCGATTATTCAGAACAAGCTTATAATATTATCCTATGTCACTCACGGGATCAAGACCAATCTAATGGCAAAGTATATATGTATATTAGTACTAACATACAGTATGGACACTCACTGCTGCTCTCTAGATTGCGACCTCACCCCCTCGTCACCCAGATTGAATACTGATTGGCTAGTTTGGTTGTCGAACGTATAGGATTTCGCCGCTATTTTGTTTGTTCCGTCATTCCTTTTTTGAAATGTCATTTCTGGCCCGTTGTATGAAGTGTCCAGGGTGTGCTGTAGCTATGTTTAAAGCCGTTGATTTCCTTAACAAATTAATTAAAAAAGGTTATTGCTTATACGCACCTCAGCCTGTCAACACTAGCCATCGCTTCTCCAAAGTTTGCTTGAACGAATTGCACATCGCCCAGTTTTCCAGAACCGATTTCTTTTTCCAAAGCTTCATAGGCGGGCGAGAAGCGAGACCAAACAGCCTCCATTAGGAAAAGCTTTTTCTTCTCGGCCAAATCAATGAGGCTCTTGGCTTGTTTGTAGTTCAAACACAACGGCTTCTCACAGAGAACATGTTTGCCGTTTTCAAGGTACATTTTGGCTAGCACGTAGTGGTCAGGATTGAGAGCGCCAATATATACCACATCTAAAAGTACACATTTTAAAGAAACATCAACTTAAAATGTTAATTTACGAGTGTTCCTTAACGTGTTGACTATAGAGTTAACACAGATCACACACATTTTTTTTTATATTTACTCATCATCTCACCTGATGGTAAGTGATGATGGTGCCGAAGATGGAAGCGGGCTTACCAAGATTGCCCAACGCAATGGGGAACAAGCTATCTTATCTTCAAGCTGGAACTGTTGTTTGGTGGGAGGAATTAGATAAGATTATTAGCCAGGCGGGCTTAGAAAATAGTTTTCCACAAACAAAACAGAGTCCCACAAAGTTAGACTCCGCCGGGAATCGAACCCGCGACCTCCCGATTGAAGCTAATGGACTTAACCACAACGCCACGTAGGTGGTTTTTCTTTTCATTTAAGATATCTTCGTCTATGATAGATAACCCGTTGGTCCAGTGGCAGCGCTCCTGCCTGCTGCCTTCTGGGCCGAGGGTCGTGGGTTCGATCCCCACTTGGGGCAAACATTCCTGGGTGTTCAATATCTATACAGGGTGTAACAAAATTGGTGTAGGTCCCGTTAACTGGGGGTTCAATTCATCATACTGAACAACTTTCCTCAAGGAACCCATAGTCAATTCTCAAAAAAAAATTTGGACCTTCCATACTAAAATGCACAAAATCGGTCAATCAGCTGATCGCTTTGTATGAAGAGTAAAAAAAAAATTTACGTTTTCAGCAAAGTCGTAGAACAAAAGTTTTTCAGTATGATGAGTAGAAGCCCCAGTTAACGGGACCTACACCAATTTTGTTACACTATGTATATGTATAATGCATTTTATACTAAGTATATTGTATATCAGTATATCTGGTTCCCACAATACAAGGAATCCTAGTTTGGGGCCAAGTGACCGCGTGTGATATAATAAAAAAACGAGACCTACAGTACTCGCATATGATGTGTAACATGTGACAAAATACTTATGAAATTAATTAATTATCAGGTCGTACATTCACGGGCCGATCCTTCGAATAGTAGTATGTCATCTTTGCCTTTGCCATCACACTAGGCGGCATGGTTATGACAACCTTAGTTTTCGAGAATTAAAAAACGTTCGCATTTCCTGTTACACATTTCCGTCCCATTTCACGAAATCACTCCCACAAATTGCAGGAAAGCGAGAGCAAAGATGTTACACATCAAAACCGGCCAAGTGCGAATCAAACTCGCTCAGTAAAGGTTTCGTACCAAAAACTAATTTTCATCTACAGCGCCATCTATAGATATGGGTAAAAGAGAACTAATAGGGGATCGGACTGCTTAAAAAATAAAATCTGAAATATGATTTCCTAAAGTGCTCTCCTCTTAAAGTTTCAAAAAACCTTACTCGTTTTGTTTTTCCGTCACGTCTTCAATTTGTAATTGATCAAATTCACAAAATAAGTTCGTCAATGACGCTTAAAATCTATGAAGTCACTTGTGGGTATTTCAAACATTTTTAGAACAAAACTACGTTTTTGACAGATCATTAAAAGTAACTCAAATGACTAGCAGTCCGATCCCCTATTGCTGTTGTCGTGTTACTACGTAAATCAACTATGTAGAATATACTACTAGATACCACTAAGTGTCGCTAGTTTCTAAACAATCGTACTTAGGAAATTTTCTGTGAGAACAGAAGGACTTTCGATATTCTCATAGATTATCGTGTAATCTATGCATTTAACATCATCATCATTACAGCTCATATACGTCCCCACCGAGGGGCTCGAGCCTACCCTGAATCAGGGCGATTAGGCCTTAGTCGACCACGCGGGCCCAGTGCGGGTTGGTCGACTTCACACACAACCTTCGAGTTTCTTCGCAGGCGTGTGCAGGTTTCCTCACGATGTTTTCCTTCACCGTTAAAGCAATCGGTAAGTATGTAAAAACTCATTGGTACATTGGCCGCCCAGATTTGAACCCGGTACCTCTGGTTAGATGGACCGAGTCGTTACCGGTTGAGCCACCGACGCTTTCTTTAACATCACATACTGAGCTTTTTCCAATATTTTAGGGCCCAGTAGTTTCGAAGATAAAGGGGGAATGGTCAATTTTCGCCCATTTTCTTAAATAACTTCATAACTATTTATCTTAAAATTATTTTAAAAAATGTTTGAGATTCTCCAAGTCCTTTTATTTGATATGGGGCACATATAGTTGGCAAAACTTTTTTTTATATTTTCCAATTTACCCCCCAAAAGTGGCCCCCACGTTTAAAGTTAATTTACTGACGTTACATGTCCGTCTTTGGGTTGCCGACTTACATGTGTGCCAAATTTCAACTCAATCGGTTCAGTAATTTCTGAGAAAATCAGCTGTGACGGAGGGACGGACAAACACACGAGTGATAAGGGTTTCGTTTTTCCTTTTTAGGTACGGAACCCTAAAAAAAGATAAAAACTTGCGATACTATTCGCAAAAGAATATAAGAACTTATTTGACTAGCTAATCAATCATCTATATAAATAAAAATGAATAGCTAAATGTGTTGCTAAGCGCAAAACTCGAGAACGGCTGAACTGATTT
Organism: Coleophora flavipennella; assembly: GCA_947284805.1. Taxonomy (NCBI): domain Eukaryota; kingdom Metazoa; phylum Arthropoda; class Insecta; order Lepidoptera; family Coleophoridae; genus Coleophora; species Coleophora flavipennella. The sequence goes on from OX369266.1 coordinate 6,653,447, forward strand.
CGCTGAATCATTTTTGTTGTGTTCGTTATAATTGTCAGAAGAAGGTTCTTATGTAGGGTAGGGTAGTGTAGTGTAGGGTAGGGTCAAAGTATATATATTAGTACTAACATACAGTATGGACACTCCCTGCCGCTCTCTAAATTGCGACCTCACCCCGTCGTCACCCAAATTGATACAGATTGGTTAGTTTGGTTGTCGAACGTATAGGATTTCGCCATTTTGTTTATTCCGTCATTCCTTTTTTGAAATGTCATTTCTGGCCCGTTGTATGATGTGTCCAGGGTGTGGTAGGGTAGTGTATGTGTAGGGTAGGGTAGTGTAGTGTAGTGTAAGGTGGTACGAAGTTCGCCGGGACAGCTAGTAAGAGATAAAATACATACCGATATCCTTGCTAGCCGCCATTGATTGATAAGAATCGAATACATTAGGAATGCTATGTATTTTGGCGAAATCAGCCGCTCTTTGCCTGTCCCGCGCTGCGATAGCTACAATGGCCTGGTCACCTTTCTCAGGATATGAGTTAAATGAGTTCACGAAGTCATGACAGATTTTGCCAGCCGTCACTATACCCCAGCGAAGCGTCATCTGGAAAATAAAGAAACGATTTGTATATAAATTGTGCAAGATGTAAAATTTTTACACGATTTAAACATGTATTCATATAACATACCGTATTAATTAATCAATTGTGGTCGATGTACAAGTGTGTTACGCGCAACAGTTTAAAGCTAATTGTCGCTTGTACAAGTAAAAACAGTGCCTTCAATGTCATGAAATGAAAAACAAAAGTGACTATTTGAATTTTAAATGGAGACCGTTCTGCTCGAGATGGCTCGCAGTGAATAAAGGAGTTCAACAAAGGGCAAAGATAATATAATTTAATGTACATAATCCACTTATCAAACTGAACCTTGATAACCTACTATACATTTTATAACATGAATATTATCATTTGATTATATTAGGTACTTCTGACGTGGTGGACCAACGACCTGGTGAAGATCGCGGGAAGCGCAGGACCGGTCGTCGTGGAAATCCTTGGGGGAGACCCTTTGTCCAGCAGTGGACGTTTTTCGGATTATGTGATGATGATGATGATGACTTGAGACTATACATCTGAGAACCTATACAGGTATTAAAATTTTCAATTTGCTGAACACGTAAATCTACCGAATTCAATAGCCATGTACAATTTTGCTACATTTTTAAATGATTTTGTTAAATTAAAAAAAAAACTGGCCAAGTGCGAGTCAGAACCGCATGTTTCCGTACTATCATACTAGATGGCGCTAGTTTCTTCAGTTCCGTACTATCATACTAGATGGCGCTAGTTTCTTTAGTTCCGTACTATTATAATAGATGGCGCTAGTTTCTTCAGTTTCGTACCATCATACTAGATGGCGCTAGTTTCTTCACGTTTAAAAAAACACGTTTTTTGTTTTTACCCTTTGGATACGGAATCGTAATAAAATAATGAACCGATTTTGATAAAATGTATATGGGACTAACCTGGCAGCATTGAATAAACAAATAATTTTCCAAATCGGTTCATAAATTTCGCAGTTCTGAGTCGGAGGTAACAAACATAAAATAATATACAACCGAATTGAGAACTTCTTCCTTTTTGGAAGTCGGTTATTGAAAACACATGTCATCATTACCATATAATATTATAATTCAAATGACCCACTGCCAGACATAGGCCTCCCTCTCCCAAAGATCATTTCATTACAAAAAATTTAAAAGACCTTTTTTTTTAACAGTGACTGCTTAGATTATGTAACGCAATGATTAATTAATAATTAGGCAAGTGAAGTAATTCTTTGATTAAATAAGTGAATTTAAGTTTTGATGGGTTGTCAACTGTTTTTAGTATTGATTTTAAGGTATTACATGTAAAATATAGACAGTGACATTTATGTATAGCATCATATCAGCCGAAAAACGTCCACTGCTGGACATCGGCCTCCCCCAAGAATTTCCACGACGACCGGTTCTGCGCTACCCGCATCCAGCGGCTTCCCTTATTATTATTTAAATATATAAAATTAAAGCCTCTCTGCTCACTTGGCACGACGCGAAGTGGCAGGAGCACCTCCAGCTGAAGCACAGTCGGTTGAAGTTCAGTGCGACGGGGAGAGAAAACATCGGACTATCTAGCCATTGTCGAGGAGGACTGCTTTCTACATTGCTGCAATTATTGGTCTACCTCGAAGTTCCAGTGGGCTTAGGTGACGTTCAAGGACAGCTAAAATTAGCCCGTTCACGGATAGGACTATGGGGATGATTTCTGTGAATTCCACTCGCCACATATCAGTAACCTCGTGCGCCAGGTCCAGGTACTTTGTCCTTTTTTCGGCTTCAGCCTGCACAAGGTTTTCATCTAATGGGATAGTGAAATCCACCAAAAACAGCCTTAACTGCGCCCAATCCATCAACACAGTATCAGGCTTATTTGAAAGAATAGTCCTGTCCGTGATAATTCGTATTATTATTATTATCTTTATTTGTCAGACAACATGGTCCATTTTTGTTAGTAACACAAACGTCTTACGTGTTAGTAAAACACAGATTTATGCCTTCATCATCTCCCCCAAGGATTTCCACAATGGCTTCTTGCTACCTTCACCAGGTCAGTAACAACCACATGTACACACACATGTATGTTTTTATGTATTATTTATCTATACTAATATTATAAAGTGTTTAAGTTTGCATGTAGGAGGCAATCTTCGAAATTATACTCATCCAATTAAAAAAAACTGTTTCACCAATTGTTGGAATGGAATTTCAAAATGGACATGGCTAAAAAACCCACTCACTCTCGATATCCACGGGGCCTAATATGCCAGCAGATGAAGCGGTCATAGCTCAGTGGGATTTGCATGGTTGGATTCATCACGTAGGTTAACTGAGCTGAAGCACGGCCATTATCTTGATGGGTTTAACTTAAGCCGTTGGTGCTAGTTGCTAGCACCAATAGCTAGTTGTATTTATTATCTCTCAAAAATTAAAGACTGAAAAGTGAAAAAAAACCGGTTGTTAAGTCGTGTCAGATGCCTTATTCGTTGTGCCGTTAAGTCGTGTCAGTTGGCTTGAAAAACTTCTAGTCGTAAAGCCGTTAAGTCGTGTCAGATGCCTTATTCGTTATGCCGTTAAGTCGTGTCAGATGGCTTGAAAAACTTCTAGTCGTAAAGCCGAAAGTCGTGTCAGATGCCTTATTCGTTATGCCGTTAAGTCGTGTCAGATGGCTTGAAAAACTTCTAGTCGTTAAGTCGTGTCAGATGCCTTATTCGTTATGCCGTTAAGTCGTGTCAGATGGCTTGATAAACTTCCAGTCGTTTGGTCGTTAAGTCGTGTCAGATGCCTTATTCGTTATGCGGTTAAGTCGTGTCAGATGGCTTGAAAAACTTCTAGTCGTTAAGCCGTTAAGTAGTGCCAGATGCCTTATTCGTTATGCCGTTAAGTCGTGTCAGATGGCTTGAAAAACTTCTATTCGTTAAGCCGTTAAGTCGTGTCAGATGACTTGAAAAACTTCTAGTCGTTAAGCAGTTAAGTCTTGTCAGATGCCTTATTCTATGCCGTTAAGTTGTGTCAGATGGCTTGAAAAACTTCTAGTCGTTAGCCGTTAAGTCGTGTCAGATGGCTTGAAAAACTTCTAGTCGTTAAGCAGTTTAATCGTGTCAGATGCCTTATTCTATGCCGTTAAGTTGTGTCAGATGGCTTGAAAAACTTCTAGTCGTTAAGCCGTTAAGTCGTGCCAGATGGCTTGAAAAACTTCTAGTCGTTAAGCAGTTTAATCGTGTCAGATGCCTTATTCTATGCCGTTAAGTTGTGTCAAATGACTTTAAAAACTTCTGGCAGTACGGTTCGCCATTAGCCAGACACTCTCCACCAACCCGGACTTGGCCCCCATGTGTAGAGCATACCCTAACCTTCCCGAGCTTGAGAAGAGACTTGTGCCCCAGCGGTGGAGATGCTATGGGTTGTTTACGATGTAGACTGTACATATGATCAGAACTCTTCTGATTGATTATTTTAATAAACCTCATAGAACCGCACCATACCAATACAAACCTACGCTAGTAAGTATTGAAAATTGTATTTATATTATCTCTCAAAAATTAAAGACTGAAAAGTGAAAAAAAAAACCGGTTGTAAAGTCGGTTCAGATGCCTTATTCGTTATGCCGTTATGTCGTGTCAGATGGCTTGAAAAACTGCTAGTCGTTAAGCCGTTAAGTCGTGTCAGATGCTTTATTCGTTATGCCGTTAAGTCGTGTCAGATGGCTTTAAAAACGTCTGACAGTACGGTTCGCCACTAGCCATACATACAATCTCAACCAACCCGGACTTGGCCCCTATGTGTAGAGTATGCCCTAACCTTTCCGAGCTTGGGAAGAGACCTGTGCCCCAGCATTGGGGATATTATGGGTTGTTAACGTTGTAGACTGTACATATCATCAGAGCTCTTCTGATTAATTACCCCACCATACCAATACAAACCGACACTAGTAAGTATTGAAGTTTTGACAGACTCGGTGGCTCAGTGATTAATGCCCTTGACTACTGATCCGAGGGTTGTGGGTTCGATCCCCACCCAGGGCAAGCATTTGTGTGATGAGCAGATTTGTTTCCTGTGTCTGGGTGTTAAATATCTATATATGTATGTATTTAAACGTATATAAGTATGTATATCAGTCTCTGGTTCCCATAACACAGGGAATCCTACTTTGGCGCCAGATGACCATGTGTGATTTGTCCCAGAATATTTATTTTATTTATATTTATTTGTTGAAAATTGTATTTATTATCTCTCAAAAATTAATGACTGAAAAGTGAAAAAAAAACGGTTGTCTGTAAAGTCGGTTTACGGACGATAATTTGACGTGATAACAAGTACCCGTCCGAGTCCGAGTCCAAGTCCCCATCAAAGTACACAGCCAAGTCCAAGTCACCGTCTAAGTCCAAGTCTATCACGTCAAAAATACAAGAATCAAAATTTACTTTTATGTTTCCTCACAGAGAATCGACCGCATTGGAACTCCTATTGTAAGCTCCTGGAAGCCTAGTACTTTTAATCCATTGACACACTGATGTTAGGTATAATTAATGCCTCTTTTTAGTTTGACGGTTCGTCCATCCAAGTCCAAACAAGTCCCCACAAAGTCGCTTGGCTCAGGCGTAACGTGACAGGGGTAACGTGACCGTGTAACACTCTGGCGTAACGCGACAATTACGTCACACTTATTCGTGCATGCAGCCCGTGTTAATTGATTTTTAAGATGTTATCACCTCAAATATTTTTTACCTTATTTTTTTGCAGCTAAAATCAGACTTGCATCAAAGTGCATCAAGACCCGTACAGTTTGTTATGAAAAAAAAAATGAAACTGAAATCCTTTAATTTAAAAATAAAAATAATGCATCCATCCCTACTAGAAAATATTCTGTTTCACCCAATTAATTTCAATTATCCTGCGATTCAGGGCAATTCGAGTGATGTTAGAGGTTCGCAGATCTCTGATAAGTAGGCACCTATTCCTAATAATAATTATAAATTGTTTATTTGTGGCCAAAAAGTATTTTTTTATCCACAATACAATCATCATCATAATATAAAAGAGTCAAGAAAATAACCAAACTTTCCAATGGTTTTTCGTTTGAATCAAATGAAAGTATCAAAACTAATAACATTACTCACTTTGCATTATCATAAAAAATATTGTTACTTTAGCCGGGAGCTACATGTTCTCACCATTAGGGTTCGAGACTTTAGGTCCCTGGGGACCCGCTGCCAAAAAAATTTTAAAAGAACTTTCAGTGAGTCTCAGCGAGACTACTGGTGACCGTAAGCACAGTATATATATTAGTACTAACGTACCGTAAGGCTGGCAGCTTTTTAGGGCAATGCATAAGCATCGCCATCCAGCGCGAAAACACTGCCAGTATGCTGGGTACCATGCCTTGTGGAGATGCATTTATAAGCTTTTTCCTTGCTTTGTAACGAAAAAACACAATATTAATTAAAACTTATAAATTATAAAACATAACTTAAGTATAAATAGTAACTTTTATTTTTTTACTTAGAGATTTTTTAGTATGGCAGACCTTTTAAGTGTAAATAACCTGATAACCTAACCAAATAATGTAACCTATTTAATTAAAAAATAAAAACTCGACTGCATAAAAACATTACCACTTTTTTTAACAGTCAGGTAAAAATATACCCTACGTCACTCATGCTCATGGGATCAATCAAGACAAATGTAATGACACCTTGCACTTCAAAATCCAATAAAATGTTCAAGCTACAGACTCTCAGCCAAAGAAACGGACATACAAATACATACATACATAACCCTCTTTTTAGAGGAGTGGGGTTAAAAGAAAGTAAATAAAAAACTTTTGAAATCTCATTTTTTTAGAATCTTGTATGGGCCTTGATGTGTTTTTTTTTTAATGTAACTAGTGTGTATTTTATTAGTTTTTGTACCTTGTTCGAAAGCTGATAAAATAAATATTTTTAACCCATATTTGCAGTAAGTATAAAGGTGTCCCATAAACAAATGTCAACCCAGTGAGTGCAGATGAACTAGGTCATGCATGACTAACCAGAATCATAGTTTTTGAGAGTCGCAGTAAGTATAAAGGTGTCCCATAAACAAATGTCAACCCAGTGAGTGCAGATGAACTAGGTCATGTATGACTAACCAGAATCATAGTTTTTGAGAGTCATAGTTTTTGAGATGTTTGCTCTCTACCTCAGGACAATTTTAAGAATGCCACATCAACAATCTATCTAAGAAGACTAACTAATACTGTAAAATGCAATCATTTTTTGAGGGTTCCTGAGGTGTCTGTCTGTCTGTCCGTCTGTCACAGCCGATTTGCTCCGAATGCTGGACCAAATCGGGTTAAATTTGGTACGATGGTGTAATCCTATGACCCAAACAAAGATGTGCAAAGTAAATAAATATTTTTTTTTATATTAGGGACAAATTAGGAAAATAATAAAAAAAGTTTTGAAAACCTTACTGTGTCATATATCAAATGAAAGGGCTCGTTATGATGATCTCAAATATATATATATATTTTTATAGTGTTAAATAAATAGTTTTGATTTTATTCATGAAAGAAGACGAAAATTGAGAATTTTAGTCACCTAACTTTGAATAGGTGTGTTACAAAAAAATTACTAGGCTTCACTAGCATGTTTTTTTTTAAAAATATGCTTATCCAGCAGAGATATATATATATATATATGTATATATATAAGGGGAGGTAGATAGGTTTCAATCGTCCTCAAAGTGAAGCAAATAAAAAGATGCCAAGTGGCATCTCTTTTGATAATAGCATTTAGTGCAACGGAAACAAACTACCTATAATATTGTGTGTTTCCAAATGGGTTCGTTTTTCAAATGTTGTTAGAGCATAACCCATCTGTGGTAACAAATCTCTGCTATCTAGTATAGTTGGTTTTGATAAAAATTATAATATATCTAAAACTATGACACTTTTACTACAGCGTAATTCACATATTCTGGCCAACCCATCAGCACTTCCTAAGTTGACATTGGTTTTTGGGTCTTCCTGCAAATTTTTTTCACAAAATCACACTGAAACAAGCAAATATGTTTTTCATACAAAATTCAAAAATTAAATTGTCTATAATAATAACTAAGTTCATGAATTTCCACTCGTAGTTAACTAACTTTTTTGTTGAAAATAAGATGTAGTGTATCCCCTTAAAAAAAGGAATGTAATGAATTACTTGAATTGAAGTTTTTTTTTGTAATTGTTAACTTTATTTTGTAATAATTTCACAATGCACTTCTATTGTCGGTGAGAGTTAGTGGCAAACTTAAAAATATTGGTTATTTATTTTAATAGTAACTAGGTAGCGCAATATGCTACCTCAACATAATGTGCGTTCTTTGAATCATACAATGTACTTACTTTAAATAAAGACAATTTTTTTTATGATTTAAATCTAATAATATAGTTTTTAGATTTTTCCCTATGATTGTAGTTCTAGGTCAACGGTACATACCCTATGAATTTTGATTCCCTTGAGAGTGTCGAAATGTATGTTTTTTTTGCGGCATAAACAACCTTGTCTTTTTTTTTACGTTAACTTAGAAGTTTGATTTTTTTTCGCAGATTCAAGGGACTATAAACCAGAGTACCTATATGGTTTTAATTCAACTCAATACCTCCCGTGTTCCCGAGATAAAGGGTCTTGACAGACAGACGGACGGACGGACAACACAGTGATCCCATAAGGGTTCCATTTTTTCCTATTGAGGTACGGAACCCTAAAAATAAAATAAAATAAACTAATCCGAATCGGAATGTCTATGGCATCAGAATGGATTCACACTTTTGGTCCCTTTCGGGACCAGCATTTTGTCTGTAGGTTTAGGTTTATGTCCTATATCCACGTTGGTTGACAACATAATTTTAAAACTTCGTTGGAATACCAAAAATATAAATAAAGTATAATACTAGATACTTACGTAGGTACCTACCTTTTTCCCAACCTTTTCTGTAGGCGAATGGTGACAATAGGCAGATTTCCAGCTCCGTGTGTATAGTTAAAAATATAATCTTATAGTTTATGTGAAAATCACAGGAAAATTCGGAGAACTCGGCGTTATAAAAAGATAATGAAATTAATCGATTCACGATTGATTGATTTTGATAGATTTTCTTTCTGTCAAACAAATGTCAAACGCACGATGGATGGCTGTTGCGACTCTGCGTGCGAAAATATCATAGGTCTATCTATAATCTATGGGCTGTACGGACCGATTCGATTTGTGTCAATGTCACATTGCTGACCGACACTTCTATCGTTCCGTTTGGGATATAAAACACGTGTCTACCTGCATTATCTTTTCTTCTACCAAACCGCTGATTATCCTTAATGAGTATAAAACCGCCCAGATGCGAGTTGGGATAGCGCACTGAGGAGGGTTCCACCCACACAATAGGTAAGTATACAGGATGTAACAAAATTGGTGTAGGTCCCGTTAACTGGGGCTTCTACTCAACATACTGAACAACTTATGTTCTACAACTTTGCTGAAAACGTAAAAAAAAATTTTTACTCTTCCTACAAATCGATCAGCTGATCGACCGATTTTGTGCATTTTAGTATGGAGGGTCCAAATTTTATTTTGAGAATTGACTATGGGTTCCTTAGAGAAAGTTGTTCAGTATGACGAGTAGAACCCCAGCTAAACCTACACCAATTTTGTTACCCTGTATACACAGGTGACTTTGAATTAGTTTTTGACAACAAAAGTTATGCATGTACTTACTTACTCGTGATTGTATACAAACAACTTTCCCAAATAAACTATTGTCAAATTAGAAAAAAAAATGGTACCCGTTATCAAATCGGCAAACATGTACCTATGACCAAATATTTTTTTAGACATATAGTTTATTTGTGAAAGTTGATTGTAATCACGAGTACATTCATATCCTTTGCTATCAAGAACTAATTAAAAGTCAACCTATATAATATTAGCTGTTGCCCGCGGTTTTACCCGCGTAGATCCTGTTTTGGTTTTGTAAATCCTTTCTTAGCGAATGCCTACTTACGTCATAATTGCTATCTGTTTGCCAAATTTCAACCCGATCCGTCCAGTGGTTTGAGCTGTGCATTGATTGATAGATCAGTCAGTCACATTTTATTTGTGTTGTGTACACCTATGATGGTAAATCCAAAGAAAAATGATTTTAACCGACTTCAAAAAAGTAGTTTATGATTTCGACCCGTATGAATAATATAATATTGTTGGGATTGCACAATATTTGTTAATGCTTCTATGTAAGCTTCTAAACAGGTGTTCCTCTTGAGTGAGCGTATCTGAGTATATGTTTGTATGTGTGTTTAACCATGTATTTCTCAGAAACTAGAAATCAAAATACAATAATAATGAAGAGTATTAAATTACTTTAATCCTTGTAAACTATAACACTTTAAATTTACACGATTATTCATAATGACAAATTGAAAGCGGGATTTAACGTGATTTTAATTAACATATGATGTTGTTATTACCTCAACGTTTCGACTATGCTTCGATAGCCGTGGTCGCGAGTAGACTTCCTTGTAAACTGTCAATGAATTATCATCTATCTATCAATTTTATTTTATTAGTTTAAGTATAAAAAAAAGTAAAGTAAAGTAGTTCCAAAATTTTTTTTTAAAAAAGTATCTTTCAACTTAGGGCAGGGCTGTAGCTAGGCTAGAGTCGAATTTGATTTGAGGTAGGGCATCACAGATATTATAATTAAATAGACCCATCTCGCTTCATGTTATGGCGCTTCAACTGCCATCTATACAGAGAACAAAGAATTATTATTATATGAAATGAATGTCACAAACTGTGGTACGTTCGGAAAAGTTTAAACACCTATCGCTACAACTTTTTTATCTCAAACTATGAACAAACAATTTAATTATAATAATTTATCTTAGTTTTTGGTATTTTCAAGTTATGGGCATTGTGATTTCAAGGTAGGGCATTGCCCCACAATGCCCCCCACACTAGCTACGGCCATGACTTAGGGAATAGTGAAAGTTTCAACAAAATCGGTTTAGTGGTTTTCAAAATATGGACTGTTAAGTGTGTATACCAATCACTGGGGTTTAACGCCGCTTTAATAGCGGTGTGACTGAAGTCAGTAGTTCTTAAAGTTTTTAGCGTTGTCATCATTATGTTTCATTCAGTTCGTAAACTTTGGCGCGAGTACCACTCAGACTTGGCCTGATTTTTATTTTCGTGTAGGTTTTGTATTACTGTAAAATAAAAGCCTAGGTCGAACAGACATATACAGATTACCTACGCTTAGTAATAGGGTCTTTGGGTACGGAACCCTAAAAAAATTATTACTAAATACTTATTCACTTACTTACACTTACCGCCGCCGCTGAAACGATTAATTATTAGTCACTGCAGGCTATCCATAAAATTTTAAAAAAAACGTGCGAGCCTTACAGTAGTCGCATATGATATGTATCATCTGCCATCGGTAAGTAAAAAAACCGGCCAAGTACGAGTCACAACCGCACACATAGGTTCCGTACTATCATACTAGATGGCGCTAGTTTCAAAAAAACACGTATTTTTATTGAACATTTCACGTTGTCTAATTTTTAGTATTTGTTGTTGTAGCGGCAATAGAAATACATCATCTGTAAAATTTTCAACTGTCTAGCCATTAAGGTTCATGAAATACAGCCTGGTGACAGACGGACAGCGAAGTCTTAGTAATAGGGTTCCATTTTTACCCTTTGGGTACGGAACCCTAAAAACATACTGGCCTCCTTCATGCCTAAAAAAAGGTGCCATGGCTATGTTTCCTTAGCCTTCGTGACAAAAAAAATAAGGCGGCCTGGCTATGGTTTTCTTAGCCTTCGTGACTGAAAAAAACGCATTTTTATTTCCATTTCCGTCCCTTTTCACCAAATCACTCCCACGAATTGCAGAAAGCGAGAAGAAAGATGTTACACATCAAGAACTGATTGTTAAGTATATCAAATTGATTGAAAACTGGTATTGACGACTATTTGGAACACTTGCGACTCTTCCAGTACGATACTTACGATATACAAATCCTTTGGGGAAGCAAAGTTCTCGAGTCGCGACCGCGAACCGGAAGACGTAGCGTAGGAAGGAAGGCCTCCCACGCGATGGACCGACGACCTGGTGAAGGTCGCGGAAAGCCGCTGGATGTGGGCAGCACAGGACCGGTCGTCGCGTCGTGGAAATCCTTGGAGGAAGCCTTTGTCCAGCAGTGGACGTCTTTCGGCTGATATGATCATGATGATGATGGATGACAAATCCTTTGAAAATTGGGTTGGAACTAGGTTTTCTAATGGTCTCGGCACACCCTGGACACTTCATAAAACGAGCCAGAAACGAATGACGGAACAAACAAAATGGCGGCGAAATCCTATATGTTCGACAAACAAACTGTAACCAATCTGGGTGAAGAGGGGGTGAGGTCGCAATCTAGAGAGCGGCAGAGAGTGTCCATACTGTAAGTTAGTACTAATATATATACTTTGGTCACAGATGAGATACATATAGTTACTTCGTCTTTGGTCTCGGTTAGGTGACCTTTTCGTACAGGATTATTTCTGATCATTCCGGAACCTTATATTTAGGTAGTGATTCTACACAACGGATCAACTTTTGTTCCTTGTGAAACATTACAGACAGAAAAAGAGAAAAATTGGTCTTTCGATACAAACTCTGCTCATCAGTTGATCGATTTCCGTGAAAATTTTTAAACAAGCATTTTTCGCACAGAAGTCGCAAGTTGGTTCAGTCATAAAGTAGATATTGCAGTTCAGTTTCATGAGGCAGCTCCCAAACTGTTTGCTAAGCTTTTCATACGAAAAGTCTTCGGAAAGTCAATTGTTCATCAAGCGGGCCGCACGCCTCGAGCTGCACACAAACAAACGTCATAGTTTGGTTTAATTGAATATTAATCAATCAAAGTTATTATAATTTTGTAGTACGTAAACGCGTTCTAACTAGACACTAGATACCTGAGTCGGTGCTTTGTCAAATATCCATATCCGTAGGAATTCTGACAATTCTTTACGGCATTTGTAAATACAGTTAAAACCGTTTATGGCGACATCGTTTAGAACAATATACCGGTTATATTTACCAAAAATAAAGGTCCCGGCTGAATGCTTTGCTTTGTACAACATTGCTTACTACGACATACCGCATTAAGCGACCACATTTGACAAATTTTTCGGATAATTATATCTGTAGAACGACCAGCACAGCTGTATTGTAAACAATTTGAATAGGTAACAGTATCCACATCTGGCACAGTATAATGGTCAATGGCTATTATCGTAAAAGTAAACATAACGTGTCGAGTTTAGGGTCTTTTGTAATTCTTAGAAACAAAACAAGTGCATACCGTAGAGTCAAGGCCCGCTACTTCATAACAAAATATAATTTAATTTCATACATGAAAATATGAGTATACATTCAATAATACCACTTCATAAAAAATATTTTGTACCTCGAAAACATCACCGGTCGTTACAACTATCTGTTTTTACGACTAAATGAGTAGTCCCTTCGATGTCGTTATAACATATTTTGACTGTAGATAATTAAACTCTAGCCATCAAACAAGTAATCGTCCTTATATTAGCTGAAAGACGTTCACTGCTAGTCCCGAGGATTTCCATAACCATTTCCTGAGCTGCCCATAACTGCTGGTTACGGGCAGCTCAGGACTACCTAAAGGTAGCGGCTTCCACTACCTAAATAAAGAAATTGGACATATTTTCCAAGGAGGTTTAAATGCTTACAATAATATTATCCCAACCCTTATAGTAATCTATTTATGGTAATATTAAATAAAAACTTACGCATGCGTACGTGTGCCTAGCTAAATCAAATATGGCGCAATTTTCGTAAAACTGAATTAAGTTGTTTTAGTTGTGAATACGAATAAAATTATGAATAGTTAATATACGAGTAAAAAATATACTTAAGTGTATGTATAAGAATGTATAAGAAAAATAAAATATAATAATAGTCAGGTTATTCCCCGGACATATAAAATTAACCACAAGTCGCGTAAAATGAACTTTAATTGCCGAAACCTTGATAGATATGTACCCATGTCAACCCATGTATATTTATTTTTCTGTCCCGGTCGTTTTAAATTATACCTGTTTTCTCACAACTGTATTGGAAAATGTCGTATGATACACGGGTGTAAAGAGAAATGACAAACTCGTGACGATGTTAAACCCTCGCCTGCAGCTCGGGCTTACAAATGTCACTCGTTTGTTATTTACCTTTTTACTAATACCCTTGTATCACAAATAACTATTATCCTTTTACTTGTCAGAAGATAATTGATGCATGAATAGTTAGGTTTAAGTCTATTAGTTCATGTGCCCCTTGGTAGAGTATTCAATTAATCCTCTAAGATGTGTCCCACGTTTGTCGTTTTCAATTTTACAAGACGTAATAGGATAAAAAATATCTTATACTTTTTATCAAGTTTTAAAAAAGTGGTGTAAGGTTTTTTTTTTATATTTTAATAATTATACGTGGTAAACTTGTATCTTGTGTATTTTGCTAGTTAATATGTTTTTCATTTTTATATATTTGATGTGCAATAAAGGTTATTTATCTTATCTCCATCTTGACGACAGTGAAATTTAACATTTAATTATTTTTTCCCATTTTGCCAGTTTTGTTACAAATGTCACTAGTTTGTTATTTACCTTTTTAACCCCCGACGCAAAAAGAGGGGTATTATAAGTTTGACGCCAATGTCTGTGTGTGTGTGCGTGTGTCTGTCTGTCTGGCTGTGGCATCATAGCTCTCTAACGGATGGACCGATTTAAAAAAAATCTGACGTCGTTCCTAGCTATAATTGATGAAGATCTGTTCAGCCGTTTGAGGATCATCAGCTCTTATCTAGGTCATGAAAGGGCAACTTATACTGGTCTGATCGATTCAAAATTTGGTGCCCTGTTACTGTATAATATTGCAAAACCATGGTAACCTTGACCTGATGCTGCAGCATCTACTGTAATCTGCAGAATACCCAACTCCTCACCAACTTACAGCAGAGGCATCGTATTTAGGCTCATTAGAATAGTATCAATGAATAGGTGTTAGATATAACATGGTAACCTTGACCTGATGTTGCAGCATCTCCTGGAATTTGCAGGATACCCAACTCTTTGCCAACTTACAGCAGAGTTATTTTGTTTGGGCTCATTGAAATAGTCTCAATGAATTCGTGTTAGATAGAACATGGTAACCTTGACCTGATGCTGCAGCATCTCCTGGAATCGGCAGAATGCCCAACTCCTCAACATCTTACAGCAGAAGTATCGTACTTACTAAAACTTCCACAGGTTTGATCGATTCAAAATAGGGTAGATTTTGTGTCGCAAAGTCGTGTTTCGTCCCGAAAACAATTTGTGTGATAGAGTTTCGATTGTATGTAATAGGTATGTAAAGTTAAAAAAGCACGAAATAAAAATTAAATTAAAAATATAAATAAACCCCAACAAAAACCTCTAAAAAGTAAAAAAAAAATGTATTGGCCCTTTGAGTTTAATTAGTATTATTTAAATCCAAGAATGGTCGCGTAGGGGGACCGCTAAGTCGCTAAGTAAATTAAATAAAAACAGAATACCACTGATTTACTTTTTCTACTACTAATTACTAATAATTTCACAACTTAGTGATCCCCCTACGCGACGACTCTTGGATTAAAATATTACTACTTACTTAAATTAAACTAAAAAGCCAATACATATTATTTTTTAATTTTTAGAGGTTTTTGTCGGGGGATTTTTAAATTTTAAATTTTATTTTCATACCATCCTTCTATCATTAATAACAACTCGTATTTTAGGGACTTACTCGTAATGTAAGTAATTGGGGATCGGACTGCATCAAAAATAAAATCTCAAATATGATTTCCTAAATTGCTCTCCTCTTGAAGTTTCAAAAAACCTTACTTGTTTTGTTTTCCATCACGTCTTCAATTTTTAATTGAACAAATTCACAAAATAAGTTCGTCAATGACGCTTAAAATCTATGACGTCACTTGTGGGTATTTCAAACATTTTTAGAACAAAATTTCGTTTTTGACAGATCATAAAAAGTAACTCAAATGACAAACAGTCCGATCCCCTATTGTGGTAGAGGATTTAGTTAGGTCCACCGACGCATTCCGTATTACTTTTTAACCGCCTCCGTAGCTCAGAGGCAAAGTTCACTGGCTTTACACAGGAGGTCGCGGGTTCGATTCCCGGCGGGGTCAATTGTAAGACTCGGTTTGGTTGGTGGTAGGGCATAAGCCCACCTGGCTAGCTACCACCATCTTATTCTTATCTAAGTCTTGCCGCCAAATATCAATGTTGATATAATTGATGTGTTCCGGCATGAAGATAAGAAAGCCAGTTCCCCATTGCGTTGGGGAATCTTGGTAAGCCCGTTTCCATCTTCGGCAACATCGTCACTTACCACCATTTGAGATGTTGACAAGGGTTTACCAATTGTTAATAAAAAAAAAACTTATAACGAATTTTCGAAGCACAGAACTTTATTGCCGTGGGTAAAGTTCGTTCGCTGAATGGTCCTATGGTCTCCATACAATTTTTGGTTTGTATAGTGATATACAATTGAAATAACAAAAGAATATTTTAAAAAAGTCATATCTCCGAACCTATCAAGATTTTTTAAAACGGTTTATTTTTATTTTTCTAAAATTGATATTACGGTTCCTAAGAGCGTTTATCGCTATCTCTTAAAGTTTAGAATTTCCCCATAAAAACTCACCCATATGCCTGTATATATTTATTTATGTATTTGTATTTTATCTTTATTATTAAGTATTAATTTTTAGTTGCACATGCACCCATCCGCCGCTATCGTTTCACTTTCTCGTTACCTTCATTCACCAAAGGTTTCCTGGAAGAAATCGCTTAAAGCGTCAAGTCCGCCTTTGTATATCATTGTATATATTGCACACGCGGCAAACCGACTAGGAGTTGAAGTGATCGCCATGACCGAAATCGGTCAGATAGATCATCATCATCATATTCTGCTAGTTATTATGTTTTTCATTTCTGTATATTTGGTGTGCAATAAAGGTTATTTATCTTATCTTACTATCTTCTGCTATAGTCATCGTAAAATTACAAGTAATAACACGTACGACACGTCTAATCTTATGTCGCGTGGGTGCCCCTCTTGTCCCGCTCGCATTCTGCTTCGCCGTCGCGCAGTTGTGTAAGGCGCCATAAGATTACATGGGCCGCGACTACAGATAAGAAAAAAAATTAGCCTCGACGGCCGCGCGACTTTCGCTGTCGCGTCGCAGTTTTGGCCGGAGTTTAGCTAAAAGCCTGGGTGCACTTTAACCCAGAGACGTTCATAGAAAAGATTTGCGCCGTAATCGCGCTGTGGTCACGCAGGTGTACATGAAAAGTTTCGCGAGAGTATCGCGTCGCTGTCGCTGCCGCGTCGCAGACGCACAGGCTTGGCCGGAGCTTAGCTAAAAGCTAAAAAAGCTCTTTCAAGTGCACTTTAACCCAGAGACGTTCATAGAAAATTTTGGCGCCGTAATCGCGCTGTGGTCACGCAGGTGTGCATGAAAAGTATCGCGAGAGTATCGCGTCGCTGTCGCTCATCGCTGTCGCGTCACAGACACAGTACAATAAAGAGTACTTGTCACAGACGAGACGCGCCGGTTTGGCCGTAGCTTTAATTGCAGCACAGCGCCGCCAACGTTACACCCGCACGGGGTCGCGCGACTCTTTTTCAGTCTTTATTATTAATGTAAGCTACGGTTCTGAAGATACTTAGTCCAGCAGTGCAAGTTATTTAAATCTATATGTATAAAAGAGAGTCGTGTCAGTTACACCATTTATATATAACTCAAGATCGGCTGGACTGATTTCGCTAATTCTTTTTTTGTTTAGTTCGTTATTGTCAGAAGAATGTTTTAGGATAGGGTAGGGTAGGGTAGTGTAGTATAGTTTAGTGTAGGGTAGAGTAAGGTAGTGTAGTCTAGTGTAGGGTAGGGTAGTGTAGTGTAGTGTAAGGTGGAAAGAAGTTCGCCGGGACAGCTAGTTAATGATAAATTCTAAATAAAAATTATATTTTTTATGTAAAATAGTTTTGTCCCTCTACACATTTCCAGAACTCCGTTCGGTTGTACTGCAGCTAATTCCCTGAACGTACTTTACCTGGGTGGTATCTGCAAAAATAAATTTATTCTGATCGTTGAATTGTTATGTTAACCTTGATCAAATATTCAGAATATAGATTTCATTTGTTTGGCACATGCATCGCTCAGTTAGATTAGCTGATAAAATGCTTAGAAGTTTTACATTTCACATCAAATAACACCTACCTACCAGCTAGCTATTGTTGCTTGTTGTATACGTGAGTATTGTTGTTCGTAGTTGAACGTTCATATCTTGGTTATACTCAAACTACATACATTCAGTGGCGTAGCTAGGTGACCAAGGGCCCTGGGGCAAATAAAAAAATGGGGCCCCACTGCTTTCTAAACTGGTTAGTTTTTATCAAGTAAAAATATTAAATATACAAATACTTTAAAAATGCTAAGCTACTTTATCATCAGCTCTTTTTCGTGCACTGCAGGACAGGTAATATAAATATTATACAATAACAACATAAATTACAATTATTACTTGGTGTAGGTATTGGGCAATGAAACGAAATAGAAAAGATTCTAGGGTTTATTATATAAAGGTCGGACCTACCAGCTGACTACGTAACAATAATTTTTACAATCTTTTCCTATCTTTAGTTTTCGCAAAAGTATCGGTTAAATCTAGGCTTGATGCTGTTTTGTTTTCAATTGCTATTAGCAATAAATGTCGGAGTCGAGTTCGGCCCATACTATTTCTTAAATATTTTTTTATTATTTTTAATTTGCTAAATGACCTTTTTAGCTGCTGCAGAAGTGACAAGAATTGTAAAGAATAATAACATTGCTGTAAAACTTCCGTTAGATAGCATTCCAGCACTCCATATTTGCTCATTATTTCCCGACGCTGCAAGACGTCGTTGGGAAATCCCCGGTAAACATTTTGTTGCCGCTAGTATTACCACATTTAACGGTGGAGACCAAGAACGATCTCCTCGTGCGCAGGCCTGAATTAATGCACCTACTGCAGGTAACCTGCATTTTTTCACGATATTTCGCGTTATACTATGAGTATCTATGACATGAATTATTGACGTAACGGACATCAATATGAGTGGTACTAAAATCAACTAAAATTGAACCACTATATTGACCAGTACTAAAAAGTTTATTGACATTAGCTTTCTTACTCCTGACAAAGCATTATTTTTTTAACCGTTCTCGAAAAAAATCTAAAAAAAACTCGAAATATCGCTATCCGTCAAATCGACAACACTGCTAACCCACAGAAAGAATTTAATGGAATTCCCTAGGTATAACTTTCGAATTTCTCTCAACTGAGTTGCCATGATTAAAGTCGGGTTGCAACCTGTCATATTTATTATGAATATGGTAGAAATTTTCAAAAGTTCAGTTTGATCGAGATTTTCTGGTAAGGATTCGAGGGCCCCCTGAGCTTAAGGACCCCGGGGCACTGCCCCGCCTAGCCCCTAGGTAGCTACGCCACTGCATACATTTAGTCAATAATCTTTTTTATGGTTCCGAAGTCAACAAGAAACCCTCATAGTTTCGCCATGTCGCGGCTCAACTTCAGGTAGTACTAGAAAGCTGTAATTTGGCATGGGTATACATATTAATAACGCCGACAAAGTGGTCCTATAAAATTTTGAAATAAAAATGTTTTAGGGTTCCTACCCTACATAATATAAGGTGTAACAAAATTAGCTGAAACTATTTTAACTGGTGCTTCTACCCATGAAACTGAACAACTTTCCCCATGGAACCCATAGTCAAATCGCAAAAAAAATTTGGCTATCCCATACTAACTCTATCAGCTGATCAGCCAACTTAGTATGGGAAGTTCATTTTTTTTTGAGATTTGACTACGGGTTTCATGGGGAAAGTTGTTCAGTTTCATGGGTAGAAGCACCGGTTAAAATAGTTTCAGCTAATTTTGTTAGACCTTATATAAAGAGGGGGTGTTTTTTTTTTTGTTTGCGTACCCTACCGTGTGGGATATCCTTGAATAGGTCTCTCAAAAATACTGAGGGTTTGCAAAGACCATTTTTCGATTTACGGGTCGGTTTGCGAAAAATAAACTTTGAAAGTGCAAATTTTTGTTAGACTTGTGTCTCCCCTCCCCCCACCAGCTAAACCGCTATTTCAGGACATCTAAAAAAAAATTTAATAGTAGGATATATTCACTTATCACTATCACTTAATCAATTTAACCGCCTCCGTAGCTCAGAGGCAAAGTTCACTGGCTTTACACAGGAGGTCGCGGGTTCGATTCCCAGCGGGGTCAATTGTAAGACTCGGTTTGGTTGGTGGTAGGGCATTTTCTAAGCCCGCCTGGCTAGCTACCACCATCTTATCTAAGTCTTGTCGCCAAATATCAATGTTGATATCATTGGTGTGTTCCGGCATGAAGATAAGATAGCCAGTTCCCCATAGCGTTTTGGGGAATCTTGGTAAGCCCGCTTCCATCTTCGGCAACATCGTCACTTACCACCAGGTGAGATGTTGTCAAGGGTTTACCAAATGTGAATAAAAAAAAATTAAAAAAAATCACGGCTCAATAGGCTTTGTTACTTTAGGAGTAATAGTCGACCAACTTAAGGAGTGCAGTTGGATTTGTAAAAAGTTCATAGATTTTTCATACAAAATATTCTATTATCAACTGCAAATATAATTTTATTTTTTTAAAATATACATTTATCTTTTGAAAAGACTACGGAACCCCACTTTGCGCGAGTCCAACTCGCACTTTGCCGGTTTTTTTTATTAAAAAATTGAGTGCGTATGACTACATCTCACTCGATGGAAAGCGACGATGTAGTCGAGGATGGTACACGCCAACTCAAATAATGTTTATTCACTCTCGCCTTTGTGATCCCCAAATTGTAAGAGTCGGGAAACACGGACGCAGGCAAGTAGTTTCATTTTATCTCTGTCCACTTAAATAAATGAAGAAACGTAACGCTTCGTGTGGATTGGCTGATATCTACGCGGTTTACATCGTCGCTTTCCATCAGGTGAGATGTAGTCCAACGCACTCAATTTTTTAATAAAAAAAAACCGGCAAAGTGCGAGTTGGACTCGCGCAAAGTAGGGTTCCGTAGTCTTTTCAAAAGATAAATGTATATTTTAAAAAATAAAATTATATTTGCAGTTGATAATAGAATATTTTGTATGAAAAATCTATGATTTTTTTACAAATCCAACTACACTCCTTAAGTTGCTCGACTATTACTCCTAAAGTAAGAAAGCCTACTTAGCCGTGATAGTGATAAGTATGAATATATCCTACTATTAACATTAACTTTTCAAAACATAAATGTATATTTTAATAGTCTCTGAGTTGAGCAGCGAAATGGTGAAACTATGAGGGTTCCTTGTTGACTTCAGAACCCTAAAAAAGATTATTGACTAAATGTATGTAGTTTGAGTATAACCAAGATATGAACGTACAACTACGAACAACAATACTCACGTATACAACAAGCAACAATAGCTAGCTGGTAGGTAGGTGTTATTTGATGTGAAATGTATAACTTCTAAGCATTTTATCAGCTCATCTAACTGAGCGATGCGTGTGCCAAATGCAATTGACAATGCAAGATTACAATAAAAACAAACTTTATTTTCTTATGAATAAACATCATCATCATCTTATCAGCCGAAGGACGTTCACTGCTGGACATAGGCCTCATACATACTAAGACCTTAATATTGGATTCTTGTACCTATTTTAAATCTTCAATAAAACAAAGCAAGTTTAAATAATTGATTTATTACGCTTAATTATTGGTTAAAAACCATATTTTTTCTGCTAAACATTCTGTATATAATGAAATGAAATGGCCATATTCCTAACAATATTTTTTTAACACGCTTATATTAGCTTCACCTGTATGTTTGTAACCAACTCCTTTGCACTCCATTTTGACCCACTATAAACAGACAGATTTAATTCAAACTTTATACATTTATCAAGAATCAGTGACAATACAATAATTTCATAAGTTTATCTCATTGTCCTGAACTAAAAATTTAAAAATAAATATAGTTAAAAAAAACATGCTTTTAAAACACATCGAACTAAAAAGTAAAAAATAATTCTTAATTCTAGCTCACTCGAAAACAATAATGAACGAAAAATAATATTATTATTGTAAAAAAAAGCGTGGGGCGCTTTGTGCCATATTTTTCGTATACCGAGCAACCCACGCTTTTTTCACAATAATACTAGTATTTTTCGTTAAATATTGTTTTCAGCTTATTGATTCCTAATTTAATTCCATATTTCCCCCAAAGAGGAAATTTGGAATATCACTAAGTTTTTCCCCACAGATCTATTTTTCCCGTCATAATCACATAAAAAGAGAATAAAAAAATGACGTAGAAAAAAAATATTAAAAATGTATATATAATTACTTTACATAAATAAATCAATGATAAGCCTCTAGGAATTCAAAAAATAAACCTTTTGTACTGATGCACATAATATTAACCTCACTTGGCCTATGCTAATAAACTAGCTTTTTAATATTTTGTTTTACAATAGGTAGGTATATACCAACGTGTGTCGTGCCTCCTTTTTAAGGATTCGTAGTCAATGCATAAATGGGAATATAATTTATCAAAAGAAAATATTTATGATCAACAATTTAACGTTACCAGTTGCCTTTTTTTTAATTTATTTACCAAAATAAAAAACAATCAAAAGTGAAAAGAACAAAAAAATATTCTTAATTTCAATAAACTGTTGTAGGTTTGTAACAACTTCAACAATGATTTCGATAATAAATTGTGATACAAGGGTCGAAAGTAGGTTATTGTAAACGAGCCCGAGCCGAAGGCGAGGGTTTTTAATGTCACGAGTTGTAATAACCTACACACCCATGTATCACACGACGTTTCTCAATACAGTTGTGGGAAATAGTAAAAAACAAATCAAAGAGTTAAATATGTTTATTTCAACATAACATACGTACATAGGTAAATAACGTAATTCGATAATAGCGCGTTTTTGCAACTGGACATTTTTACACCGAAACTAGGCAACGGGCACGTACGCGTATACAGCCTATTCGATTTAAGACAAATGTTGATGTGAAAATAATTAAATGAAAACTAGTAGTTAAGTATAATAAACAACCATTTAAAAGAATTTTGATAATTCAATGCTAAGACGCACGGAGTCATTCATTTTTCATCGTATAAAATCTATCAGATTTTATTCTATGACGTATGAAAACTCCTTGTTACTTAACTTTTTAAATTGACTTATAAATTTAAAACTTAACTGCAAGAGTAATGATCGAGCTCGTAAAAGAAAGTCACGACCGCGTAAAAGTAAGATGCCTTTGCAAAATATTTAATTTTCGAATCATAATTATAGCCTCTGAAAGTGCGCCATGTTTAACAACTGTATTGAAAAATAATATTACCTACTAATATATTAAGTATGCATTAAAATTATGTTTCACGCAATTGAATTAACGCTGTGTATACTTAAATGTGTGTATTTCCTCATCGTCATAAAAAACCAAATCGTCGCCTTATTACAAGAAGTCACTAAACTGGCATTACATAGTCAACAAATTCTTAATTGTTTAATTCAAAATGAAAATATTGTATGTTCAAGTATCAAAACTTGTTAAATAATATTCCTCGTAGTATAATAAAATCTTCCTCGTTTGATATTTTCATTCATTTTCAATATTTTAATTATTTATAAAATTACTTTGACAATTCAATACATTTAATTTTAGAAAATTTCAAGCATGAATGACATATAAAAAAGTAAAATAAAAAAACAATTTTATTAAACTAATATAAGTAGATACCTTACGTAATTTAAATTTGTTTTGATTGTTTTGACAACAGATATTGTTGCCTTGGCAACCGATATTGTTGGTAAACAAAAATAAATAATTTAAATTTTAAAGTACATATGTAGTGTCAAAGAGTATCACGTCATTATTACGTAATAGAAGCAATTTCGGAACAAAATAGCATTTTTCAAAAATGCATACAATAGACGATGAAAAGTATTCATAACTGACTGTAATAGGGATTAAAATATAAAAACAATTTGCAAATATTTCGATTTTATACTCTAAAAAATAAAACAATAATTAACTAAATTCATTTCATAATAATTAATTCAAATTAACACTGTGGCTGTCTTCTTATAGTGTTTGAGCCTATTCATTAAAAAATATATCAAATGGATTTTTTTTCATAAAAAATAAATAAAAATACCTATTTTTGTAAACAATGTTTACTAATTTACATTAAATCATCAACATCAACCTTACAAATAGGTAATGCTTTTCTTTACATTCCAAAATTATGTTACCTTTGTGTATGTATGTATAAATTATTTCTTGCACACAAGGAATAATCACAAAATGTTTTTGTCAGACTTAACTTTGTGATGTGAATTGTGAATGTAATGTTCAAGGATTTTTTTAGAATGCTGATGTTACCTTTGTGATGTGAATTGTGAATGTAATGATGTAATGTTCAAAGAGTTTTTTTTAGAATGCTGCTTTAAACGCTTGATCTAGATCAGCAACTAAGTCTTCTACGTCTTCTAAACCCACCGAGAGCCTAATCAATGAATCGGTTATACCAAGTTCGGCTCTCTGTTCAACAGGAACTGAAGCGTGCGTCATTACTGAACTGTAAACACGTAAAAAACATATTTGTAAAAATAGTCCATCTGTCATAATTACAAACACGCAATAAATAATAATAAAACAAATTATAAATTAATTGCGATGAAACTTACGGCAATTCGGCTAAACTTTCATATCCACCCAAACTCTCAGCAAGAATAAAGATTTTTAAGGAACTTAAAAATTTCCTCGATTCTTTCAATCCACCGTTGTGATAAAAGCTGAATACGCCAGAGTGACCGCACATTTGTCTTTTAGCCACCTCAAATTGTGGATGTGAAGGGAGCCCTGAAAATAGTTTCAGTCTTTGTTATTAAATTGACATTATAACACGACAGGGCGAAGCAGCGGGACGGACGCCTACAGCTGATTCATGCCACATCACTACGATCGGTGTAGCCGAAATCGGCTAGGAAAGGGGTCGGTAACCTTCGGCTCTTTCGATGTAAAGTTGCTGCTTTTGAGACGGAAGAGCCAAAAAATACAATTTACAAAATTTCCCAGTTTTAAAGAGCCGAAGTCGCAACGGGGGCGGTGCAGGTGAGACTCGTGTGGAAGTGGCTAAAAGATATTACAACTGTGCGCGCAGTCTGTTGGCAGTCGTCGTTCACTGCCACACAAATCAAAGCTGGATAATTAAAGCTCACGCACAGATTGCGCCGTGCGCACCGATGAGTTGAAGTATCTGTATTCACTCATGAATCGAATGCACAATTTTCAAGGGTTTTGATATTAAAATAATTATTTTTTGCGTATGTCACTGGAGAGTCGCAACTTTACATCGAAAGAGCCGCAGGTTGCCGACCCCCGGGCTAGGACCATCATAATCAGCAACTAGAAGTAATTAGTAATTAACACAAGTTGAAAGTTTAAAAACATAAATCCGCCAATTGCGTTCGTGCTATTGATTTATTTATTTCTCGTTAGATCTATCGCTCTTGTAGATTTGACCCAAACGATAAATATTAATATGTGAGATATCTAAAACAATCATAACTTTTCCTTTTGGCTTTTTCGTAGAGTCTGTGCGGAAAGAGAACCGTCGTGGCGTAAAATGGAACTACTTAACATTAAATACAATTACATTAAAATACTATTAGACAATTATTAATGCGTAATCTGAAAACATTAAATGAAAATGAAAATTTATTCATAACACTTGTTACCTCCTCATTATATTCCAATACGCATCATAATATCAACTGAAAAACGTCCACTGCAGGACAAAGGCCTCCCCCAAGGATTTCCAAGACGACAACTTTACTGCCCCAACGGCCATCTGCTCTACTAGCTATGTGCCCTGCCCATTGCCACTACAGTTTAGCGATTCTGTGAGCTATGTCGGTTACTTTGGTTCTCCTGCGGATCTCTTCATTATTTCTGATGCGATCGCGTAGGGAAATTCCAAGCATAGCTTGCTACATTGCCCGTGACCCTGAGTCCATGTCTCAGTTCCGTAAGTCATCACTGGCAACACACACTGGTAAAAGACAGACAGAAATCTTGAGACACTGCGGTATTTGGGACGTGAAGATATGGCGAAGCTTTCCGAACACTGCCCAACCGAGTTGGATTCATCGATTGATCTTTCTTGAAGTTAGACCTACCTAGCTGGACTGTTTGTCCCAGGTACACATATTCGTCAACAACTTCCAGTGTAGAGTCTCCAACCTTTATAGGGGTGGGTGTGACACGGACGTTTAACATTATTTTCGTCTTGTCCATGTTCATTTTAAGACTCACTTGTTGAGAGACTTTACTGAGGCCATCGAGCATTGGCTAATTATTAAATGTTACTACTCGCTCAGTGAATTTTTCATGGATTCTGGATAAGACTAATGACTGACGTAATGAGTAACCAAATGTTTGCATGCCATTTTTGTGGTAGAATATACTGAGACTGTAGTTTTAAATAAGGATATTATCTATTGAATAATGTATGTTCTTACGTATGTGTTAACATAAGCTTGGAAACATCTTCCAAGGCGGCGGTGAACAGTTTCGGAAATATAACCTCTCCATGTCTCACCCCTCGCTGCAACTGGATAGGTTTCGAGTTCTGGTCCTGGAGGCGAACCGACATGGTGGCGTTTTCATACAGACACTTCAACACCTCGATGTATCGATGGTCAATTTGGCACCGCTGTAGAGACTGTAGCGCAGCCCAGGTTTCGACTGAATTAAAGGCTTTCTCATATTCCACAAACGCCAAGCATAGTGGCTGATTGTACTCTTCAGTCTTCTGTATAATTTCAGCGTATGTATGTAGTCTATGGTACTAAAGCCTTTTCGGAAACCGGCTTGTTCGGGAGGGTGGAAGTCGTCAAACCTGTGTGCGATACGATTTGTAATAACTCTCGAAAACAGCTTGTAGACATGGCTCAGAACTGAAGTTCTTCAGCAGGGTGTTGTCACTCTTCTTGAAGAAAAGCACGACTACACTTTCTGTGCCATGCTTGTGCCTGTTTGTCCCTCAAGTATAACGGGATTAAATAACTTCTGGAGAGCTTTTAGTACCGGTGATACACCTGTTTTCAGAGGCTCAGCCGTAATTCCATAACCACCCGGTGCCTTGTTGTTTTTGAGCTGTTTGAGAGCCATTCTAAATTCGTACAGGCTGACGTCCGGGATATCTTCGGTATAGTGTTGGGTTAGTCTGGCTCTTGGATCTTTAGCCAGATCGCTGACAGGCAGACGTGTGGTGTTGTACAATTGTCCTTGGAACATCTCAACTTCTTCTAGCAACTCAGTCTTAGACGATATGATCCTGCAATCTTCAGTCTTCATCTTGGTCAGTTGGCTTTGTCCAACGGACAGATCTATTGCGAACACTTTTGAGCCTTTGTTGTGCTCAATCGCCTCTTTAATACAATTTGTATTATACTAGCGCAAATTGCGAGTCAGGGACTTAGAAATCTGCCTGTTTAGTTGCCGATACTGAGTATCGTTTTCAGAGGACTGCAAAACCAATCTGCGTCTTTTTTCGATGAGGTTGCTGGTGAAGTCAGAGATTTTTTGGTTCTATTTGCATGGCGAGTTTTAGAAATCTTAGAACCGACCGTTTGGACAATTTCCACAACTCTGTTATTAAAATCGACCACATTCTCGCAGTCTCCTAGGCATTCGAAGCGATTTTGCAATTCGAGCTGATAGCTGTCAGAAGTTTGGATTCTAACACTAAAATAATGTATTTTTATTATTCTAAGATGTAACAAATACACTAAAATGACGTAACAGGGTTTTAAACACCTTTCCCCTTTTTTTGGATGTAACATACGTCATATTGATTTCGTTCGTATAAAATGTAGCTTTTACCCTGGACTATAATAATAACGAATCGATTGACACGCCTCATTCATCAGAATCTGCCGAGTAGTTTGTTTTTAAATTCACAATTGTTCAGCCCTTGGCATAATCACTGCTGTGGAACATACGTAAATACACAGAACATAATTACAACTCCTTTAATCATTGTATCTTTTTTTTTTTTTCTCTTATGTTGTGCAATAAAGTGTTTTCAATCAATCAATCAATCAATAATATATCTATAGACTGCTAAATCATAACCCTTCCTTTTGGCTTTGCCACAGTCTGGTTAAAATGAGTAAGTATTTAAGTAATACTTTTTGACGAGTGTAAATAAACTACTCAAAAATAATGTATAAAGGATGTACCAAAATTTGTGTAGGACCCGTTAACTGGGGCATCTACTCGTCATACTGAAAAACTTTTTCCAAGGAACCCATAGTCAATTCTTAAAAAAAGATTTCGACGCTCCATACAAAAATGTTTAAAATCGGTCATCAGCTGGTCGATTTGTATCGAGTTTAATTATTTTTTTGCGATTTCATCAAATTTGTAGAACAAAAATTGTTCAGTTTGATAATAGAAGCCCGAGTTAACGGGACTTACACCATTTTTTACACACTGTATATAGGTAAATAAATACCTGGATGTAACACTTTCGTCACATTTGGGTGTTTTTCCAACCAATTCGCTATCACAAGTGACGACTTCTTATGTTGCTCCATGCGCAGTGCCAATGTTTTTAAACTTCTGTTAACTAAGTAGCAGTCGAACGGTGACGGCACTATTCCCAGCGCTGAAAACAAAGAATAAAATAATATTTAAAACGCGTTACACAAAAATTTAACCCTTATTTTTGGCCAGTCTTTTTTTTTTTAATTTGAGTGCGTTTGGGTGCACCTCACCTGATGGTAAGTATAAAAATGTAAGTATTCTATGTCACTCATGAGATTAAGACGCATCTTAGGACTCCTCGCACTCCAAAATCCATCAAGACATTAGGTTACCTACGGAGCGTGCCAAATAAATAAATACTTAACCTCTTTTTTTGACAAGTTGCGTAAAAATATATCAAGACAAATCTAACGACATCTCAAACTCCAAAATACATCAAGCCGTTTAGGCTACAGTGTGTGTCAAAGAAATAAATAAACATACATACATACACTCGAAAAACATAACCCTCCTTCTGGCGCACTCGGGTAATGTAACACATAATGGGATTAAAACTAAGTTTGTACTAAGGTACAAGTAGTTCGTATCTGGAATGATGTATGTATTTAAAACTTTTGAATAGTCTCGATGACAAAGAAAATATAATACACTGCGTCACGGTGACATAAGCATGCCGTACGAGCGTTCTACTATTCATTAACTTTTGAATGAGTCATACAATACATACATTCCTTTTCATCGCTCTGAAATCTACCCATTTCATTTATCGCACTCACCGTTTTGTAAAAATCTAAGCCTTTTCTCTATTTCTGTATCGTTAAGGATTGCTGCTCCCATTATAACATCCGAATGTCCATTCATGTATTTAGTCAGAGAATACGTTACTATATCGGCACCGAAATCAAGGGGGCGTTGCAAATACGGTGTAAGAAACGTATTGTCGACAACAACAATTATATCGCCTTGGGACTTGGCTATTTTCGTGATAGCAGCGATATCTATTACTTTCAACAAGGGGTTCGTTGGAGTTTCTAACCAGATCATCTGTAAAACAAAAGACAACTTCATAAAACCGAATTAGGTAATAAAAAAAATATCTTGCGGTTTTATTGACACAAATATATGAAAATATTTATGACACAAATGCAATGCTTATCGATCGTGTGCGATGTAAGTAGGTAGATAAATGTCGTGGCTCGATCGTTAGATTTGGCCAGATCATGAAATAGAAGGGTTCCGAAAAAAAACAATGTTAGGTTAGTTTAGCATGTCTGGTGCCACCGTAGAAAGGAGCCTCGCCAAAGAGTAAAAAATATTACTTTAAAAGCCTCGCGAAGCGGGGCTCCGTCGACTTAGTAGTTTTCCGAGCCCTGCTATGATATGCCTGAACGTTTCATGATCTGCCCAATACTACGATCGGGCCACAACGTATACAGGGTGTATCGTGCAGTACAGTGATACTTTAAGGTGGGCTTGTACTAATGAAACTGAACAACTTTTGATATACAACTTTGCTGAAATCGCGTTTTTTTTATTGTTTTTTTTTTTTTTTTTTTTTTATTCACAATTGGTAAACCCTTGACAGCATCTCACCTGGTGGTAAGTGACGATGTTGCCGAAGATGGAAGCGGGCTTACCAAGATTTCCCAACGCAATGGGGAACTGGCTCTCTTATCTTCATGAACACACCAATGATATCAACATTGATATTTGGCGGCAAGACTTAGATAAGATGGTGGTAGCTAGCCAGGCGGGCTTAGAAAATGCCCTACCACCAACCAAACCGAGTCTTACAATTGACCCCGCCGGGAATCGAACCCGCGACCTCAATGTAAAGCCAGTGAGCTTTTGCCTCTGAGCTACGGAGGCGGTTAAAATACAAATCGGTTAACTGATTGGCCGGTTTTGTATGAAAAAAGGCGATTTCAGCAAAGTTGTAGAACAAACGATGCTCAGTTTAATAGTTCAAGACCACCTTAAAGTAAAACTGCACCTTTATGTTACAACCTGTATAACATGTTCAACAAGTTTTAATACCGTAACTTTTTAAACAAAACGCTAATTTGATATAGTTATTATTCTGATAATATTTTTTCTGTTACCGATAGTGAAATTTTTATGTAACTTTTTCAACAATACGCTCATTTGATAAATTTTCTTAGTTATTTTTCTGATAATATTTTTAGTGTTACTTACCTACTTGAAGTCAAAAGTCTAAAAAGAATCAAGCATTATGTAATAAACTCAATAAACTACCTTAACAAGAATGATAACTACTAAAAACTCTACAATAACATTGTGTATCCAGAATGCAGTTAACTTTATAAAATATCATTTTGTAGATACGAGTAAATATTAATATAAGTTAATTCAATTTTTTTTCGAACGATTTAAGAAAAAATAAAGAATAAATAAGTATACTAACCTTTGTATTACTTTTTACCGCTTTTTGTACATTTTCTGGCTTTGTAATATCAACAAAAGTGATTTCAGCACCCATATTTGATAATAAGTTTCTAAAAATGAAAAAAAAAAAATCATTAAATATAAAATAATTGTTTCATTATTATTTTTTTCTTCTAAATAGCCATAAATTATTATTTTCAAGCTTCATACCTGAAAAGACGATTGGTACCACCGTACAAATCATCGCCGGAGACTACGTGGTCTCCACTTTTTAGCAATGAAACAATCGTCGTTGTTGCTCCGAGACCGGAAGCAAAGGTTAAAGCATATTTTCCTCCATCTAAAGCGGCGAGACATTGTTCCAGTGTGTTTCTTGATGGGTTGCCTGATCGTCCATATTCGAATCCCTAGAAAATTTACGAACTTTTTAATCTCGTACCTAATGACATTCATTTGTAGTGGTTTAATGTCGTCCTTGACATCGTCTGTATTAGTACTAAATGCTTCACATTCTTATCCATTTCGAGTTCAATTAACCCTGCAGTGGTCGTGCGAATTACTTAAGTAATCCACGGTGTTTAAAAATGAAATTGTTCGTAAACCGTTCAAGTGTGTTACACAGGATTCCGTGTACTTTAAGTATGACAATCCCCACCTCTCCTCTGTTAATTCCATATACCTATATATTTAGTTCCTGTTTAGAAAATAATACTTGATTTGTTTTCGCAACAAGCGTTAACGTATCGCGTATTAAGGTCTCATATAATCCAAAGTTCATTTGTAAGAAGTTTATGTTTTGGTTTATTTAGACAAAACTGATAAATAGTCTGTTTAGTTTCTTATTATAATTTAATTTTAGATAAGGGTACTAGCCATTTTCCAATAAAAAGATTATAACTTAAATGAATTTTATTGTTTATTTTTTATTGATTTATATTTATTTATTTAACTTAACTAAAATCAATTTCGTAAAATCGCCGTCAAGTGCGGTCTTATTGCTAAAAGCAATTAATTTTATTGTAAAAATTAGAAAACAATTTGGCATACATTATGTTATCCACGCGTCCACTCAGTGACTTTAGGAGGCGCGACCACTGCAAGGTTAAGGAAATGATCTCAATTGGACGAACAGACTACCGTTTCATTAAGCTGTTTACATCAGGGTTACATGTAGGTATGTATGAAAGAAGCTGGTGTGGTGACTGGTATACGAGTTCGTAAAACTCGTTATACAATAGTAAAAGGAAACCTTCCTTCCTTTCAATAAGATTCCTGTTACAATGGTTATACCTACCACAACATGACATTGGCGAATTGATGGACATTACAGAAGATTGATAGTTATCTATTACTAGCTTATTCCCGCGGCTCCGCCCGCGTGGACATAGTTTTTATGACTGTCTTTAAGGGTGATTAGTAAATTATGTCGTTTCCCACCTACTCAACCATCTCTGTGCAAAAAATCACAACAATCGAGTATTTTTTTAGTTCCCTCAGGAAATGCATCATATTATGCTATTTTCCCGGGATAAAAATTAGCCTATGTCCTTCTCCGTGACACAGGCTACCTGCATGCCAAATTTCATAAAGATTGGTCAAGGCGTTGAAGCGTGAAAAGGTAACAAACAAACACATTTTCACATTTATAATATTATAGTAAGGAAGTAAGGATAGTTTAACGTCCAGACATTTTGAACAGATGATGTGCTATTTTAGAAAAAAGTAATTACCTATTGATAAAATATCTAGTAACCGACTTCAAAAAAGGAGGTATTCCATCGACAAGTACTCGTATCTATGTAATATTGTTGGAATATGGGTGGACTTCTCAACAGGTGTGCCAAATTTCATAAGTGTATGTCCACATATTTCTCAGATACCATAAATCAAAAACCTATAACTCTTTTTTTTATTTTATTAAGTATCTTTCAACAGTGCAAGTTTCATCAAAATCGGTTCAGTAGTTTTCCAAGATATGGACCGCTGAAAGTGTGTACCAGTTACTGGAAAAACAACAGTTTGGTTATTGAAGTCGGTTGTTCTTAACATTTTCAGCGTTGTCAATTATTCGTTTTTCAACACCAATTAGAAAAACAACGATTGGTTCCTCAATAAGTGCTAATAAAATTCTACTTTATTCTTTGTAGGGAGTTTTGTTTCTCTCTTTTGAGTGGTCCGTGTGGTGGTGTGCTCTGATACGAACGCGAACCAAACGTGTATGTGTGTCGTTTTGCGTATCCAAAATGTGTCATTATGCGTATAAACCATCAGAAGACAGAATATTAAAACCAATAAGTGCATACAAAAAATTCTTTTTCTCATGTTGTGATGAAAAATTGCGTATGTCACCCTGTGCCAAAATATTTTATTCTTGCGCGACGTATGTATGTATATTGAACTAGCTGTTTCCCGCGGCTTCACCCGCGTGGACAACGTTTCTATGACTCTTCGAGGGTGCGCAGTGCGCGAGCCGCGAGCGGCTCGCGAGCGTGAAAAAAAGTAGCCTATGTGTTAATCCAGGTCCTAATCTGTTTACCTACCAAATTTCAGCCAGATCCGTTCAGTAGTTTTTGCGTGAAGAAGTAACAAACATACACACTCACTTTCGCCTTTATAATATTAGTGTGATTCCTCGCAAAGCTCAGGATTCAAACTAAACGCCTTCGGAACTAAATCTTACTTAATTAATCTTACACAAATAACTATTAAAACCCAAAAAATCATTTTCTAGTTACACAGAGTCAAGATAGAATAAAAACAATACAAAGATTACATTCTATTGGAAAGTTGTGTAACCATAGATAATAATCTAGTTTAGAAACCGAGGGAAACGAAGGAAACCTTTCTCCGTAAGGTTTCAGGTTACGAAACTTAATTTAATATCTACACATTAGATGTATGGAGGTATAAAGCTCGTTTTCTGTTGTTAGGTATTAAGAGATTATTTAATTAGACGTGATTCAACATTTCCTATTAGCTACTTACATAATTAATTGCCCAAAATAAGTTGAGTGATTAATTAGAGAAATAGAAATCTATTGAATAAAGAATAAATTAAATTTGATTCAGACAAAATTATACAGTCCTATTATTTTATAGAGATACTAGCTATCCCGGCGAACTCCGTTCCACCTTACACTACTCTACATTACCAGCGCCATCTGCCGGGCTGATTTGTGAATCTAAACAATTCAAGGCGCCACCCAAACGCATACAAAAAATTCATTCAAATCGGTCCAGCCGTTTAGGAGGAGTTCAGTGACATACACACGTACAGTATAATTATATATATATAAAGTACTATACTAGTTAAAAAAAAAGTAAGTTTTCGGCGATGATCAAGTACCTGAACTTAGCCAGGTAATTTAAAATAATTTATAAAGGGACTTGGCAATGTTCTAAGTTAGAACTTCTAACTGAACTTAGCAAAAAAATATAATTATAATATTTGATAGTTTGCTCCAATTGCAATAAACATTAAACAACACAAAATTAAATAAATTAACAGTCGCATGTATGAGTTTGTTCTATCCAAATTTTATTTTTTACTTACGGTATGCTCGGCCGGTGCTGGTTGCTTAAAAGTAGTAGATGTGACGATAGGTGGAACAACGGCTGCGGACTTCCAGTTTTCTGGATCTTGACCAACGTGAATAGCAGCAGTGGCAAATCCCACTCTCGGTTTCAAAAAGTCTTTATCAGCCATCTGTTTTATTATTAAAATCGTTAATGACGCCACGTAACGCACGCACGAGTTTCGCGAACTTAAAGTCAAGGTTATGGACGATAGCAAAACGTGCTAAAATTACATCATATCATAAAAAGAATTAGATACCTAAATGAAAACACAAGGATTATTTCTTTAAAGTGAAAATGTTTTATGCGTCTTACCTCTGATATATTATGCACTATACTGACAACAATGGTTTAGTTTTTAATTTATTTTCGTATTCTAATACGAAAAGATGTACCGATGAACCATTACACTCTTTCTACACACCGGCCGGCAGGCAACTGACTAATGAATGAATGACCGTGCGTGCGTGATGATGTGACTGATGTGACGTCACTGCAAGAAACAGTGTTGCCAAGTCTGCTACCTTTTAGCTAGATTAGCCAAAAGCTAGACCAAAGATAACATATTAATTATTACTAGGCTAGACATCTTTCGAAAAGCTGCTTCATTACCCAATTTTTTTACCCAAAAAATTTGCTAGAGGTAGTTAAATGTTTCTAAGTAGGTAAGTAAACAATAAAATGGAAAATAATGTATACTCAAAGGAAAACTTTAACGATTACAGATTACTGTTTTAAATATTAAATCAAACGCAAGATCCAAACATAGACCAATATATTTCTACCTATGTAATGCTATGAATGTTATGAATGATGTACGAGTGTAGAATCATATTTTATGTAGTTTGCTTTGTTTCTGTAGTAAATATTAATTCAGGGTATCTTGAGCCCCTCGGTGGAGACGTACTTTTAATGAGTTAATATGATGATGATGATGATGTTTGTGTAGGTATAAATATAAGATAGTAAACCAAGATTGTGGCGTTCGCCGTCCGCGCATCCGTCATTCATTTCAGTTTATTCACATCCCTAGTCACACAATCGCAGTCGTTTTCCTTTTCAACAACAGCGCATTCCTTATAAGCTAGCGATAGAAACGCGAGTAAATACGTCGTGCTTAGGCCCCCATTGCCTTTTTCGTCCGTTTACTATCCTAACATACAAAGTGTACAATCCTTATTGACACGCAGGCGAAAAAATTAATGGAGCCCTAAATACGGCGTGCTTGCTCGCGTGTTTCCCACTAGATTTAGTTGCCATAACAACGAATGCATTGCGTCAGTCAAATGTTGAATCGGTCTCTTCTTGGTCTGCATTGCACCGAGACTGCACGATCAATTCTTCTCTGTCTCATCTATGGGAGAGAAAGAGTAAAATAGTATAATGCATGCCCCTTTGCTAAGAGGCATAGTGCATTTTTCCACTAGCCGGCACGGCACCGGCTATGGCACCCGGCACCGGCTCGGGGAAGCAGAAATGTATGAATAAAATAATATTTTATTCATACATTATATCATATCCATATATTATATGGAGTGTCTTCCACTGACCGGCACCGGCCCAATGGAAAAACAGCCATGCGCTGTTAAAAATGAAAGCGGTAAGGAATAAAACGGTATTTATGTATAAGTTACTCTATGGTAATTACAAAATTGTAGGTAGCCCTTGGCATGTGACATTAAAAACATGAGATTGTTGTCTTTGTGTGACATAAGGAACTGAGACATGGGCGTTTACTATGGGCTTCGTAAAAAGGCACAAGGTCACCCAAAGGGCGATGGAGCGAGCTATGCTCGGAGTTTCCCTACGCGATTGAATCAGAAATAAGGAGTTCCGTAGGTGAACTAAGGTAACCAACATAGCTCCCAGAATCGCTAAACTTAGGTAGCAGTTGGCAGGGCACGTAGCTCGTAGAACAGAAAAGAAAGAAAGAAAGAAATAAAGTTTATTCGGCAAAAAATAAATAGAAAAATAATTACAATATTAGGTACTTAATTGAAATAAACTATAGCTAAAGATTAAAACTAAAAACTAAAATTAAATTTTATGCCGGATAGGTTTTATTTTCTAAAACCACAGCGCTGATATTCTGTCCGGACCCAAAGGAGGGGAGAAAAAGGAAAAGGGGTGGGCCTACGTACAAAGCGGACTCACTTATCACATTGTAGCATTTAATTGGTGTGAAGGGGATCAATCAGTACATACTATGGTTATAATGATAGTAAGAGATTATTATCATTATAGGTTGTAATAATAAGTTAGGTAAGTTTACGATAAATCAATAAAAAATGAATAAATATATACTAGAAGGCTGACGGACAACAGCTGGAGTAGTTATACGTCACACGAGATGGGCGGTACGCCCGGCTTTTTGTTCCTCAAGACAAAACGTACTAATTTTATGCTTGAAGCTATAAACCGAGACGCACTCTCTTAGAGGTGGAGGTAGGTTGTTTCAGATTTTACTCGCAGCGTATTTAAAACTACCCCGGAAAGTAGTTGTTTTGTGTCGCGGAATGACCAGTAAATAAGACGATGCTCGGGTACAATATTTATTTGTATTGCTGGACCAAGTAAGTTTATCATAGATATATTTTGGTTATTTACTTTTAATAATACCAAACAGTAGCACAGCTAAATGTTTGTAACATCGGGATTTCATGTTAAGAACATTTGCACTATTGAAATAC
This sequence comes from Coleophora flavipennella, assembly GCA_947284805.1. Lineage (NCBI taxonomy): Eukaryota > Metazoa > Arthropoda > Insecta > Lepidoptera > Coleophoridae > Coleophora > Coleophora flavipennella. The sequence continues at coordinate 6,690,499 of OX369266.1, forward strand.
GGAGTGATATGGCTTCTACGTGGGATATCAAGACAGAATCTAGTACATGCATTTTGTATACGCTGTGTTAAACGGATTGTCCTGTGTAGTAAGCGAGGGCCATATACAGCATCACCATAGTTAAGTTTAGAAATAATTAAACTGTCCACAAGTAGCTGTCTGACTGACACGCTAAGGAACTCTCGTATCTGATAGAGTATTTTCAGACGATAAAAGCAATTTTTAACAACACCAGCTATATGCTTCTCAAATCTCAGACTAGCGTCAAGAGTCAAACCAAGATTACGAGCAGTGTAAACATATTCTATCTTTTCACCGGCTACTATTATGTTAGGTTGTTGAAACAAAGCCTTTTTTACGAGGTGTTTGGAACCAAGCACCATGAATTTTGATTTCACAGGATAAAGGACTAAACAGTTGCGATTAATGCTCACAAGAGCCCGATCCAAATTTTCAGGTGTAAAAGAAGAATAAAGCTGTACGTCACCTGCGTACATGTGCTATCTAAAATTGTACGTACAACTGGTCAAAAAATTGAAAAGTCAGATGAGCCTGTGTCATCGCTTATTTCTACCTTTTGAAAGCACTGTGATAGATAACTTTCAAACCATTTAACAGTGTTCACGTCGAAACCTTAATATGACATTTTGGATAGCAGCAGATTTAAATTGATGCAGTCAAAAGCTCGGGAGTAGTCCAGTAGGACCAATAAAGTCCGCGAAGCTTTAGTAAAAGTGCTATAATTTTGCTAGGGTATGTCGGTTAGGTAGTTTAGAGACTATATATATATATATATATATATATATATATATATATATATATATATATATATATGATGTGAACGTGAAGAAATAATGATCTTAAAGAGTGAAAATTACTGAAAACTTAAAATCTACAAATACTAATGAAAAAATATTATACTGAGGACTAGGCGGTATGGCCATGAGCCTTAGCCGGCCCTAAAATGGGCGATAACTCGAAAACAACTTTTTAAGTACTCTGTGGTTTGCAGTATTGCCAACTCAGTGGATTTTCCACTGATACTAGTGGTTTCGATCATTCGTTAGTTGCTAAATTTTGCTTTTAGTGGGTAGTGGATATTTCTAGTAATTTAGTACAATTCGTTAAAAAACCAAATTAAACCATTTACACGTCTGGATTTGGTGTAGCCGGTTCGGATTTTTGATGGTTAAGTGGACTGTATTTTTGCGGAGCGGGATGATATATAGAGGATGAAGTATTGTTGTTATGTGTGTTCAGTTTCATGCGTATGATGTTGTTCTGCCCTGGAATAAGACAGGAAAGAGAAAAGCAGAACAGTCAAAGGATAGGAACTCACCATCAGCGACGTGAAGAACTGGCATGTGGTTAGCCAGCGCTGGCTCGAATTCTCCTCTTCAGCTGCAATTCCTTGCGGTATGGTACTTTGTTTAACACTTCACAATTTTACCGAAACACCCGCGAATTATTTTTTGGTCTTTTACGGCGGTTGGATATTTTAGTTGATTTTATTAGCGGAGCGACATGCATTCGTTTGCAATGTCTTAGCGGAAGACATTTTGTTCTTGTTAGTTCTTGATTTCGACACCAGCAAGACACGGCGTCGTTGTATGCCTTCTCACTCGATGCGCCATATTCGATGCGTGAGTGGGAAAGGGAGAGGAATATCACAGGATATGGAAGGCTGAACACACATAACATAACGCGCGAGTTTTTAAATATAATTACGGCGTAAACAGGACTTTTTTTAACTTAATATCTGGATTATTTATTTTTATTGATATGCTCGCTAGAATCGCTTAATGGCAGTAGCCAGGGCACATAGCTTGTAGAACAGAGTTCCCTTGGGGTAGTAAAGTGCTCGAGTGGTGACCGCGCACCGGAAGCCGTAGCGAAGGGTGGATCTGGTGAAAGTCGTGGGAAGCCGCTGGATACGGGCAGCGAAGGACCGGTCGTCGTGGAAATCCCTGGGGATGGCCTTCGTCCAGCAGTGGACTTCTTTCGGCTGATAAGATGATAATGACTGTTATGCTCAAGGAGAATCTAAGTTTCATGAATTAGCAACTTTTGCAAGAAATCTAATATTTCCTCATTCCAATACCGATTTAGAAATACTATTTGGCGGCATCATTATAACTAAAAAAATACTGGTTGTCTGTAAAGTCGGTTTACGGACGATAATTTTACGTGATAACGTCGTAAGAAAACATTGATCTCAAGCAGAACGCTTAGGCCGATCGTGCCTCTCTATCGCTTGTTTAGCGATCTCGCTTGCACGCGGAACGTGACACTTTTTTGTGCATGTAGCCGGCGTTCATCGATTTATAAGACGTCATCACGTCAAAAACAAACTAATAAATGGGACGAAGTTAAATCTTATAAGTACGATATCCAGAATACGCTGTAGATTATAATTGATAGGAAAATGCTGCAATAAAAATGAAATTCCGGCTAATTTCATCAAACTAATTTGTACTTATGTACTAATGAAACATATCAATCTCAATCTGAAACTAATGATTATGGTGTCGACGAAAATGATTCTTCCGAAGAAGACTAGATAATGAAATAAACAGTTTCTAAAACACGGACCCTTTCTCTTACTGGTTTTAAGTTGAATTTGGTGGGGAGCTTATTGGACTGTTGGCAACACTGGTGGTTAGTTTCCCGCCACCCATCGATGATTGATTAAATATTGAACGAAGTTTACCTCAATTTCTATAATAAGTACTTCACAGAATTTAATTAAATGTTTAGTGACACAGAGTATTTATTTAGTTTGTTAGCTGTTTTTTTTTAATATTAAATATATGAGTGAGAAAGTAATTAATTTGTGTTGTACTTGTGAGTTGACTTCTGAAGATAGAGGTTATAAGTGCATTAAAAACAATGAAGATTGATAGTAAACCCCTTAGATATGCACATGCTGAAGGGCATACCGATGTGTGCTACACGGAAGATGGACAGTAAGTGCCTAAATTTTCCAGAGTATCTTTGTATCTTACTTTGAAGTTTGATTTCTATATTAGTGGATTCAGTCGGAGTCTACCTCCTTGATTGAAACACTATGCATGGTTGGAGTGCACATTTATGGAAGGCTCATCGACTGTGTAATCAATCAAATCTGACCGAATCTATTTTCGGATTGAACCCATAAACTCGCTATTTTTTATTTATTTCCAAAAAAAGTATATTATGTTATTAGTGATAGTCTGTATATTACTGGAAAAATATTAAAAAAAATATTATTTCATTATTTATCAGATAAATAATAAAAAACATTCTGTTGTTTTGAAACAACAGAATGGAAAGAAGCTGCTGGACAAAGGCCTGCTCCACAACCGGTCCTGCGCGACCTGCATCCAGCGGCTTCCCTCAGTCTTCACCAGGTCGGTCCACCGCGTGGAAGGCCTGCCTATGCTATGTTTTCCAGTGCTCGGTCGCCACTCGAGAACTTTCAGTAAGAAAAGTCTTCATCTTCTGCTTTAGATTCTTCAGACACTAAATTGTCATCAGAATTTGTCCAGTCTTGCAGTAAGTTAGATATAAAATCATCTGATAAATGCACCATCCTACAATAACATAGAAATAAGTTTACAGTGTCGTCTAACATAACTTTTTCCGATGAGCGCTCAATGTTGTTTTTACACAACACAATTTAAAACTTTGTTATCTACTTATAATTGCTAGTTCTACATTATTTACATGAATAAATCTATAAACTACTTTGTCATTCCCTCACTGCTGAGGAACGTGACCACATAGTGTCCTCCACTTGACACAATTTTGGGCCAGGTGGACTGCCCGGTGTAGACTGCCCCCAGCCTTGCCCTTTATGACATCGGACGATCTGACTTGTGTTTTTCCTCTTGCACGTTTTCCCTCAATCTGTCCCAAAATTATTGTCCTCTCCAGATCATGCTTTAGAGAATGCATTTTGTGACCAAAAAAACCCTGCACGCGTTCTTCACATATCGTTGAGAGCTGTTTTTTGATGTGTAGTTCCTCAAGAATGGAAACATTTGTTTGCATTGCTGTCCATGGGATTCTTAGCAGACGTCTCCAACACCACATCTCAAATGCATCAATCTTCTTACATTCACGACTCTTTATGCACCAGGTCTCCGAGCCATAAAGGAAAATTGAGAACACCAGCGTTCGCACTAACGACAAATACCACGGTTTTCCCAATTTTCTTGAGGTCAGTCATTGCACTTGTGGCCATACTGGCCATACGACGTATTTCCTCTATGCAGTTGCCCTCAGCAGTAATAAGCGATCCCAAGTAATTAATCTGCTTTACTCTATGGCCTATGTCCAGCAGTGTCTCTATGAAAACCATTAAGTGCACCTGTAGTCTGAAGAACTTGAGCTCGGTCCACCACCATTACTTTGGTTTTTGAATGGTTGATTTTAAGACCGAGTTTGGCGCTTTCTTCTTCGACTTTCTCCAGCAGGACGGCCATTTCCAGTTCTTCCAGTGTCACCAAGCTTGTGTCATCAAGGTACAAATTCTGGATAAGGAAGGTGAGGTGTGGTCCTCACACCTCCAATGTTCACTACCACATCTAGCATGTCAGTCCATTGCACGCAATCGTACACCAGCATAAGACCAGTGGTTTGTTAAATTCGCAACATTTTTCAATTAATAAGCGCACAATCAGTATCTGTTTGCGAATGCCTTTCCCAGCCACAAAACCTGCCTGTACAGTGTACACTCATACTCAGTATCTGGTGATCTAAGAATGCTGACAATCCGTGTTTAATATGCGTAATAAGACTTTGCTAGCATGGGATGTAGCGTGCGACAATTTTCACACTTTCGCGAGGATCCTTTCTTATGTTGAGGGATAGCAATTGATTGTGTCCAATCCTTTGGCCACTGGCCAGTTTTCCAGATTTTATTACAGATCTGGTAGATGATTTTAGTTCCTTCCGTGCCCAGATTCTGAAGCATTGCAGCTGAAACACGGTCCGGACCCAGAGCCTTATGTTTTAGTTTCCTAATGACCCCTTGTACCTTTTTTAAGAGTATGTTAGGTTCTTCAATGTGTTCTCTCCTAAAATCTATAAAGCAGACTATTGTAAAAGCAATAAATAAAAATAAACCAACTTACCTACGAGACAAATTTTTTCACCAACTAAAACATGAGATTTGTAAAATCGTTTTTTTTTTGAACATCTATCATCCAAAAAAAAGTGGAACATATAGTGTTGCATCAAATTTTTTAAAGGTGTTTCTCAGTTTGACCTGTATTTTATTATTATTAGGTTGTATATACAAAAATAAAGATATATTTACATCTTCATATCTAGAGTATGGTTGGAAAAGTCTGTTGTTTAAAAACAACAAGGCGAGTTTAAGGGTTAATGGCTGCCCGGTTATGTGCACTCCAACCCTATACCACGGCTATACATAATTTTTAGTTTTTAAATCATAGGCACATAATAACATGTGGAAACGACGGGGACGTGAGGATATGGATAGACATTGAAGATGACGACCCAAGCTCCCATTGTGTGGGTGAAACTGCTTTTGCTGTGTGCTTTAAAGACAAGAGGCTCTATGTAGCCACCGACAACCATGCAGTCCAGGCATACACATTCCCTGCCTTTGACAAGGATGGCATCGTCACAAGATTCACAGCTCCAGTCACACATATTATGTCTAGCTGTAAAATTGAAGTATGTATTGCTGTCTTGTTTATTATTTGTCAGAACAATTGAATTTTTGCTAATAGTTGTTATCTTCTGCTGCAGGCATTGGGTTGTTCATCAGAAAATATGGAAGCAAAGATTTGCAGTCTAGAAGGTGGTGCTCCATTGTTTGTGATGTCTGACCATAAGGGGCCCATCCTCAGTGTAGCTATTTGCCCACATATGAAGTACTCTAGCACTGCCTGTGGGGATGGCATTCTGAGGATTTGGGACATTGATACACAGAAAATTTTAAAACAGATTAGTTGTGTTCCCAAAATTAACACATTTTTTGCTGCCAAAGTTCTATGTAAGATTTAATTCTAGTGTAATTCTTGGATGTTTAAATTTATTACTAAGAGTAGTTTAATAAGTGAAATTTTAATGTACCTGTGCAAATTTTCCTTTACCAGGTCGCATGGATTTTGAGCCATCTGAAGGAAAATATCTAGCTTATCCAAATAATAGAGAAATAATTTTGTTAGACTGTGAGAGTTGGGGACAAAGAATGACATTTACACATAGTTCTGTGAGTATAAATGTGTTAATAATCATATTTCAGAATCTGTATTTGAATAAATGTTAAGAAATTAAGTCTCAGCCTACATAAAAGTTAATTAACTTTTTTTTTTACAATGAGACAGTTCTATGACTGAATAATTGCAGATAAAGTGTGCAATATCCCAATGCATCTTTACACCATGTGGCCAGTATCTGGCAGGTAGCACAGTGTCTGGGCAGGTGGCAGTATGGGACGTGCAATCCGGCTCCTGTAATGGCATCATAGATCATCCAACTTCTCACAATGTCTCAGCTATGTCTTGGAATCCTAAAGGTAATGTATTATAGCATAGTGTTGTATAGCATTGTGAAGTTGTGTAGGGTGTAGGAGTTACATTCCTTTTCATAAAGGGGATACCACCAAGCTACTGTAACACGCATGACTGATTTTTTCAGTTTTGTTTCACAAGTGGAAAATCCAGTAGCGAAGGGAGGAAAATACAACAGTAACACATGCAAAAGTCTATCTTGCTTAAGTCTTACCTTGTATTTAAGTGGCAAGGTACACTTGTTGTTAAGTCTACTTAAAACTTAAATCCTCACTTTTGCTCCAAAAGTCCCAATGCATGAAAATTATTTCACCTGTTTAGTAGCTACCTTTAATATGAGCTAGTTAAACTCTGGCTACTTATTAGCATTGGTTTGGGGTTTTCTAACCATATTATGTTCTAACACTTTGGCAACTGTTAAATATATGATTTGTTTTGTACTGTACAATCATCATCATCAGCTCATATTACGTCCCCACCGAGGGTCTCGAGCCTACCCTGAATTAGGGCGATCGGGCCATAGTCGACCACGCGGGCCCTGTGCGGGTTGGTTGACTTCACACACAACCTTCGAGTTTCTGCGCTGGCGTGTGCAGGTTTCTTCACGATGTTTTTGCTTCACCGCAAGAGTGTCGGATAAACGTACATATGAAATCGAAATTCGAAAACACATTGGTACGTGGCAGGATTCGAACAACGACCTCCCCGACAGGAGGTAGCGGCCCTTGCCGTTACGCCACCGACGCTCTGTACAATATGCATGTTTAATCTTGAATAAGATTTATATAGAGATACCAACTTTATAAACACACTAATTATTATTATTAGTTAAACAATAAAGATTTGTATTGTGTAAACACAGTATGATTTAATCAGGATTCGAAATAAATATTTATTTTTGGTAATTATAATGATAACTATCCGATAATTATTTATTGGTGTTGATTTTTACTTGTGGCTCTTTTTACTAAAAATGAAGATACAAAAATATGATGTAGATAATAAAACTTAATACTTTTTTATTACCTATTAAATATTACATTACAGCAACATCTTTGTAGGGTTCCGTACCCAAAGGGTAAAAACGGGACCCTATTACTAAGAATTCGCTGTCCGTCCATCTGTCCGTCTGTAACCAGGCTGTGTTTCATGCACCGTGATAGCTAGACAGTTGAAATTTTCACAGATGATGTATTTCTGTTGCCGCTATAATTACAAATGCTAAAAATTAGCAAAAGTGTAAGTCTCCATACAAAAAACGTGTTTTTGGTCTCATATAAATGTTTATCAGAATCGGTTCAGTATTATTTTAGGAAATTACCAAAAACTTAAAATGTAACAAAATTTTACTCGGTTGTTGCGATTGAAGGCTGTTTTTTAACGTTTTTGGCATTTCCAATTTAATTTTTAAAATCTGAATGTTTTCAGGCAATGGAATCCTAGCTTACTGTGATGTGGCCGGTCAACTAGGAATGCTACTCAACTGCTTTGGAAAAGATAGTTCAAAATTTGGTGCTGACTCATCTGACATTGAAATGGTCGACAGAGCAGATGGTAAATTAAATAAGGGAATATTAATTCTTAGATTTTTGTCTATTGAAGTCACTTGAAGCACATTTTTAACCACACGATTACACCAACTTCTCTAACGACGACCTGGTAATGGTCACAGGAAGCCGCTGGATGCAGGCAGAGTGGGACGGATCTTTGAGGAAATCCTTGGGAAAGGCCTTTTGTCCAGCAGTAGATGTCTTAGGCTGATATGATGATAGTTTAATATTAATTTATAGCAATGCATTTTTATGTAATAGCTATGAGTACTCACAAGCAGCGTGATTTTTGATAGTACTTAAAATTCAAGTATAAAAAGAAAACACACAGATTACACAGAAAAAATTAAAAATTGCAGATAATGATGATTTATTAGAAAATCTAATTGAGAACTATGAAAGCGATGACGATAACGCGATATCGTTGGAGAAGATAAAGAACGAAACGCTCGGGATTGTGGCCGATGACGGGGACTCGCGGGCGGAGTCCCGCCAGGTGGCAGCACGCACTCCTGTGCCTGTCACTGTACCACCACAGCCACCCTTCCAGCCTTCGTCGACTCCTGGACACCTTGAGCACAGGTGAAGCTAGTTTCGTTATATGCAGCCTTATGATAGCAACTGTTGAGGAAGGATAAGTTTGGAGCTAGCGATCGGTGGAGGGAACTAAAGGGCAACGCACACGCCCGTGTATATTTTGGATCTGTCTCAGCCGCCCTTCCAACCTTCGTCAACCTCTACTCAACTTGAGCATAGGTGAAGTTAGTTTCGTTATATGCAGCCTTATGATAGCACCCGTTGAGGAAGGATAAGTTTGGAGCTAGCGATCGGTGGAGGGAACTAAAGGGCAACGCACACGCCCGTGTATATTTTGAATCTGTCTCAGCCGCCCTTCCAACCTTCGTCAACCTCTACTCATCTCGAGCACAGGTGAAGTTAGTTTCGTATATGCAGCCTTATGATAGCAACCGTTGAGGAAGGATAAATTTGGAGCTAGCGATCGGTGGAGGGAACTAAAGGGCAACGCACACGCCCGTGTATATTTTGGATCTATCTCAGCCGCCCTTCCAACCTTCGTCAACCTCTACTCATCTTGAGCACAGGTGAAGTTAGTTTCGTTATATGCAGCCTACTGTTAGCAACCGTTGAGGAAGGATAACTTTGGAGCTAGCGATCGGTGGAGGGAACTAAACCGCAACGCACACGCCCGTGTATATTACGGATCCGTCTCAGCCCTTCCAACCTTCATCAACCTCTACTCATCTTGAACACAGGTAAATAAATTTGAACTTCTTCACTTCATTTCTATCATAGACTAATAGTTATTTATGTTATGATACAAGAATGGTCAACAGGATAAGATTTACCCGGTGGTAAACCTTTACCTTTACGAGTGAACGCGACGATTCACGAGTTTGCCATTTAACCACCTTTTACAGTTTGTTTGCCACCTTTGACGCCCATGTATTACGAGTATACGACGTTTTTCAATACGGTTGTGAGAAAACAGGTAAAAAAGTGGCCAAGTTCGTGTCAGACAGACCACGCGCTTTAGTTAGGGTTTCTTAGTCTTTTCAATAAATAAATGTATATTTAAAAAAACAAAGTTACTTTTGCAATTGGTATAAAACATTTTGTATGGAAAATCCATTAACTTTTTACAAATCCAACTGCACACTAAGAAAGTATTTTTAGCCGTGATAATTTTCCTAGTGGCCTATAGTGGAACCTGTGTCTGGGTGTTACATATCTATTTAAGTATGTATTGAAATGTATATAAGTATGTATATGTCAGTCTCTGGTTCTCATAACACAGGGAATCCTACTTTGGGGCCAGATGACCACGTGTAATTTGTCCCAGAATATTTATTTATTTTTATTCCTTGTAAATTGATTATATGCCATACTGTTTCCAATACCTTTCAGATTTCTTGAAATAGTGGCTTAGCTGGTTACATGTAGGGTCAGGTACCCTAAAAATATTTTTTTACAAGTTTTATTGCACAACTTAATAGGTGCCACAGATTTCTATAACCATACCAAAATTCAACTTTATAGCTGTAATAGACTTAGAGAAGAAAAACGGCTGTGACATACCGACGGACGGATCAACAAACGGACACGGTAAAACGTATATTGAATTGTCATGTACAGTAGAACCTCGTTAAGTCGAACCTCGATAAGTTGAAAACCTCCAGATCTCGGAAAATGTTTTGTTCCCTTCCCTTCAAACACCAAAACCTCCATTACTCGAAATCTCAACCCTCTATTAGTCGAAATAATCAGTGGTTCCCTGCAAGCCATGATTGTACATATTTTCCCTCAATAACTCGAAAAATAAAATTGGACCTCTGTATCTCGAACATAGCAATGTTTTATTTTACAACCTTTACAACTCCATTATTTGGAACTTATTACCGGTATAGTTCTAAGAAAAATAAGTTACCAACTTTAAGAATTTGCCGACAATGTAAGTATACCATTGTTGCTTAGAAAACAAAGGAGTATACAATAAATAGGAATAACGTACTTTCGGGTTATTACCCTTTAGGCCTTATTAGGCCTGTCCGGTAATAAGGGATTTGAGATCAATAATCACATAGATGAAACAACAATACTGTGATTAATGATCTTAAACAACCAAAGGAATTTAAGCAATAATATAACTAATATATTATTTTAATTATGGTGAAGTAGGCCTTATTAGCCTACCATAGTAAAATAAGGTCTACTTGTAACGTTTTTAAAAGGTTAATTTTGTTTTTGTTTATGGTAAAAAAATGAATTTTTTGTTTATTATTTTATAGAAAATGTATTAAACTAATGATTAACATTAAAACTTGTTGATAAAACTGAATATTTTCGATTTCATTACAAATATCCATCAGCTAGGTCTTACTTATTACCCGCTGGTACCTTACCACGAATTTATTACTCACGTTAACACGTGTTTGCTTGATTGGTGTCAGGTGTTTAATTTTATTATTTTTCATTTCATTTGAATTTTGGCGAAGCAAGTCATATGTAGACGACTGAAATATTGTCAGAAGTAGTTTGGTTCTACTGCAATACACATCAAATTGTACAACAGTTTACAAATTAAATTGTTAAAACATGAGTGCTGTGAAACGCAAACTGTTAATTAATTAAAAAAAATATGTGTGTCACCTCTGCAACTTGAATTTTTATTTATTTTACCTCTCTAACTCAAAATTTATACGAATGAATCTCAACCTCTATATGTCGAATCAAAATCCTCCTAAGACGAAATCCTCCATAAGTCGAAAACTCTATAACTCGAATTTTTTGGCGTCTCCCTTGGTATTCGACTTATAGAGGTCCTACTGTATTACGAATAAGTATATATACATTTCAAGCGTCGGTGGCTCAACCGGTAACGACTCGGTCCATTTAACCAGAGGTACCGGGTTCAAATCTGGACGGCCAATGTACCAATGAGTTTTTCAAAAAAAACTTACGTACATACTTACCGATTGCTTTAACGGTGAAGGAAAACATCGTGAGGAAACCTGCACACGCCTGCGAAGAAACTCGAAGGTTGTGTGTGAAGTCGACCAACCCGCACTGGGCCCGCGTGGTCGACTAAGGCCTAATCGCCCTGATTCAGGGTAGGCTCGAGCCCCTCGGTGGGGACGTATATGAGCTGTAATGATGATATATACATTTCAGATGGCGGCATGCATGTCTTAGCGCTTCTAGCTGTCTTGTTTCTGGTTTCATTTTTTTTATTGACTTCTATATACCTTCTATATATTTCTATGTAGACAGGGGGTATTAGGATTTTTTCTGTCACGAAAAAGCGTTAGGGCCGCGTGGAGGGAGTAGACAGAGAAAGGCTGGCTACGGCGGCGGAGAGGGCAACGGCTGTATTCGTACATAGAAAAAAAGTTGAGATGGAGATATAAAGCAGGTACTTAGCCCGGGTTACCCTTTCCACTTGTCCGTTAAAGTTTCACTTCTACTATGTGTCCCAGCACACGTTTTTGGTTTAGTACATTTGTTATTGACAGTTATATACAAATTAAATCTACAAATGCCGAAAATTTCTTCGTGGCGTAATGGTTAGGTACATTAGCTTCACATTAGGAGCCTAAATTTGTATGACTCGATTTGTTTGGTGGAAGGCCATTTTCTAAGCCCGCCTGGCTAGCTACCACCATCTTACTTTACTAAGTGTTGCGCTAACAAATAACAGCAAATAATCTTAACAGCATTGATGTGTTCCGGCTTGGGGGCATTTTGGAATCTTGGTAAGCCCGCTTCCACCTTCGACATCATCGTCATTTACCATTAGGTGAGATTATGTCAAGGGCTTACCAATAGTGGATTTAAAAATGCCATAAGTAACTCTCTAAGAGTTTTCTCCTACATACCATAGGCGACGAAGAGACGAAATATATGCGAACAGAAAGAAAACCTTAAGAAACATGACATTTTGGACCTGCATGATGAATAAATGAGTCTTTGTCAGGCTGAAGCCCATGCTAGAACCTACTATTACTATATAAAATTATAGAACTTTCACTCATTGATTAGATGAAACCATATTATGAGTTGTCAATAGGGATGACGAATGCTAGTCATCTGAGTTACTTTTTATCATCTGTCAAAAACGACATTTTGTTCTAAAAATATTTGAAATACCTAGGCGTGACGTCGTAGTTTTGCAGCGTCATTTATGTACTCATTTTGTGATTTTGGTGAATTAAAAATCGAAGACTTGATGGAAAACAAAACGAGTAAGGTTTTCCGAAGTTTAAGTAGGAGGGCAATTTAGTGATCAAGATTTCATAATTTATTTTTGATGCTGTCGTCATCCCTATTTTATCTATCTGTACATACATATAGTAAAATCGTATCAGAATTTAGTCTCCCTAATGGCTGAAGCAATTTCGATGCAGTTTTTGAGATTGGCTTGGGCTAGAATTTTGTTTATAAAACATTGTAAAACAAACCAACACTGATGAAGACTTTTTTCTTTATTCCCCAGATATATGTGTTGGAATGACATTGGCATAGTCCGCTGTCATACATCAGAGAACGGTGAATCAAGTATCGACGCAGAGTTCCATGACACCAATGTGCATCACGGCATCCATTTGAACAACTACTTGAACCACACTATGGCCAGTTTGTCGTCCACTGTCTTGGCTCTGGCTTGTGAAACTCCCAGGTTTGTTTTTTCATTATTGTTCTTTTTATAGAAGTTTCTCCCTATGATAATATTAGATTATAGCTAGAAAACTCATTCGCCTTAGCTGTGGCCAATTACGACTCGCAGAAGTGACCATGGGGCTCGGATGACGTCAGAGCGAACTACTAGTACTGCTGACGCGTCGAGAGCGCAAGCAGCAAGCGACCCGAGGGTCGGGACGGGAAGCGCATTCCATGCAGGTCCCGTGTTTATTTCTGCAAGTAGTACACGCAGATTGTTTCAAATCAATTGGCTGAAAGTTACATCCCAAAATTTATGAGATATCATAGTGTAGCAAACAGACACTGACGTGTATATTTTTTATGAGTCTCCTCATTTACGAGATGAAACAATGCGGGAGAAGATGACAGCTCTAGGAACAGTTTTGTGTGCGCAGCACATGATTGACGTTTCGCGCACGTCCCCCTTGCGCCCTGTACCTAAGGCGATATCTCAGTTAAGCAGTAGTTAAACCTGCTTGCACGTCACTGATTTAAACGGTAGACCTTTCCACCTTCTTACACGTAATTTGATTTTCGCAGCTGATAAGGTTTATATCTAGGTTCTGTGCCACGTACAGTCGAGTTCGTTAAAGTCTGAGTTAGTTAATGCAATGGTAAGTGTCATAACACTCTTAAACAGCTTTGCCTCACAATGCCTATTTAAGTTTGTATAGAACTTTATAATCCTTTAACGCTTACAATCTTTTGAACCTTTGGCCCTCTCAGTATATTAATGAACTCGACTGTATACATGGTTCCACGTAAAGTATGCCGTCTGACATACTCCTCATAGGTTGCTGCAGAGTGAGACAAGTGCTGTGTAATTTTCATACAGTTTATTTTTTTATTTAGAAAAATTACAGCTTAAATATACGTTATGAGTAATAAGGTGTTGGTGTTAGTGAAGCCATTTTACAAGTTTCCACAAATAACATTTGTTTAACAGACGCAGAGTAAGATGAGCGAAGGAAGAGTTATTTTTTCTAAGACATCTTAGTTTTTGTTACTTCACTCCACTTCTCCGTCGAGCTGTAAAGACATTGTTTATAAAAAAAAACATTTTTTGCAGCAAATTGGTGTGCATATCGCTAGTAGGCAGCAGCAAAGAGTGGAGTATTTCTATGCCTGACACGGAAGAGATTTTATGTGTGGTAGCCACAACTGGTTTAGTGGCGGTGGCGACTAACGCCCGGCTGCTGAGGATCTACACGCCTATGGGCACTCAAAGACAGGTTAGTACCACACCAAGACAAAGGCCAAATAAGCAGCAAAAAGTTGGAGCATTTCCATGCCCGATAAGGAAGAGATTTTATGTGTGGTAGCCACAACTGGTTTACGGTGGCGGTGGCGACTATCGCCCGGCTGCTGAGGATCTACATGCCTATGGCCACTCAGAGACAGGTTAGTACCCCTTCAAGACAAATGCCAAAAAAGCAGCAAAGAGTGGAGCGTTTTCAATGGCCGATAGGGAATAGATTTTATGTGTGGTATCCACAACTGTTTTGCGGTTGCGGTGGCGACTAACGCCCGCCTGCTGAGGATATACATGCCAATGGGCACTCAGAGACGGTTAGTACCACACCAAGACAAAGCCAAAAATCTGCTAAGAGTGGAACATTTCCATGGCCGATAAGAAAAAGATTTTATGTGTGGTAAACATAACTGGTTTGCGGTGGCGACTAACGCCCGCCTGCTGAGGATCTACATGACATCACTCAGAGACAGGTTAGTACCACACCAAGACAAAGCCAAAAAATCAGCTAAGAGTGGAACATTTCCATGGCCGATAAGGAAAATATTGTATGTGTGGTAACCATAACTGTTTTGCGGTTGCGGTGGCGACTAACGCCCGCCTGCTGAGGATATACATGCCAATGGGCACTCAGAGACGGTTAGTACCGCACCAAGACAAAGCCAAAATATCTGCTAAGAGTGGAACATTTCCATGGCCGATAAGAAAAAGATTTTATGTGTGATAAACATAACTGGTTTGCGGTGGCGGTGGCGACTAACGCCCGCCTGCTGAGGATCTACATGACATCACTCAGAGACAGGTTAGTACCACACCAAGACAAAGCCAAAAAATCAGCTACGAGTGGAACATTTCCATGACCGATAAGGAAAAGATTTTATGTGTGGTAACCATAACTGTTTTGCGGTTGCGGTGGCGACTAACGCCCGCCTGCTGAGGATATACATGCCAATGGGCACTCAGAGACGGTTAGTACCACACCAAGACAAAGCCAAAAAATCTGCTAAGAATGGAACATTTCCATGGCCGATAAGAAAAAAAAAATTATGTGTGGTAAACATAACTGGTTTCCGGTGGCGGTGGCGACTAACGCCCGCCTGATGAGGATCTACAAGACATCACTCAGAGACGGTTAGTACCACACCAAGACAAAGCCAAAAAATCTACTAAGAGTGGAACATTTCCATGGCCGATAAGAAAAAAAAAATATGTGTGGTAAACATAACTGTTTTGCGGTGGCGGTGGCGACTAACGCCCGCCTGCTGAGGATCTACATGACATCACTCAGAGACAGGTTAGTACCACACCAAGACAAAGCCAAAAAATCAGCTAAGAGTGGAGCATTTCCATGACCGATAAGGAAAAGATTTTATGTGTGGTAACCATAACTGTTTTGCGGTTGCGGTGGCGACTAACGCCCGCCTGCTGAGGAAATACATGCCAATGGGCACTCAGAGACGGTTAGTACCACACCAAGACAAAGCCAAAAAATCTGCTAAGAGTGGAACATTTCCATGGCCGATAAGAAAAAGATTTTATGTGTGGTAAACATAACTGGTTTGCGGTGGCGGTGGCGACTAACGCCCGCCTGCTGAGGGTCTACATGACATCACTCAGAGACAGGTTAGTACCACACCAAGACAAAGCCAAAAAATCAGCTAAGAGTGGAACATTTCCATGACCGATAAGGAAAAGATTTTATGTGTGGTAACCATAACTGTTTTGCGGTTGCGGTGGCGACTAACGCCCGCCTGCTGAGGATATACATGCCAATGGGCACTCAGAGACGGTTAGTACCACACCAAGACAAAGCCCAAAAATCTGCTAAGAGTGGAACATTTCCATGACCGATAAGGAAAAGATTGTATGTGTGGTAACCATAACTGTTTTGCGGTTGCGGTGGCGACTAACGCCCGCCTGCTGAGGATCTACATGACATCACTCAGAGACAGGTTAGTACCACACCAAGACAAAGCCAAAAAATCAGCTACGAGTGGAACATTTCCATGACCGATAAGGAAAAGATTTTATGTGTGGTAACCATAACTGTTTTGCGGTTGCGGTGGCGACTAACGCCCGCCTGCTGAGGATATACATGCCAATGGGCACTCAGAGACGGTTAGTACCACACCAAGACAAAGCCAAAAAATCTGCTAAGAATGGAACATTTCCATGGCCGATAAGAAAAAAATAATTATGTGTGGTAAACATAACTGGTTTCCGGTGGCGGTGGCGACTAACGCCCGCCTGATGAGGATCTACAAGACATCACTCAGAGACGGTTAGTACCACACCAAGACAAAGCCAAAAAATCTACTAAGAGTGGAACATTTCCATGGCCGATAAGAAAAAAAAATATGTGTGGTAAACATAACTGTTTTGCGGTGGCGGTGGCGACTAACGCCCGCCTGCTGAGGATCTACATGACACCACTCAGAGACAGGTTAGTACCACACCAAGACAAAGCCAAAAAATCAGCTAAGAGTGGAGCATTTCCATGACCGATAAGGAAAAGATTTTATGTGTGGTAACCATAACTGTTTTGCGGTTGCGGTGGCGACTAACGCCCGCCTGCTGAGGAAATACATGCCAATGGGCACTCAGAGACGGTTAGTACCACACCAAGACAAAGCCAAAAAATCTGCTAAGAGTGGAACATTTCCATGGCCGATAAGAAAAAGATTTTATGTGTGGTAAACATAACTGGTTTGCGGTGGCGGTGGCGACTAACGCCCGCCTGCTGAGGGTCTACATGACATCACTCAGAGACAGGTTAGTACCACACCAAGACAAAGCCAAAAAATCAGCTAAGAGTGGAACATTTCCATGACCGATAAGGAAAAGATTTTATGTGTGGTAACCATAACTGTTTTGCGGTTGCGGTGGCGACTAACGCCCGCCTGCTGAGGATATACATGCCAATGGGCACTCAGAGACGGTTAGTACCACACCAAGACAAAGCCAAAAAATCTGCTAAGAGTGGAACATTTCCATGACCGATAAGGAAAAGATTGTATGTGTGGTAACCATAACTGTTTTGCGGTTGCGGTGGCGACTAACGCCCGCCTGCTGAGGATATACATGCCAATGGGCACTCAGAGACGGTTAGTACCACACCAAGACAAAGCCAAAAAATCTGCTAAGAATGGAACATTTCCATGGCCGATAAGAAAAAAAAATTATGTGTGGTAAACATAACTGGTTTCCGGTGGCGGTGGCGACTAACGCCCGCCTGATGAGGATCTACAAGACATCACTCAGAGACGGTTAGTACCACACCAAGACAAAGCCAAAAAATCTACTAAGAGTGGAACATTTCCATGGCCGATAAGAAAAAAAAAATATGTGTGGTAAACATAACTGTTTTGCGGTGGCGGTGGCGACTAACGCCCGCCTGCTGAGGATCTACATGACATCACTCAGAGACAGGTTAGTACCACACCAAGACAAAGCCAAAAAATCAGCTAAGAGTGGAGCATTTCCATGACCGATAAGGAAAAGATTTTATGTGTGGTAACCATAACTGTTTTGCGGTTGCGGTGGCGACTAACGCCCGCCTGCTGAGGAAATACATGCCAATGGGCACTCAGAGACGGTTAGTACCACACCAAGACAAAGCCAAAAAATCTGCTAAGAGTGGAACATTTCCATGGCCGATAAGAAAAAGATTTTATGTGTGGTAAACATAACTGGTTTGCGGTGGCGGTGGCGACTAACGCCCGCCTGCTGAGGGTCTACATGACATCACTCAGAGACAGGTTAGTACCACACCAAGACAAAGCCAAAAAATCAGCTAAGAGTGGAACATTTCCATGACCGATAAGGAAAAGATTTTATGTGTGGTAACCATAACTGTTTTGCGGTTGCGGTGGCGACTAACGCCCGCCTGCTGAGGATATACATGCCAATGGGCACTCAGAGACGGTTAGTACCACACCAAGACAAAGCCCAAAAATCTGCTAAGAGTGGAACATTTCCATGACCGATAAGGAAAAGATTGTATGTGTGGTAACCATAACTGTTTTGCGGTTGCGGTGGCGACTAACGCCCGCCTGCTGAGGATCTACATGACATCACTCAGAGACAGGTTAGTACCACACCAAGACAAAGGCCATAAAAACAGCAAAGAGTGGAGCATTTTCAATGGCCAAAAATTAACAAATATTTATTTTCTTATTGTGTCTTGTCTGGTGTTGCACTTAGCGTCATCTGTGGACATGTGTAGGATATTTAGATTTACACATATGGAAGTGTGCAATGCGACTTCCATAATACATATCTGGTATCAGATGTGTAGGTTTATTTTATTTGTTGGGGATTAAGACAACTACAAAATAGCGTAACAGGATATAAATATGTGTGTACATGGTACACAGCATAATCCACGTATTGAAAACAAAATGTGTGTAAGATAAGTAAAAGTTTTACATAACATTTGAAAACTGGCTTCTTCACAATGTTTTCGAATAACTAATTGGTATGGTTTTCCTGGATTCGAACCAGGAACCTCTGGTAAGGAGGACTGACCTGCTATCGTTAAAGCACCAATGCTTCACATTTATAGTTCAGTCGCTAAATTAGCTGGACATTTTATAAATGTTGCTCGCGTCGAAACACTCCGTCAAAGGAGCCGCCCTGAGGGTGCGCGATTCAACTCAGGGCGGCCCCTTTGGCGGAGTGTTTGACGCGAGCCCTCAAAGGCGCAGCTAATTCTGCAAACAAACTTTAAGTTACAAATTGTAAATGGATTGAATAATTTAAATGATTCCCCATATTTCCAGGTGATTTCTCTGGGTGGACCAGTGGTAGCGTTAGCAGGCTTCAATACCACCGTCATGGCTGTGTACCACAGCACTGACCCAGGGATCTCTGACCAACATCTCGCTATGGACATTGTAGCTATAAATGGTAAGTTTATAGCTATTAGCTTCCATTGTACGGTTCAAACTCGGGAAGGTTAGGCCAGACTCCACACACGGTGATCAAGTCCGGATAGTTGGAAGTTGTAGAGCTAGTCCTAGGCAGCGGTCTCCTCAGCCTCCATACACCCCCTATGCAGAGGGTCTAATGAGGCTGAAGAGACTGCTGCCCACATACTACTGGATTGCAAGGAGCTAGCGCAGTACAGGGTCATGCACCTCGGTGACCTTCAGGAAGTCGTCGGCAACCTACGAGAACTACTGGACTTCTTGGAGGAGCTAGGCTGGCAGTGATGCCGGGCAATCACGCAAAATAGGCGCAGTGGTCGCCTGGTTGCGAAAACCGGCCCGCCCCTAACTAACTAGTGGTGGACTGCCCTGTTGAGGATTTCAAGCACGTTCTCACCGCTCGCTGGGGTCATATCCCCAGTTTGGCAGGTTAGGCCATACTCTACACACGAGGGCAGTTGATCTGCTTAGTTAGCAGAGCTGTGAGGGCTAGTGGTGGACCCAGCTGTCAAGTTTTCAAACTGCCTACACGGCCTCTGACTCGGCTTAAACACTGCCATATAGTAATAGCAAAGTATGACCTCACCCCCTCGTCACCCAGATTGGTTACAGTTTGGCTCTCGAACGTATGGGATTTCGCCGTGATTGTGTTTGCTCCGTCATTTGTTTTTAGAAATGTCATTTCACGACCATTTGTATGCAGTGTACGGGGTGTGGTAATAAAAACACAAACAGTCTACCATTACTGCCTCCGTGACGTACATGAGCTTCACATCAGGAGGTCGCAGGTTCGATTCCCAGCAGAGTCTAAGACTCGGTTTGGTTGGTGGAAGGGCATCTTCTATGCCCGCCTGACTAGCTACAACCAATATACCACTATCTTATCTAAGTCTTGCCGCCAAACATCAATGTTAACAGCATAAATGTGTTCCGGCTTGAAGATAAGATAGCCAATTCCCCATTGCGTTGGGGAATCTTGGTAAGCCCGTTTACATCTTCGGCATCGAAGTCACCATCAGGTGAGATGATGCCAAGGGCTTACCAATTGTGAGTAAAAAATCCATCCAAGCATGATCGTGCTTCTGGTCAGTTAATCCGTGTGATCGACGCATTTCGACCGCTTCGTAAACAAACAGTAAGTAAATGAACATATTGAATCATAAATTGTTTATAATTTGAAAAACTTCGATGTCTTTCTGAATCTATGCTATAGGCATCATTATCAATGTCAAGGTTGCTTGGATTGGAAGAGATTGCTAACAAGACTGATAAGACCTCCTTAATGTAACTTCCATATTTTGGTTTACAGATCATTAATGTTGTGTAATTCTGTTTTCATCATGAATACATATTTTAGCTGAGTCAGTCACCTTCTACTGTGATTCATGTAAAAGTATGTGGTTTGTGGTTTATTTTTTTTTAATAATCCTATTCTATACTAAGCAATATACAGGGTGTAAAAAAATGGTGTAGGACCCGTTAACTGGGGGTTCTACTCATCAGACTGATAAACTTTCCCCAAGAAACCCATAGTCAATCCTCAAAAAAAAAATTGGACCCTCCATACTAAAATGCACAAAATTGGTCGATTAGCTGATCGATTTGTATGAAGAGTAAAAATTTTTTTTTGCGATTTCAGAAAGTCGCAGAACAAAAAGTTGTTCAGTATGATAAGTAGAAGCCCCTGTTAACCAATTTTGTTACACCCGGTTTTTATTTATTTGTTTGTAATCGCGTACTCGAAAACAGCTTTAACAATTTAGATGAAATTTACATAAATAGTGGGAATGGGAGCGAAACATCGATCTACCTAGGTATCATTTTTAAGAAAATTGATGGCACACTAAAAAGGGATTTTTAGTTTTGTATTAGCTACTTAATAACAGTTGGCGCTACATGGCTACACAAGTACACACCCTGGACACTTCATACAACGGGCCAGAAATGACATTTTAAAACAGGAATACGGAACAAACAAAATGGCGGCGAAATCCTATACGTTCCACAACCAAACTGTAACCAACCTGTATCAATCTGGGTGACGAGGGGTGAGGTCGAAATCTAGAGAGCGGCAGGGAGTGTCCATACTGTATGTTAGTACTAATATATTTTGATGGCTAGACACCGATAAAATCTCGGTTACCCAGATTTTTGTTGTGATATGTGAAACATCTGTAAGTAGAAACGACAGATCTTTATTATTAGTATTATATTACTAGTGGTTGGCCCCGAACTGTGAATTCGCGATGTAATTCCTTTCTACAAGCTTGCAATGTATGTATGTTTGTTCGGGTGAAATTTTGCAATTCAGTTTTGAAGCTGATATTTTCAACCGATTGTGCTGACATTTTGTATACACGTACAGTTTGGATGACAATGCATGTTTAACTGTGTGACGTCATTCTAAATCCAACATGGCGGCACACCCAAGATGGTGGACTAGTTATTTTTAAGGCACTCCTACAATATGGGTATCAAATAATGGGGTTTGCTGAGAAGAATACGAAATGATTGAAAATTTTCAAAGAAAAGCTTTTATCTAATAGTTTTTAGGTCTTTTGAAAATTATTTAAAAATATAGATACGCTCCATAACGCTTGCGAAATGTAGGATCCGTCCAACGCAATCTAGTGCGGGTTAGAGAAACCATGATTTAAACATTTTCATCCCCCTATATCTCAACAACCCCTTGACCGATTTGGCTCATGTTCAAAGTTAAAAAAATATTTTTGTCTCATTAATGGGCCTGGTAGTAATTTCACGATGTTCCGATCAACGATACTCGAGTTATCGTCGAACAAACATACCGGATTATTCCAATACCCTCTGAGAACTTAGTTCGCTCGTTCAATAAATCCTTTTCACTACTACTTCTGCCTTCACTACGTTTTCCGGTGCGCGGTCGCCACTCGAGAACTTTACTACCCCAACGGCCATCCGTTCTACGAGCTATGTGCCCCGCCCACTTAAGTTTAGCAATTCTGAGGGCTTTTTCAGTAACTTTGGTTCTACTACTTGGTCGGTATTTTTCTGTATTTATCAAAAAAGACGGAGAATAATGAGAAATCGGAAAAGCTCAATTTTACGCTCACGAGCCTCTTGCGTCGTAATAAAAATCGGCCAAGCGCAAGTAGGACTCGCGCAAACTAGGGTTCCGTAGTATTTTCAAAAAAATAAAAGTATATTTAAAAAAAACAAATAATATTTGCCGTTGGTAATACAACATTTTGTATGCAAAATCTATGAAATTTTTACAAATCCAACTGCACATCTTAAGTTGTTTGACTATTACTCCATTACTAAGAAAGCCTACGTAGCCGTGATAGTTTTACTTTTAAATTGATTGTAAGTCCTATTATTTAAAAAAAATGTCCTTAAATAGCGGTTTAGCTGGTGGGGGGGGGGGGGGGGGGGGGGGCACACTAGACTCTAACAATAAGTAGCACTTTGAAGCTTAATCGGTTTTTTTTTTGTTCAAAATTATTGGTATTTTGAAGTTGATCTGATGAACTTTGAAGTAGGAATCAAGGTCTTAGGATCGTCTATTGTTTTCAATAAAATCTTAGGAAATACTGTAGCTCTCAGTCCAGCTTCTTGAATTTGGAATCAAGCAGTTACTTTACATTCTAATTTAGCAAATTGAACATGAAAAAAACCTTTTTTGTAATAAAAAGCTTGTACCAAAAGGTTTTTAGTTTTTTTCGTTCTTTTAGGGTTCCGTAGTCAACAAGGAACCCTTAAAGTTTCGCAATGTCAGTCCGCTTGGCTCAGAAACTATTAGTACTAGAAAGCTGTAATTTGGCATGGGTAGGTACACATATTAATCACGCAGTAAAAGTGGTACAATATAATCTTGGAAAACATCTACTTGTTCAAAAAATGTTTAACAAACTAAGGTTCCCCTCGATTTCTTTGGGATGCCGTTATGAGATCCTGGTTTCCTTATGGTACCACCCTTGAGATATCTCCTTTCCACAAAAAAACAATCATCAAAATCGGTTCATAAACGGCGAAGTTTACCGCGAACACACATAAAAAAAAATATACGGTCGAGTTGAGAAACCTCCTCCTTTTTGAAGTCGGTTAAAAAGATCTGTGTCACCGGGAATACGGCTTTATACTAAATTTTATTTCAATCGGACCCCTGAACGTCGCTCTAAAACCAATTTCAAGATTTGACCTACACTAACAATTACAAAAAAGATATCCATGCAGGCGAAGCCGCGGGCAAAGTTAGTTATTTATAATTATTCTTTGGCAAAAATGTCGTCATATTACTTCACTCTCGACAACTGAGTTCAAAGTTTAAAGATTATACAATTGGTAATGAACAACGCATATGTGTCGTCATTTATGTTTTATAAGATAAGATAAGATAAGATAAATACTCTTTATTGTAAACACTATTTAAAAAATATATATAAACAAATTATAAAAACTTAACTCTAAAAATATAAGAATAATAAATAAATAATAAGATCTTTATTGGCTCAAGGTGTAGTTACAAAAGCGGATGGAATCCCTGTTACCCGTGGTAGTTAGAAACTGTGTTACAGGTAACAGTGTCTTCCCCTAGTAAACGCATAACAAAATTGCCAGAACACCACTATCTTGAGCAGATAAAAAAGAACTTACATAACAGGTTACATTATGAGATATTAATATTTATGAAAACTTATAGAAAAAATAATTTAGATTAGACGTAATGTAAAAACAGTATAGGTACCTAATTAGCGAAATCTTAATTTACAGCAAAAGGACAATAATTCAGAAGAACCTAATTTACATAGTGTCATACGTAAGTAGGTGAGTGTGTGTGTGTGTGTGTGTGTGTGGGTGTGTGTGTATGCGAGGGTGTATGAGTGTGTCTTTGTGCGATAGTTTGTTGTGTTTACTTTAAGAAAACAAACACAATATAAAAAAAGAAACTTATATAGGTACTACAGCGTTACAATTATACCTACCTTAATATAAATTATATTTGGCATCCGCAAATGGATTTTAAAGAAGTAAATATCTGGTTTTATTGCGATTTCTCACCACCACCCTCTTGGCATTCACTATACTAATTGAAAATCAACCTTGAGGCAAAGTATATATATATATATATATATATATATATATATATATATATATATATATATATATATATGTCGCAGGCAAATGAGAATATCAGGGATTTCACGAAATTCTTAGGGATAATTCACTTTATGGATTAGATAACTCTGAATAAAACCAAGTTGGGCGGAGCTCCGCTTCGTTATGTAGGTTAGGTTTGGTTAGCATGTCTTTTACTACCGTAAAAACGAGCCCCACGTAGCGAGGCTCGTCCGACTTGGTTTTATTCGGAGTTTTCTACTCCATAGTGTGCAATATCCCTAGCGATTTCGTGAAATCCCTGATATTCTCATTTCCCTGCGACATGTATATTATTTTTAACGTACTTGAGGTAAGCAGTATACACTGCTACATCAGGATCCAAACTTTGATCTTGGGGATCTAAAGTTGAAATTATCATAACCATAAAGTATAAACTTATTTACCATATCGGGTGGAAACCTACACATCTGATTCCAGCTGTGAATAAAGGTAATTTTTTTTATTAATAAATAAACTGTTTATTTCAATAAAAAAGGAAACATGATGCCACACAAAAAACGCAAATCTTGATAAAAAGATGATGTGCGTTTATTGTTTGTTGCACGCACAGCTCGCAACTTGAGCGTCTGGATGTCCACCAGCCTCGTCAGTTAGGTAGTTTTTCTGAGCAAGGAAACTTTTAAGGATCTTTTTTGTTTGGTTGTTGTTACTATTTTCTATTTTTTCTACTAGGTCTTTAGGTAGATTGTTTAGGACACAAGGTAGTATGCACCTCCAGACTCTCTTACCATATACATTATTAAAATTAGGTATACAAAATAAAGGAAGATATGACAAATTACGCATATTACCAGGTCTTACACGTTTTTCTAGTTGATTTATGTTATTGTTATATTGTATTACAATTGCAAGTTTCACACGTTGTACACGTCTGTAGATATAATCTATAAGCTAAGTGCAACACTAGACAACCGCCGTTAATTGTGCCACACTGGAAAAAATATAAATAAATAAATTAGGTACCTAGTTATGGGAACTGAATAACGTACGAGTGCATATTTTCATTAGAATGATAACGCAACATGAAACTCAATAGACCAGTTTAAAAGATGTATTCTTATAAACCTTCATCTTTCTGATTGGATAGGTCGTCAAGTCCGCAGCAAAACCATCCCTCTGCCACTGACCCCAGCGTCCAAATTGTCGTGGCTGGGCGCCTCAGATGCGGGCTCGCCTTGCGCGTACGACAACACGGGAATGATGAGGTTTTACGACATCGCCAGCGGGATTTGGATGCCTATTTGCGACGCCAGTACGCACTCGAGAGGCGCTTCGGACAACTGGTTCATTGTTTCTGTGAGTTATTCTATCATGACATCAGCTGAAAGACGTCCACTGCTGGACTAAGGCCTTCACAAGGATTTCCACAACGACCGGTCCTGCGCTGCGCTACCCGCATCCAGCAGATTCCCGGGACCTTCACCGGGTCGTTGGTCCATCAAACCGTAACCGACCTAGCTCATAGAATCGCTTAACTCAAGTCCGTTGGGGCAGTAAACAGTTATACGATAAGGATTTCCTTGCCTGCCTCGTGTTTTCAAATTAGTATAATTTAGAAATCATCAAGTTGAGAGTGAATAGACACTAATTAAGCTTTCGTGATACATCCTCGGCCGCATCGGCATTCGGCACTTACCGTCAGGTGAGGTGCTGCCAAACAAAATGATTAATTTATTTATTTAGTTACGGCAAGTGGGTGTCGTAAATCCTGGGCAGCCCTGCCTTCCTTTATGTCCCAGGCGGTGCAGTGTCTTTGGAGAAGACAAAAGGATCAATTCAGACTGAAATCGCAGCGACAGGAAGCGAGGAGGCGAGGCTGGTCGCGATATCGCGTCGTCGGTCGCACGACCGTTTTTTGGACTGCTTGAGTTAAAAAACATACCTCTTTCATCTACATGCAGTCGGGTAAAACACGCAGCCGTTGCGCGACGCCGCGCGTGCCCGCTACACTGCTCGCTCTATGCTCTATCCCGTCAAACGAATCTAAGTAGATTTTTGAAAGTTTATAATGCTTTGGCATTGAAAGTGATCCTCGCTTCGCTGCCGGACGCTACCAATTGAATTGAGCCTTTGAACCTCTCAACGGTTACATTACCTCTGGGTGACAAGTAAATTGACCCGCCCGAACAATTCATTGCCTCCAGGAGGCAAGCTCGGTCCCGTCTATTTCAAAAGTGATGGTTTGGTGTTCGTTATCCCTTTCTAACTTATAGAAACAGTATCTAGGCTTTTCTGTCTATCCTTATGCACCAGAGACAAACACCAAGCATTCTGAGTGACAAGTAAATTGACCCTCCCAAATGGTTCCTTGCCTCCAGGAGGCAAGCTCGGTCCCGCCTATATTTCAAACGCTAATTTGATGGTTTGGTGTTCGTTATCACTTTCTAACTTTATAGAAACAGTATCTAGGCGTTTCTGTCTATCTTTGAACACCAGAGACGCATTTACTCAAATTTTAAGCTGCAAATGAAAGATAGTATATCAAAATATGGTAAAAAAAAATCAGATCCAAGAAGTTGAATGAACCGCTTGTATATTTTTAAATAAATATAAACAAATTGATATCAAAAGATGGGAAATTTAATAAGCATTCTAGATTTTTTTTACGGGGAGTTTTGCCAATACAGAGAAATCATAGTTTTAAACACGACTGGGCATCCGAGCGGTTGCGGCCGCGCGGAACGCCGAACCGTTAACCCCGGATTCAGTTTTCGCGCGCGCAAACCGTTGAGAGGATAAATGCAGAAAGCCAATGTTTCTGTTCCACTTGTATGCACGTCATTATATCCCCGTGGCTTGCTTGAGCCTACCTTGAATTCGGGTGATCGGGCCTTATCGACCACGCAGACCCAGTGCGGGTTAGTCGACTTCACATGACCTTCGAGTTTCTTCGCAGGTGTGTACAGGTTTCTTCATGATGTTTTCCTTCACCGTAAGAGTTTCGGACAAGCGTACATATGAAATTGAAATCACATTGGTATGTGTCAGGATTCGAACCACCGTAGTGGCCTTAGCCGTTACGCCACCGACTTCTCTGTACGCACGTATCTGCGTTTAATTTTTTAATCTACTCCTTTCGAGCTACATCGATCGTATGCGCACGCATCAGTATCAGATCTATGTTAATTCGTTATCTTTTTCTATCTAGTCTAGTGGTTTCAACGCTGGATCATCATTCTTATCATTGCTAAGAATTTATACTAACATTAAAGTGTTGAAAACTCACAAAATATTTGTAAATACTCCACCTAGGTGAGTGAAGTAACGCAATCAGTGCGTGCAATTCTGTGCAGAGGGGCGTCCTTTCCGCCGACAGCTCCTAAGCCGATCATCACTGAGTTGACTATACAGGTACGTTTATTTAGCCTTGATATATTTGAGCCTTTTGCTCACTTTTGTCCTAGGCAAAGTGACCTTGATACATTTAAGCTTTTTGCCCACTTTTGTCCAAGGCAAAGCGGCTTTGATACATTTGAGCCTTTTGATCACTTTTGTCCAAGGCAAAGAGGCCTTGATACATTTGAGCCTTTTGCTCACTTTTGTCCAAGGCAAAGTGGCCTTGATACATTTAAGCCTTTTGCCCACTTTTGTCCAAGGCAAAGAGGCCTTGATACATTTAAGCCTTTTGCTCACTTTTGTCCAAGGCAAGGAGGCCTTGATACATTTGAGCCTTTTGCTCACTTTTGTCCAAGGCAAGGAGGCCTTAATACATTTGAGCCTTTTGCTCACTTTTGTCCAAGGCAAAGTGGCCTTGATACATTTAAGCCTTTTGCCCACTTGTCCAAGGCAAAGAGGCCTTGATACATTTGAGCCTTTTGCTCACTTTTGTCCAAGGCAAGGAGGCCTTGATACATTTGAGCATTTTGCTCACTTTTGTCCAAGGCAAAGAGGCCTTGATACATCTGAGCCTTTTGCCTACTTTTGTCTAACCCAAAGAGGCATTGATACATTTAAACCTTTTGCCTACTATTGTCTAAGGCAAAAAGGCCTTGATAAGTGCATTTGCCTATGCTTTCATACGGTTGAGCCTTTTGCCTACTTTCGTCTAAGGCAAACAGACCTTGATACTATTGAGCCTTTTGTCTAAAACACAAAGAGCCCTTGATACATTTGAGCCTTTTACCTATTTTTGTCTGAGGCAAACAGGCCTTGATACATTTGAGCTTTTTGTCTACTTTTGTCTAAGGCAAACGCAAGTTTCACAAAGACTACACCTACTAATTCAAAAAATGTTAACCCCAGATCCCGCTATGCGAGTTGGACAGTGAGAAGGCGCAGTGCGAGGAGCAGCTAGTGCGCTGGGCGCACACCGCCGGCGATGTGGATGTGCGCGCCGCGCGCGAAACCGCGCTCAAGCTGTTCGCTGTTAGTATTGATTACCACAGAACACGTAGGTGTAGCGTACAGATCCCTCTATGAGTTGGACAGTGAAAAGGCGCAGTGCGAGGAGCAGCTAGTGCGCTGGGCGCACACCGCCGGTGACGTGGATGTGCGCGCCGCGCGCGAGGCCGCGCTCAAGCTGTTCGATGTTAGTATTGATTACCACAGAACACGTAGGTGTAGCGTACAGATCCCTCTATGAGTTGGACAGTGAGAAGGCGCAGTGCGAGGAGCAGCTAGTGCGCTGGGCGCACACCGCCGGCGACGTGCATGTGCGCGACGCACGCGAGACCGCGCTCAAGCTGTTCGCTGTTAGTATTGATTACCACAGAACACGACGGTGTAGCGTAGACACAGTATTACGATATGGCTTACAGTAGCGCAACGCCTTTGATGTCGCACGATGCCGCCACGGCGTAGGTACCAGCAGTACTAGCCCACCGCCCGCTGCCCCGCAGGTACCCTTCCGTTGCTCTACGTCAGTACATTCGTTGCACTACTGTAAGCCGCTATATTGTAATACTGTGGTACAGATCCCTCTATGAGTTTGACAGTGAGAACACAGAACGGACCGCCGCTGATTTATGTGTAGGAGCCGCACGCACGTCGCTCAAGCTGTTTACGGTAATAAGCTTATTCGAAAATTCCTTAAAGCTTTTAGGTACAAGTTTTTATTTAAAAAGAGTTTTTAAGTTCAGTGTGCTTAATTTCAAATTTAAATAAACCGGGCTGAGAGGTACAGTATTTCCTATGTTTTGATTGACAATAAAAGACGATCCTGGGACATTGATTCCACCTTGTAGTTCATTATTGGATCTATTGTCACGGGAATACGTTTTCATACCAAATTTCAGCTCAATCTAAAATCGATCGCAAGATTGTAGTTCATTATTGGATCTATTGTCACGGGAATACGTTTTCATACCAAATTTCAGCTCAATCTAAAATCGATCGCAAGATTTGAAGTTTTAAATACAAACATTGCAACTTAAATAAAAGCTTGTAATAAAAGTTAAAAAAAAAATCCGACTATGGAAAAGTATGAAATAATAGCCTTTATTTTTTCCTTCATCTGGGGTAATAGACGTGGTCACAAGCCATAATGATAAAAAAAAATCGCGTGTCGTGTCGCTTGATTGTAGCGCGCGTACATTGAGCCGTCTCATAATATCGCTTGTGAGACCATTGCTAAGAAATTTAAAAAATGCATAATATGTAATGTATATAATATATATTTAGAATATGCTCGTCAAGACCTTTCTTTTGATACTAAACATGATCTTCTTCATCTTATCAGCCCATATACGTCCCCACCAAAGAGCTCGATCCTACCCTGAATTAGGGCGATCGGGCCTAAGTCGACCACGCGGGCCCAGTGCGGGTTGGTCGACTTCACACACAACCTTCGAGTTTCTTCTTAGGCGTGTACAGGTTTTCTCACGATGTTTTCCTTCACCGTAAGATGAACCAAACCAAACATGATATGAAGATCTATAAAAAAAATTTTGGGTTGTGTTGTTCACCTATTAAATCCGCCATGTTGGTTTTTTTTAATGCTTTACATCCCATGATGACACGCGGAGTGACGGCACGAGTCCAAAGACACCACATTTGTCAAGATCGGTTGAGTGGGTTAGGAAATACGAGGGAACAGATGAACATCCATACATACATATGGATAACATAAGAACATTTTACGAGAAAAAATTAAATCTATCATAGAAATGTTCTACGCAGCCAATATAAATATGACATGTGCGTTGTGTTAGCTAAAAGCTACATATTTAATAAAAGTGCTGTAGTTGTAGGTGCTAAAATTTTTAATCACCAATGGATATCAAGTCATTAGATGGTACTAAATTTAAAAAACACTAAAAGATTGGTTGACAGACAAGGTATTTTATGCTTTAGAAGAATTTTTTTCGAATTAATTTCTACTTGCTTTTTATGTTTTAATTTTTGAATAAAATTATGACTAAATTTTAAATGTTAAACCATGACTATTGTATGCCCGAATTGGATAAACTGATGATACTAATTAATTGTAACAACTATATTACTCAGTTTTGACAATAAATATTATCTTATCTTATCTTACATAGACTGTAAAAAACATAACCCTCCTTTTTCCGTAGTCGTGTAAAAGATCGCCTATTGCTCAGTAACACTGGTCCGCACAGTAAAATACTATCTATAGACAATTTTCTGTAATCAACAAACTCAACCGAAGAATTCACTCCACAGCTCGCCTGCCGAAGCGAGATCGAGCAACGCGCGTTAGAACTAATGGAGCTGCTCAAAGACGACCGCTTGCTCCCTCTAGCGGCCAAATACGCGTCCCGCCTCGGGCGCATCCACCTCGCGGACAAACTCACGAACCTCGCCGACACGTGGGAAACGGAAAACAATAAATTGAACACGGCTCGTTCACACTTCAACGAGCTGGATACTCAGGAGACGTATGACGTCACAAGCACGGAGGATCTGAACACGAGTTTGATTATACCGCATAAGGTTAAGGAGAAGAGGACTGAAACAGTTACACCAATAAAACCGGTGGTAAGTTGCAAAGGAATTCTAGGAATGCTTTATTGCACACCAAGAGTTTTTATCCACAAAATTGGTAAGCCCTTGGTATCATCTCACCTGATCTCTCTCTTATCGTGTGGCACAATTAACCGTGCTATCTAAGGGATAGACGGGGGCGGTTGCTGATATTGCACTTAGCATCACCCGCGGCCATGTGTAGGGCATTTAGATTTACACCTACGGGCGTGTGCAACGCGACCTTCATACATATCTGGAATCAGATGTGTAGGTTTCCTCACGATGTTTTCCTTCACCCTTAAAGCAATCAGTCAAAAAAAAATTCAAAATTCAAAACAATTTATTTCAAATAGGTGTTTACACACACTTTTAAATAGTCAAAACAAAAAGAAAATACTTTATATTACAAATAATGTCATGATTCAGATTACAGTCTCAGGTAATGGTATTTGTTATAGAATCAACATATATATCTTTGTCATTTACACAATCTATTATTTTATAATATCCTCTAAAGCACAAAACTTTTTTGACATGAGTCTTGAATTTATTCTCTGACAAACTAGTTACATTTTCTGGAATTTTATTGTAGAATCTTATACACTGCCCCACAAATGACTTTTTAACCTTACTCAGTCTCGAAAAGTCTATATCTATTTTATTTACATTTCTTAAATTCAAATTATGCCTGTCACTGTTTTTAGGAAATAAATGCAAATTCTTACGAACGTACATGATGTTTTCATATAGAAATTGACTAGCAACAGTTAAAATATTGATTTCTTTGAACTTATTCTGTAACGACTCACGTGATCGCATCTGATAGATTGCGCGGATAGCTCTTTTCTGCAGGATGAAAATAGTTTCTATATCAGCCGCATGCCCCCCACAGTAATATGCCATAAGACTATGGAAGTAACTAAAATACACTAGTCTCGCAGTATCTACATCCGTCAACTGTCTTATTTTCTTAACGGCATAAGCATCTGAACTAAGCCTTCCCGTTAAAGTTTCAATGTGTGGTCTCCATTGAAGTGATAAGTATATGTACGTTAGTTTCGAAAACTCATTGGTACACTGGCCCTCTGGAATTGAACCCGGGACCTCTGGTTAGGAGGACCAAGTCGTTACCGGTTGAGCCACCGACCATATCACCAGATGGTAAATAACGATGATGCCGAAGATGAAAGCAGGCATACCAAGATTCTCCAACGCAATGGGGAACTGGCTATCCTATCTTCAAGCCGGAAAACATCAATGCTTGTTAACTTTGATGTATGGTGGTAAGCCTTATATAAGATAGTGGTAGCTAGCCAGGCAGGCTTACAAAATGCCCCACCACAACCAAACAGAGTCTTACAAAGTTAGAACCCGCGACCTCCAGGTGTGAAGTAAAGGACTAACAATAGGGATGTTGACTGCTAGTCATTTGAGTTACTTTTTATCATCGGTCAAAAAGAAATTTTGTTCTTAAAATGTATGAAGTAGGAACGTGTGACGTCATAGAATTTCATCGTCATTGATGAACTCATTTCGTCAATTTCATGAATTCAGGAGCAGGGCCATTTAGGAAATATTCTTCATAATTTTTGATGCAATCAAGTATACTTTAACGCCACGGAAGGCGGTTTTTTTATCCACAATTGGTAATGCCAAGGGGGCATCACCTAAACCTAATGATGGTAAGTGACGATGATGCCGATTGCCGAAGATGCAATTTTCTAGTTAGGTGGTAACGCGGCAACGCGTTGCGTATATTCGTTCTTCTTTCATTCGATCTATTTCGCATGCGCTGGCACAAAACAATCCATGTTTTACATTTTGGAAAACAGTGTGACACATGATTCAAAAATCAATTTTGTTTTCATCACAAAACGCTATCCAAATTAATAAAAAAAATATATCTAAAACAATCATCTCAAACCAGATAGACTCATCTCGGATCTATATTTTTACTTCGAAATAAATTCATCTGTAAGCACGAACGGTTTTTACCCACGCCTTACCATACCCTACCTACCACCGACGTGCTACAAGGTACACCAATCTACATATAAATATGTAGGAATGCTTCATTGCATACCAGGTGTACATATGTTACGGCTAAAGGTGGGTGTGAACATAAACTTAAGATTAGCCGGCTAAAATTCTCTCAGGAAAATCAATCAAACCTTACCGAACCTAATATCGCTCGTGTTGGGTAGACCTTGTTGTGTACGGTTAAACGCCGAATACCAACTTTTAACCGGACTTTACCCAAACAACTTTAGCCGGCTAACCTTAAGTTTATGTTCGCACCCACTTTTAGCCGTGACATACATACTGGTATATACAATAATACATGGTAAATTTATAGCGACAAGTAATCTTTTGTTATGTTACGTTGCAGCCTATAAAACCGTCGCCCGGAGGAGCGCGGAACCCCTTCAGGAAACAAACGGAGGCTTCGAAGAACGTGCAAAGTCCACTGAGTCTCACCGACAGGGCTTTGGTTGAAGTTCACACAACCGCTGAGCACACAGAGAATAAAGACGTAAGTTAATTGTCTCCATTCTTATTCCATCGCCGAAATTAAACATTACATCTAGAGAATTATGTAAATCAGGGTTTCTTCAGTAATTATGGGTTCATGTCATGAGTGCCGGGAGTTCATGGCTAGCCTATATAATGATGAAGATCTCATTGACATGTGATCCAAATTCCGAACAATATAACAGCTATGGACCGGCCTACGCGAACAGCGGTTTTGATGCGTACAGAACGAGCGCATTTCGTCTCAGTTGATCAGTATTCCCCAATTCAGTTGAAGGTCGAAGAGAGTGAAATTTGTTACCTCATTCGTGCTACATTCCGAGTATGTCTCTCTTTCTCTGTCATTGTTTATATTTGATATACTATAGTGGTGTATGTATTTGCGTGTAGTTGTATTTGACTCATTTTTTATGAGATTAATGTATGGATAGGGCCGGTCCATATTTTACTAGCTTTTTCCCGCGGCTTCGCCCGCATGGACACTGTTTTTATGACTGTCTTTGAGGGTGAGTAGTGCGCGAGTCGCAAGCGGCTCGCGAGCGTGGACGTGAGTTTTCTCCAGATCCCTCTGCCTTTCTGCCTGCATCCTTCGGGAGGCCTTTGTCCAACAGTGGACGTCTTTCGGCTGATAATATGATGATAAATAAAAAATATTATTAAATTCTCTTGTTTTTTCTCTAATCCTATTCGAAAAGGGTCCGTAGAACTTTTGAAATTTTTAAAGTGACTGTAAGCCCGCAACTTTAAAAAGGTTAAGAAACCATGATTTCTACCTGAATTACTAAGGAGTTCGATTATTTAAAATTCCGTTTTTTGTCTTCCCAGCCCCTGACGCCTCACGAAGGAGAAACGTTCGTTGACTGGTTTGCACGAAACAAATCAACATTAGAATCGCAACACTTAGACCTCACCCCAGCAGAGTTGTCCAAACACTGCATCAAAGTCTACAAGAGCATTCAGACGAAAAACAGAACCACTGAAAGCAGTAAAAGAAAGTTAGAGGAAAGTACTCCACCAGTGGCTAACGTGTCCAAACAACAGAAACTCACAGATTTTGCCTATCAAAACCGGAAGGAATAGTGCCTATAAGAATAAAGCCCGTTCGCTTAGATAGCGTCTCTCGCCCTTTGTAAACAACGACACAGCGCGTGCCGCCGCGTGCCAAAGAACGCCGCCTTGACGTCAAAAAATGCTGACACATGTGTATTACTTGATTTGTATCTGTCATCTGTAAATTGTCTAATAAAGTAGATTAAGTTCTTGCATTTTGTTTTAAACGAATGACACTATCTGCGCGAATCGACTTTACATATAACTAGTTAGGGCTGTAAGTGAAATGCTTTTAAATTATGTGAATTATGTATGTATTCAAAGAATAATTACTGCTATATTTTATGAAGAACAAACAGATTTTTTTCTTTGTTTAGATTAGAACTCATGCGTTGAGTAGTTCAGCCTCGTCCGGCTCCGGAAATAGTCCGTCTCTGATCATATGTCTCCACTCAGTACCGTTCGGGTAGCCAAACTTCTCGATCGTTCCTGGCAAGAACTGGGTACTGTATCCGGGTAACTGAAACATATGGTAACATTAGAAAAGTTGACTTTTTAAGCTTCCTAATAATAATAATACTTTTAGACGAGCAATTCTAGTGCATAGGGTGACTTTAAATTATTTCTTGATAGCAAAGGATATGATGTACTCGTGATTACAAACAACTTTCCCAAAGAAACTATATGTCAAAAAAATATTTTGGTCCTTTATAATTAATTACTGGTTTCGTTATATGTTGGAGAACATGAATAAAGAATGTGGACGTGTTTTGTCATTTCACCACAAACAAATTTATTATATAAAAAAAATATATATAAAATGAGTTTGTATATAAAAATAAATTCTAGCGAGACCTACAGTACTCGCATATGATGTGTAACATGTGACAAAATACTTTATAAAAGGACGGCAAAGATACGGCAGACTAGGCTGTATGGTCATAGATACCTTTGCCTTTTCCGCGCTTTTAAAGCCTGAAAAAAGGACGGCAAAGATACGGCAGACAAGGCTGTATGGTCATAGATACCTTTGCCTTTTCCGCGCTTTTAAAGCCTGAAAAAACGCGACTCCCTGTTACACATTTCCGTCCCATGGGACACATTTCCGTCCCATTTCACGAAATCACTCCCACAAATTGCAGGAAAGCGAGAGCAAAGATGTTACACATCAAAAATTATATAAAACATAGTTTGTGGTGAAATGACAAAACACGTCCCCACTCTTTATTCATGTTCTCCAACATATAACGAAACCAGTAATTAATTATAATTTTTTTTTAACAAATCTCTTCTCAGAAATTAGAAGGTTTGGTCAATTTTCGGTACTTTGAAGGCCATTTTCTCCTAACAGGTTGAGTTTGGGCAGCTAAAAAAAATACGTGTCCGTTATTTTAGACTACTCTATAACATATATCAAAATAAATCAAATCGGAGTCGGACAGTTGGGTACCCTTCCTTGTGAGATTTTTCTGTTCGATACTATGTTTGGTTGAGCTAGCACGTTGCTTTTTACATATTTCAACAGAGAAAATTTTAAAGTTTCCGACTGCATTTTTATTCCAACATGCAGCCGTGTGGTCCTTCGAGCCGGATATGAACCATGGATCAAGCAGAATATTCTATTCTTTCAAGATTTTTTACTGAAAATTCACATTTTTAGCAGCCATTTTCTAATTCCCTAGATGCGACGCTTAACGTTGGATTTCATTTAGCAAGTATCTAATGATAGCGCAATGCGCTCAGCGCGCGCCCACATAATTATCCATACACCTATTTGTATCTCCTATGGATATTTTTTGCTACAAAATAGAACGAAATGGATTTATGATTGCTGTGTAGTCAAATTAGTTATTCGAGCTGGGGCGACGGGAACCGTATCTTGCAAGTGTTGCGCTGCTCCTATAATAGGGATGACGTATGCTAGTCATCTGAGTTACTTTTTATCATCTGTCAAAAACGACATTTTGTTCTAAAAATGTTAGAAATACCTAGGCGTGACTTCATAGTTTAGCAGCGTCATATGTGTACTCATTTTGTGATTTTAGTGAGTTAAAAAACGAAGACTTTATGGAAAACGAAACGAGTAAGGTTTTCCGAAGTTCAATTAGGGGGGCAATTTAGTAATCAAGAGTTCATAATTTATTTCTGATGCTATCGTCATCTCTATTTGGTACTGGAGCCAAAAATTACCTTAGGTGCGAGATATCTGGCGTTCTCGACGACACAGGGATCGGTGAAGTGCTCGTGCTGTTGGTCAACGTATTCGATCAGTCTGCCCTCCATCGTGCCGGATAAGCTCGCGTAGTCCCAGTACTGAAGGTGTTGTACCATCTCGCAAAGCCCCACCCCGCCCGCGTGGGGACACACTTTCACTGAAATATTATCTCACTAATATTATACAGGCGAAAGTTTGTGAGTGTGTATGTTTGTTACTTCTTCACGCAAAAACTAATGAACGGATCTGGCTGAAATTTGGTTGGTAGACAGATTAGGACCTGGATTAACACATATGCTACTTTTTTCACGCTCGCGAGCCGCTTGCGACTCGTCCACGCGGGTGAAGCCTCGGGAAACAGCTAGTTTTGAAATAAATACGTACACTATAAATTGGGTACGTACAGTAAGTCCCTACGTGATCGAATCAGAATGAGGAGGTCCGTAGGAGAACCAAGGTAACCGCCCTAAATTAGAGAATCACTAAAGTGGCAGTGGGTAGGCACGTAGCTCGTAGAACAGATGACCGTTAGGGTAGTAAAGTTTTGAGTAGTGACCGCGCACTGGTACACACAGGGTTTGTAGGCCTTGTACTCAGTGGACCGATAACCTGGTAAGGTCGCGGGAAGCTGGTGATGCGGGCGGCGCAGGATATAAGAAAAATCGCTCTAAATAAAAGTATTCCATTACCGATTTTCCTCCTAGGATTCGCCGGGTTATTTTCTTAGCTGTTTATCGAATGTTTTTTTTATAATCAGTTGATAAGGAATCCTCTAAAATGTTAAGTAACCACCTCCATGGCGTAATGGTTAAGTACATTAGCTTCACATCAGGAGGTTGCGGGTTCAATTCCCGGCGGAGTCCAACTTTGTAAGACTCTCTTTGGTAGGTGGAATGTCATTTTATAAGCCTAGCTAGGCTACCATTATCTTATCTAAGTCTTGCCGCCAAACATAAATGCTGACAACATTGATGTGTTCCGGCTTGAAGATAAGATAGCCAGTTTCCAAATCTTGGTAAGCCCGCTTCCATCTTCGATATCATCGTCACTTACCATCAGGTGAAATGATGTCAAGGGCTCTTACCAATTGTAAATAAAAAAAGAGTAATAAATGTAACGAGAAAACCATGTCGATAACTGAAAAACCTTCTTGTATTAGGAAGAATACGATGCCTATATCCCTTTACAGTATTATTATTATATTTTATTTTTTTATTTACCAATTTCAAAACAAAATACAAAAAAAAAATCATCTAGCACCATTAAACCTGAATGGTTTGTCTAGGTGCTCAACAGTAATCTGTAGGTAGCTACATTGACATCCTTACTAAGATTATGAACTGATAGTGGCATTCGCGTGGATATAATGTAACCATCAAGTGTCAATATTCAAACCATCGACTCAAAAAGAAGAAGTGTCACGGGAAAGGACAAAGGCTACTTTTTATCCCGTGAAAATAGCATAGTCCGATGCAGTTCCTGAGGGAACTAAAAAAAGTCTTTTTTTGGTTCATTTCTTTAACATCGCAACGGAACAATGGATTTTTGTGGTTTTTTGCACAAATATGGTTGAGGGGGTGGGAAATGACTGTTATTCAGAGATTCAAGATTCAAGATATTTATCCATAATACGAGTAGGTGCAAATTACACTCTTTCTGATAGTCATAAAATAGTGATTACATAATTGCATTTGAAAAAAATCAAGAAATAAACAATCATAAGTTAATAACGTCAAAATCCAATCCTAGATATAAAAAAAAAACAAATTATGTCATTAGAACATGAAAACAACATGACACGAGAAGTTACACATTAAAAGCATTGAATATTATGAATGACTTTGACAAGTGTAGGCCAGTTCACATGGACAGCATCCGGTCACGAGTATAACGCGACAGTCAGCCATCGCTCCACTCAACCATATTAGAGGGAAAAGAACGACCCGGCTTTCGCACCGTGCCACCAGCCGCTTGCGGCTTGTGCACCACTCACCCTAAAAAACGATGCCAACGCGGGCAAAAGCTAATAAAAGCGTGGTTCATATTATTTCCACTTACCCTGCAGTTTCTCGGCCATAAGGTAGACTGAGAGGATCTCGTTGACGCCGCCGATGCGCGCCGAGTCGATCTGGCAGTACTGCATGCCGCCGCACTGCAGGAATTGCTTGAACATCACCCGGTTGGCGCACATCTCGCCTGTGGCTACGCCTATCCCGTAGGGCCTAAAGGGAACAAAAATAAATTTTACAGCACGCTCTGCATACTTTTTAAAGTGAAACTTTTATTACATCGTCTCAAGCTTTTTCGTCTGTGTGTTGCGTGACGGCAAAGAGATTATTACATCGTCTCAAACTTTTTCGTCAGAGCAGCCATGATCGTTTCGTTCTCTGTACCGTAGCTCCAAGAGGAGTAAAACTTTTATTACATGATCGTTTCGTCCTCTGTACCGTAGCTCCAAGACGAGAGCAGCCATGATCGTTTCGTGCTCTGTAAATGTCTATAATGTGAAAAAAAAATTCACTTTTACCATGGTTTCATAAAACCACACACTATTTTTTGTTTGGTTTACAGAAATCTTATGATTTCATAAGAAGGTTAAAGGTCACCCAAAGGGCGATGGAGCAAGCTATGCTAGGAGTTTCCCTACGCGATCGAATGACCGTTGGAGCAGTAAAGTTTTCGAGTGGCGGAAGACGTAGCGTAGGTGGACCGACGACCTGGTGAAGGTCGCGGGAAGCCGCTGGATGCTAGCGCAGGATCGGTTATCGTGACCTCTGTCCAGCAGTAGACGTCTTTCGGTGATATGATGATGATGACGATGATACAAAAATCAACGTTCCGTCTTTTCATTCACCTCCTAAATGCGTCCGTCGTCTTACCGCTCACCCTGTATAAAGTATACGTCTCCTAATAACAGTATAGACATAGGTTTTTAGGGTTCCGGGGCTAAAATGGCTAAAACGGAACCCTTGTGATTTCGTCATGTCCGTCCGTCTTTCTGTTCATATGTCATATTAAATTTTCTCTGCCACTATTAGACCTACAGTAATAAAAAGTCAATATGTCAACGAAAATTTGGCTGCCTCCCATACATGTAAAGGGTTTTTTTTTGTGTACCTCTACGTGTGGTTAATAAGGTCTCATAAATAAGTTTCTATGAACACTTTTTAATTAAAGTAGCAGTTATGAAATATTGAGCTCCATTGACGCTTTTCGTGTCCCCTCTTCTAACTTTTGAACTAGTATGGGATTTAGAAAAATACGAATGAGAAAACTACACTATGGTCGCGAAAAAAATTTTTCAATCCCCCATGCAAGTGAAAGTTGTTTTAGACTGCACCCAACCCCCTCCCCCCCACTGCTCTACCTCCCTCCCCCTCGTCTATTAGATCTACGATAATAAAATATTAATAAAAAAAACATGCAGTGGAACTTAAAATCTCCGTTTTTCAAGTCCGTTAAAAACTAGCGGTGCCTCTCATACAATAGTATAACGGCCAGAAAAAAAATGTGTACATCCAATCTTATAGGGTATCTAAAACTAATATTATAAATATGAAAATGTGTTTGTTTGCTACCTTTTCACGCTTCAACACCTTGACCAATCTTGATGAAATTTAGCATGCAGGTAGCCTGTGTCACGGGAAAGGACAAAGGCTACTTTTATCCAATGAAAATAGCATAGTCGGATGCAGTTCCCGAGGGAACTGAAAAAACGTTTTTTTGGTTCATTTCTTAAACTCGCAATGATTGTTGTGATTTTTTGCACAGAGATGGTTGAGGGAATGGAAAATGATATAGACTGCTAATCAGCACAGCCCGATCTGGCATAGGTATCTGGAGAAAACTAATGTCCACGCTCGAGAGCCGCTTGCGGCTCGCGCACCACTCTTCCTCAAAGACGATTAAAACGATGTCCATGCGGGCGAAGCTGCGGGCAATACTAGTCTAAAATTAAATCGATCTTTTGAAGTGCAGTGTTTGTTTGTTACCTTTTCACGCTTCAACACCTTGACCACTCTTGATGAAATTTGGCATGCAGGTAGCCTGTGTCACTGGAAAGGACATAGGCAAATTTTTATCCCGTAAAAATAGCATAGTCCGATGCAGTTCCTGAGGGAACTGAACCATATACTCTTTTTTGGTTAATTTCTATAACATCACAACGGAACAATGGATTGTTGGGATTTTTTGCATAGAGATGGTTGAGGAGGTGGGAAATGAAATTACTTACTAATTAGTTCCTTACATAGTTCCCGAGGGATCCAGGGAAAACTCATTTCCACGCTCGCGCACGTCGGGCGTCGGAGCAACGGATTGAAGTGTTTTTTTGTATAGAATTAGTTTAGGGAGAGGGAAGTGACATAAACTGCTAATCAGAGTAGCTCGATATAGTCCTGAGGGATCTGGAGGAAAGCGGCTCGCGCACCACTCATCCTTAAAAACAGTCATTAAAACAATGTCTACGCGGGCGAAGCCGCGGGCAAAAGCTAGTATTTTCACAAGCGTTCCGTTCCCAAGATACTAGTTTTCAAAAGATTACTCCAAAACCCTACAATATGTGTGGCCAGACATTAATATTATTATGTGAGGTAAACTAGCATTACATTAGTGTTAGAAACTTATCGTCTTGGAGATCAGATAGTCAGTTCTTTATTGCGTTGAGGAATCTTGGTAAGCCCGCTTCCATATTCGGCATCAACATCACTTCCATACAGGCTCAGCAATACCATAGAAAACAGATTGCTACTGCTTAGTTGTAAGTCGAAATGCATTTGTCCCACCCAGATTGTAAAATAAGCCGTTTTACAAACTAGCTAGTTTCTTTGTAACTAAGTTAAGTAGTTCTGTAAAAAAAGTCGGATGGACGCTTAGGATAGTCTAGCACATCTAGTGCCATCGCCTCAAAAAGGAGCCTTTGCATGCTCCGTTGACTCGTTTATTTTTCGGGGTTTTTCAAACAGTAAATAATCACATAGAGGCGAGCCCTCTTATAAAATTACTATTTAGCCGCAAGGTAAGGTCACACCCTGGACACTTCATACAACGAGCCATAAATGACATTTCAAAAAAGGCATGACGGAAAAAACAAAATGGCGGCGAAATCCCATACGTTCGACAGCCAAACTGTAACCAATCTGTATCAATCTGGGTGTCGAGGGGTTGAGGTTGCAATCTAGAGAGCGGCAGGGAGTGTCCATACTGTA
This sequence comes from Coleophora flavipennella, assembly GCA_947284805.1. Classification (NCBI taxonomy): domain Eukaryota; kingdom Metazoa; phylum Arthropoda; class Insecta; order Lepidoptera; family Coleophoridae; genus Coleophora; species Coleophora flavipennella. The sequence goes on from OX369266.1 coordinate 6,733,064, forward strand.
TGTTAGTACTAATATATATATACTATGGTATAGTAGAAGAACGCTATAAACACAGCGATATGATATTTATTGGTATTCAACACAACGGAGAACATTTGTTGTAACTGCTTCATAAGTAACATATATTTATTCATCTATACAGGGTGACCTCAAATTAGTTCTTGATAGCAAAGGATATGAATGTACTGGTGATTACAAACAACTTTCCCAAAGAAACTATATGTGAAATATGAAAAAAAAATTTTCGCCCTCGATACATAATAAGTTATCAAATCGGCAAAAATGTATCAAGGACCAAAATTTTTGTTTCATATTTGACATATAGTTTCTTTGGGAAAGTTGTTTGTAATCACGAGTACATTCATATCCTTTGCTATCAAGAACTAATTAAAAGTCACCCTATATACAAACCTTAATGCTTTTGAAATAGCGGCATGGCCCAACACGTCATCTGGAGAAGTCGGCTCTTCGATCCATACAGGCTTCAAGGGAGCCAGCTTGAGCATCCATTCGATTGCCTCGTTCACGCCCCACGCCTGATTCGCGTCGACCATCTGTAAAATATTAATTATTATTAAAAAAAAATATATTCAAGGTACAGGGTATTTTTAGTGCAGCACAAGGCTACTGCCGCCTATCCTTGATGGCACGGCTAATTGTGTTTGGTCGTCGAACGTATAGGATTTCGACGCTCTTTTGTTTGTTCTGTCATTCCTTTTTTAAAATGTCATTTCTGGCCCGTTGTATGAAGTGTCCAGGGTGTGGTCATAGTCTAGTTAAATATGCTCATGAACTTTGAGGTGGAATCAAGGTCTCAGGATCGTCTATTGTTTTTAAATGAATATCGTAGGTGTAGGAAACACTGCTCGACTGGGGTCCCAATAATGCCCGACCCTTGAATGTACAGTCCGATAATGGGCGACCGATATCTCATCTCATTGACTTGTAATAATGGTAAACTGAAATAAAAGCTTGAATAATAACACTGGTGTACAGTGGTTTTGTTGCCCTAGATAAAAGATCGATTTTGGATATATTTATGCTCACAATTCATGAAGCTATCAATGATTTCGTAAGATTTGCTCTCGGTTTTTTGCGCAGAACTCTAATCATGACTAGGAAAATAAATTTTATTACTAACAAGCCGATAATTGATCAAGATATAAGATATGCAATAATCATAAAAACAAGAGCACAATCAATACTTTCATGTATAAATTCGTAATCTGGGCACTTGAAAACATCACAATTTGCTAAGATATCCAGGGCAACAAAAAATATATTTTTTTTGTAGAGCTGTGTAATAAAAATAATTGAGGGCGATTATTTTCATACACAGAATTAATTTCACCGTTCAAAATAGTACGAGGTGTCGTTAGATTTGTCTTAATCCCGTGAGTGACATTGAATACATTTTTAAACGACTGGCCAAAAAATTTATAATCACAAAAAGGCGAGCCCTTTTATAAAACTAACGTTAAGCCACAACACATGGTAAGGTAATAGGAGAACGCTAAAAACACACCATTTATATCATCTGCTTCATAAGTAATATACATTTATTCATCAATTACACTAGATATAGATCAATTTCACCTTCTGTCACGGGCAGTCTGTGTTACGTAGTCAATCCCAAGAAAAAGTTCTTACCAAATACTTGTCGTCACCAATGTACTTGCGGACCGCGCTACAGCGCCTGTAGTCATCTTCGAAGTTGCTTCCCACCTTCACTTTGAAATGCGTGAAGCCCAGTTTGAGATATTTGTCGCAGAGCTCCTTCAGCAACTCGTCGCTGTAGCCGAGCCAACCTATGAGAAGTGCAGTTTTTTATATGAAAATTATGTTAGGAATTGGAATTATATAGTGAAACAAGAGAAACAAGAAAGCTGAAAACCAATTACAAAAAATGGAAGTTAGCGTTTCGCCATACTGAATTTTCTATGACGTAAGAGAATCAAAACAAATTATTGGACATTTGAAAATTTGTGAAGGCCGGTTCAGTAGTATATGGTGCTTTTCCGTTCTTCGCGATAATGCGCGACAGATGCAGTATGAGAAATGGACAGTCTTTACAGTATGAGAAACCCTAGACACATTAAAAAACCGACTTCCATCGCAACAACTTTGCATTATTATTTTTGATGTTTGTCAATTTTCTAAAAAAGTAATACACCGATTATGATAAAATTTATATGGAACTAACCTGGCAGCATACCCTACCGAATAAAACAAATCATGAAAATCGGTTCATAATCTGTGAAGATATCGCGTAACAAATATATAAAATAACATGCTATAACCCGGTATTATTGGGTATAGTGACTAGAGTATGCGTACGGTGGCACGGTTGTAGACAAAATACTTGTCCGTCCAGTGCACGAGCTAACAGCGCTGATACGCTGTTTCTGAGAGAGGCCGTGATAGAGCGCATAAACCTATCACTTCAGGCAGTGTCTGATTGGGGCGATTGGAACCTGGTAAGGTTTAATGCCTTTAAGACACAGGCGTGTCTTTTTTCCGCCAAAAGCAGTGCTTTCACCTTGACTCCATCTCTCCGAAATGAGTCGATTCTGATATCTGATCACCTGGAGCTCCTCGGCGTGAATTAACCACCTAGTCTAAATATCGGTCATTACATTGAGTCCAAACAAAAGTTGCTGTAATGATTCTCTCTAAGGCGAGACGGTACTTCTCACCTGGACAGCTGCTTACCTTAAATCAATCACAGGTCCCGCTCGTGTATGAAGTACTACTGTTCACACTTATGGGATGGATCAGCCCGCTATCAGCTTGACACCTTGGACGCCATTGATCGACGCACCCGGAGACTCATTAGTGACGACGAGCTAGTCAACAACAAGCTCCAAAGCCTTAGCAACGCTGCAAAGTCACCTGTCTATCGGTATTCTATCGAATTAATTTCGGATAGTGTGCGCAAGAACTACACGACCTCATTCCCCTGGTTCCATTCCATCGTCGGTCGACGAGACGCAGGGAGGGCTTGCACCCCTTTGTTGTTGATGTTACCTACCACAGTGTTGGAGTGGAACTCCTTGCCTGCGTCAGTGTTTTCCGATTCCTACAATTTGGAGATGTTCAAGGCGAGAGTGTATAAGCATTATTTGAGTTTGCGTGTACAATCCCAACTGCATCATCACTTCCCATCAGTTGAGTTACAGTCAAACGCACTCAAATTTTTAATATAAAAAATGCAGTCGAATTGAGAACCTCCTCCTTTTTGGTAATCGGTTTAAAATGAGGCTGTAGCGAGGGAATTAACACACACATAGCCTTTGAGATTCATAAAACTTTCTTTGCCGTAGTCGTATAATTACGTCATACGTAGGTAACTATATATGCGCATACACTATACAGTCAGAGGCGATTATCACATGAAGTAATTACAAATTCTCCGACTCTCCGTTATCACGTTTAAACAATAACTTTTTTATCGTTAAAATTAAGTCTTATTTGTGTTGTGTGGTACGTTACATTGAAAAAGAGAATCTTACCAACATGTGTGGTGTACGCTGGGTAGCCAGTGTGGTACGTAACATTGAAAAAGAGAATCTTACCAACATGTGTGGTGTAGGCTGGGTAGCCAGTGTGGTACGTAACATTGAAAAAGAGAATCTTACTAACTTGTGTGGTGTAGGCTGGGTAGCCAGTGTGGTCCGTAACATTGAAAAAGACAATCTTACCAGCTTGTGTGGTGTAGGCTGGGTAGTCAGTGTGGTAAGTAACATTGAAAAAGAGAATCTTACCAACTTGTGTGGTGTAGGCTGAGTAGCCAGTGTGGTACGTAAAATTGAAAAAGACAATCTTACCAACTTGTGTGGTGTAGGCTGGGTAGCCAGTGTGGTACGTAACATTGAAAAAGAGAATCTTACCAACTTGTGTGGTGTAGGCTGGGTAGCCAGTGTGGTACGTAACATTGAAAAAGAGAATCTTACCAACTTGTGTGGTGTAGGCTGGGTAGCCAGTGTGGTACGTAAAATTGAAAAAGACAATCTTACCAACTTGTGTGGTGTAGGCTGGGTAGCCAGTGTGGTACGTAACAATGAAAAAGAAAATCTTACCAACTTGTGTGGTGTAGGCTGGGTAGCCAGTGTGGTACGTAACAATGAAAAAGAGAATCTTACCAACTTGTGTGGTGTAGGCTGGGTAGCCAGTGTGGTACGTAACATTGAAAAAGAGAATCTTACCAACTTGTGTGGTGTAGGCTGGGTAGCCAGTGTGGTACGTAAAATTGAAAAAGACAATCTTACCAACTTGTGTGGTGTAGGCTGGGTAGCCAGTGTGGTACGTAACAATGAAAAAGAAAATCTTACCAACTTGTGTGGTGTAGGCTGGGTAGCCAGTGTGGTACGTAACAATGAAAAAGAGAATCTTACCAACTTGTGTGGTGTAGGCTGGGTAGCCAGTGTGGTACGTAACATTGAAAAAGAGAATCTTACCAACTTGTGTGGTGTAGGCTGGGTAGCCAGTGTGGTACGTAAAATTGAAAAAGACAATCTTACCAACTTGTGTGGTGTAGGCTGGGTAGCCAGTGTGGTACGTAACAATGAAAAAGAAAATCTTACCAACTTGTGTGGTGTAGGCTGGGTAGCCAGTGTGGTACGTAACATTGAAAAAGACAATCTTACCAGCTTGTGTGGTGTAGGCTGGGTAGTCAGTGTGGTAAGTAACATTGAAAAAGAGAATCTTACCAACTTGTGTGGTGTAGGCTGAGTAGCCAGTGTGGTACGTAAAATTGAAAAAGACAATCTTACCAACTTGTGTGGTGTAGGCTGGGTAGCCAGTGTGGTACGTAACATTGAAAAAGAGAATCTTACCAACTTGTGTGGTGTAGGCTGGGTAGCCAGTGTGGTACGTAAAATTGAAAAAGACAATCTTACCAACTTGTGTGGTGTAGGCTGGGTAGCCAGTGTGGTACGTAACAATGAAAAAGAAAATCTTACCAACTTGTGTGGTGTAGGCTGGGTAGCCAGTGTGGTACGTAACAATGAAAAAGAGAATCTTACCAACTTGTGTGGTGTAGGCTGGGTAGCCAGTGTGGTACGTAACACTGAAAAAGAGAATACTACCAACTTGTGTGGTGTAGGCTGGGTAGCCAGTGTGGTACGTAAAATTGAAAAAGACAATCTTACCAACTTGTGTGGTGTAGGCTGGGTAGCCAGTGTGGTACGTAACAATGAAAAAGAAAATCTTACCAACTTGTGTGGTGTAGGCTGGGTAGCCAGTGTGGTACGTAACAATGAAAAAGAGAATCTTACCAACTTGTGTGGTGTAGGCTGGGTAGCCAGTGTGGTACGTAACATTGAAAAAGAGAATCTTACCAACTTGTGTGGTGTAGGCTGGGTAGCCAGTGTGGTACGTAACATTGAAAAAGACAATCTTACCAGCTTGTGTGGTGTAGGCTGGGTAGTCAGTGTGGTAAGTAACATTGAAAAAGAGAATCTTACCAACTTGTGTGGTGTAGGCTGAGTAGCCAGTGTGGTACGTAAAATTGAAAAAGACAATCTTACCAACTTGTGTGGTGTAGGCTGGGTAGCCAGTGTGGTACGTAACATTGAAAAAGAGAATCTTACCAACTTGTGTGGTGTAGGCTGGGTAGCCAGTGTGGTACGTAAAATTGAAAAAGACAATCTTACCAACTTGTGTGGTGTAGGCTGGGTAGCCAGTGTGGTACGTAACAATGAAAAAGAAAATCTTACCAACTTGTGTGGTGTAGGCTGGGTAGCCAGTGTGGTACGTAACAATGAAAAAGAGAATCTTACCAACTTGTGTGGTGTAGGCTGGGTAGCCAGTGTGGTACGTAACATTGAAAAAGAGAATCTTACCAACTTGTGTGGTGTAGGCTGGGTAGCCAGTGTGGTACGTAAAATTGAAAAAGAGAATCTTACCAACTTGTGTGGTGTAGGCTGGGTAGCCAGAGTGGTACGTAAAATTGAAAAAGACAATCTTACCAACTTGTGTGGTGTAGGCTGGGTAGCCAGTGTGGTACGTAACAATGAAAAAGAAAATCTTACCAACTTGTGTGGTGTAGGCTGGGTAGCCAGTGTGGTACGTAACAATGAAAAAGAAAATCTTACCAACTTGTGTGGTGTAGGCTGGGTAGCCATTTTCCATCAAATACTTCACTCGGTGATCTTGGCCAGCTCGCTTGGCCTTCAGAAGTTTTACAGCCTCTTCTTTGGTGATCACATCGGTGATATACCGGAAGTCTATAGTTGACACCAGCTCCTAATGATGAATGAAAGTATATTCTTATTCAGAATAGTAATTTTAGACCGTTCATACCTACTGAGGATCCTAGTCCCAAGTATTATCTTAAACTATATGGCGCCAGGTAGTTTAAGATCGATTAAAAGTATTAAAACTAAATGTAAAACTAATTTTTTTGGCCTTTGTAGGCACTCTTTAGGGTTCCGTACCCTAAGGGTGCCAACGGGAACAAGACTCTGCTGTCCGTCCGTCCGTCTGTCTGCCAGCGTACTGTATCTCATGAACCGTAATGGATAGACTTTTGAAATTTTCATTGTGTGAATATCTATTGCCGCTATAAAGAACGAGTTTAAATGTAACTTAAATATCTAAATTGAATTTGCTTACCAATTGTGAAAAAAGAACTGTTAAATGTGTTGTATATAATTAAAGCCACCAATTGACAAAGCCCATTTAAGGGTCCCCAGGAGGCTCGAGTTTCCACACAAACGTAGTTCCGCTTTAATACAAAAACTACACGCCAGATTGTATCCATACTTTGCAAATATATTGAGTAGATACATATCGATGTTTGTAATTAGTTTTCGTTGTACTAATATAAAACGGAAAAAAATAAGAGCAGTTTCAAACTTTCAGTACAAAACTAGTTATGTTTCAATTTACGATGACAAACTAATTACAAACATCGATATGTGTCTACTTAATGTATTAGCAAAGTTTGGATTTAATCCGGCATGTAGTTTTTTTATTAAATCGGAACTAAGTTTGTATGGAAACTCGAGCCAAACCTTAATGTGACGTTTAAAATTGAAAACTAGATGCTTTTATTTTATTATGTAAGTAGCTAATAAATTGAATTAGGCAATTTACTTTATAGGTCTCCTTGCAAATGATCTTTGACTAAACTAAAATGAACGCTTATGAGCATTACAAAATTCTCCAATGTAATCTGATCTATACCTCTGGTTCCATATCCACAAGCAGTCTCCATAAAGGTTTGTTTTCAATCCTCGCCCAAAGGTCCCACAGGGAATTCAAGATGGCTGCTACCGCTAAATGAGCCACTCCTTTTTCAGGACCAATCTGTAAATGGTAGAAAAGTACGAAGGATTGGTCGCAAGTAGGAAGGTCGAAAGAGAGGCAGATGTGGAACAAGTCAGATTACAAATCAAAAGAGAAGTATAAAGGGGTTCTGAGAGGTGTGTTTCTTGTACGTTACTTTTTTCAGCGGCTTGGCCCGCGTGAAAATAGTTCTTATGACTGTCTTTGAGGATGTGTGGTGCGTTAAAATATGTTTTCTCCAGATCCTTCGGAAACTATGTAGGGCTATGCTAATTACTTAGTAGTTTGTCACTTCCCACTCCCTCAACTATGTTTGTGCAAAAAAAAAACAAGGTGAGGTGCAACCAAACGCACTCAAATTTTTAATAAAAAAATAAAAACAAAAAAAACAGAAATCCATTGCTCCGTTGCAACGTGAAAAAGTCAACACTTATTTAAAGTTTTTTTTAATGCTTTATTATTATTAGCCTAGAGTATCCAACTGCTAAGCAAAGGTAAGGAAACTGACTTTTATGTAATAAAATAATTTAAGGTGGTTCGTTTTGGTTATGGCGCGAATTGCAAATTTTTCAAAGTTTTTTGTGAATCATGATGACTCCATGTTTGTTTTTTTTACCAAATTTAACCTGTTTTGCGACAGTCTTACATTATTTTTTACCAATACAAATTTGTCAAATGTGAAATTCCTTGTTTTTGTGATTTTGTAATTTTTGTGAGTTAATGATAACCTACTACTCACCCCTTATATATAGCATATCTCTGTACTCACCCATCTCATTTGCGAGTCGTTCGTAATCGCACGCCAGAAGCCGGCGAAGTCCCCAAAGATGTCCGCCGCGTTCTTACCGAGCACGAATCTCTTCATGGCCCTCACGCAGACCACAACCACCTCGGTACCCCGGCCGCACGTGAAGGTCAGCCCGTAGCCGCACTGCCCGCTCTCCACGGCCACGGTCACGTATGCGCATGAGTAGTCCGGGTCTGTATGCTGGATTTGAATGATGGGTAGGTATATTGAGACGGAGTGGACAATAAAGAAGATTCTATTAAATTTAAACAGATTGTCCATAGTTACGGGTAACTGTATATGTTATTGATAAAGCTCGAGGTGCGACTAAATCTAGCATTACCCATATTCTTTGGGTAGAGTCCGAATACAAGTTTTGCTGAGGAACGCTTAATAGCAAGGAGTGAAGCTACGAGCTATGTCAGGTTGACATGTCAGATAACGCGCGAGGATTCAAGGAATTGCAACAAGCAAAACTGTATCTGGCGCTTCGTCGGCCGCTGCCGCAGCACACTCGTTCGGTTCGCTCGCTCGGCTCCCGCGTACTCGCTTCGCTCCACGTTGCCTAACATTATACCCAGCTAGCGTTCGGTAGACTTAGGTGTAGAAGTTATACATGAGTAAAGCGCGAATTCAAATTTGTATTCGGACTCTACCCAAGCAATATTATCTCCATTGCGTTGGGAAATCTTGGTAAGCCCGCTTCCATCTTCGGCATCATCGTCACTTACCATCAGGCGAGATGATGCCAAGGGCTTGCCAATAGTGAATAAAAAAAGGGTAATGTCAGGTACCTATACCCAGGTAAACCTAGTTTCACCCCTTCTCTTTGCATTACCCGTAACTTAAATCCAACTAAGTAAATTCGCTAGACGCAGTGTGAAGTACCCACAACTATGTTTGTCGAAAAAACACGTTATTATTTTTGGTTTTTGTTAATTTTGTAATAAATTATGTACTACACCGATTTTGATAAAATTTATATGGAACCACACGGGAAGTAATAGCTTTCAAATAAAAAATCAAAATCGGTTCACCCAGTCAAAGTTCTGAGGTAACAAACATAAAAAAATACAGTCGAATTGAGAACCTGCTCCTTTTTGGAAGTCGGTTAAAATAAAATTGAAAAAGTTGTCATCTAAAAAGATCTGTAGGGTACAATAATATAAAATTTGAAAACCCTTTTTAAATTACTTTTTCTAGGCGCTCTTTTTAATATCGCTAGTCCGATCCCGGCCGGCCGTGGCCAGTCAGACCCACTGTCTACAGGCTGAAATTTTTGCAAGGAAAAGTAACTTTGATAGTGTCAACTAAAAAGATGGAAAAAAAACATTTGCACTTTCAGCGCTCCGTAACTTAGAAAAGTTCTAAACTATAACATTTGGCCCCCTCTTTTTTCGCCCCTAAAATATCGCTAGTCCGATCCTAGCCGAGGCCAGATCCATTTTATACAGGCTGACATTTGCAGATACGTAGCGATTTTAAAAACGGTATTTTATATAGTAAGTATTACTACTAAAACAGAGTCACTATTACGCTGCGAGAAATAAAAAAAAATGACTTCAGTATATAGAGACTACTACTAGTGACTAGAGTAAAAGAAGTGAGTTGGTACCATAATAGTGTGGGTAAATTTAGCTGTGTGCGGGACATGAAAGCATAAGGTAAACATTTAAATAAGTAAATAATGTTATTATTGAAGACAGTGCACAGATGTAATTAATTACAAAGTACCAGAGAGACAGATAAGATATCACAAACGTCGCGTAGGCTACATATTAAATTTATCCAACAGAACCGAAACTCTTAATTAACGATTTTAGTCATAATAATTAACAATGCTAAATACCTTAGTGTCGATGGCGCAACGGCAAGGGCCGCTACCTCCTATCCGGGAGGTCGTGGTTCGAGTCCTACCACGTACCAATGTGTTTTCGAATTTTGATCTCATATGTACGCTTATCCGACGCTCTTACGGTGAAGGAAAACATTGTAAGGAAACCTGCACACATCTGCGAAGAAACTCGAAGGTTGGGTGTGAAATTGATCAACCCGCACTGGGTCCGCGTGGTCGACTAAGGCCCGATCGCCCTAATTCAGGGTAGGCTCGAGCCCCTTGGTGGGGACGTATATATGAGCTGATGTGATGAAATACCTTTAAACCTCAAAAACTTGGTACAATTTTGCTATAATATCATGTAATTTGCTAAAAAGTACTGAAGCAATTTTGATTCAATTTACATGAGACAACACTGGAGGCATATCTATCAAATAACAAAACATTTAAATCGCTAAACAATCAGCCAAGTACATACAGCAAAATACATACAAAAATAAATCGTACACAAATTAGGAACCTCATTTTTTGAAAGCGGTCAAAACTATGTAAAAAAATGTATGTGGGTAAGTACTTACCAAGGCATCGGACCCATGTCCTCCGAGTGAGGTGGGGAATCTCACATCGCTGACTTCCAGGCTCACGATCTTCAAACCGTCCCGCGGGGGCGCCGGCATTGTGTTGGACTTAATGGAAATCGCCACAAAACAACCTTGCGAGCGAGAGTCCGAGAGTTAACTAACCAACGACTGTTTCTTGTTTAACTGTTACTGGTAGATACTATGATAGATAACCCGTGCCCGGTTGATGTTGATTTTATTTTATATTTTTATTTATGACTGCCCCCGTGGCGTAATGGTTAGTCCATTCGATTTACACCAGGAGGTCGCGGGTTGATTCCCGGCGGAGTCAACTTGTAAGACTCGGTTTGGCTGGTGGTAGGGCATTTTCATAGCCCGCCTGGCTAACTACCACCATCTTAACTAATTCTTGCCTCCAAACATCAGTGTTAACAACATTGATGTGTTCCGGCTTGAAGATAAGATAGCCAGTTCTCCATTGCGTTGGGGAATCTTGGTAAGCCCCGTTTCCATCTTCGGCATCATCGTCACTTACCATCAGGTGAGATTATGCCAAAGGCTTACCAATAGTAAAGTTTCATAAAATTAAGCTGCTTATCTATACTAACAAACAAAAAACAGGATTTTTAATAAAAAAAAAAGATAAATCTTTAATTGCTTGCAGTTAGGATATAAAGTTTATAAATTTTTAGACTAGGTGTAGTTGTACTACCAATGTAGTTACTTATTAAAAGTTTGCACAGGCTATCCCAGGAAAGGGTGCAGCCAAACGCACTCAAATCTTTATTAAAAAAAAGGGTGGTAAGCCAGTTCAGCCACTGCGCAGGTCAAATGCTCTTTAGTTCGGCAAAAGTACGGCTTTAGAGATATTCGAAATTCGATTTCAGATTGGCGTTAGTTTATAAATAGTTATTTATGATACAAGGGTGGTAAAAAGGTCAATAACAAAAGAGTGACATATGTGAGCCCGAGCCGCAGGCAAGGGTTTACCATCGTCACATTTCCTTTTATAACCATGTATCATACGAGGTTTTTCAATACAGTTGTGAGAAAACAGGTAAAATAAAAAAACGACCGTGACAGAAAAACAAAATACATGGGTAGATACAGTTGAGAGAAAACAGATAAAATAAAAAAACGACCGTGACAGAAAAACAAAATACATGGGTAGATTACATACCTATCAAGGTTTCAGTTAATTTTGCGCTACTTGTGACTTATTTTAAATGTCCGGGGAATAATCTCACTTTGTTTTTTTTTATACATACACATAAATATATTTTTTATTACACATATATTAACTATCCACAGTTTTCACAACTAAAACATCAAATTTACGAAAATTGCGCCATATTTTAGCTAGGACACTTAAGCATGCGTAAGTTTTTTTAATATTATCATACACAACCTCTTTGGAAAAAATGACCTGTTCCTTGGTGTAACCGGTTACACTTCATTCATATTTTTTCTCTTTTCTTCACAAAGATATAACCCAAAGAGAATCTAATCAGCTAGCGTTAATACTAACCTCACGGAGGAACAACCTATCTCTTTTAAAATTCTTTCAAAAGTCATAAAGAAGATTCTGTATCTTTGGTTATTATATTTTTATTTGCTAGAAATGTCTTGTACCTCCGAGCTAGAAAATAAAAAAAAGTGGTAAAGTAAAAGCACGTGTGCGGTAATATCAATTTTGCGCACACTTGACTGGCATATAAAGGACCACTTTTCGAGCAACTGTATTGAAAATTAAATTATAACACAATAAACGAGCCCAATACATTTTCCCCGACAAATTGGTATGAAAAAAGAAGTCCTAATACTAGATTAGATTGAGATGCGAATCAAGGATATTAAAATGACGTTAAATAGTCACATGCCTGAGGCATATAAGAAAATCATGTAAAAAAACTTCTTTGTTCGTTGGACCTGATTCACCCTTTTGACAGAAATTATAGTTTTTTGGTATACTTATTCGCAATTATTAAACTTTTATACGTTGTTGGAAAGTTGATAAATCTAAAACGTTTTCTTGTATTTGTTGGATCGCTTATTGTAATTATTTTTTTCAAAAAAGTCGCTCGAAAAGTTGTGTGAATTGACTGTCCGCAAAATTGATTTTACCGCACAGTGCGTTTTACTTTGCTAGTATGCGCAAAATTAATTTTACCGCACAGTCCGTTTAACTCCTGAGCGTTTTACTTTGCCACTGTGCGCAAAATTTATTTAACCGCATAGTGCCACTTTAAGTCCCTTACTGACAATCTTGCAATGCTCCAATTTTACAATAGGCAAAACATCGCTTGCTCAAGTTCAAGTTCAATTGCGCACGCATGCCTCTTGTCAATGTCACATTTATTACACGTAGCAAATAGCAACAACCAAACAACTAAATTGAATTTTATGAAATTAAACAAGTATAGTACGAGTAAGACAAATTTCTGAGCGAGAGCGACAATACAATGTTACTATAATTATTTGTATCACAACTGTATTAAAATAGAATAAATTTATTGAGACACCAGGCACATAATATACAGTTAATGGTACGTAATTACTGTTATGTTAAAAATAAACACTTTAAACATTACAAAGCGTCGTATGATATATGGGCGTAAACGGTAATTATCAAAATCTTAATTAATTAATAGCGACTTAATTGTTATTCGATTGTCAATCACATATTTACCACCCTTGTATCAGTTATTTACACAGACTAAGTCTGTGGTTATTTATAAGTATTTACAAACTGACGTCATAGTTCCGCAGAGGCGTTTTTCATACCAAATCTGAAACTCGAAATGCGAATTCCACCCCTTTGTCGTCAATGTTGCACCTATCATGTTGCTTCATCGGTCATAATGCGAACGGCTAGAGTGGAATTCCCTGCCAGCGTCTGTGTTACCCGATTCGTATAATTTAAGAATCTTCACAATTTCGGCTGCTTTACATCCTCGGCTGCATCGGCACTTACTATCAGGTGAGTGCAGCCAAACGCACTCTCAAAATATCTTCTTTGTATAAAAATGAATTTCTGTTCGTTAGTCTTGCATCGCGCACCCTAGAAGTCCATGCAAGTGGAACCTCGGGCATGTACTAGTTTATAACAAAATAAGAAAAATCTTATAAATCACCAGCAGCTTATCACCCTTTCCAGGGACACTTCTAAAAAAGAACTTACGCTACGACATAGATATGTAAAAAAATCTTGTAATACCTAGTTATGTGCAGTTTCATACACTATTTTATCTAATCTAATTTAATTTAAAAGTTATAAGAGTAAAAATAGAATCCCACGAAATTTAGTACAACAAAACGTAGGTATAAATTGCGCCAAAACCCCAGCATATCACCGCGCATACGCTAAAGCGAGTGCTGTACAGATAGATAAAAATTGGAATCAAAACTTTTTGTAATGCTGTAAAAATGGCGCGAACCGCATGTGTGTTCCAATAAAAAAAGAAAGATATGAACATGGTTGGTGATATTAACTTTTTGGAATAACATGTATCGTAATGGGAAAACAATACTTTATAACATTGTTTTGTTAGAGAAATAATGTCATAAAGTGTTTTGTTTTTAATTTCGGTATTGTGTTTATAAAGTATGCCAATATAAATTCGTTTTGAAGTTTATAATTCGAACTTTACGATATGAGAGTACATAAAGTTTTCTAAAATGCACTAAACTTAATATGTACAATACATCACAGCTTAATTTTTACATGAACTAAATTATTAGCACCCCATTAAAGTTCTGAATCTTTGGACCCAAGTTTCCAATCAAATGTAATTACTTAATTAGATTATTCTTAATCTCTCCAATCATTTACTTATTTCATAATTTAAAATTCACATTATTAGAATTTTTAAACTTATAATGACAAAATTGACGATGTACAATACTTTATAGATGTAAGTACCCTTGGTCCCTATAAACTCTTCTTGTATACCAAAGATAGTTCTTTGACGACTTGTCTCTCTCCTTGAATCTTTGGACCCAAGCTTCCAATCAAATGTAATTAGTAGATTATTCTTAATCTCGCATATCATTTACTTATTCTTAATTTCAAATAAACATATTTAGAATTTTTAACCTTATAATGACAAAATTGACGATTTACAATACTTTGTAGATGTAAGTACCCTTGGTGCCTATAAACTCTTCTTGTATACCAAAGACAGTTCTTTGACTACTTGTCTTTCTCCGTGTTCCCAGAGCAACGTACTCAAGCAGCCAAGAGTGCCGTCCTTGTCATTCCTCGCCCAGTCCAGAAGCAACTTGTAGCGAGCCTACAAAATACAGGAAAATATTTTTGAAAATCACTGGTAGGTATAGACGAGTTCATTCATATATTGGCAGGGCCAAAACCTCGTAAATGTCGAAATGAATATAAATTTCTATACAAACAAATAATGAACCGTTTATATGATAACATTTTATTGATATCTACATTATGTTTGTATAGAACTTTTTTTTTCCAAGTAAACTTATTCCTTGCTTTTTTTTTGCTTACAAAAGTAATTAATATTATATTATATATAACGTCACACTAAAATAATATACTTGGTTCCTGCAATTATTAGGTACTTAGTCTATGTCGCACCCCGGCTCAAAAGTGCCCATTATACTGGCCGCGTTGCCGCGCAGTATAGCCACATATTCATTTCGACGCTTACAGTGTTTTGAACAAGTGGCCCTGCCAATATATTATTGAACTCGACTGTACCACAGAACAATAAAGAGTACGAAGCGTAACTGTACCAAAGACCATTTTACAGAGAGACTGACAATTCCAATAGTAACTTGGATAAATCAACTTATTAGCGACATCTAGTGATGACTTTTGGATCCAATCTAGTCCGTCGCTGAGGATCGTGACATCGACTTTGGATGGTATCCCCACTGTATGGAAGGGCAGAGTTGAAGTTCTTATAAGAACTGAGTTGACGTGTGTCAATATTTATTTCACTCATTTTAAATCCATTACATTTTTAAAAGCAAATTGGTGTTTGTATATTTCCTTTTAAAACTATGAATTACTTCATTTTTTAAAGGACCCCATTCCTTTCTATAAAACTGATATATTAGATCATCATCAGCCGAAGGACGTCCACTGCTGGACATAGGCCTCCCCCAAGGATATCCATGACGACCGGTTCTGCTCTGCCCGCATGCATCCAGCGGCTTCCCGCGACCTTCACCAGGTCATCGGTCCACCGAGTGGGAGGGCTGCTTACGGTACGTTTTCCGGTGAACGGTCGCCATTCGACATCTTTACTGCCCTAACGGCCATCTGTTTTACGAGCTATGTGTCCCGACCACTGCCACTTAAGATTAGCAATTCTGAGAGCTATGTCGGTTACTTTGGTTCTCCTACGGATCTCCTGATTTTATCACGCAGAGAAACTCCGAGCATAGCATAAATTAGATATATTAGATAAGTAACATAAATTACTACTGTAGTGTTAATAATTATAGAACAATACCAATAAAATCACATACCCCAGACACTCCATATTTTGCTTCATCGATTTCAAAAGTCTCAATCCTCCCTTGTGTGTAACCCAACTTCCTGAAGAAACTGTGCCAATTTTTGCCAAGGTTCTTTGATATGTAGTCAATGTATTCATGGTTTGGCTCGTGCGGCTACAAAACAAACAAAAATTGTTTAATCGGGCGCTGACTGTCAAGTTGTCACCTCGGGCAACCATCACACTTCAATTTCTTTGATATAAAAGCCAAAAACGCAAAAAGTATGCCGGACGAATTGTTGTCCATATGATGAAGGATTTCAATACATAAACAAGATAAACGTACTTCATCATATCAGCCGAAGGACGTCTACTGCTGGACAAAGGCCTCCCCCAAGGATTTCCACAACGACCGGTCCTGCGTTGCCTGCATCCAGCGGCTTCCCGCGAACTTCACCAGGTCGTCGGTCCACCGCGTGGGAGGCCTGCCTACGCTACGTTTTCCGGTGCGCGGTCGCCACTTGAGAACTTTACTACCCCAACGGCCATCTGTTCTACGAGCTATGTGCCCTGCCCACTGCCACTTCAGTTTAGCGATTCTGTGAGCTATGTCGGTTACTTTGGTTCTCCTGCGGATCTCCTCGTTTCTGATTTTAGTTTATTTAAAAACTTATGATTTCACAATTGGTAAGCCCTTTACATCATCTCACCTGATAGTAAGTGACGATGATGCCGAAGATGGAAGCGGGCTTATTAAAATTCCCCAACGCAATGGAGAACAACAGTTCTACAGGATTCATTTCGGAGAGTGTGCCCTGGAGCTTCATGACCTCATTCCCTCCTCTCCATTTCATCATCGGACGACCAGGCGCGGAGGACAATTCCACCCCTTTGTCGTTAATGTTCCACCTTTACGCATGAAGCGTTTTGCTTCTTAGTTCATAATGCGAACGGCCAGGGAGTGGAATTCCCTGCCGGCGTCTGTATTCCCCGATTCGTATACTCTAGGAATCTTCAAGTCGAGAGTGAATATGCACTATTTGATCTTGCGTGTTACATCCTCGGATGCATAGGCATTTACCATCAGGTGAGGTGCAGCCAAACGCACTCAAATGGTAAATAAAAAAACAAAAAAAAACGAAACTTCGTCAGTTGTTAGTTTGTATAGATCTTCCCCAGGGGCCGGAGTACATGTGAAGAGGGCAATGCTGTATAATGTGCTCTATGGTTTGGGCTACCTCGCCACAGTCACAAAGAGCTGAGTTACACCAGCCACACATGTGACAAAAATAGTTACAGTGTCCGTGTCCTGTTCGTAGTCTGTTTAAGCGACACTAGTATTTGTGCAGTACGCTGAAACGATCGGTTTTGACTGTGGGATCTATGGAGTGAGTTTTTTTGTGTGCTCCACTTATGCTTCTAACTCTTCTTGATTCTTATGACGAAAATACCTTTTCTCAGTGTGACTGGTCATTAAAACAAATCACCCATATGTACCTTACTTCCTTAAAATAATGTTACTATCATTATCTAAGTTCTATTTGCACAGGAAGTTCAAGATTTGGGCTAGGAATAACACACATTATTAAGTAAAAGGGCCAGAGGCCCTATTTCTGTCAGTCGCCCCCCTTTTATGCCCCCTCCCCCCCTCCCTTTAATGCTGTATACATAAGAATTATAAAATAGAAAATCTTATCGTAGAATGAAAGAAATTATACTATAATATCTTATGGTTTTATAGGGCATAAAATAAAATAATAAAACGGGCGACTAATAGAAATAGGTTGTCTTGCCCTAATTACATTACACAGCAGACTACAGGCAGGGGTTGCTACAAAAGGTTTAATAATAGTGCTTAATAGCGTAAAAGTGTTGAAGGTCATGTTTCAAAACTGCAATAAATTAACAGCTACAATCTGTGACCTATCTCTATTGATACTGAGCATTCAGAATATTTGATGACAACAAACAACTGTTGGTGTAACTCTTACCTTTATCTTGGCTTCCAAGAGCAGTGTGATGTTGTTATCAATTTTAATGTCCGAGTCTGGTGAACAATGTGATGAGTTTTGTGTTTGGGATGGACCACAGTGGTTCACGAAAACATGGCCCCAATGGAAGTCTGTAGAATCAACTATGTTGATCACATTCCCATTTGCTGTAAACAATAATAAATTTGGATGTAAATAAATATTAAGGGACAAATCACACACAGTCTTCTTAGATCTACCAAACTTAGATTCCCTGTACGTCAAGGGTTTCATATGCAAAATATGCAGACTTATTATTTATTTTTTATTTATTCACTTCATGCTGACTTCCATTGTAGATGTAGTTATCCCAGGCTTTGATACAACTGATTTTGCCACTGAGGATTGTGGTTAGAACGCCCCCACCCAATTCTGTTAAATATTACAACCATTAGCGCCTAAATGTATTGGTTTTAATAAATGTCCCTAAGTTTTGAACAACGGTGACTATGGAACTTGGGGCTCCACCTCCCCCCTCTCAACCCTGGCCCCCACTCAATTGCCCTGTCTAGACATCTTCATCGGACAACTGTATGGATTCTTTAACCTAGACCCTGCTTAAAGTATAAGACAATAAGTGCATAACTAAGTAGATTTCTGCAATCGTTGAGCAGTGTGGAAGGAGTGACGTGATAGTTAAGTTGGGTTCCGCATCCCAGTGCTGTTGTGTTAAATATCACACCCCCTGCACCACTCCCTACCACAGGAACTAACTAGTAAGTGCTAGACCTCTCAGTTTAGTTCAGTTGTTCAAGCCAGCATTACTGCAGCAAGGGCACGGATATCTCCCAAGAAACCAGAGGTAGGATAGGAATGTAGTCGTCGCAGTCAGGATGGGGAACGATGGGAGTTTGAAACAGTCCGAAATGTGAACATCGTAGCCAGTATGGGGAGGATAAATTCTATACATATAGTTGGTGTGTAGATATAAACGGGGAATGAAGTTTATGACTGCTTGTACTTAAGTATACATGGCAGCTCCCATTTGGGTCTCTTCTTCCGAATCGGTTTCCGTATCTGTTTCGGCTGTGTTAGAGATTGCCTCTGAATTTTTTTTTTATATCGCTTCTTTTCTCTGATAGCGCTATCAATTGGTTTATTGTGAGGTTAGTGTAGCATTAGAAGCAGAGGGAGTCCACCCAGGTGAAGATCATTCTCACTACCTCACGTTTCCCTTTTTTTTTAATTTTATGCAGCGTGTAAAGGGTGTAAAAGCTTCATGTCTCATTATGTGACCAAGGTAGCAAATCTGGAGTACCTTTATAATCTTTAAAATTGTTTTGCCTTCCAAAGTTTCACATGTATAATCCTTATATTATGATACTTGTATTGCCTCAGACGAATACTATTTCATTTTGTTTGGGGCGTGTTACGTTGAGTTCATATGTCATTGGGGGGCAAATAACCATCTTCCATATTAGGCATAAATTTCCATTCCATTTTATTGTTGTTCACGACTTTTTGTAAAAACAGTCCACTGCTCTCCCAGTTTTTATGTGGGTTGATCGAACACAGCCCACAATTGTTATTGATAAACTCTAGATTACTACCATTTATTACTTTCAAATATGTCCAGCAGTGGACGTCGTTCGGCTGATATGATGATGATTTAATTGCCTTGTTGCATCTCGTTTTGATGGTAGATTTCCTGCAGTGTCCAGCTGTGGTAAGATTCGGCTTCCTTTAAATTTTCTTCTTTCAGTACTTGGTTTTAATTACTTGGGCTGTCTCTGGAGTTCACCAGTATTTTTCTTAGGATGTGCCCAGATTGTATCAGGATTTAATGTAACTCCGATTTCACGCAAAATGGGCGCAGTGGTCGCCTGGTTGCGGAAACCAGCCCGCCCCTAACTAACTCCGATTTGTGCAAATTAAGTTTTTTTTTTAATTAATTTACAGTGTTTTCAAATATAGTTCCTCCTGCCTGTTAATAAGTCCAACAATGCAAGTACACTATTGTTATTTTTTTGTTTGTTTCCGGGGGTTGTGAGAATATTGTGCTTCAATTGTCTTCTACAAAGTTTACATAAATATAAAACTGATCCGAGTTCCTTTCTTTTAACATTTGTGAAGTGGATGCTTTGTTTGCTCACAAAAATTTCTAGTTTCGGCGTAAGCTATAAAACAATTTTGTTAAGAAATGCTTTTATATGGGGATTTTTTGGTTGTTTTTAATTCATTTTGCTGCAAGATTTCTTATATTTTTTGTACTTGCACATATTTGCGTGCATTAAAATAGTTGTTTGCCTCTGTGTTGCCAGGCATATTACACATACCTACTTACCCACCTATGCAAACTAGGGAAGTCATGAAAACTGCTATTTACATAACTAACTAATACGAAAAGTCAGTAAACTCGATGTGTTTTGTTTGGTAATTTTCGAAATTCGCCTACAGAACAATTTCAAACCAGGTTTTTTTAAATCTCTTTTGTACAGTCGATTAGAGTTCCTCCAGATGTGGGGGCCTGAGTTCGAATAGTGAATGAATAATGTTTTGTACCAAAGTATATGAAGACAAAAGAGGTGTGACCCATTCCACAATGTGGTATGACTGTGTGTATATCTTGTTACTCTATTATTTGCATTATTACCTCAAACTTTTATTACAATTAAAAAATAGGGCTAATCATATGAAGCAAATAAGGCAAATCTGGAAAATTTGGAAAAAGTTTTCATTTAACACTCAAGTAATATCACTTTAACATTTGCTAAATTCAACTATTTATCATCTCATCACACACACACACACTTAGACATACAATGCAAAAAAAGCTGGCTTCCAATGGTTAATGACCCTTGACTGTAAAAAACAAAAAAACCATTACAAACAGTATCATAAACGCATTGCACCTTCGAGCAACAGGAAGACCGTGTTGCTCGAAGCATCGCACACGCATCACACACGCACAGAGGCGTACGTGCACGCATACGCACACAAACACACACACACTTGCACTCCTGTATGCATCACTTCTGTAATATTTTAATTAAAGCCGATGAGGGGGCCTGGTCACCTAAAATACAGGAAATTGTATTTTCCTAGTTTCGGCTCCAGTCTCCCACAAACTATGTTATAATATACTAATATGTACAAAAAAATGTATAAATTATGTGAGTGTGATGAGAAAATAAATAAATTGATTGATTGATTGACTTACAATCAAAGTTATGAAAGATGTTATAAGGTATTTATTTATATATGAAAACTGTGTTTTACTGTTCCACACACAAAACACGCTTTTCACTTCATTTCGCACTCTACATTACCTTACACATTTAACAAACAAAATAAATAAAAGTAAAATTAAAAATTTTAAAAACCCACCAACACAAAAAATGAATTCTAAAAACTAACAAATAATATTTTAAACCTATTATAATTACTATCGTCACATATATTATGTAAGTTCAAATATTTTATTTTCCAAGCGTTGTCGCGTCGGGGGACCGCTAAGTGAGAAAAACAGGTGTAGTGTACGATACGAGCGATCTTAAGTTTCATATAATATAGTCTACGCTCTGCGCGCGAGCTCGGTGTGCGGTATGCGGCGCGGGGGTGGGCGTCACCAAGTGCGGCGACCCGAACGGGCAGACACGTGAGGGCAGACGACGTTGACGGTAGTGTCGATTTTGCGAATTTTTCGGAGTAAATTCTTTTGTTGCAATCTGCGACTACACCTGTTTTTCTCACTTAGCGGTCCCCCGACGCGACAACGCTTGGAAAATAAAATATTTGAACTTACATAATATATGTGACGATAGTAATTATAATAGGTTTAAAATATTATTTGTTAGTTTTTAGAATTCATTTTTTGTGTCGGTGGGTTTTTAAAATTTTTAATTTTACTTTTATTTTGTCCTTTTTAAAGTAGGTATAAATATTAGGAAGGTATTTATAGTGATTAGTTAGTTGAGTTAGTAACTTAGTTAGGTACTAGGTATCATTATTAGTTTCAATTTACTAGATTAAGTTTTAACTACCTACTCTAAGGTTAGGTTAAAGATAAGGACCAGATAAAGCTCTTCAATAATCCGCATGACAGATCAGCTTTAGCAGAATTGATAAGACTAAGAAGTAATAATACACATACATAATGCTCAATTCCCTGTGGGGCAGAGTCGAAGCGACGCAGCGACGTCAGATCATCAACTATTAAAGAGCTGATGATCTTCAAACGGCTGATCAGGTCATGGTTACCTTACCATATACTTTCAATACCATTGAAGTAACACGGTACTAAATTTCGAATCGATCGGACATAAGTTAGTCAGATCCCTCATCAACTAGAAAGGAGCTGATAATCAGCCGTAACACGGTACTAAATTTCGAATCGATTGGACTTAAGGAAGTTAGTCAGATCCCTCATCAACTAGAAAGGAGCTGATGATCTTCAAACGGCTGATCAGGTCACGGTTACCTTACCATATACTTTCAATAACATTTAAGTAACACGGTACTAAATTTCGAATCGTTCGAACATAAGGAAGTTAGTCAGATCCCCTCATCAACTAGAAAGGAGCTGATGATCTTCAAACGGCTGATCAGGTCATGGTTACCTTACCATATACTTTCAATACCATTGAAGTAACACGGTACTAAATTTCGAATCGTTCGAACATAAGGAAATTAGTCAGATCCCCTCATCAACTAGAAAGGAGCTGATGATCTTCAAACGGCTGATCAGGTCACGGTTACCTTACCATATACTTTCAATATCATTGAAGTAACACGGTACTAAATTTCGAATCGATCGGACATAAGGAAGTTAGTCAGATCCCCTCATCAACTAGAAAGGAGCTGATGATGTTCAAACGGCTGAACAGATTTTCATGAAACATGGCTAAGAACACTCGGGATAAAATTATCTATGACACAAAAAAAACTAAACGGAAATCGGTTCATCCGTTTGGGAGCTACGATACCACAGACAGATACACAGACAGACAGACACGTCAAACTTATAACACCCCTCTCTTTTGCGTCGGGGGTTAATAAAGAAATAGATGAATAAATAGTAATGTACCAAAGAGTTTTGGTTTCTGGTGGTTTTAAGTTATTTTGTGTCATTTGTGTGTATTTGTTTTTGACTAGGTAAAAATATTTGAGTTTGGGTGTGGTTGGGTAGCCTGCAGAGACACTGGAGATTGGGTGGAGAGATAATGGCTGTGGTTAGAAAAGTGAGTCAATTATTATAATTTGAATAGAATAGCGGTGTTAAGGGTTGTTATATAGGTCTTACAACAAATGTTCTATGTAAAGAAACAATCTCACCAAATTGAAGTGGGGTAGAAACATGCAAAATGGGCACAGTGGTCACCTGGTTGCGGAAACCAGCCCGCCCCTAACAAGTGGGGTAGAATTGTTTATGGTCTCGGTAGACTGCAGGTTTGATTCACTACACAGCTACATTGCTCAGTTTATGACCGTAAAAACACTCACAGATGCTTGCATTTGTGAGGATATATGAATAACTACTATGTTCACTACGTTCACATATCAGAGTTTTTTCCACAATAAAATAATAGATGCGCTTAAAAGATGACCGGGTGTTGCAGCTAGCGTAAGGCTGTCTACGCGCAGACAAAGGGCCGGCCGTCGCAATATGTTGAACAAAAGAGTCATACAATAATTTCAAGCAATTTAACCATGTGCTGTCGGGAGTACGGAGTACGCTTTCGAGGGATGTCCATACGGAATTCTCACTAGTAAGTGCTAGATAGACCTGTCTAATATTTATTAATGGTTTCAGGAATTTTTCTGGGATTCAGGGAAACCCCCTAGTCAATATTGAAGGAAAAGTTAGCTGCACATAGTTACAGATAGCTTAGGTGGCAAAAGTGGCACTGCTGATATCTGTAACTGTTGAAAATATTCATTAAATTATATATACTCAGCAAGTATTATTTTTTTATCTGACGGCGGCGCTAGTGATCTGGTGGTAGATAAGTATAAATAAAGGTACCTTGGACTTTTACAGAGTTCCCTTTGCCTTTTTTTTCTCTCGGCTTTGGCGATTTCTTCTTCTCCTTTGTATTCGGAAAGCCGCCGTAAATAATGTCCTCAAAATCGACGTTTATGTCTTCCGGGTCGACGTCGGGATCTACATTTTCCTCATTCAACAAGTCTTCATCTGCGACGTTGTCAACAAAAACTTTTTCCGTTTTTGAAGGTCGCGGTGGTCTCGGAACTGCATCCGATTTGAGGTTCTTGAATACTTCTCGTATTCTAGCTGATATACTGGCCATTTTTAGTAAGTTCACACTCGTTCAGTAAGTAAATAAATAAAAATGTAAAAGGTTCGGATTTTCGGTTCCGTCCACAGACTAAGTAGGGTTCTAAGTTCCGTCCGACGACCAAGGATGGATACATACATTACATACAACCACAGATAAGAAAAATAATTGCCATACAACTGACTAGACCAAAGTGGATATAAGTATAAGTAACTACCACAGATGGTAACTACGTTTTAAATATTTTCTTTTATAATATCTTAACGTCTCACGGGTACAAATCAGTATGACGAGTAGAAGCCTTAGTTAACAGGTCCCTACCTCAGAGTAATCATGTAGGTAATAACCTAATGTATACTCAAAGGTCCCTACACTCAATTACACCAACTTTGTTACACCCAAGGAGTTTATAAACTCCTTGGTTACACCTGTATAGCGTAACTTACGCAGTCGTTTACAAATTACGCAACGCAAAATCCTCAAAATTTCGACCCCCTCTCTCCCACGTAACAGTATCGAAACGCATGACTGGGAACATCTCCATTCCGTTACGTAACGGGTGTTTTGCTTCGACCATACATAAAAAAACTAAACACCCGATCACGCGGGCGTAAATGTCCGAATGTAAAATCCATCTTTTTAATGGCGGAGATGTACTTGTTCGCCAGTCTCACTCACGTGATCTCGCGGTCCGCTAAAATGACGAAGTGCAGCTCTAAGAAGTGCAAAAACAATGACAATAAAAAAAAGAAAAAGATGGAATAGATTTCTATCGATAAGTTAAGGGTCCCCAGGAGGCTTGAGTTTCAATACAAACGTATTTCCGCTTTAATACACAAAATACAAGCCGGATTGAATCCGAACTTTGCGAATTTATTGAGTAGACACCTATCGATGTTTGTAATTAGTTTTCATAGTAGTAAATTGAAATATAACTAAACGAAGGCTTAAATTAGTTTTGTACTAAAAGTTTGTAGTTGCTGTTATTTTTTTCCGTTTTATGTTAGTACATCGAAAACTAATTACAAACATCGATATGTGTCTACTCAATATATTCGCAAAGTTTGGATTCAATCCGGCATTTAGTTTTTGTATTGAAGCATAACTACGTTTGTATGGAAACTCGAGCCTCCTGGGGACCCTTAAAGTAACTACTGTTTTTATTTATTTTCGACACTCGCAGTAGCTAGGCGCAGTTAATAATACAATAAAAGTTCAGAATATTGCAGGCAGTATTTTATAAATATATTGGCGCATTTACACTCAGCCCTGTTGGGTAGGAAAGTGGGCAGCGCGATTATGTAAATAGGTCACTTGCGTTGCCACTGCTCATGCCGCTGCCGCTGCCATTGCCACGATTGTCGGTTTTCGTGCGGAAGTCAAAGGAATTTGACTGAGTGTGAACACTCACTTGCGTCGATGCTGCCGCAGAAGTATTTAGGGCAATATTTCTGGCAGTGGCAGGGCTGAGTGTAAAATCCCGGGTAACAATGGACTTACTAAGTTGGTCGATCTGTGATCGATTTGTCTAGGAGGTCCAAAAACTTTTTGAGACTTAACCATAGGTTCCTTGGGGAAAGTTGGTCAGAAATTCTGACTCAGAATCACGAGTAGAAGCCCTGTATTAAATATCGGAAATTACTTTAATAAGATAGGGTAACTAAGAAACTACTTACGACACTAAATTGTCTATATTATAATGGACGAAAAATTATTTATATATATTATAATGAATTACCCAGTATAGTAATCCTTATTAAGTTGTAGTAACTCACAAAGATTCATAAAAACCATAAGACCCAATTAAAATACTTAAATTAAAATTCCTGGGTAATTATTAGCAGTATAAGTAATAATAATTAAAAATAGGAGGTACCTTACTCAGATTTCTATTGATATATTAACGACCTATGCTGTATAAAAATCCCGGGTTTGCATGGGAGGTACTATATTCAGATTTCTCCTAATGTATTAACGATCTATCCTGTATAAAAATCCCGGGTTTGCATGGGAGGTACAGTACTCAGATTTCTCCTGATGTATTAACGATCTATCCTGTATAAAGCGTGTGCTGATTGCCACGCACCGAAAACTTTCCGTCTCGTACCAACCTACCTTCCAATCCAGCGTTGAGGATCTCTGGCTGACGATTACTTTTAATAAAACCGGTAAAGCACCACCCATGTACCTACATATTTGTGTTCTGTACTTATGTAGGCAAAATCTTGGTAACTCGTACTCACGCCAGTTATCGAACTTTCTTGAGAAACTCAACTCTGTTGTTATTTCGCGACCTAACGATAAGTTCCTGATTTTTGGTGATTTGAATATTAGTTCAATTAATTGGATCCCTGTACCAAACGAAGCCTTCCTTTCACCTTGTTGTATGAATACTCACGATGAAAACTTACTAATAGACGAATTGGATGTCTTGGGTCTAAAACAATATAATAGTATATTAATTATCTGTGAGAAGACTTTGGATTTAGTTCTTTCAAATGACGAGGTTACGGTGTACAATTGCGAGAATCCTCTTATACCTATTGACTTACTCAGAATTTATTCGGATCCAAAAGTAAGGACTTAACTAAACTCGACGAGATTTTCTGTGAGTGCGCATCAAAAGATTAGAAGAAAACAACTAGAAAATTCTTATAAAAAATTTAACCATGCGCACTGTTTATAATTGTACAGGGAGCGTTAAATGAAACACAGATGTTATCCGAAATGATTTATTATGGCTGAGTAATGGCATTTTCGTAAACAAGACATCACATCAGGTTCATAACATATATTCAGTGGATTTTGATATTCTAAAACATGTAGGCGCTAAAGAATGACCATTTAATGTGTTGGATGGCTATCGTTCTATGCTGAATCATAATGGTTGATAAATAGTGAATTTTATGGTATCTGAGAGCTTACAAATCTGTGACTAGTTCGCAAATTTTGTAGCTTTTTAGAGAATGAACGAAAATACACATCAAATGTCACAAATGAAGTCTATACACTCTATAAAAACTTAATGAAGATAATGTCTAATTACACATATAAAGTTTCAGAAACAAAGAAATCTTTTTACAACTCGAGATAATAAATAATAACATAAAAACATTGGCAGTTTTCACTAGCAAACAAAGAAGAAACCTAAATTACTCTATAATTATATCTATGACCTATTTCTTCTTAAGTAAAACATTAATTACGAAACAGTAGCTCTATGCATATCTTTATACACGATCCTGAACTATATAAACTTATCTACGGTATTAATGTCGCATATTTTAAATTTGCATAACTTTTATGTATTTTTTTTTACATTTTCATTTCCTAAGACCCTTAAAATTAACCCTTACCTCTAAATTAGAAAGAAAAAGACTATTTTACTTATATTATTTGACCACGAGGTGGTGTCATGCAATTGCCAGATACCAATAGCAGTACCGTACTTCCGTCGGAATTTCCCTACTCTCAAAATAATACTTTGTCCTGTTAGATAACGACTGCAACATACATATTATTAATATAAAAAGCACACGGAGAAAAAAATATAGTCAGAATAACTATTCAAAGTTATAGTTAAATTAGTTAAATGACGTATCGTTGATGTAGTCAACTGTTTTCTAGAATTGAGGATCTGTATAGCCAATTCAGCGATACAGATCCTTAGTTTGACGAAACAGTTGGCTATATTAACGATACGTCTTTTAACTAATTTAACTATAAACTTTGAATAGTTATTCTGACGATATTTTTTTCTCCGTGCACCCTAGGTCAGTCGGGCCAATGGAGAAAGAAAAGATAAGAGAGAGAGAGGACCGTCTTGGAATCTGAAGATTGTCTGAAAATTTCATCGAAATCGGTCCAGCCGTTTTGGAGTCTATAAGGAACATTTTTTTTTCCTTCACATAACACAGAGATAGACTGGATTCAAGTGCTAATAACTACAGCCTCCCTGATATAATAAAAGGATTTGAATGTAAATCACATGTTAAACGCTCATAAGAATTAGAAATGATTTGAACGATTAAAAATTATTCAAAATGATTACAAATCAAATCATTTTTAATCCTTTTTAATGATTTTGTTTAATCAGGGCTGTGATTAAAATAACTAAAAAAGAGATTATAAGGTTTTCTTATTTGTTTACTTAGCTTAAGTAATAAAAATATGTATCGTTTATTTAAGTAAATAAACTTTAAACAAAAAAAAATGTTATGAGGACAGGTTATAGCGGTGAATACTTATAACCTGTTTTGTCCGTTAAATTTGGAACCATATTAAAATAAATAAACTCATGTGAGTCCAACTATGTAACTTAATTAATTAATTCATTAACTTTAATTATCTTAACGTTAGTTAAAAAACACTATAATATTAAGAAATTATAAAGTCACATGAACAATGCGTTCATAAATCTTATTATTGGTCAACTGACAGCCAAAACCGTGTGCTAACACTGGTCTTATGTACAGTTGGTAATATTACAAATTATACAGTCAGTCATTCAAATCACCTACCCAGATAACCAGGGTTGTCAATTTTGAACTACATAAATATAATCATAAAGTTTAAAAGACACTTTGAAATTACATGAATACAAACGCAAATTTAAATTTCCAACTAATTAACCAAGAAAGTGTAACAACGGTACTTTTTAAAGATTATTTTAATTTAATTAAATCATGGTAGATCTTATCTATGGTTTCTGTATCTTTCCTTTTATTAATTAAATCTTGATGCCTCTCCATTTACATAGATTCCATAATCAGACGCTTTTTATAATTATGTTCTGTATTTAAAATTTTTAATATTTTAAGATTTTAGCCTGCTTACCCTCGAGTAGGCTTTATCATTACAAAATACAAAAGCTTTAGCTCAACCTTTTTTTTTAAAATAAAGACAAAAATAATATAAAACTCATGGCATTTAAAAAAACAGAAACAAAACGATTTACAAAAAGTATTGTATCATATAACACTTGACAGCCCTACCAGCACATCACACACCAGAAACTATGCACTCGCGACTTAGCTTGCTCAATAGCAAGTAAGTGGTTGTAGCATCGTCTTGAATTCATCCAGGGAAGCAGCAGTTGAAACAGCAGGTGGCACAAAGTTCCAGAAAGCAACTCCAAGGACAAGAAAAGAGCTCTTGTACATTGATGTACCCGGAATCGGCGATAACAGCGTATAGTCCGGTTGTTCTCAGATCATTGCAGAGTCGGATCGATAATAGCTTCCAGGTTCTTGAGAATACTAACTTACTCAATATCTTTACCAGCTAACGACAGCACTGGCTTCTCACTGCTATCTATGAGGATAGTACGTTTAGACAAACACCAAAAAAAATGTTAGACACGAAATTCATGATGTGTGAACGGAAGATTAACACTTTTTTTTTTTTTTTTTCTTCTCCTCCTCGATAAATTTATTTATTCCGCAGTCTCTGCACCACCTCCAAAATGGGCTGAAATCGTACACTCGGCCACAATTGATACATATTTTTTTTTGGGACTCCATTTGACCGGAATGGTTGCAACAATATGAATCATTTCGACCCTCCGTCTCCGTTTAAATAGCAATGCTTATCAAAACTAGGGCTACCACTTTCTCATAACATTTTTTTTTGTTTAAAGTTTATTTACTTAAATAAACGATACATATTTTTATTACTTAAGCTAAGTAAACAAATAAGAAAACCTTATAATCTCTTTTTTAGTTATTTTAATCACAACCCTGATTAAACAAAATCATTAAAAAGGATTAAAAATGATTTGATTTGTAATCATTTTGAATAATTTTTAATCGTTCAAATCATTTCTAATTCTTATGAGCGTTTAACATGTGATTTACATTCAAATCCTTTTATTATATCAGGGAGGCTGTAGTTATTAGCACTTGAATCCAGTCTATCTCTGTGTTATGTGAAGGAAAAAAAATGTTCCTTATAGACTCCAAAACGGCTGGACCGATTTCGATGAAATTTTCAGACAATCTTCAGATTCCAAGTAGGTCCTCTCTCTCGCTTATCTTTTCTTTCTCCATTGGCCCGACTGACCTAGGGTCCTTTTTACTTTTAAATTGCATATTTTTAAGACCGTTTTTCAAACAACTATCAAATGTCCACGTAAGTTATTTATCTCTTGTTATTGAAGTCTGGTTTTCCTTAATAAATGCGATGTACCTATGCCGACCACTCTTATCTAAAAAGTTTTATGTTTACATATTTTTAGTTCGGGAATTCACATGACTAATATAATGTGTGTGTTACAGTCGTTATCTGACAGAAAAACATATTGTTTTGAGCGTAGGGAAAATCCCAAAGTTCTGTCATCCACGGATTGTAAGTACAGTCACCATCAACCAACTGATCTATCTCAACTGATCTATCTCAACCAGTTCACGTATTTTGGGTACCAAGAAGCTAGAAGCTAAGAAGCTAGTGGGTGTTTGATAGACATAAAATTAGCATATTATTTGACTAGGTTAGGGATCATCTATTTTGAATGGAAATTATTTATTTAAAAAAATGGTCAGATTTCAGACAAGTTTTGTCATCAAATAAATCCTATGTTACACCAACGGTGCATTACAAATTGAGGTAAATTTTATCGGCATAGACTTGCTTTAGCCAGCAGCTTTTACAAAATTTTTGTTTAATAAGGGTCAAGGGTCAAAATCAATCAATATGTGAGCTAACTAAAACTGACTGGTCGACCGAATTTGCAAAACGGACACTAAATGATTGCCTAAAGTATTTCTATTCTATTTTCGAGAATCTGAGGGACAGATTTGTCCCGTCTAAGTTATGTCATACCGATACCTATCCTACGGTACTCTGCCGGGCTAAAGAGAATGATAAGAGAACAATATAAGCATTATCGTAAATATAAAAAATATGGTAAACATCGCAATGAACAATCCATGAAATTACTGCGTAGCCGAGTAACCAATATAGAACCTAAATGTTATGAGGATTATGTAGCGTCAATTGAGAGTACGCTGCTTTCGAATTCTAAACAGTTTTGGAACTTTATAAATTATAAATCTAAATCAAACGCAATGCCAAGTTATTTGACTTATAACGGTGTCAACTTTAATTACGGTGAATCTATTTGTAATGTTTTCTCAGAGTTCTTCCAGTCTTCTTTCCTGAATTCAAGAAATCTATCAATCGAATCAGATGAGGTACTGGAACCTTGTACAGTGTCTGATATCTCGAAGGTTGAAATAGACTTGGATAAATTAATAACTTTACTAGAAAAACTGGACCCTTCCAAATCAGCTGGGCCCGATCACCTCCTGCAACGTTCTTGATAGGTTGTGTGAAAGCTGCTTTACCTATATATTTACTATTTAAAAAATCCCTCGCCCACTGTGTGGTTCCAGATGTGTGGAAATCGGCATTTGTTACTCCTGTGCATAAAAAAGGGCCCAAGACTGAGGTCTCAAACTATAGACCTATTTCCAAATTGTGCATTATATCAAAGGTTTTCGAGAAAATCATATATACCCAAGTGTATGCTGCAATACGTCAATCGCTGAGTGGTACACAACATGGCTTCCTGCCTGGAAGATCTACGGTCTCTAGTCTTGTATTTTTTAATGAGACTCTTACCTCGCTGATGGATAGTGGCTTTCAGATAGACGTCATTTACACTGATTACTCAAAAGCCTTTGATAGAATAAATCACAAACGTCTTCTGTTTAAGCTGGAGATGATCGGTATCAGGGATGACCTCTTGAGATGGTTTGCATCCTATATTGATAACAGATCCCAAGCCGTTGTTATAAACAACTACATGTCTAGTTGGGTGAAGGTGCCCAGTGGAGTGCCCCAAGGTACTCTGCTGGGTCCCTTGCTTTTTGTAATTTTCGTTAATGACATCGGCAAATGTTTCCATAGCTCACAATTATTAAGTTTTGCGGCTGACATGAAAATTGAAAACATATTACACCTCTAATTTTCTGGACTTAAACCACTCTAAATGTTCCGTTGTAACCTTCACTAGGAAAACAAATGTTTTCTTACATGACTACCATATAAAAGGAAATGTTTTACAGCGTGAAAGGAGTGCGCGTGACCTAGGTGTAATCCACGACTCCAAGCTTCTATTCGATGACCATGTTAATATCATTACTTCTAAGGCTTCCAAAGCACTCGGATTTATTATCCGTAGTTCAATTGACTTCACTCAAGTAAAAACATTTAAAGTCCTTTACTGTACATTTGTCAGAAGTTCTCTAGAATACGCATTGCAAGTGTGGAATCCAAGGTATGATGTTTATATTTCACGCCTAGAGAGAATACAGAAGAAATTCATTAAATACATAAGTATTAAGTAAGCATAGCATAAGCTATCGTTTAAAAATACGTTATCTTTCCGACTATTACTATGATATCTGCAGACAGTTCCACATTCTTCCACTTGATATGCGTAGAAACATCGCTGATGTATTGTACCTGGTAAAAATAGCTTCCTCGTCACCTGACTGCCCTGATCTACTAAGCAAACTGACTCTACGTGTTCCTCCATCCAGCAATGTAAGGAGACAGCCCGCACTAGCACTACCTTCCGCAACTACAAACTACAGGCAAAACAGTTTCTTCTATCGATCAAGCAGTAACTTTAACAGACTAGCAGCTAACAACAACATTAAGATTGATCTATTTAACAACAGTGTCCCGGTGGTAAGAAGGTTGTTATTTAGTGGTTTTTTCTCAGATGTCTGAGGGCCTACCCTAAGCGCTACTACAGTAAGTTACTACTTATTTTCCCCTTTCTATTCTTTGGTGCAGTAATCTAAATTTAACTTAGTTAAGTACCTACTAAATTAATTTGTTATATTATTTAATGTATGTAGCATTTGATGTACGTTGTTTACCAAAGTGTTGACTTAATTCATCGCAGTACAATATTACTATACCTATTATGTTTCCTAACTGCGAAAACCTATTATTAGTTACCTACTGTTATATTAAGATTTTTTTTCTATTATATCTTTTTTCAAAACTGATGGTTTTCCTTAAATAAATAAATAAAAATCCCGGGTTTGCATGGGAGGTACAGTACTCAGATTTCTCCTGATGTATTAACGATCTATCCTGTATAAAAATCCCGGGTTTGCATGGGAGGTATCTACAGTACTCAGATTTCTCCTGATGTATTAACGATCTATCCTGTATAAAAATCCCGGGTTTGCATGGAAGGTATCTACAGTACTCAGATTTCTCCTGATGTATTAACGATTTATCCTGTATAAAAATCCCGGGTTTGCATGAGAGGTACCGTACTCAGATTTCTCCTAGAATCGCGACCTATCCGATTTCTAGACCACATTCACATTTTTGTAGTTTCTTGGACTCTACGTAATATACTCGAGTGAAAAATAATCGATCTCCATCAAAATGTTCATTTCGACTTTTTTTGCTCCTCAGTCGTTTAAAATTTAAAAAAAACCCGACCAAGTGCGAGTCGGATTCGCGCACCAGGGGTTCCGTACCACCTCACCTCTACACATTAGTACAATAATGATACCTATATTCATTTCCAATAATCTTTTGTTAAATCAAAGCGAGCGACAGATTTTTTTACAAATTTATTTCGGTTTCCTCAGCGCGAGTACGACTCAAAAGTGGCCAGTTTTTATTATTTGTTTTTTTACTTTATGATACGTAATATAAATACACCCTTGTATGTATCTACCGTTTTTACGATAGAGCAAAAACGAAAAGCACATTTGGCGACACTCCTCCCCCTCCTTAATTTTTATTTTTTGTAATTTCTATTATTTGTTAGTAAATTAACCATAATAACACATATTCTGTGAGCCGGCTCCCTATTACGGTTTAAAAGATACAGCTCTTTAAATGTCGGACAGACATACAAA
This sequence comes from Coleophora flavipennella, assembly GCA_947284805.1. Lineage (NCBI taxonomy): Eukaryota > Metazoa > Arthropoda > Insecta > Lepidoptera > Coleophoridae > Coleophora > Coleophora flavipennella. The sequence continues at coordinate 6,767,192 of OX369266.1, forward strand.
TAGGCCGACTGACTGACAGCTTAGGCGTAGTAATCTGGTACGGAACCCTAAGAATGGTGTTTAAAAACAATGTAAATGTTAAAAACTTGAAATTGATTATGAAAGAGATCATAAATAAGATTTATTCTAATTTTAAAACAGTGTTTAATGTGAAAAGTCAAATAATGACTGCGCATGTCAAATTTTATCTATTGTGTTTTATATCACCAAAATTTTACCTACACCTACAGTTTTTTTTGAAAACTATAAGCGGCAAAACCAAGTTGTAATTGAACCAGATGGATCAGACAAAGTCATCATTATTAGTATCGCTCGGGAACTTGCTAAAAATGGGGATATTTGAAACAATTTACGCTAAAAGTCATTCGAATCCTGAAACAAAATGCACTACACCTAGGAACGAGGGCTCCGCTTCTATGGACCCGTCGGGTGGGGGAGATGCGCCGCTGACTAAAAAAGGTGGCCACCACAGGATAGGTGGCGATGGGAGAAACCGAACAGCGGGCGACCGTGGGAAGACGGGTGCGGGCGTGACGGGGTCGCGGTCGGGGCGCGGGCCAGGCGCGGACGAGGGCGCCGCTGCGGCGGCTGGGTCGGGCGGAGCGGGAGGAGCGCATCCCGCTGGAGCTCGAGACCCCAGTGACTTGCCGTTTGGAGCAGACAATCCTGGTTTGCTGCGGTACATACATAACGCTGCAAGGTACAGGCTACCCCAATGCTTCGAGGGGGCCACGGTGTCCGTTAAACAGTGTTCAACCAGCAACTGGGTTTTGGGGCACTCTTTATCTTTTAGTTCTGTCTCTCCCGGTGGATATAAGTTACTTGTTTCCTACGTTGATAAGAGCAAGCCCACAGCATTACCTTATTTTGTGATGGAAGCGGCGCCTGGAGGCCAAATGAGCTGTGAAGTGCGGGTGGGGCCCACAGTCGGGACCAGGGCTACTGTGGTTGCGCAGGTAGCTGATGCAGAAATATACAGTTTTGAAAGCGTTTTTGACGCCTACTTCAACACCGCTACGGCATCTATCATAGCAGTGAACCGTGAGTTCATCGCACTGCATTACTTGCAGGTAATTTTTCATACAAAGCCTTTGTTCGTTTAAATTAATACCTGCTTGTAATATGCCTAATCCAATCTTATAGGCGGTGACTGAGCAGATATCTTTGGGTGCGGAAGTAGTAGCGCGCGGCACGGCTTCGGAGCTTAGCTCTGCATCGGCGGCGGCGCGCTGGACCAACGAGGAGAACGCAGTCAGCGCCACCCTGGGCAACAGAGGACTGGACCTTTGCTACGCGCGAGCTATCAAACCTTACCTCTCGGTCGCTGCTATGCTTGAGGTAGGCAGCAACAAGATTAAGAGGTTGTCCACAACATTATTTCAGGATTGAGCTGTTCTTCTAAGGAGTTAGGGAAAGTGATCATTCCTAAAACGAAAAGAACTAGGCTAGGCTGAAGCATAAGCTACTAGACTCCATTGTGTAGTAATGTGTATAGTCTGGGAGTAAAGTACATTCATGGCAATGTTTGTTCATTTGGCGGCTCCTCGCTTTCTCCTAAACATTTTGATGTCGTCCACCACAATGCGCACAATCCACCTCATGTATTTATATGTACTTACTTCATTACTATCTCATTTTTTTAAATTCACAATAGGGGATCGGATAGTCATTTGAGTTACTTTTTATGATCTGTCAAAAACGAAATTTTGTTCTAAAAATGTTTGAAATACCCACAAGTGACGTCATAGATTTTTACCGTCATTGACGAACTGAATTTTTAAATTTGATCAATTAAAAATTGAAGACGTGATGAAAAAACAAATCAAGTGACGTTTTTTGAAACTTCAAGAGGAGAGCAATTTAGGAAATCACATTTCAGAATTTGTTTTTGATGCAGTCCGATCTCCTATTTGTAAGCCCATGGCATCATCTCACCTGGTGACGAAGTGACGATGATGCCGAAGATGGAAGCGGGGTTACCAATATTACCCAACGCAATAGGGAACTGGCTATCTAACCTTCAAGCCGGAACATATCAATGTTGTAGCATTGATGTTTGGCGGCAAGACTTAGATAAGACGGTGGCAGCAAGCAAGGTGGGCTTAGAAAATACCCTTCCACCAACCTAACAGAGTCTTACAAAGTTAGACTCCGCCGGGAATCGAACCCGCGACCGCCTGATGTAAAGCTAATGGACTTAACCATTACGCCACGGAGGTAGTTAAGGCCCTACCAGTCAGCTTACCACCATCTTAGATGAGGTAAAAGCAGGGATTTATTCCACCATCAGGACTCTTGTATAGATGTGTACAGAATACGGTATTTTACTACTAGTCATTTGAGTAACTTTTTATCAACTGTCAAAAGAAAGTTTGTTCTGCAATAGGGGATGTGACTGCTAGTCATTTGAGTTACTTTTTATGATCTGTCAAAAACGAAATTTTATTCTCAAAATGTGTGAAATACCCACGAGTGACGACATAGATTATAAGTGGTTGAATTTGATCAATTAAAAATTGAAGACATGATGGAAAAACAAAACAAGTAAGGTTTTTTGAAACTTCAAGAGGAGAGCAATTAGGAAATCATATTTCAGATTTTATTTTTGATGCAGTCCGACCCCCTATAAATCGCGTTACTGACATAGTGACGTCATAAGTACTATAGTCTTGAACGAACCAATTTACTATTTTGAATAAATATTTAATTTAAAATTGTATAACAAATTATTTCAAATGTGTTTTTAGTATTCTGAATTTGCTGCCATCCTGTACTAGTTTACCTGTCTTTTAGTTCCTAACTTAAGGTTGCCTGGTAGTAAGGCCGCCTTTGCACTCTATGTATTTTACAAATTATAAGTCCTGTATTGTTTTTTTTTCGCTTGCAATAAAGAATATTTACTTACTGACTTACTTATTCTAGAAGAAATGTTATTTATTGAAAGTATTTTTTAATTTATTTTTGATGCGGTAAAATAGGCTATTCATAATTTCCAATGTGACAGGTGGGTTTTGCCATACGGCGCGCAGTAGCGACACTGGCGTACGAGTGGCGCTCGGACGACTGGACGGTGCGAGGGTCGGCGGACTCGGACGGGCTGGTGGGAGCCACGCTGCAGCGGGCCCTGGGTGGCAAGCGTGCTCAGCTCGCCTGCGCCATTTCAGCACTGCTTAACCACCCCAACGATAAGTTTAGACTCGGCTTCGGCATTACCGCTGCGATACATTGAGGGCAAAGTTAAAAGATTAATTATGACACGGGTCAGCGGATGCGGATAGGCTGGTAGAGGCTACCCTATTACAAGCCCTGGATGGCAAGCACTCCCCATTCTTATGTGCTACTCAGTTCAATACTCGGATCACCGCCGCCATACATTGAGGGCAAAATTATGAAGTGGGTCGGCGGACTCAGATAGGCCTTAAGCGGTAAGCCCTAGACAAGTTTCAGCTCTGCTTTAGCATCACCCACTGCCGTCATTCATTTAAGGCAATATACATAACAAAAATAACACTGCTCTTAAGGTTTTTTTTGTAATTATTAAAATGTATTTGATAATGCATAACATTTGAGAAAAATTGCTGTGTTCTACGGCCTACGCACAAATGCTACATATCGTAGCGTGTAGGTTGCTGTTTATAAGTGTTGAAAGAAAGTTTACAGTTTTTTTATATAACTATTTAGGCTAACCTATTTACTTACTTAACTTAAATATTTAAATTAGATTTAATTTAATCACGTTTATTATTATACACTTAGTTTTATTTAGATTAATATATGTAGTATTTCACTTTAGGACTTTTTGATTTTGCACCTCAGTGTAGGTATTGTAGAAGCAATGTATTTTAATAAATTATTTATAATTGACACTATCTTTCAGTTTTACAAGATTTTGTTCTTGCTAATCTGTCACAAATTGTAGCCGACGGGATGCTACTTTCCAAACCGTATAGGAATAGGTGTATTTTTCACAAACTTTTCGCCAATAACACAATTACCATTAACTAGTGGTAAAATCTGAAAAATCACAGACATGACAGGTCAATTTACATCCGAGCTCAAACAGCGACGAAGGGGACTATATTAAAGATTCATGTGCCGTATAACGATAATAGAGGCGTGTGTGCCGCGACTCGGGCGGGCGGCGAGCGGCGAGCGCTTGCGCGGACTGGGCGGGGCATACCGCCGCCCAGTCCTGCCGTTCTTCTAAAACCCACTCAATCCCACACAAAACAAGATCCATAATTCAAAACATGGTTAGGAAACTAATGATAATGGGCGTCGTTCCGCCTTCAGCAGCTGGTTTGCTAAAGCGTGGCGAGTGAGGCGCGATGGCCGCGCGAGAGGTCGCGTCTCCGCTGTGACGGACTTTGAGCCCAATCGAAAATCCCTCTTTGCTTAAAACCCACATAATTTTATTACACATAGGGGCAATAAAATTTTTCCTTCAAATTTGACCGGTCCCGGAGTTTGCGGTTTGCAAGTGTCTTGCGGAATCAGGGTCGGGGTCCGATTAGGTGCCCGTGACCGTGGTCCGTGATGCTGATGGAGCGGCTTGCGGACTTTGTGAGCAAGTCGTTGGAGGGCGGCGAGGCACCAGCGCCACCCCCTGAGCCCGATGGCGAAGATTTAGATGAGGAGGTGGACATCACTGCCCTCGAGGAGAAATCTCCGCCGCCCAAAAGGCCGAGAAACTGGCTGCTGTCGCCGCCGCCACAGAATTGCAAGCGAGAAACTGATGAAGATGAAGATAATAAACAGGGTGAGTTTCCATTAAGAAAGTATTTTAGATTCACACTTTAATTTGCGGAAGTGAGATTGAGAAGATAGCACAAAGTCCTAAAGTGGTAGGTCTTAATATCAACAACCAAAATCTTTCTTTCTAATCGTTGCCGTGTTGCACTTAGCATGCAGCATGTTGTGCTCTTCAACAAGTTTGTACCCCGGGAGCTGACCTTATACGTCTCTTGATTAAAAAAAATGCTGAGTGTATGAAAATATACTGAAAAAAATTGGGTTGGCTAATTTCTGTGTTGCTAAATGTATTTAAGTAGGTATTTCAAAATTTAACTTAGTATTTTTATTATAATTTATTATTATATATTTGTATATATATGTTCAAAAATTAATGTAAAGTTCGTACTGCTTGCTTGGAACCTGTTACACCCATGTTTAGGTTGGTTAGGTTAGGTTGTATTGGCGGTTCCCGACGAACTTTGTTCCACCTTACACTACACTACCCTACCCTGCCCTAAAACCTTCTATTGACAATAAGGCGCTTTGCACACGACAGGGCGAGGCGGGCCGGTCAATTTCGCCGCCAACGATAGCACAAAAGGAATCCTATACTACAGTAAAGCACCTAACGAACTCAACAAAAAAATTGCGAAATCGGTCCAGCCGTCCTTGAGTTATAAATGTTGTAACTAACACGACTTTCTTTTATATATATCTACAGAGTGCGAGGGACCAAGTTATTTATTATTATTATTATATCAGCTCATATACGTCCCCACCGAGGGGCTCGAGCCTACCCTGAATCAGGGCGATAAGGCCTTAGTCGGCCACGCGGGCCCAGTGCGGGTTGGTCGACTTCACACACAACCTTCGAGTTTCCTCGCAGGCCTGTGCAGGTTTCCTCACGATGTTTTCCTTCACCGTTAAAGCAATCGGTAATGATATGTACGTAAGTTTTCGAAAACTCATTGGTACATTGGCCGTCCAGATTTGAACCCGGTACCTCTGGTTAGATGGATCGAGTCGTTACCGGTTGAGCCACCGACGCTTTACCAACCAAGTGTTACTACCAAGTGTTACTACGGAAATACTCCATAACTTCGTCAAATGTTGATATTTCTATTTGAAAATTGGGAAAATTTATCTATTTTCTAAAAGATATACTCATTTTTCGATACAACCGCCTTTAGCCTTGATTATGGCGTTGAGTCTGCCGATGAACGCATCACACGCTGCACGAATGTGGGCCTGCGGGATTCGCTGCCATTCTCGACGAAGACATGCCTTCAGCGTATCCAAACTATGGTGTTTCATAGTGGGCACCCTAGCCTCCAAAGTGCTCCAAATGGAAAAATCAAACGGGTTGGCGTCTGATGAATAAGGTTGCGCCGAAATGAACTTTGGAACATTCTCACGAAGAAATTGTTGATTTTCAAGGGCTTTGTGTGACTGCGCTGACTGCTGGAATGTCCATGTCGTGACTCCAAATTGTTTATGCCCACGGTATTAACGCTTCTTTTAAGACCTTTTCGCGATACACAGTCTTGTTAATCTTGACACCCTGGTCGATAAAAACGAGTGGAGAGCGACCTTCAGCAGTCACTGCGGCCCAAACCATGACAGAAGCTGGTCCTTGCTTTCTGACTGCTATTCTTTGCTAGAGTTTATCGGTTGACTTCCCTTCTAACCAAACACGGTCATTTTGCTTGTTCACGTATTGCTGGACGGTGAAATTTTTTTCATCCGAAAAGACAATGTTTGGCAAAGCTTCACTCGCGTGCAAGCGTTTTAGTGCCTGGGCTCTCTCCAACCGTTTTTTTTCTGCTCCGGGGTTAAGTCTTGCACTAAGTCTATAAAATAGGTAAATTTTCCCAATTACCAAAAATTTTCTAACAAAAATATCAACATTTGACGGAGTTATGGAGTTTTTCCGTAGTAACACTTGGTCCCTCACACCCTGTATAACACTGTAACGGGGCCGTGTCTGTACATTCAATATTTTTGGTAAATAATAACTGTGGTGGACATTACTAACGATGTTGAGGCCAAAACAAAAACTTTTGGAATTTTTGTCTGTCTGTCTGTCTGTATAATCGCGCATAACGCAAAAACTTTGGACCGATTTTGATGAAATTTTTTTCGGTGGTTCCCTAGAGCCCGTGTTAACATATAGGATACTTATTATCTCTGAAAATTAAAGAGTTCCCGTGGGAAAATTCAAAACCTCCACGATGACGAAGTCTTGGGCACAGCTAGTTAGGAAATAAGTTGCTAAACAAATTATCTTCTAGGTTATTTTTTAGGCGATAGGAGTTAATTTCATTAATTGTTAGTGTTGTTATTAACAATGGAGCCTTCATTCTATTAGTCTCTTAGGCTTATTCTTATGTTGGCATTAGGTATCTGCTTTACGTTGTTGTTTTCTAATCATTACCAAGCGAAATATTTTTAGTCTGTGTCATTCCTTACCATTTATTTCGTCGGTGGCGTAACGGCTAGAAACGCCAGCTCCTGTCCGGGAGGTCGTGGTTCGAATCCTGCCACGTACCAATGTGATTTCGAATTTAGATTTCATATGTACGTTTATCTGACGCTCTTACTGTGAAGGAGAACATCGTGAGGAAACCTGCACACGCCTGCGGAGAAACTCACAGGTTGTGTGTGAAGTCGACCAACCAGCACTGGGCCCGCGTGGTCGACTAAGGCCCGATCGCCCTAATTCAGGGCAGGCTCGAGCCCCTTGGTGGGGACGTATATGAGCTGATATGATGACCATTTATTTTCTCTATCTATGAGTGTAAACTGATTATCTTTTCTATAAATAAAAAACTTGCCGTCATCGCTGATGTGTTATCTATGGTGCCGTAACTGCGCCACAAATTGCAGTCCTCGTTGATGTCCTTTCTATGGTGCTACAACTTGGCTACAACTAGCAGTCCTCGCTGATGACTTTTCTATGGTGCTACAACTTGTCTACAACTACCAGTCCTCGCTGATGACTTTTCTATGGTGCTAAAACTTAGCTACAACTAGCAGTCCTCGTTGATGACTTTTCTATGGTGCTACAACTTAGCTACAACTACCAGTCCTCGCTGATGACTTTTATATGGTGCTAAAACTTAGCTACAACTAGCAGTCCTCGTTGATGACTTTTCTAAGGTGCTACAACTTGGCCCGGATAGTCGAAGCTTTCTCTCCCCGTCGCACTGAACTCCAGCCGACTGTGCTTCTGCTGGAGTGCTACAATTTAGCTACAACTAGCAGTCCTCGCTGATGACTTTTCTATGGTGCTACAAAACTTCCAGTACTTGTTGATGTCTTTTAAAGGAAAAAATGAGAACAAACAAGTTCATTTATTTTTTACATTTAAAGTAAGATAAGTTAAGATAAAAATTCATTGTCCAAAACTGAGTACAAAGGGTTGTTACAAATTGTTTAGGCATCTACGGTTTACACATTTCGGGCATACAATAATCGTTAATTACATTGTCATAATTGTCATTACTTAATCAAATAAAATTACCTACTTATGCTACTTTATATAAAAAAAATCTTCTAAGCTATAGAACGTGTTTTCAATCAACCACTCCTTTAGTGAAATTTTAAAATGAGCACCATCTAGTGATTTAATTGAGTTGGGCAAATGATTAAAAATTTTAGTACTCGTTACAATAGCGCTTTTACTAAATATGTAGCTTCTAGCTGATACAGCACACATATCATTTTTATATCTACTCCGTAGTCGATATCTACATTATTTTTCTAGAGAAAAGAAGTAAAATAAGAAACATTGGAAAATACATTTAGGAGTGATTTCGCAATTTCAGAAGTTAAAATGTCTCAGGACTACACGTTGTTCAAAAAAAGTTTTTTTAAATGAAAATACAGATTATTTTAAGGAATAAAATTTTAATATCTAGTTTTTTTATATATTTATTAAGGAGTAAAAATTTATGACGTCATAGAACTTAAGTAAACACTTAAAAAAATAACGAGTGTTTTTTTTTCAGCAATTGATATTAAGCCCTTGGCATCATCTCACCTGGTGTTAAACAAACAACCATACACTTCATGATAAAGCAATGCCAATAACTGGCTTCTACCAGCTGACCTTTAAGTTATTTGCAAGATCTGATGACCAAACCTACCCTCCCCCCACAGACTCCCATTTTTCTCGTCCGAAGTGTCCAACGCCGTGGTTTTTAGGGTTCCGTACCCAAAGGGTAAATTCGGGACCCTATTACTAAGACTTCACTGTCCGTCCGTCTGTCATCAGGCTGTATTTCATGAACCGTGACAGCTAGACAGTTGAAATTTGCACAGATGATGTATTTCTGTTGCCGCTATAACAACAAATACTAAAAAATTTAAAAAGTGAAAAAATAAGGAGGGTACGTTTTTTTAAACATGATGAAAGTAGCGCCTAGTATAATGGTACGGAACCTTATGTGTGCGGTTCTGACTCGTACTTGGCCGGATTTTTTACATTTTACAGATAATGGTAACATTTAGGAAAAATCTATCAATGTACAAATTAATCTGCATTAAATTACTTATTAAAGTAATTACACAAAATTCATGTTGATACGATGAATAGTTTAGTAATCGGGCTGTCTAAATGGATGCTTTTCCCTACGCAATCGAATCAAAGGAGAACCAAAGCAACCGACATAGCTCACAGAATTGGCAGTGGGCGGGGCACGTAGCTCGTAGAACAGATGTCACATAGAACAGACGACCAACAACAAGCTTGTCCTTTCGAAAAAAAAAAAAAAATACAGATGAGCTCGTAAATTTCTCGAGTGGCGACCGCGCACCGGAAAACGTATCGTACGCAGCCCTCCCATTCGGTGGACCGCTGACCTGGTGAAGGTCGCGGGAAGCCGCTGGATGCGGGCAGCGCTGGACCGGTCATCGTGGAAATCCTTGAAAGAGGCCTATGTCCAGCAGTGGACGTCCTTCGGCTGATATGATGAAGATGTGTGCCTAGCTAAAATATGGCGCAATTTTCGTAAAACTAAATTGAGTAGTTTTACTTGGGAATACCAAGTTTATGAGAGATAAAAAATATACTTATGTGTATGTACAGGAAAAACAAAGTGAGATTACTCCCGCAGAGCCAAGAGTCGCGCAAAACTAACTTTGTTTGCCGAAACCTTGATAGGTAGGTACCCATGTAATTTGTTTTTCTTTTTCGGTCATTTTCTATTTTACCAGTTTTTTCCCAACTGTATTGAAAAACGTCGTATGATACATGGGTGTTAAAAATGTCAAACTCGTGACGATGGTAAAACCTCGCCTGTGGCTCAGGCTTAGAAATGTCACTCGTTTGTTATTTACCTTTTTACCACCCTTGTATCATAAATAACTATTATTTTATAGGTAGATAAAGTTAAATGTGCCGATAAGCTGGCTACAGAAGCTGGTCTCGTGCCACTCCTATCCAGTCCCTTTTAGATAAATGCACTCATGGACAAGGCTGTGCACCGTTTATCGACACAATGCTTGCTGGTCTGATCTAACTAGCTGCAGTCAAAGATGGTTTTGATGTAACTCAAACCCCAGCTGATAATCGTAGTGGACGTCTTTCTGCTGACAAGATGATAATGGTGAGGTAGCCTTACCAGAATTCGAATTTCACCAAGAGGAGTCACCGGATAGTTAAACCAATTTTGAACTATTAAACCCTTTGTCGTTAATGTTCCACGTTGCCATGTTGCCTTAAGCAATGCAATCTTCGAATAGTTGTGTGAGTCGTGTCACCAGGAACCTACCCTTGAATAAGCAACTATTAATCATATATGTCACAGATAGAACATATCGCAGGGGTTGTCTTGAGACAGGAGAAACAGTCAGTCATATAATCCTTGAATGCACTGGTTGAATGGTTGGATGTCTGTAAAAATATATAATAAATTACCAACAGAAATAAAAAGCGAAGTCAAAACTAATAAATTTGTACAACAAATTAAGATTTTTTTACACGATAAATGCTATTATACAATAAATGAATACCTAAACGACAACTTAAAATAATATATATGTATACTTATATTGTATACTATACTTAAGTCTTCCTCTCTTCAAATATTGTTGTGCCCAAACTGGGTCCATGATGAAGCACCTGTAAAAAATCATGGATGCAATAAATAATTGAGTATTGAGTATGGACCAAGCAAAAATCTTCAATGACATTGGGTCTGTTAATATCCTTCTGGAAGGATCTGGGTGGGCTGGACTAGCCAACCACATCTGCACGTATAAAGAACTTAAAAAGAGTGTAATTGCGAAAACAGAGTTAAAGAGTGTAAAGCGTCGGTGGCTCAACCGGTAACGACTCGGTCGTCCTAACCAGATGTGCCGGGTTCAAATCCGGAAGGCCAATGTACCAATGAGTTTTTCGAAACTTACGTACATATACTCTCCGATTGCTTTAACGGTGAAGGAAAACATCGTGAGGAAACCTGCACACACCTGCGAAGAAACTCGAAGGTTGTGTGTGAAGTCGACCAACCCGCACTAGGCCCGCGTGGTCGACTAAGGCCCGATCACCCTAATTCAGGGTAGGCTCGAGCCCCTCGGTGGGGACGTATATGAGCTGACATGATGATGATGATGATGCGAAAACAGGAGCCCACTACCAAAAAGGTTTTCAATACAGTTGCTCGAAAAGTGGTACTATAAATGCTAGTTTTCTGTGGGCAAAATAGATTTTACCACACACGTGCTTTTTACTTTGCCTTTTTTTAATTTTTAGCTCATAGGTAAAAAAAATCTAGCAAATAAAAAATACAATAACCAAAGAAACAGAATCTTCTTAAAGACTTTTGAAAGGAGAATTTCAAAAGAGATTGGTTGTTACTCCGTGAGGTTGGTACATAACGCTAGCTGATATTCTCTTTGGGTTAACTATTATTGTGTTCTCACATGGCTTATCAAAGCCACCGTGTTTATCTTAGAAATTGAAACAAAAGGGAAAAATTGACGGTATAGCCCCTATTACAACAACTCAAACTCAAATAACTCTTTATAGTACATCAAAATAAACAAATACATGTACAAACAGAAGTAACAACTAAGAGACGTACAATTTGGGCGGTATTAACGCTGAGAGCGATTTCTACGAGACAACCCAGTGCTTGGAAATTTATTCGTAGTATCAACATAAATTTTGTGTTTTTTTTAGGTAATTTTTGTAAATTAATTGGTCTATTGACCGATTCCTATTTGTCTGTAAAATGTAAAAAGCCACGGCATGGGACACTTCAGAGGGGAAAGAGTGGGCGGTCGGTATCGCGGTAGGTTCGCGAGGGCCTACCGATTTGATCATCATTATATCTTGGAAATAACTTAAAGGTCTGCTCAACTTAAGTCATGACTGGAAATGCTTAGTCATCAAATGAAAGGTTGGCACCTACTTTATTTGAGAAGCGATTGTACTTACTATTATTTATTGTTTTTATTAACTTTTTACAGAATGAAATCTAAACATCTCTAAATTATTTTTTGAATTTTAATGCTTTAAAAAATTAACAATGCCAAACTTTTTATTGCGACCTTTTTCGTTGTGTTTATTTTATAAAAAAATTGAATGCGTTTGACTAAATCTCACTTCTTCTTACTACTTAGCCTAAAGGCCTGAAAACAAAAATGAAGATAGATTATCTCGCGAAATATTGCATATTATGTTCACTCACAAATCTGTACTGGGTTTTCAAACGATTTACTACGAGGTTACTACGCAGTTACTACGAACTAACTTCTTCGGCGCGGATTGGCGAATATTAAAATACACAATAAATACCAAGTAATGATTATATAAAATTTATATAGTTCTAGGGCAATATCAATTCCTATAATTGAAAACGCCTAACACGTTAAAAACCGACTTCCATAGCAACAACTTAGTACAATTTTGCTTTGTTATGTTTGGTTTTTGTTAATTTTCTAATAAAGTACTACACCGATTTTGATAAAATTTATATAGAACCAATTCGGGAGCATACCCTCGAATAAAAAATTAATTATGAAAATCTGTTTACAATCTGCGAAGATATTTCGTAACAAACATACAAAAAAAGACATGTGGCACTCGGGGACTGCCGCGGTAAAGCTATTGCATAGCATTTTTATCAACTTATGCAATTATAATTATTTATTTATTTTTTATTTATGCAGTATTTACCAGTACCATATAGTCCTTGGGGCGCGGGATGTTTGTAATAAATTAACACTAAGAAAGTTAAATCATCATCGTCATCGTCATCGACCACCATCGCGACCACCATCACGACCACCATCGCGACCATCATCGCGACCACCATCCCGACCACCATCCCGAACACCATCCCGACCACCATCGCGACCACCATCGTGACCACCATTGCGACCACCATCGCGACCACCATCGCGACCACTATCGCGACCACCATCGCGACCACCATCACGACCACCATCACCACCACCATCACCTGCACCATCATCATTATGGATAGATAGATGGCACTGTAAGTTTTTTAGAACTCAATATTTATTTTTTTGGGGTGTCAGGTTTTTTACGTTACGAAATTTCTTGATTCGGTCCTCTCAAAGCCCGCGATAAAAGCTATACAATAGCTTAAAACATACAGTCGAATTAAGACCCTCATCCTTTTTGGAAGTCGCTTGAAAAAGTCGAAAAAAATCAAAAGAGAGCATTACATTTTTTTTAATAAATATACAAATATACATTTTATTCTAAGTATTTACCCCAAATGTTTTATGGTGGAGTAGAGTAAGTACAATGATCGTTGCTACTAGTGACAATAAAACCCTCAGTCAGTTTTATTTTGAAGATCCAGTTAATAGTCGCTAAAAACAGAAAACGACTTATAAAAACTACATCTGGAGCATTGCAACAGGCAACTACTCCGAAATAATAATAAAAAACATTTCATTTCATTGCGTTGTATATGTCACCATTTTATTGTAAAAATCGTTAGATTATAATCTAACGGGATCTATCTCGCGAGATTGTAAACTGTCGAAAGATTGTGAACCGTAACATACTGCTTACAATTTCACTGGTGTCATTGTAATCTTACTAGTGACATTACAAAAACACTAAGCGAATTAAATAACATTAAAATAAATGAGCGAGCGAAGCGAGCGATGCCAGGTCTGGTCAGGTTTGATTGATTTAACAGTCAAAGAGCCTCGCAAAAGGCTCCACCCTCCTGGAAAGCAAAATGCTACGCAGATGAAGAAATCATTGGTTTTATTCGGACTTAAAAGAATGGACCGTGAAATTGTAAGCCGATTGACAATTTACCGTCATATTATAATCTAACTAAATTTAGTGTAGTGAGATTTGAAACGCAAACTATCGATTCGAGCCTATCTCCTTTGTTGCGTTTCATAATTAAATTCTCTTTTGATTTTGTTCCTCTATGAAAATTTAATTTGAAAATATTTGTGACTTTTTGACAAGTGTAAAACAAAAATTGATGCTAGATGACTGATGACTGTCGAAATAGGTGTTTTGATGAATATATTTTAAAGTTTTGTGATTTTGGTTTTGTTTACAAGACCTCACTATATTTAACAGGGGTAAGTGATTTATGCTTAGAGATCCATTTTTATTTGTTGCCGTTGCGAACTAAATTTTTATTTATTTCGTAGGGTCTTCCACCCGGCCCGAACGAATCACTATTACCCTGGATTACTGCTAGTCTTCCACCGGCGTTTGTTTCACCGCTCTACAACTGCCTGCCGCTTACTCAAAGGGAAGTGGAACCTTTGTTTCTATCTAATTTTAAGGCCCATTGAAGTTGGTTGTCACTGGTGACCAAACACTACTACTGGTGATCAAGCATTACGACCTGCCGCACCATTTTGTTATCACTGGTGACCAAGCACTGCTACTCCCCGGCAAGGTTCTGCTGTCTTCCTCCAAGCGCAGCTGCTGGCCTACGTGTTCTCCTGTTTCCGTTTACTTTGTCAATTTTGCGTTTATTTTAAAATCATTAAGAGTATTGTACACCCAAAGTGTTTCCTACAACTTTGGGGGGTAATTTCGATACCCAATAAATTAACTCCATTTATGTTTTAGGTATTTATTCGATCATTTTTTACACCTGGGGGGACGATCGATCGTAACCTAACCTTTTTTTGTATTTTAAAATTATGTAATGTGTTGTTTTTTTTATATTAGTCTATTTCCACAGTCATCAACTTGTTTACGTCTTTATCTATTTTTTCTAATCTTATAAAATAAAAGTATTCTATATTACCCCAAAATTTATTTCCTTTCCGAAATTCATATTTAGGCAGCGAGTAAAAATTCTACGTGTCATATGTGGCAAATTCCCTAGTTACCATTATTTTTGTCACAGATTGTAATATCGCGGTTTTCACAATATTCCGGCGAGATATATAGATCAAAGTCGTGGACACTCACGTAGAGGGACAGAGAGAGATGGAAAGCGTTTGAGATGTGGTGTTGGAGGAGAATGGAAATAATCAGTTGGACGGAAAAGAAAACAAACCAAGAGTTGAATAAGAAGAGAAACCTACTGCAAATAATTGAAAATAGAAGAGCATATTATTTTTATTACTAATTTATTATTAGGTAACTTACTACTAAAGCAAAGTATATATATTAGTACTAACGACTAAAGTGCAGACCCATAGATATAAATGCAGATATAAATATGTAAGGACACTTGTTATGACACGACAGATTTCTAAAAACCATCATGGAAGGAAAGATAGACGGAAGAAGAGGCAGATTAAGACCAAGGCGAAACTGCATAGGGCAAATCAAAGGAAAAGGCTACTGTCGTATCGTATTCAGCTATAATAGCTGAGGATGGGCAGAATTGGCGATTACTTCACAGAGAAGAGCAGTGCTCTTAAATTAAAAAAAGATGAATTAACAGTAAAACTTAATACTTTTACTAGCTGTTACCAGCGAATACGCCCGCACAAATGCCATTTTTTGTCGCTCCCGTGGGAGTTTCCCAAAATCCTCTTATACCAGATGCCTACGTTATAATTGCTATATGTATGCAATATTTCAGGCCAATCCGTCCACTAGTTTGAGCTGTGCTTTTCTAGATAAGAAAAAAGGTTTGCTCTTATCCTACATAGCACTGTGAAGCTCTTGCCGTGTCTCTCGATATCTCCAAGGCAATTGATAGGGTCTGGCATGCTAGCCTTATTGGTAAGCTTCCTTTCTATGGAACACCTACTGGTTTGTGCAACTAGACATCTGACTTCCTGAGAAAACAGTTCATTCGAGTGGTCATCGACGGCTGCTCGTATGACCTATTGGCTATTGATGCCTGGGTACCTTAGGGCTCAGTTCTCTCCGCAACTTTGTTTCTGCTACATATTAACTATCTGCTGAAACCCTGTATAGTTGGGTATGCAGACGAAAGCACGGTTGCGGAGAGATACTTGTCTAGTGCTCGAGTTAGGGATCCGGATATATTTACTATCCCAGAGAGATTCCATGATTGAGCGCGTGAACCTAACACTCAGGGCAGTCCCTGACTAGGGCGATGCCAATCTTGTTAGGTTTAATGCCTCTAAAACGCAGGCGTGTCTATTCACTGCGAAAAGAAGTACTTTTATCTTAACTCCTACTCTCCGAGATGAATCTATATGGATCTCCGACCATCGTAAGATCCTTGGCGTAGATTTAACATCCGATCTGAATTTTGGGAGATACATTGAATCCAAGGCAAAAACGGCTGCCAAAAGGAACTCGGTATTCTTTCGAAGGTGAGATTTTACTTCACACCAGAGCACCTTCTAATATTATACCAAGCTCAAATTCTTGAATTCTATCAACCGACGCGCTAGGAGACTCATGGGCGACGCCGCAAAGTTACCTGTCTATTAGTGTTCTACAGGATTCATTTCGGATTGAGGAGCTTCACGACCTCATTTCCCCCTCTCCATTTCATCATCGGAGGGCGATTCCACCCCTTTGTCGTTAATGTTCCACCTATACGCACGAAGCGTTTTGCTCCTTCGTTCATTATGCTAACGGCCAAGGTATCTTTGAGTTTGCGTGTACCATCTTCGACTGCATCATCACTTACCAAGCAGTCAAACGCACTCAAATTTTTAATTTAAAAAAATATAAAAAAAAGGTATGGAATTCCCTGCCGGCGTCTGTATTCCACGATTCGCATAATTTAAGAATATGAACAAAAATTAACAGGCACTATTTGAGCTTGCGTGTTACATCCTCGGCTGCATCAGCACTTACCACCAAGTGAGTTGAAGCACAACATACTCAAATTTTTATTTAAAAAAATATACATACAGAACACGAGCTTTTGCCCGCGGCTTCGCCCCGTGGATATAGTCAATCAGTCATGGTTTACTATTTATATATGTAAAAAGAGAAAGAGAATAAAATCCTCTCACAATTTCCTGCACAGATTAAAATCTTGTGGAAATCCTTGAGGTAGGCCTTTGTCCATCATTTGACGTTTTTTGGCTGATATGAAGATGATGATTAAAATCTTTGTAATGTGTTTTGTATCCTATTTTACTAAACCTACCCATTAAACTTTTATCTATATTTAAATTTGAACTGGCTCGACAATTAATTAATTAGCAAATACCTCCCCAGATTAACACTGCGAGCGCTAAGCGACGAACGAAACGAATAAGTACTTAATGGATATCCGGAAAAGACTTTTCAATCAAATAAATCACAGTGTTAAAGACGAGGGGGTTATTCCTCGTTCGTCTATTAATCACTTCTCAGGTCGTTAGAGTATTGGGGGTTCTGGCTGAGATAGACCGATGCGCAAAATGTCATGCGGGTGGAAAAGATCCGAGTCACTTTATATCATGCAAGCATGCATGGAGAATAGCAGATCAATTCCTCGCAGAGAAATCGCCTCAAGTGTGTGATCTTGATGGTTATTTTATTAGCGATACTCCCTTGTATCATCTATCTACACGCTACACTAATATTAAAAAGAGGTAAAGTTTTAACTTTAGTGAGCATGTTTATAGGAAGTAATCTCTGGAACTGCTGAACCAATTTTGAAAAATTTTCACCAGTAGAAAGCTACATTATCCCTGAATCCTATATTTATTTATTTATATTGTATTGTGTTTGTTTGTTTGTTACCTTTTTACGCTTCAACACCTTCACCAATCGTGATAAAATTTAGCATGCAGGTAGTCTGTGTCTGTGGGGAAGGACATAGGCTACTTTTTATCCCGGAAAAATAGCATAATCCGATGCAGTTCCTGAGGGAACTAAAAATACTCTTTTTTGGTCAATTTCTTTTACATCGCAACGGAACAATGGATTTTTGTGATTTTTTGCACAGAGATGGTTGAGGGGGTGGGAAACGACATAATTTACTAATCACCCTCAAAGACAGTCATAAAAAGATGTCGATGCTGGCGAAGCCGCGGGTAAAAGCTAGTGGCAATATACTATATCTACGCTCACAAGCCACTTGCGGCTCACGCAACACTCCCCTCAAAGACAGTCATAAAAACGATGCCCACTCGAGCGAAGCTGCGGGCAAAAGCTAGTAAGATATACAGCAGATTATTTCAGTCTTCCGAGAACACAGCCCAATGGGAGAAGAAACTTAGCACAATTTTATGAACGACCTGGATGATATCGGCATATACGAATAAAGAAATCAAAAGTTTTGTTCTATTATTGTTGTATAAACATACTATCTGTCCCGGCAAACTTCGTTCCACCTTACACTACACTAACCTACCCTACGCTACCCTACCGTACCCTACACTACCCTACCTTACACTAGACTACCCTACACTACACTACTCTACCCTACCCTACCCTACACTACACTACACTATACTACCCTACCCAACCAATATTTTTTGACTTATATTTTTTTTTATTGATGAATATCATATTTTAATACTTTTTATCCTATTCCCGACCAATAAAAATGCAAAAACACCAAAAACATAAAAATTGGTCCAGCCGTTTTGAGTTATAAATGGTGTAACTAACATGACTTTCTTTTATATATATGCATAGATAATATAGATATAGATAGATAACGCATTACCTAGCAATTGGTCATTCTGCGAGTGCCTTTTTCTTGTATTATAACCGAACATTACGGACGCTCTTACTGTGAAGGAAAACATCGTGAGGAAACTTGCACACGCCTGAGGAGAAACTCGCAGGTTGTGTGTGAAAACGACCAACCCGCACTGGGCCCGCGTGGTCGACTAAGGCCCGATCGCCCTAATTCAGGGTAAGCTCGAGCCCCTCTATGGGGACGTATATGAGCTGATATGATGAACCAAAGATAACGTGTATTGAAAGTCTTTTTATATTTTGAGAATCTGTCCACCTGCGACTGAACCGTCTCGAGTTCGTGTCTCGTCTCAGGATGTCCCGGCGAAAGAAAGGGGAAGCGGGAGTGGCCCGCGGCGCCGCCCACGCCGGATAATCCGGCCATTTACATAATTGCCGAATAAAAAGGAGAGGTTCCCAATTTGCGAAATTGCTGCGAACGACACTTGAGCGTATCTCAGGATATACTGGGACTCGTCTGTCACCGGCGGCTGTGGTGGAGTCGTCGTTTAGCGCCGCAGACAAATTGATTTCAATTGAAAAGAGTTTTACTAATGCAATAATGAACATTTATTTCTTACATTTTGTTGGTGTCTGAAGCTTTACACGAGCGTCGGTGGCGTAACGGCCAGGACCCGGAAGGTTGTGGTTTGAAACCTGCCACGTACCAAAGTGTTTTAGAATTTCGATTTCATATGTAGATACGTTTATCCGGCGCTCTTACGGTGAAGGAAAATATCGTGAGGAAACTTGCACACGCCTGCGAAGAAACTCGAAGGTTGTGTGTGAACGACACTTGAGCGTATCCCAGGATACTGGGACTCGTCTGTTACCGGCGCGTCGGCAGTGGTCGAATCGTCGTTTAGCGCCGCAGACAAATTGATTTCTAGGGATGACGACAGCATCAGAAATAAATTATAAACTCTTGATCACTAAATTGCCCTCCTACTTAAACTTCGGAAAACCTTACTCGTTTTGTTTCCCATAAAGTCTTCGATTTTTAATTCACTGAAATTACAAAATGAGTACATAAATGACGCTGATAAACTATGACGTCACGCCTAGGTACTTCAAACATTTTTAGAACAGTGTCCTTTTTGACAGATAGTAAAAAGTAATTCAGATGACGCACATTCGTCATCCCTAAAAGTTTTATTAATGAACAGTTATTTCTTACATTTTGTTTGTATCTAAAGCTTTACATTAGCGTCGGTGGCGTAACGGCTAGGACAACTACTTACCTCCTGTCCGGGAGGTCGTGGTTTGAATCCTGCCACGTATCGAATTTCGATTTCATATGTACGTTTATCCGGAACTTCTTACGGTGAAGAAAAATATCGTGAGGAAACTTGCATATGCCTGCGAAGAAACTCGAAGTTTGTGTGTGAAGTCGACCAAACCGCACTGGGCCTGATCCAGGCCAGATCGCCCTACTTCAGGATAGGCTCTGGCCCCTCGGTGGGGATGTAGGTATATGGGCTGATATGATGAAAGGTTTACATATAAAATAAATAAATAAATAAATATTCTGGGACAAATCACACATCGTCATCTGTCCCCAAAGTAGGATTCCCTGTGTTATGGGAACCAGAGACTGATATACATACTTATATACGTTTAAATACATACATATATAGATACTAGCTGTTTCCCGCGGTTTCACCCGCGTGGACAACGTTTCTATGACTTTTCGAGGGTGCGCAGTGCGCGAGCCGCAAGCGGCTCGCGAGCGTGGTAAAAAGTAGCCTATGTCTGAATCCAGGTCCTAATCTGTCTACCTACCAAATTTCAGCCAAATCCGTTCAGTAGTTTTTGCGGGAAAGCGTAACAGACAGACAGAGTTACTTTCACATTTATAATATTAGTAGGGAGTAGGGATTTAACACCCAGACACAGAGCAAACAAATCTGCTCATCACACAAATGTTTGCCCTGGGTGGGGATCGAACCCACAACTCTCGGATCAGTAGTCAAGAGCACTAACCACTGAGCCACCGAGTAAGTCACATATCTACCTACCTTCCTTGTGGTTAGAAAAATAGCCTAGCCGGATTGAAGATTTACGTTCTATTGAACTGGGAATTGACTGTACAGGTGATTTTTAGGGTTACTTAAATCCAAAGGGTGACCAACGGGATAACGGGCATATTAATAAGCCTCCGCTGTCCGTCCGTCAGTCTGTCTGTCAGCGGCTGTATTTCATGAACCGTAATAGGTACACATTCCCTCTCGAATATCTACCAGATACGCTAAAACTACCAGGTTTATGATATAGCGTCCCCACTTTCCTACCCTTGGGCATACAGTGAGGGCCGCTATTCCTGCCAACACCATATTGTAATAGGACAGATAGACAGAACAGTATAATTTTTTACAGAGTTTGTTTTTCTATTGCCGGCTAGAACAAAATTTAATGAAAAATAGAAAAAGTGAAAAATCAAGGAGATCTCCATACAAAAAAACGTGTTTTTACAAATACTTTTTTATTTAGCTCTACTTAGCGTAAAAACGGTGATATAAACAAGCGTGAAACTTGGTGTGATTAAAGAACTAATTCTGAAGTAAACAAAAACCAGCCAAGTGTAAGTCGTACTCACTGAATTTCTCAATTATCAAAAAGCATTTTTTGTTGCTCGCGTTGATGTCTTGTTTGTAATGAATAAGTACCTACAATTGTCGTAGTTGTGTGGAGAGGTGTGGGGTACTTAATTAATAATGGGCCAACCTTTGAAGGCTCTCCTCTTAAACTGATCAATGTTCCCCAGGGTTTTAATTTTTACTTTTTCTTTCTTACGTGTGGCACAATTCAAGGGATAGACGGCGGTTGCCTGGTGTTGCACTAAGCATGTTACTGAAATCGCAGAAAGAAAGTTGGACTCCATCTAAAATTGACTGATTGGATTGAGCGTTTGTTTTTAAAAATTGTTTTGTGAATTCAGTGAGATTCCTTAGATAAAACTTTAGTTTTAATACTAGACCCTTAGGAAAATCTATTTGTTTAGAAATGGCAAAACATGTAAACAAAAAGTGAAGTGTTTCCTTAAAATAAACTAGTTTTAATCGGTTTTTAAATCTTAAATGAACTAAAACACAGTGCTTAAGTAAATAAAATTATTTTGGGAACATGCTAGATGTCCAAATGTAAGTGACTAAGTTATAATGATAAAATGTTTTGTTTACATGTTTTGCCATTTCCAGACAAATAGATTTTAGACTTGTATTGTATAAGAGCGTCGGTGGCGTAACGGCTAGGGCCGCCGCCTGCTGACCGGGAGGTCGTGGTTCGAATCCAGTCACGTACCAATATGATTTCGAATTTAGATTTCATATGTACGTTTATCCGACGCTCTTACGGTGAAGGAAAAACATCGTGAGGAAACCTGCACACGCCTGCGGAGAAACTCGCAGATTGTGTGTGAAAACGACCAACCCGCACTGGGCCCGCGTGGTCGGCTAAGGCCCGATCGCCCTAATTCAGGGTAGGCTCGAGCCCCTCGGTGGGGACGTATATAAGCTGACATCATCATTAAAAAACATCCTGTATAGACTCAGTTTATAATTAAATTAGGTGTATAATAAAACATTAAGTATCACATTATCTAATTATTATCCAAATATTGCCATCACTCAATAAAAATACTTTGAGCCATGATCTATTGCGTTATTTAATTTTTGCACGTAGCAGTTTTCGACGCCAACGATTAAACACATTTAATTTCGCACTCCAAGTAAGAACTAGGATTGCCCAAGGGAATGGGGAGAAACTCCGTATCATATGAAATGTTGATTTAAAAGGCATGTTATTTTCGTAATAGCATTACTGCATCCACTCGCAACCCCACTAGATAAAGTGGTCATGATTGCGCATAAATCTAGTGTTGCCAGCATGGGCAATAAAATAATACTGTGCCCAGCTGATAGAACGTCAGCGAAGACGTTAGTTAGTTAGCTCTTCGCTAGCTATACTGTAATATACACTTGTTCCTATGATGGCACTTTCGGAATCTACTTCAGTAGCACAGATTTACAAAAGTCTTTTTGATGTGTACTATCTTTCCTCTCGCTTTTCTGCAATCTGAGTGAGTGATATCCGTGGGAGTGATTTCGTGAAAAGGGCCGGAAGTGTGTAACAGGAAATGTGTTTTTTTAGTCACGAAGCCTAAGGAGACATGGCCATGCCGCCTTATTATTTTTCAGTCACGAAGGCTAATGAAATATGGCCATGCCACCTAATGTTCCACGCAGGGCGAAGCCCGAACCGCGCCCTGCGAGGCCAGAAGCCGGTAGGTTTTTTACTTATGTAAGATGTTACACATCATATTATTATTATGTTTATCTCAGATTTTTTAAACTCGGCTTTTTAAAAGGCCGTTCCTTTGGAAGGCGTACTTGGGGATACAGATCCAACACGAAGAAGCCCCTTTGAGATATTATCATGAGTTGTGATGTGTACACCTAGCGGGTGCCGTCTCTGCCTGTACCATAGAGATTCACCCAAAGATAGCACCCACCAGGTGTAAGGACTATTGCAGATAAGATGGGAGCTATGCCGGGTTATGGGTTGGTAATTGCTGGACTGATTGCTAGGATATTGTTGAGAGTACGGGACGCCTGCCATATCAATTGTCTCATCTTGAAATCATGGCAGGCGGTGACTTGCCGCTCAATAAATGGGCCCCCTTTAAGTGCTACCAAATGGCAGCAGGGTGGCAACATTAGTTGAGCGTCTAAGGTTGTCGAGAGGTGAGTCTGCGGGGTCCAGATCTCTGTACGGTCAGCTATTATTATTATTTATATGCGACTACTAAGGTCGCTCATTTTTCTTTCTTGAGCTGAAGTTGTCTGTATTATTTAGGCTTAGTTTACCTAACTAAGGCAAAGTAAAAAGAGGTTATGATTTTTAACTAGACTATGTACATTTGTATGCAATGTATTTTCCTCTGTTCTCTTGTCAGAAACACTTGCTACGTTTTGGAAAATGAGGGGTGGTTTGATTGTTTCAGACGTCACAGACAAGTCTTCAAACGGCGCTGCCAACAACAGTGGCAAGCAGCGGCGGTCGCGCACCAACTTCACTCTGGAACAGCTGGGAGAGCTGGAGAGGCTGTTCGACGAGACGCACTACCCTGACGCCTTCATGAGGGAAGAGCTGAGCCAGAGGCTGGGGCTTAGCGAAGCGAGAGTGCAGGTAAACGAAACAACTTCAAATATATAACGCGGCCGAACTACCTCGCCTGTGGAGCTTACATTGGGTAACGGACTTAAGAGTGGGCGGTCGTGATTGATATGAAAAGAATTATTTTTCACTTTTTATGTGCTTTTAAAGCGTGTTTTTTAGTTTTTTTTAACTATATTTAATTTTCAATTTTTAGTTCAGGATAATGAGATAAACTTACGAAGTTATTATATTGTCACTGATTCTTGATAAATCTACAAAGTCATTTTAAAGGGACAGATGTAATTTACATCTGTCCGTTTAAAGTGGGTCAAAATCGAGTGCAAAGGAGTTACAAACATACAAACATACTTACGTTCCTTCGAGAAACTTCAGTTTTAAGAGTAGAGCCTCAAGAAAATATGTTTGTTTGGAAATGGCCAAACATGTAAACAAAAAGTCAAGTGTTTCCTTAAAATAAACTAGTTTTACGAGTAATTGGTTTTTAAGTCTTAAATGAACTAAAACACAGTGCTTAAGTAATTAAAATGCTTTTGGGAACATGCTTGATGTCTGTGATAAGTGACTAAGTTATAATGATAAAATGTTTTGTTAACATGTTTTGCCAGTTCCAGACAAATATTTAGATTTTAGACTTGCATAGTATTAAAAACATCATGTATAGACTCAGTTGGTAATTAGGTGTTTAATCAAACATTAGGTATTAAATTATCTAATTATTATGTAAATACTTAATGCCGTCACTCAATATAAATTCTTTTGAGCCCATGATTTATTGCTTTATTTAATTTTTGCACATAGCAGTTTTCGACGCCAACGATTCACATCACATCAGTTCATATACGTCCCACCGAGGGGCTCGAGCCTATCCTAAATTAGGGCAATCTGGCCTTAGTTGACCACGCGGGCCCAGTGCGGGTTGGTTGAATTCACACACAACCTCGAGTTTCTTCGCAGGCGTATGCAGGTTTCCTCACGATGTTTTCCTTCACCGTATAAGAGGCTCGGAGAAACGGACATATGAAATCGAAAATCGATAACCCATTGGTACGTGGCAGGATGGCATTTACGACCTCCCGGACCGGAGGTAGCGGCCCTCGCCATTACGCCACCGACGCTAAAACACGATTAAACACATTCTCGATTGATATTCACTATGGAGAGGTTAAAGGTTCTATCTTAAAGAGTTAGACCCTATCTAATACCTCACCTCGCTTACATGCTATCGCTAGTACAACATCAAGATTATCACGTGCGATATTAATTACGAGTACAACATATCCCCTACCCTTGTGTCTCTCACTTAGCCCCGACCCCTCATTACTAATGCAGGCAATTAGCTGCGAGTTGCGAGCGAGTGTCCAACAAGTGCTAGTTTATCGGCGAATTGGCGATAAATCGTGATTATCGTTCAATCGGTGATCGACAGTGTAGAATACAGGACCCACCTTAAGGCGAGGTAGGTATTGATTGGAACAGTTGTCTCTGTCTTTTTCTTTTCGTGTAAAGAGTAAAGAAAATAACCACACTTTTACAATGGTTTTTCGTTTCAATCAAAAACTACAATGAAAGTAAAAAAATAATAACATTACTCATTTTGTATTATCATATATCAAATATTGTTGTATATTTTTTTTAATATATACTTCAAAATATTAGTCATAACTAGAGTTGAAAGTAACGGTGTAGACCTATCTTTGGGATTTTTTTCTATCGAACTAAAATGCTCAGTCTTGTTTCTAATAGCTTTTAACTTTAAGGAACATCATCAACAATAAGTTATTTTTTCAACCTTAGGTTTTCTATGGATTAGGAGTAATTGACGTCAAATATTACGAAAATCTGTAATATTACCGCCTTAAAGTAGGTACTGCGCCGGAACTTTTACAATGTCTTCTGAGTCCTGAAACTGTGAAAAGATTTTTTGGACTATCATGCAATTACACTAACGAGTATTTAAAGTGTAAAAAGACCGGTTAACGGGGATTTTTACAATGAAAATAATGAACAAAAATCTTTAGAATTTCCATAATAAACTGAACCTTTTAAAAATCATACATCCACTTCTATTTCTAATGGAAAAGTTTTTTCCTTTTAAGAACAGTTTCGAGGTGAAATTGCAAAGGAAACTAAGCGTCAACTATTTGCACAAATCGTTGACGTATAAACACCCTGTATTTTTATTGTTATTATCGTTTCTTTGGCGTTAAGTGCCGGTCACTGGTGTCCGTACGATGGCAGGGGATGCGAATGAACCTTGACCCCACGTATTACGTCTTCACTAGTGTCAAACATTATTGATGCTGATAGTACTAGTATTGAACTATTGAACACTTTGTTTGGGCACAACAATCATTTAACCGCACAAAAATCATTAAATTTCGTGGTCAGTGACCTCAAGGACCTTCAGATATCGATTAGGTGTTTATTAAAATTTCATTCTCATAACCTTCATTTTATTGTAACATATATTTTAATATTTTAATTTAAATTGCTACCTAGCAATAAGGCCGTCTATTGTATAGGCTTTCTTCTATATTGCCAATTTCTTTTTTTTTATGTTTGATGCAATAAAGAATATTGTATTGTATTGTATTGTACTTACTGTTGTACTTTTTCTATTATTTGGAGAAGCCTAAAATAAATATTTCTATTTGAAGTTTCGTAGCTATGATTAAGAAACCACTATATAACTGGGTACCTACCCATTTAGATTCGCTGTATTTTTTTTTATATTGAAAGTGGCCCCATTTCTAATTTATGTTTTGTTGTGATATCATTATATTATGTAAAGTACAAATACTAATTTCCTATCCTTATTTAACTATTAACTATACATATAAGATATTTTTGGTGGTACTGAACCCTCGGTGCACAAGCCAAAGTCGCACTTAGACAGTTTTTTAATTTTTACTTAATACGTCCAATTAACCCATTGCGATTCCAAATCTCAATTTAAAAAAGTCACCTGGAAGTGGCCCACATAATTATTCCAATGAGGAGTGGTGGTATGGAACCCAAATTTTGTGAGTACGACTGAAACTCTGCCATTTTTTGAATTTTTCCTTTGTATACGTCCAATAACCTACCTCGGTGCCAAATTTCAAGTTTCTAAGTCACCTGGAAGTGGTCTATATATTTTATGAGTATTGGTGATACGGAACTGTTGGTGTACGAGTACGACTCACACTTGGCTGGTTTTCGTATTTTTACTTTTTACACGTCCAATAAATTACCTTGATGCCAAATTTCAAGTTTCTAAGTCACCTGGAAGTGGATTATATATTTTGATGAGTTAGTGAGTCGTAAAAATAGTGATTTTCGGACGGTAATAACTTAGATAATAATACATATTACCATATTATGGTAAAAGATATATTTATGAAAATTCGTGGTCAGAGACCTCCAGGACCTTCAGATCAGGGGTGGGTCATAACAGGTTAAATTTAATATCTGTTATTCCTGTTACTGTGACACAAAAATACTTGTTCCAAATACCTGTTATTATATAACAGCCAGTCAAAATTCAAGTTCATCAGTCTAAAAATTACATAAATATAACATAAATTCGAAATTTATTTATTTATCGCACGTATGGCATCTGGGGGCACGGCAGTGCCCCCGCCAAGTCGAGAAAAAAAAGCGGCACGGCCGTACCATCCTTTTCTCGAAGCAGTTCAGGCCATTTTCGACCCCCCCACAACTTCGTTGTAGATTCATTTTACACACTGGTTATAATAAAACAATTAAAAACATTTAAAATATGAAATTAAAAAAGAAACTTAAAAGTTGCATTTCCGCAGATATGAGCTTGCGGCCTCAGTCAGGGTTTTGAAATCCTCAGCTGGTCCTTTATATCTGGTGATGGGACACTCAAATACCATGTGATGTATGGTCTACTTCGGATCTAATTCTAAATAGGTAGAAGTCGCGCCAAAGATGACCTATTATTTATTACTTATTCTTTGTCTATGATAATAAATTAATAGTTCATTTTTGTCTATGCTACTTGCCGTGAACGCATTCGCTAAGCGCATCTGCCTCTTTCACACACACGAAACTTATATTAAGCTATCTTGGAGTCAGGCCATTAATAAAAATATTAATTCGTTTTGGAACATGGCGTAGAATGAACGAAAGTATCTACACCTATACGACCTGTGTCAAAAGACGTTTGAAATGTATACATTAAGAGTGATACTTTCTGTCTTTCATAAAAGGTAGGGTAATCCTGTTATTTTGTCCGTGAAATCATCTCATTCAAAAATACTATCTCCATTTCTTTTTGTTAAAGGGAAATTGTACAAGTAAGAGTAAATAAGAGTATGTTCCGTTAGATATCGTTGTGGTTTTACATTCTATTCCATTTCCTTCGATACCGGTGAACAAATCTTTAGCAGCAGCAGTAAATTTACGAATAAATTGTACAGCTACGCTGTGCATTCTTTCTCGGGAAGCCTCCACTGTCTATAGTAGTCGGGTATACACAAATCGACAATGAACATTACATAATAGCAAATTATAAAACTTTCAGACTGATGAAAAATTTACAGACAATTAAGGTTTGTATGGGAGGTAGCTTACTCAGATTTTTCCTGAAATAATGATGTTCCTAGTGCAGTAGGCCTTACTAAGTCCTAATCAAAGTTTCATTAAAATCGTTAGAGCCATTTTTTAAATAAAATCAAACAACCTGGACTTGTATGGGTGGTAACTTTCCGTTTTTTCTTGGAATAATGGACCACCGCGTACTGTTGGTCATATACTGTTACAGTAACTAACCGACTTTCATCAAAATCTAGAGCCATTTTTGAGTGTAAAAATAATATGTAAGTGATTTTTTTTACTATGGTATTAACTCTAAAAAATCAAGATAAGGAAAATTTGAAAAATACGCCTGGAGATATTAATAGTAGTATTGCCGTAACCCAAATTTCACCCAAATCCGTTCATTTTTTTGGGAATTAGAGCACCGGTTGGATGTAAACATACACATTTTTTTTACTATTAGTGTAAGACAATCGATGCCCATCAAACAATATCTCAACTTCGATTTTTTTGTCATCCATCAAACTACTTTCTTCACTCCTTAGTCGCTCGAAAGAAGAAGGATACTAGGTTACTAAATCACTTACTTATGTTTAATGATATTTTAATTTAAAATATCGATCTGTTCCTCAAATATCGTATTACCAGTATTTCCTACAAAATACTGATAACAGGCTGTGACTGCATAACATTGTGTTTTTCACAAATACTAGATAACAGGCAGTGACCGCGCTATGAGGTGATCCGCCGAAGAGGCTGTTATTTCGAGTAACAGATATTTGTAGCTGGCAGTAACAGGTACGGACTGTTCCAAAAAAATACTGGTGACTTTTACCTGTTACGATAAATATGCCTCACTACTACTTCAGATATTGATTAGGAGTTTATTAAAATTTCATTCTCATAACTTTTATTTTATTAAAACATATATTTTATTTTCCTTATCAAGACCACTCGATTTACTTGGTTGGCTTGGTTACTATATATAATGTAATGTAACTACACACTATACATAAATCCTTTATACTTACAAAAAAGTGATAATTTGCTACCTAATATTTTATATTTACTGTAGTCCGCGGATTTCTTACTTGCGCTATGTACGAGTAAATAATGTTTGCTGTTTATAACTATTAATATATGCGTTGCTTAGCAACCTTATTCTTTTGATTTCGAATTTTCTGTTTTTACGAATGGGAAACAAATTATTACTTTTTTTCCGCCACATACCTGTATATATTTTTTGTATGTTTTTTTAAGCCTGGGAATACTTTAATGCTTACCTGTACTAATGATTTATTTCATTCAAAGAAAACTAAACTAAAACTCTATTAAAACTATATTTTTTACTACTTTTATGAAACCTACTCACAGAAAAAAATATTCATGGACAAATCAAACACGGCCATCTAGCCCCATACTATGTTTTCCAGTACTATGGATTGTAAATAGGTAAAAAGTAAAGTAAATATTTAAACGACCGATACGTACTGAAAACAGTATGCAAACGTCTACATGAGGCAGTGCAGAACACTTTATGCATTTCTTGTGTGGTGTTATCACAAAGTCATCATCGCTGAAATGCTTTGAGTAAACAGTGCTTGATTTTGTAGGAAACAAATTGTTACGTTCTGTAGTTCTGATCTACTTTTCCTTCAATTCGGGTAAATAAAAAAAATATCGTTGATAAATATTGACAACACCCTCGCACTAATTATCAAGAAACCAAAAATAAAAATTCATATTTTTATATAATTATTGATTTTCATTTAGGTTTTTCACTGACACATGGTAAGAAACTCCTTTATTTATTAAATTTACTTTGCCAGTGGCATTTTTGCACCTTATTATTGACCATCTCGGCAATTTTGACACCAAAACACACGGAGCTCTGCCTGCCATGAAATTGTGCAATTTTTGCGCAGTACAATCATTTACGAATGACAGAAACATATCTCGTTGTGCATGAAGCTAACTCGTTGCCACGCCTCCTTCAGCAATCTATCGGAGCGGCAAACATTTTTTCTTATCTGTGCCTACGACCTACGTCACAGAGTTAGCTAGTCTTTGACTCCTGACAAGACATCCCACAAAAAAAGAGTGTATTGTTTTCAGGTCTTATTGATAAGGTCTAGTTGAATTATGTTCCTTTATTCCACGATATCTTCTAAACGGCTTGACGGATTGTAGAGTGCGTGGTATCGTTAGATTCGTCTCGATCCCGTAAGTAACATACGATAGGTTTTACCCAACTTCCCAAAAGAGGTCTAATGAGTTCATGCAGCTGTGTTTTTATTGATGTGTAACATCTTTGCTCTCGCTTTCCTGCAATTTGTGGGAGTGATTTCGTGAAATGGGACGGAAATGTGTAACAGGAAATGCGAACGTTTTTTAATTCTCGAAAACTAAGGTTGTCATAGCCATGCAGCCTAGTGTAATGGTAAAGGCAAAGATGACATACTACTATTCGAAGGGTCGGCCCGTGAATGTACGACCCGATAATTAATTAATTTCATAAGTATTTTGTCACATGTTACACATCATAGGCGAGTACTGTAGGTCTCGTTTTTTTTTAATTTAAACTTTTCATATACTACTCAAATTTAATAGTTTAATAGTTTAAATAGTTTAGTTTTAATAGTTTGCCGATTGTATAAAAAAGTTTAAAAAGAAAATTAAAATAAAAAACAAGTTACCAAAAATTTAATAGTAAACAAAATTCATTCTCAAAGAAGCATTAGACTATTTAAAATGAAATGGTGGTAAATGTGTGGCTATTGTTTAGATATTTTGACAGCATTGTAGCTTTGAACCCATGAAGACGAGTATTTTCAATTTAATAAATCGCTATTAACCTAGTTTTCCTTAAAAAATAAAATATATAAATCCCCATCGCCATAAGCAAAAAATACATATCTTTAATTTTAAAGCTCTAAAGTTACATATTGCAGCAGTTTCTTGGTGACTATTACGACACTAGAAATCAGGCGAACACTTATGCGGGGTGTTCCCAAATGTGTTCAGGAACACTCCGCATAAGATTTTGTCACTTTCAGAAAAATAAAAGAAAATTAACTATTTAAAAAAAAACAATCTGACCACTAAAAAAACCGGCCAAGTGCGAGTCAGACTCGCGCACGAAGGGTTCCGTACCATTATCTATAAAAATCACGTTTGATGTATAGAAGTTGGGCACCTTAAATTTTAATTTAATTATTTATTTTTAAAGTGAATATACAGGATGTAACAAAATTGGTATAGGTCCCGTTAACTGGGGCTTCTACTCATCATACTGAACAACTTTTGTTCTACGACTTTGCTAAAAACGCAAAAAAAAAATTTACTCTTCATACAAATCGATCAGCTGATTGACCAATTTTGTGCATTTTAGTATGGAGGGTCCAATTTTTTTTTTCGAATTGACTATGGGTTCCTTAGGGAAAGTTAGTCAGTATGATGAGTAGAATCCCCAGTTAACGGCTCCTACACCATTTTTTTACACCCTGTATAAGTAAATATTTTGTGAATATTTCAAAAATTAATTTAATTTTTACCTGTTGCCGTTGCAAAACGAGCAAAAAAATCACGTTTGTTGTATGACATCCCCCTTAAACATTTATTTTATTCTATTTTTAGTATTTTTTGTTATAGCGGCAACAGAAATACATGTGAAAATTTCAACTGTCTATAGCTATCACGGTTCATGAAATACAGCCTGGTGACAGACGGACGGACAGACAGACAGACGGACAGCGAAGTCTCAGTAATTGGGTCCCGTTTTTACCCTTTGGGTACGGAACCCTAAAAACGCCTTTGTTCCAGGTGAAAAAACCCAACTACATGGGGTTAAAGCCACCGTGCTCTCAAAATATCTAAACAATAGGCGTACCTATGTTTACCACCATTTAATTTCTAATAGTCTTATGCTATTTTGGGAATAAATATTCTTTTAATAACTATTGTTCTTAAAATTAACTTTTATCTTTACACTTTTTATAATCGGAAATTTCATAGGTAAAGACCTAATATATTGATTTTCGACAAAACGTGAGCAGTGCTATACGTACTAATATATATACTTTGGCTATGCGCTGTTACGCACTACGCGGCCAGAGTGAGCAGAAAATGTTAAATCCAAAGGTTAAATTAGAATAGTTAGATAAACGATGCTATTCAAACGAAATCAAATAGAACGTGTTTTACAAACGAGGGGTGAATAACAGTGTGTGTGTTTGTTTGTCATTCACTGGCATTGTCTGACGCGATCGCTAATGAACGCTACCCGCCTAGTTAGTAGTCACTAGTCAGCCTATGCCTAGCCTAGCCATAGACATTGTTGCTACCTAAGTACTTGAAATTCAGAATATCAATACAGAAAACGGCATTCACATAATCTTAAAAATAAGTCTGGTTATACGCAATGTAAAACTTATACTTAACTTATATATCCATATAAAAAAATTGGTAGGTACTAATAATTTGACTTAAAATATGTAGGTACCTAATTGCTTATATTTTAACTATTTTAACTGCTGACCATCGCAACTGGTACGTTTGCCGTACAACTATTTCTTTGGGTAAAATGTTAAGTTTAAATTAAAATTAGCTAGTGTCATAAATTAAAATATAAGTTTACCTATACCAAAGCAATAAACTGTTTACACAATACATTTGTCATGGTCACTCAAAGGGCAATGGAGCTTTTCTATGCTCGGAGTTTCCCTGCGTGATCGATTTAGAAGGACAAGGAGATCAGAAGGAGAAACAATGTAGGTAACCGAAGTCGCTCTCAGATTCGCTAAATTTAAGTGTCAATGGGCGGGGCACGTAGCTCGTAAAACAGATGGCCGTTGGGGTAGTAAAGTTCTCAGTGACGAACGCACCAGAAGACATAGCATAGGTAGGCCTCCTACTAGGGGTTAGACGACTTGGTAAGGGTCGCGGGAATTCTGGATGCAGGCAGAGTACAACTTTCGGTCGTTGTGGAAATCGTCAGGGAGGCTATTGTTCAGCAGTGGACGTTTTCAGCTGATATGATGATGATGAAAATATACATTTTTGTTAAAATATTTAATTAAATTTTATTTTAAAAAATGGTTTTTGAATGGTACAATTTATTATTTTGTTGCTAAATATATCATCATCATCATATCAGCCGAAGGACGTCCACTGCTGGACATAGGCCTCCCCCAAGGATCTCCACGACGACCGGTTCTGCGCTGCCCGCATCCAACGGCTTCCCGCGACCTTCACCAGGTCATCAGTCCACCGAGTGGGAGGCCTGCCTAAACTATGCTTTCCGGTGCGTGGTCGCCACTCGAGAACTTTACTACCCCAACGGCCATCTGTTCTACGAGCAATGTGCCCCGCCCACTGCCACTTAAGTTTAGCAATTCTGAGAGCTATGTCGGTTACTTTGGCTCTAAAAATATCATTGTGTAAAAAAAAAATAGGAGCCCCGCGAACAGTGTTTCCAGGTCCAGTGTCTCAAATTTCAGGACGGAAAGTTAAAATAGCCGGAAAGGTATTCAAATCGGGACAGCTGCTACAATGGCTACGAAAAAACAGGTTTTTAATGAATCTTTGGAATAGTTTTCAGATACAATATTTTATTTAAGTAATTTTAAATATCATTTCATTTCATGTTTATTGCAGTATCATAATCAATCAATCAAATCTTTATTTTTTACCAGCTGTTGCGCTCGACTCGCCGTTTTTTTTGCCTTGCGAGCAACAACTGTACGAAATGTATCAATACAGTCGGACGAACGGTACGGCAACGGATAAAATACAAGATTTTTATTTTGACAGAAAACCCGTTCGAGTCGTGTATTGCTAACAACCTTGAAATTTATCCCGTTTAGAGGTACAAACCCGGGCCGTATTACAGTGAAGGAACCACAGAAGCTTTATTCTAACAACCTTGAAATTTTGCCCGTTTTGAGGTACAAACCCGGGCCGTATTACAGTGAAGGAACCACAGAAGCTTTATTCTAACAACCTTGAAATTTTGCCCGTTTTGAGGTACAAACCCGGGCCGTATTACAGTGAAGGAACCACAGAAGCTTTATTCTAACAACCTTGAAATTTATCCCGTTTAGAGGTACAAACCCGGGCCGTATTACAGTGAAGGAACCACAGAAGCTTTATTCTAACAACCTTGAAATTTATCCCGTTTAGAGGTACAAACCCGGGCCGTATTACAGTGAAGGAACCACAGAAGCTTTATTCTAACAACCTTGAAATTTTGCCCGTTTTGAGGTACAAACCCGGGCCGTATTACAGTGAAGGAACCACAAGCTTTATTTAATGTTCTGAAGAACGAACGTTCCTACTAGTGAAAGTAAAGACTAATGAGGTTACTGAAAAATCGGGACATTCGGCGTCCCGATCAAGGGTGAATCGGGACGTGTTACCGGGCCCTGAAAATCGGGACACCTGGCAACGCTACTCTGAACTGAACTTTATTTTTGTCGCTCTCATTGATGCCTTGATTGATATTAATAGGTTAACGCTATACCACCCCACCTCTCCACACGAATCCTTATCCTTACTTCCTTACTTAATATTATAAATGTGAAAATGTGTTTGTTTATTTGTTTGTTTGTTACCTTTTCACGCTTCAACACCTTAACCAATCTTGATGAAATTCGGCAAGCAGGTAGCCTATGTCCTTCCCAGTGACATAGACTACTTTTTATCCTGTGAAAATAGCATAGTCCGATGAAGTTCCTAAGGGAACTGAAAAAAATACTCTTTTTTTTTTGCTTAATTACTTTAACATCGCAACGGAACAATGGATTGTTGTGATTTTTTTGCACAGAAACGGTTGAGGACGAACATAAAATGACAGAATTTACTAATTAGTATATCCTGACATAAGCTCCCGATGAATCTGGGGAAAACTCCTATCTACGCTCGCGCACGTCGGCATCGCAACGAAGCAATGAAATGATTGAAGTAATTTTTTGTATAGAAATGGTTGAGAGGTGATAAGAGACATAAACTGTTAATCAGAATAGCCCGATATAGTTCCTGAGGGATCTGGAGGACACCCATGTCTACGCTCGGCTCGCGCACTACTTACCCTCAAAGGCAGTCATAAAAACGATTTCCACGCGGGCCAAGCCGTGGGCAAAAGCTAGTACAACAATAATTGGTTGTAATCGTGTGGAGAAGTACGAGTATGGTGGTACGGAACCCACGCTGCGTGAGTCCCACTTGCACTTGGCCGGTTTCTAAAGTTCCCCTCTCTTCTCAATCTGAGTCCCTGATGTACTTATTATATTTTCGATGCCAGTAAAACGGTGTGCAATAAGAAAACGCAGCTCGGCTGTCCCATTTTTAAAACACAGTAACTCCAAAATTTTAATACTTGTTTTTTTTAGTATTATATAGCATTTTTTATTACTTTCTTGACTTAATTTGAAGTATTTTTTCTGAATTATATTTTTATTGTAGTATCTTCTATTCATAAATCTTTTTTTTTTTGTCAATTAATCTTTTTTATTATGGCAAATTTAAAAAAATCTATTGATGACTCAATTGCACACCTACTAACTTCTAAGTCGATCAAAACCAAACCCAGTCGCAGTGATGATAAACCTTACAATTTCATGGTATAATTATTATCACGCAGGAATCATGATATTAACATCCCATGAAGTATCCCTATTTAATTTAATTACTTTGTGTCAACCCTACCGCTGCCGTAGCCCGACGTCGCTATGTCATCGCGGTGCAAGGATCTAATGAGATTACATCTGCTATCTTGCTCCCTCACATCAGGGGCTCTATTTGTTCTCTCATCAACTAACCAGATTTATTATTAATGGCAGTACGTTTTATGTCAATTTACCATAGTTTTTGTGTTCTTAGTGAAACGTGAAAATGTTCTCTAACGATTGCATTTTTTATTTTAGTGTGCTCAATTTTCTCCGAAACTACTGGATGGATTGAAACAAAATGCTGGTAACTGGAGGAAGAATCTTAACTAGGTTTGGTTTATGATTCTTAAAAGTTTAGAGTGGTTTTAATGTTTTTGAGGTCGTTAAGAACCCACAAACGTCCCCACGCTGGGGCACGGGTCTCTTCCCAAACTTAGGAAGTTAGGCCATACTCCACCCACGGGGGGAATGGGGGACGGGGCAAGTTCCGGCTGGTGGAGGTTGTAGGGCTAGTGGCAAACCCCACTGTCAAGCCGCATCTGACATGACTTAAGGCGAAACCCTTTCAGAAAATAATGCAAACCCCGAAATCGGGGGTTGGAAAAAGTCATTTTTCTGTGGTTGAAACTGCAATACATTTAACACTTTAAAAAAAATATATTTCAATATGTCTGCTACAAAGTGTAGGAGGCCAAAACACGAATACGTTACAATGGTATGGTATGGTCAAACTTATTTCGTAGCATTTCTATCGCTTTTTTTACTAATCCTTTCATACTTATGTACTTAATATATTTAATGTATTATTAGATACCTATTATCCCTTAATAGAAACCACCCTTAGTTCATTAAAAACTGTTGTTATTTAGTGTTTCAAAAGGATGAGATGTTCGTTACCAGCGCAGAGCAATTTGACGTACATGTACAATAACTCGATGCTGGCCGCAACTTCGCCCGCGTGGACATCGTTTTTGCCCGCGACTTCGTTTCCGCTTTTCCCTGTCCAGTAGGAATTTCGAAATATCTGACCTGATTCCTTGTCTACATCATTAAAGAGGTTCTGTGAAAAAATTCAGCTTTCTAGGTACAACAGTTTGGGCTGGGTGTTAATGTGTCAGTCATTGAGTAAATGAGTGAATCAGGACTTTGCGCGTCGGTAGCGTAACGGCTAGGGCCACCGCCTCCTGTCCGGGAGGTCGTGGTTCGAACCTGCCACGTACCAATGTGATTTAGAATTTAGATTTCATATGAACGTTTATCCGACGCTCTTACGGTGAAGGAACACATCGTGAGGAAACCTGCACACGCCTGCGAAGAAACTCGCAGGTTGTGTGTGAAGTCGACCAACCCGCACTAGGCCCGCGTGGTCGACTAAGGCCCGATCGCCCTAATTTAGTTTAGGATAGGCTCGAGCCTCTCGGTGGGGACGTATATGAGCTGATTTGAAGAAGGTTTAATTGATTAAAATAACATATTATAACAATAATTATTGATGGTAGGTAACATAACAAAAAATGACACCATAATACATTCAGGAAATATACACGATTATAACGAGTTTTTTCTTTTATTTAACAGGTGTGGTTCCAAAACAGGCGGGCGAAATGTCGTAAGCACGAGAGTCAGATGCACAAAGGTATGTGGAACATTTTCATTTTATACGCTTTATAAACTTCCGGACACATATATCGAACCGCCTAATTTTTTCTCAGTACATTTTCGTACAAAAAGAAGGTCCAAACAGCAAAGATCATTTTATTTGAATCAAGAAAAGTAAGGAAATTATAAAGTGCAGTCATTAGGTTGGATACAAATTTGTCGAGAAGCATAACATTCTGCAGTTACTGGGGAACTCGGTAAACTTGTCACAGAAGAGCTTACGGCATAACTACGGAAAAAATAACGTTCTTTTTATTAACAAACTACTGAGTTCCCAAAGCTCTGCAGAATGTTGTGCTTTCCTTAAAATTTGTAGCGAAGCATCTCACCTGACGACAGCAGTTTGAAGTTTTTCTTTACTATTAATATTTTTTAAAAAGAGTTGTTTCTGTTTGGATCCTCTCTTTGTATGAAAATGTATTGAGAAAAATTAGACGGCTCGATTTATGTGTCCGCAAGTGTATTAGCTTCACCTGTATGTATGTATGTATGTATCTATGTAATGGAATTAAACGTGATTTTCACCCACTTCAAGACGTCGTCGGAATGAATTGAAAATTTTCGCATGTATAAAGAACTGACGACAATACAAAAAAAAATGTTGTGAATTAATTTGGTTTGCTAATAAAGCGTAGTTTTAAGTTTCTTAAACTGTCAACTGGGATGACGAATGCTAGTCATCTGAGTTACTTTTTATCATCTGTCTAAAAAGACATTTTTTTCTAAAAATGTTAGAAATACCTAGGCGTTACGTCATAGTTTAGCAGCGTCATATATGTACTCATTTTGCGATTTTGGTGAATTTAAAATCGAAGACTTGATGGAAAACAAAACGAGTAAGGTTTTCCGAAGTTTAAGTAGGAGGGCAATTTAGTGATCAAGAGTTCATAATTTATATCTGATGCTGTCGTCATCCCTACTTTTTAAATCCATTATTTTAGTTGCAAATACTTATCCCAACCACTGAGCTTACCAATTGCGAATAAAAAAAATCCAACAATGAGTATTTGCAATAAGTCGTTATGTTTTTCTCATTTATGTGTACATGTCGGCAGCCGATCGTAGAATTGAATAGATCATAGAATTTCCGGGCATATCAGAGAAGGGCATAAAAAAACTAAGTCGAAGGAGCCCCGCTTCGCGAGGATGTTTTCAACGTTGGCACCAGAAATGCTAAACATTTTTTCGGAGCTCCTCTATGATGTACTCGTACTCGGACATTTTATGATCTTCCCTATTCTTACGATCGACCGCCGACATACATAAAATTCATCATCATATCAGCCGAAGGATGTCCACTGCTGGACATAGGCCTCCCCCAAGGATTTCCACGACGACCGGGTCTGCGCTACACGCATCCTGCGGCTTCCTGCGACCTTCACCAGGTCATCTGTCCACGAAATGGAAGGCCTGCCTATGCTACGATTTTCGGTACGCGGTCGCACTCGAGAACTTTACTGCCCCAACGGCCATCCATTCTACGAGCTATGAGCCCCGCCCACTGCCACTTAAGTTTAGCAATTCTGAGAGTTATGTCGGTTACTTTGGTTCTCCTAAAGATCTCCTCGTTTCTGATTCGATCACGCAGAGAAATTCCGAGCATAGCAACTCCATTGCCCTTTGGGTGACCTTGAACCTTTCTCATAAAACTATCTTTCCTTTCATGGACCTCTCAAAATGCCTACTAATCTTAAGTACAAAACTTCAGAATTTTGTCTTTCCAGGTAAGTTTTACTATACATATACAACAACTTAAATTTCCATACGGTCATTAAAGTGAGAGTATAGCTGGAGGGTACGACTTTAATGTGCGGTACATTTTTAATCAAATCTTCCCTACTTTGGTTTTAATGTTAACAAATGCGTCCGCCACGGATTCATATTCAAAATAGATTCCGAGCTTAATGTAGTCGAAAAGTACAAATTGCAAATGGTTCTGGCAAACTAGTCGAGTCGCGACGTTGGCGTCGTCACCACTAAAACCAGTAGAGTGGAAGTTACGTTCGTAATAAACTATTTATCTGTTCATTAAGAGACGACTTTTAAGTTTAACCTAAATGGATTAAATGGATGAGCGTCGGTGGCGTAACGGCTAGGGCCGCCGCCTCCTGTCCGGGAGGTCGAGGTTTGAATCCTGCCACGTACCAATGTGATTTCGAATTTAGAATTCATATGTACGTTTATCCGACGCTCTTCGAAAACATCGTGAGGAAACCTGCATACGCCTGAGAAGAAATTCGCAGGTTGTGTGTAAATTCTAACAACCCGCACTGGGCCCGCGTGGTCGACTAAGGCTCTATCGCCCTGATTCAGGGTAGGCTCGAGCCCCTCGGTGGGGACGTATATGAGCTGATATGATGAGGTCCCCATCCTTCACATGACAAATTCCATCCACTTCTCACGATATCTAAAAACTTCTTCCCCACTACTGAGCTCGTAGCCTAACATTAAGTATTCTCCATGATTCCGTCTAACTAGATTACGGCTCCCAGCGGCGCCGGTCCGACTCTAACAGTATTTTAATTCGACCATAACTCACGAGGATGAATAATTAAAACGGCGCCCGGGCCGGCGGATCTGATCCGATCCGAGACTGGTAAAAAACAGAATCTGACGCGGGGCGATAAATTCCGGGAATTGCGCAACGCACTTAGTGATCGACTCGCCTTCGAGTGGACCGGGGCCAGGCGCTGGCGAGGGCAGCGGTCGGTCAGTGTCTTGTCTTGTCTATTGTAAAATTAATAAATACAAATTAATCTACTTAATAAAAATGAACCGCTAAATGTGTTGCTAACCGCAAAACTCGAAAATGGCTCGACCAATTACGATGCAACTTTTGTGAATTGTTGTGCGCACGCCAGGGAAGGTTTATAGCAAAAAATCCCCACCGTTTGTGGCTCGCCCACCGTGCAATATCACTAACAAGCTGCTTGCGGCTCGCCTATCGCGCACCATTGATGGCTGCCGCTCGCTCACCATGCACCGCGCACCCTCAAGGTTCACGCGGACGGAGCCGCTGGCATCTATTAGTAATCATCGTATCAGCTCATATACGTCCCCACCGAGGGGCTGGAGCCTACCCTGAATTAGGGCTATCGGGTCATAGTCGACTACGCGGGCCCAGTGCGGGTTTTTCGAATTCACACACAACCTGCTAGTTTCTTCGCAGGCGTGTGCTGGTTTCCTCACGATGCTTTCCTTCGCCGTAAGAGCGTTGGAAAAACGTACATATTAAATCTAAATTCGAAATCAGATTGGTACGTGGCGTGTACGGGAGGTTCGAAACCTGGCATCTATTAGTAATATATAATTATAATAATCATATCAGCCAAAAGATGTCCACTGCTGGACATGGCCTAACCCAAGGATCTGTACAACGACTAGTTTGCGCTGCTCAACGTTCACCAGGTCGTCAACCTACCAAGTCGCTACTCGAGAACAGCCGATCTATTCTATGATATGTGACCCACCCACTGCCATCAAGTTTAGCTATTCTGAGGACGACATCATTTACTTTGGTTCTCCTACGCATCTCCTCGTTTAACGCAGGGAAACTCCGAGCTTAGCTCGCTCCAACGTTATTTTCTGAACCACAATAGATAAGCCCTTGACATCAACTCATCTGATGTTAAATGACGATCATGCTGAAGATGGAAGCAAGCTTATCAAGATTTTCCAGCGCAAGGAGAAATAGCTATCGTATCTTCATGCTGCACCGTAACAATGATGTTATAATTGATGTTTGGCGAGAAAAGTCAGATAAGATATTGGTAGCTGTAGCACGGCTTATGTAAGTATGGTAGTAGTTAAGGCGTGGACTTCAAAATAAATGCGTGCTACGGGAGATCGGTATTTAATAAAGATGAAATAAAGACTTAAAAAAGAACATAAGAATTAGGAAACGATACACACATAAATTTAAAATACGAATCACAAAGCATAAATAAATCTTACCCGAGATGGGTCTTAATATGGAGAAACAGGTTTAAATAGAAATTATATTAGATTATGATAAAAGAAACGAAATGGTGAAAGATATTGAATGTTTTTTTGAAAACTAATGTTAGCGCATGCGTTAAAAAGAAGAAATTGATGGAATGAAAAGAAGATCGCATGAAAGGAGAACGAAGAACTGCGCACCGCGCTACATAGTTAAATGCCCTACCTCCAACCAAACTGATTCTTACAAAGCAAGACCCTACTGGAAATCGAACCCGCGGTCTCCTGGTGTGAAGCGAATTACGCCGAGGCGGCGTAACCTTAAGCCTTCTCATGAGGCCCAAGTGAATGACTATTGTAATGTCTCAGTTGCGAATGTCACAACACTGACAACAATGTCACATTCACATTGCAAATAATTTAAAGATAGTTTTCGTTGCTGACTTCACACGCGTACATCAACTCGTCTGATGTTAAATGACGATCATGCTGACGATAGAAGCAAGCTTATCAAC
This sequence comes from Coleophora flavipennella, assembly GCA_947284805.1. Classification (NCBI taxonomy): domain Eukaryota; kingdom Metazoa; phylum Arthropoda; class Insecta; order Lepidoptera; family Coleophoridae; genus Coleophora; species Coleophora flavipennella. The sequence goes on from OX369266.1 coordinate 6,809,512, forward strand.
ATTCTCCAGCGTAAGGAGAAATAGCTATCTTATCTTTATGCTGCAACGTATCAATGACGTTAACATTGATGTTTGGCGGCAAAAGATATTGGTAGCTAAATGCCCTACCTCCAACCAAACCAATTCTAACAAAGCAAGACCCTGCTGGGAATCGAACCCGCGGTCTCCTGGTATAAAGCGAATTAAGCCGAGACGGCGTAACCTTGAGCCTTCTCATGATGCCCTAGTGAACGACTAATGTCTTAGATGCGCATGTCACAACACTGACAACAATGTCACATTCACATTGCAAATAATTTAAAGGTAGTTTTCGTTGCTGACTTCACACGCGTACAGTCGTAGCGCGTAGTAGTGTTCCGCTTTGTAGCAATACGCGTAGATGCGCACTGAAAGTGTTAATTACAAGTTAAGTTAGGTGACCTCTAGCCTTTTTATGAAGCCCTAGAGAATGACTTATGTCTTAGCCGCGCATGTCCTAACACTGACAACAATGTCTCATTCACATTGCAAATAATTTAAATGTCGTTTTCGTTACTCACTTCACACGCGTACAGTAGTAGCGCGTAGTAATGTTTTCCGCTTTGTAGCAATACGCGTAAATGCGCACTGAAAGTGTTAAGTACATACAAGTTAATACAATTAGGTGTCTACGCCAGTTATTAACTTACGCTATATATAGTATTTAACGACGTATCTCTACGTAAGAGCCCCAGGAGGCTCGAGTTTCTAAACAAACGTAGTTCCGCTTTAATACAAAAACTACTTGCCGAATTGAATCCAAACTTTGCGAATATATTGAGTAGACACATATAAATGTTTGTAATTAGTTTTCGATGTACTAATATACAACGGGAAAAAATAAGAGAAGTTTCAAACTCTCAGTACAAAACTTATTTAAGCCTTCGTTTAGTTATGTTTCAATTTACTACGGTGAAAAGTAATTTAAAACATCTATATGTGTCCACTCAATATATTTGCAAAGTTTGGATTCAATCCGATATGTAGTTTTTGTATTAAAGCGGAACTACGTTTGTATGGAAACTCGAGCCTCCTGGGGACCCTTAACCTTGGATCACCGCGTTCGAAGGCTCAACGTAAATATGATTAATCATACGTGCCACATACCCCACTGACACAAAGAGCAAAATATCAAATTACACTGATACAAATTGCAAGTGCCCTGTGGCGATGCCACGTCCTTAATACTAACGTTACTTTGACAAACCAGGGATGACGGAGCCATCTCCGAGATAGCACCACTACATAGTGGATTGCAGCCGCCCGCGCCGCGCCGGAGTCCGGGAGACCGCTAAACGGAGCGTAGAACAGAAAAAACCGCTCGCGCGTCGGAATCGAATAAAATGATTCCCCGCGGGAGCCATTCGGACGCAATCCCGCCGTCCCCTGCTAAATGTCTTATTAACTTACGTGCCCCGCGCCCCCGCTCCCCCGCTCCCCCGCCCCGCTAAACACGAGAACAATCATGTAAAGTGAAATGAAACGGTTATTTGTTACGTTATGCCCCTTTCAAGCCGAGATTCGCGCGTGTTATTGATTTACTCGATCGTTTGTGGCGTTGTATTATTGTTTGAGACGAATACTGGTATTGACATGATATTATCTTTATATAAGATTTTGTTTGAAAGCTACACGGTCACCGGAGATCGCGATTCATTTGAAACACTTTTAGCATTACAAAGTATTATAAGGCGATTACTCTGAAAGTATTTGGGGTATCATAATGATTTAAGTGTCAAAATGTGGGTACCTATTAATGTAGAATTTAGTTTTTCAAAAGTTTTTGAAAGATTAAAAAAGTTTCTTCTCGACTTTAGTCATGATAATTGGAAGCGCTAAATACTTTAAAAAAAAAACGACTTCCATAGCAACAACTTAATACAATTTCACATTATTATTTTTGGTAATTCTTAATTTTCTTAAAAAAGTACTGCACCGATTTTGTTAAAATTTATGTAGGATTAACTTGGCAGCATAATCGAATAAAAAAGAATAATGAAAATCGGTCCACAATCTGCGTAACAAACATAAAAAAACCATACAGTCGAATTGAGAACCTGCTCCTTTTTGGAAGTCAGTTGAAAAGGCCCATTTGTTAAAAATTCATAAAAAAAAATAAAAATCACCTAGAGGTGTGATGTCATGCAACATTATAAATGCAATAAAAATAAAATTAGTTGATAAATGAGGGTAGATAGTGTGTACACAGCTCGCGCGCGCGGAAGCTCAGCGTCGCAGTCCGATACGGACTGGATTTGTTTATGCAGAAACTAATTGTATATACCTACAATGGTTTTTAAAATAAAAATAAAAATAAAATATTCGAAAAAAAATATTGCCTGAGTTAATTTTAGGGTTCCGTACACCCAACGGGTGACCAACGAGACCCTATTACGGGTGTACGAAACCCTATCACTAAGTCTGTCTGTCTGTCCGTCTGTCAGCGAGCTGTATTTCATGAACTGTAATAGGTATACAGTTGAAATTTTAACAGAATGTGTATTTTTATTGCCGCTATAACAACAAATACTAAAAATTTGAAATATTTGAAAAAATAAGGTGGTAATAATACAAAAAACGTGTTTTTACTCGTATTGGTCTTTAGAAGTATTTTCGGTTTAGCTGTTCGTAACAACGGCAATAAATAAAAGCGTGAAACTTGTTGTTTTTATTATGTACTAATACTTAAAGCAAAACAACAAATAATAAAAATCGGCCAATAGATGCACTTTTGTAGCTCGCGTTGATGTCTTTTGTTTTTAATGTGAATAGGTATCATTGTCATTATAATATGTAGTTGTATACAGAGGTGTGGTGGTACGGAACCCTCGGAGTACTAGACCGACTCACACTTGGCCGGTTTTAAATGTAATGGCTCATGTAAAGGAAGGGCATGTAATGCACGAGATCTGTGATTTTATTTTTCTTGTTTCTCTTATGTACATAAATAATGAGTTCAAAAGTATTAATTGATCTGTAGACTAGCTTTCTAGTAAGATAGTAAATCATAACAAACGTCAATCCTATATACCTAACATATAACAGCTAAACTATTGTAAGACTAAGTTGGTAACATTTTTTATGACTCCGGTATAGTCACAAATCATAAAAGTTGGCGTTGAATCTTCATAAAATTAAAAATTCATTTTTAACGAAGACATGAATCTCGGTAGCGGAGCTCCTGCTATAAAAAACAATCACAGCAGCCGTGAAATTCAAGAATAAAAGAATAAACAGGCGCCTAATTGTGCTGCTGTTCATAAAATTGTAAAGTTATTCGCTCAAGCCGAGGGTGGCGATATTTTATTGTGCAGAAACCACTGTAAAGATGTTTGGGAGCGTTTTAAAATAAGCGGCAAAGAGGGGGAGGAGAAATGCTCTCGCGCCGGCTTACCTTCTAATTCGATTAAATTAAACAACTCAGAGTTAATCAAATAAATGCACGGTGGTCGCAGGGCTCGGGCGGGGGCGCCGTGCGCGGGCGGGGGGCGCCGGACTCGCGCTCCGAGCACCCCCTCCCCCGCTCATATTTATGTCCGCACTTCTGGAAAGTAATTCGGTGTCAAATATGGAAATAACTCATACACGCCGGGAACATCCATTTTGATAATGCCGACGGCGACCGGGGCGGCTTTGATTTACCGACAGCCTCGCGCCCGCCCTAAGTCGCCGCCCGCCCAGCGCGCACACACACACATATGTTCAGCTGAAAGATTGCTTCATACACACTAGGTTTTACATAAAGTTACACTACAATGTAACTTTGTATTTGAATGTAACTTGTTTTTTTGCCTTCAGATACTAGTTGACCTAATGCACTGGAAAGGCATCTTTTTTATCTACAGTTGATAACTATTGGCATCATCTCACCTGATGATGATGATGATACCGAAGATGGAAGCGGGTTTACTAAGATTCTCCAACGCAATGGAGAACTGGCTATCTCATCTTTGAGCCGGAACACGTCAATGCTCTTAACAACTGATGGTTGGCGGCCAGACTTAGATAAGATGGTGGTAGATGGCCAGGCGGGCTTATAAAATACTGTACAACCAATCAAACCAAGTCTTACAAGTTAACCCCGCCGGAAATCGAACCCTCGACCTCCACGAATGGACTAACCGATACCAAAGTATATATATTAGTACTAACATACAGTATGGACACTCCCTGCCGCTCTCTAGATTCCGATCTCACCCCCCTCGTCAACCAGATTGATACAGATTGGTTACAGTTTGGTTGTCGAACTTGTAGGAATACGCCGCCATTTTGTCTGTTCCGTCATTCCTTTTTTGAAATGTCATTTCTGGCCCGTTGTATGAAGTGTCCAGGGTGTGCGGATACGCCATGGAGATAATTGTTAATTTGATAATTAATTTGTGAAAATACTTCACAAAAATTAAAGAAACAACAATAATTCTTTATATTTTACCCTATATCCTTTAGATCCACTTATAAATACCGTTACAAAACAAATTTGTATCCAATCGAGAGTAGCTTTAGGAGTAATAAAATTAATGAATCCTTTAGCGGCGGAAAGCATCTAAAGTCGGGTAGATCCGAGCTAATTTATTAATTGCCTCGCCGGCGGCTATAAACAACGGATCTCACTTAATTTACGAGCAAATTATGCATTACTTAAATATCAATTTAATTAAGTGGAGCCGGTGAGAGATCTTCAGGGATCCGTGACTCGTTCGTCTCTGTCTATCCGCTACCGCTGCTGATCGCGACGGATCGACAAGGCGCGGTCGATTAAGTTGCGCTATACAAATTGTACTTTTATTTACGAGCGTTTTACTAATAAAACTAATGCACTTGCTAATGCATACTAAGTACCTTTTAGTACCAAGCGGTGACTCAACGGACTCGGGTCGCGTATTATTTGTCCTGCATAATTGAAAACGCTAAACACGTTAAAAAACCTACTTCCATCGCAACAACATTTTTGCATTATTATTTTTGGTTTTTGTTAATTTTCTAATAAATTACTACACCGCTTTTGATAAAATTTATATGGGACCACACGGAAAGCACAAGCTTTCTAATAAAAAAAGAATCATAAAAATTAAAAGTTATGAGGTAACACGGTTGACTGACTCGGTGGCTCAGTGGTTAGTGCTCTTGACTACTGATCCGAGAGTTGTGGGTTCGATCCCCACCCAGGGCAAACCTTTGTGTGATGAGCAGATTTGTTTGCTCTGTGTCTGGGTGTTAAATATCTATATATGTATGTATTTAAACTTATATAAGTATGTATATCAGTCTCTGGTTCCCATAACACAGGGAATCCTACTTTGGGGCCAGGTGACCATGTGTGATTTGTCCCAGAATATTTATTTATTTAACACACATAAAAAAAAACATACAGACGAATTGAGAACCTCCTCCTTTTTGGAAGTCGCTTGAAAAAAGGCACTAGGGTCTCCAGGAGGCTCGAGTTTCCATACAAACGTAGTTCCGATTTTATACAAAAACTCCATGCCGGATTAAATTCAAACTTTGCAAATATATTGAGTAGACACATATCGATGTTTTTAATTAGTTTTCGATGTCTTATGCTTGTTTCTTATGTATATATAAAAGGAAAAGGTGACTGACTGGTATATCAACGCACAGCCAAAACCACTGAACGGATTTCGCTGAAATTTGAAACACAGATAGCAATTAGGACGTGGGCATCCGCTAAGAAATGGTTTTTGGGAAATTCCCATGGGACCGCAAAAACGGGATCTGAGTGGGCGAAGCTGCGGGCATCCACTAGTACTAATATAAAACAGAAAAAAACTGCATCAAATTCGGTCCATCCGTTCGAGAGCTACGATGCCACAGACAGACACACACAGACATTGGCGTCAAACTTATAACTCCCCTCTTTTTGCGTTGGGGGTTAAAAAAAAGAGCAGTTTCAAACTTTCAGTACAAACTAATATGGAAACTCGAGCCTCCTGGGGACCCTTAAGACACATTCAGGGAGCAGCTTCAATCTTTGTGTATATGTCATTCTACACATTGTACAGTTCAGGTCAAAAATATAGATACGCATCAAAAATAAAATATATTTAAATGACCTTACGTATATATACATAAGGTCGTGTAAACATATTTTTGATGCTTTAAACGTATCTATATTTTTGACCTCGACTTACCTGTAAAAGCTGTCGATGTTCGTCCGCCAAAACTTGTAGACTTTTGACTGACGCTCCACCGACCGGCGGAGGTAGGATCAATCGCAACATCGGTCAATGAATCAAATCAATACAAGTAGTGCCGCGAGGAACTACTCTTGCTACAAAAACCCGCGTGTCATCGGTCTCTAGCACCACGGTTAATAGGGATGACGACATCATAAGAAATAAATTATGAACTCTTGATCATTAAATTGCCCTCCTACTAGAACTTCGGAAAACCTTACTCGTTTTGTTTTCCATCAAGTCTTCGATTATTAATTCACCAAAATCACAAAATGAGTACGTAAATGACGCTGCAAAACTATGACGTCACGCCTAGGTATTTTAAATATTTTTAGAACAAAATGTCGTTTTTGACAGATTATAAAACGTAAATCAGATGACTAGCATTCGTCATCCCTATTGTGCCACACATTAAGAGAGAGAGAGAGAGAGAACAACCCGCAGTCATCAAAGGTGAAAAAAAGTGACAAAACGTTTAGTCGTCAATTGAGAAACCTTTTGTTGAAAACCAATTTTGAATTTCTTTTTAAGTTTGACATTTTATACTTTTACATTGATTGTTTGAGGGTTTAACGGTGAAGGAAAATATCGTGAGGAAACCTGCACACGCCTGCGAAGAAACTCGAAGGTTGTGTGTGAAGTCGACCAACCCGCACTGGGCCCGCGTGGTCGACTAAGGCCTAATCGCCCTGATTCAGGGTAGGCTCGAGCCCCTCGGTGGGGACGTATATGAGCTGTAATGATGACATTGATGGTTATGTTTTTTGAGTGTATTTTTTTTTTATTTTTTTTTTATTCACAATTGGTAAACCCTTGACAACATACCTATTGTATATGTACATTTCTTTGGCACGCCCTGTAGCCTAAACGGCTTAATGGATTTTGTGTGCGGATATCGTTAGATTCGTCTTTATCCAGTGAGTGACATAGGATACATTTTTACCTGACTGACCAAAAAAGGGATAAATTTTTATGCATTCGAGTTTCTCACTTTAATTAATTCGTTTATTTATTATTTTGACGATCATTTGTCCTTTGAATTTTTTTAATAAGCACTATTGTAATTTGACATTGATTGTCGAATAAAAAAATCTAATGAAATCTAATCTCTCAAAGTCTGCTAATAGGTATCTTCGTTATTACTTGAATTTAACGAACGCAGTTCGTTAAAAAAAGCGTTAAAAAAAGCTTCGGTGGCTCAACAAAAAAAGCGTCGGTGGCTCAACCGGTAACGACTCGGTCCATCTAAAAAGAGGTACCGGGTTCAAATCTGGACGGCCAATGTACCAATGAGTTTTTCAAAAACTTACGTACATATACTTACCGATCGGTGAAGGAAAACATCGTGAGAAAACCTGCACACGCCTGCGAAGAAACTCGAAGATTGTGTGTGAAGTCGACCAACCCGCACTGGGCCCGCGTGGTCGACTAAGGCCTGATCGCCCTGATTCAGGGTAGGCTCGAGCCCCTCGGTGGGGACGTATATGAGCTGTTATAATATTATAATAACGAACGCAGTTTATTAGACGAGAGTTTATTAGACATCAACGCGATCGGTTAGTGCTACGGTTTGCTACGAATACTGGGTGATGAAAAAAGTTTGCCAAAGTTTTAGTTGTGGTTTCCATTCATAAAACTGAACAACTTTTCTTAGAAATCATAGTTAATTCTCAAAAATATTTCACTTCCCATACAAAATTGGCTTATCAGCTGATCGATTTGTATGGCTCAATCAATAAATTTTTGGCGATTTGACAATGGGTTTCTTGGGGAAAGTTGTTCAGCTTTATAAGTAGAAGCCACGTTGAAAAATTCTAAACATTTTTAATATCTAATTAAAAAACACTCTACCCCTAAGTATCCACTAACCTTATAAACAAACAAACTAGGTTATCTAGTACTTTGCTGAGCAACTTTAGACTTGGCCCTGTGAACTTAATCCCAATATTGGCAAATAAGCAGTGCGAGGCGCTTAGCAAAAAATCTTGAAAATTATTCCCGCTTTATTTTTAAACCTGAAAAAAAAGATATGTTAAATTCAAGGATATGTACTATACTGATATATACTATGCCTAGGGCCCTTGTAAGTTCATTACACGATTAGATTAACTTGACTCGATCATAAAAAATCCCAAACATAGCATAAATTGAAGCAAAGCCTGTAAACATTTGTAGGAAAAAATATTTATTTTAAATTTGAAATTTTGATCACAATTTTCTTCTTTTCAAACTACGTACTCTATGTTTATTCAAATTAAATTTAGACCACTTTTTCGAAATTTTTCAACGAAAAACCATTGAAAAAGTGCAAAAGTGTGGTTATTTTCTTTATACTCTTTACACGTATAAAAAAAGACAGAGACAACTGTTCAATGAATGACAAATGTCATGCATTTATAGGTCTCCTGGTAAGCGGGGGAGGCACGCCGCTAGAGCCGTGCCGGGTGGCCCCGTACGTGTCGGTGCCGCGGCTGTCGGCGGTGCCGCGGCCGCCGGCGTCGGCGCCGCTGCCGCCAATGGCGCCGCATCCGCCGCCGCCCGCCGCTTTTGCACCTTTCGACTCGGCGTTGCTGACTGCTGCTGCACATCAGGTAACCATCATTCGTAATATGCCAAGCTCTTGACGTAAGCCGTATCGTAGGTGTCGTCAGTTTCAAGTCTGTCAGCAGTAACCACGACCATCGACACTTGGGCCCCCTCTGACACCTGCTACCTTTCGACATCAAGATGTCTGTATGCCAAGCAAGCACTACAAAACATTATCTCTCTCTATATCATCATAATCATCATCACATCAGCTCATATACGTCCCCACCGAGGGGCTGGAGGTTAGGTTCTCTCTCTCTATATATATATAAAATTCTCGTGTCACAGTATTAGTTGCCATACTCCTCCGAAACGGCTGGACGGATTCCCATGAAATTTTATAGGTTTAATAGGTTGGTCTGTGAATAGGTATAGAAAATTTTTCACCGGTATCTGAGCGGGCGAAGCCGCGGGAAACAGCTAGTACTATATACTGTATACTATATATTGTATACTATATACTGTATACTATAAAATATATACTTACTATCATGTCTGCTGAGCACTGTGCTTTTGCTCATCAGAGAATTCCCCTCGTCTTCGTTTAATGAATAAGATAGGAAGATAGGGTTTTATAAGTGGCCAGTGGCGTTCTCTTTTACAGTTTAGTTAGCAGTTATTCAGTGGGGTAAATAAGTTTGAACATACAGTTCGCCGACCCACTGTTGAACTGATCGAGTACTTTATTTTTTTCAGTTGGTTGTAAGGTTCTGTAACATGCATCTTGATAGATAATGTTTACGAACTTAATATTTTTTGTCTCTCTCGATGACGACAATGGTGGGTGTGGGTGCTCGGCGAGAGTGCAGGGCGATTTTCGAATATACGCATCTCTCGCATTTACGGAGTGGGGTGAGTAAGAAAAGGTAAACAAAAGTATCCCCCTCCACTTTGACCGAGCGATCTTATATCATCGCGCTGGCTGTACTTCTACGCACTTATTTGTGTCGCTAACTTTTAAAAAATCCCGTAAAGTATAAGCGTAGTATCGAGTAGAGCTCTATAAGGGTTAAACTACTTGTAGGCAAACAGGTTAGTATTTTAACCTACCTTCTTACTAAACACACAACCCTGTTCCAGTACGCGAGCGCAGCTGCTGTAGCGGCAGCGGCCCTGTGCCCCCCTTACGCTGGCCTGGCGGCTTTGGCCGCGAGGTGTCGCTCCTCTTCCATCGCAGACCTGCGGCTGAAGGCACGTCGGCACGCTGAGGCGATAGCGGCCGCCAGAGTACCGTCCCCGCCACCACCAGCAGCTGCAACGCCCGCTGACACATAGCACAGTGACTCTGAGACTAACTAGTAGCTTTTTAGCTGGCCTTACTGTTATAACTGTTCCTCCTTCAGTACAGAGCTGCAACTATAGAACTTCCTCGACTGACACACCTAAGAACAGTGACTCTGATGCGTGCTATTATAAAAGGACCTACTCGCAATTTTGACAATGCAGAGGGTATGTTCCTCTTTGACGTATAGGAACTTAGAAAAGAAGCGCGCTACGTATCGTGAACACATAGCTCGTAGAACAGATGACCGTTGGGGCAGTAAAGTTGTCGAGTGGCGACCGCAAGGAAAACGTAGCGTAGGGAGGCCTCCCACGCGGTTGACCGACGACCTAGTGAAGGTGTGCAGGTCAGCGGGCAGCGCAGAACCGGTCGTCGTGGAAATCCTTGAGGAAGGCCTTGGTCCAGCAGTGGACGTTTTTTGGCTGATATGATGATGATGACTTAAAGTGACCGCCGTGTCTGCCAATACTAAAATAGTGACTAATTTCAAAACAAACTGGACTAATATAGTTCTTGTTACTGTTTCTTTGCGGATTATAAGTACTTGGTCATTTAATTGTTCCAACGGATTTGTGTCTAGTTTTAAAACAACTACGAATATACCGTGATATTTTGTTTCATTAAACACTACAGTTGCGTTTTAGCTATGATTTGATTACAAGTCTGCTCCTCGCTCGACGTTGATGTGAGTATGTGAGTTCCTAAATAATTTTATGATCATTTTGCAGTCTTTGGCGATTTTCTGTACGATCTGTGTTGATTGTTATGCTATGGTAATAAGTAATAATGTTCTGTGATAAGTGTTTAGCTGAGAACTTCATGATCTCATCTCGGTCTAAACGGAAACAATACCTATTTAGTTCGACATTAGATAGGTAAATACATGCATATGTGTTGTATGTAATAATTATGTCATACATACACTGCGTGGTTCTAATTTCTAATGAAAAAGTATCTACGTCATAGCATGGAATAATAATTCATAGATATTAAAACTGAATTAATTCTGTGGTCTGTTAATTTTACTCCCTTAATGTAAACTTCTTGGTCTTGAGGACAAACTACCAAAAGTTATAGTAGGGAATTTATTAGGATATTCATTGTAAATAGTTATTAATTATTTAGATATCTTAGATAAAACTATCATATTATTTAATAACGATTAATATTTATAAACGCTTTGTTCATAGCTATGTAAAAACAGTCTCTTTCAAAATTATACATAACATGATAATTCAATTGGTGCGTCTTTATTTAAATACCAAATAATTAATAAAATAATGTATTGTGTTTTGTTAAATTATCAAAACTAGATGCTTTTAAAATAGTAGTTAATAAAATGGGCGGTCTAGTTGTTCCTACTTACATTAGGTTTTTTTAATCGCAATTGGTAAGCCCTTGGCATCATTACACCTGATGGTAATTGAAGATGATGCCGAAAGTCGAAACGGGCTTACCAACGCAACGGGGAAATGGCTATCTTACTTATTTTCAACCCGGATGATATGAATGTTGTTCGCTTTGATATTTGGAGGCAAGACTTAGATAAGATAGTGATAGCTAGCCAGGCGGGCTTAGAAAATGCCCTTTCTTCAACCAAACCGAGTCTTACAAAGTAAGACTCCCCTGGGAACTGGGAATCGAACCCACGACCTCCTGATGTGAAGCTAATGGACTTAACCACTACGCCACCTAGGCGGTTAATGGTAATAGCATTGAGCAGTTTTAAGGTTAGTAGTAATTTATATTTATAGGTCATTTTATGCAAGAAGTAGCGCAGGCTCATGACGGATGGCGTCAAAAAGTGTCGGAGACCAAGATCCTCTTCGAGTCGCTAAGCCAGCGCAGTAAGTAAGTAAGTAAGGTCTGTTTTCAACCGACTTCCAAAAAGGAGGTGGTTCTCAATTCGACTGTATGTTTTTTTTATTTTTTATTTGTGTTACCTCAGAACTTTTGACTAGGTGAACCGATTTTTATGATTCTTTTTTTATTTGAAAGCTAGTGCTTCACGTGTAGTCCCATAAAAATTTATTAAAATCGGTGTAGTACTTTTTTAGAAAATTAACAAAAACCAAAAATAATAATGCAAAAATGTACTAAGTTGTTGCGATGCAAGTCGTTTTTTTTAACGTGTTTATCATACATACTTAAATAACTGTCATCATACTTTGTACTTATTTAAGTACTATAGCTGACTGTTGACCCGACAGACGTTGGCCTATCCACATCGTTCTGTGAATTTGTGATAATCTATTGGAAAAGTGTAAACAATATCATTGGTGTGTTCCGGCATGAAGATAAGATAGCCAGTTCCCCATTGCGTTGGGGAATCTTGGTAAGCCCGCTTCCATCTTCGGCAACATCGCCACTTACCACCAGGTGAGATGTTGTCAAGGGTTTACCAATTGTGAATAAAAAAATAAAAAAAAAGTAAAAATTATTTTATTTTTTTAAATGGTCAATGTATCTATTAATGATTGTGGCCATGGACGTGATACAAATCAGATGTGCTGTGCCGTAATAGTGAACATGGTATCACGATTGGTTTCATATTATTTTGCGAACCAAACGTTTGTTGATATTTTTACGTTCGAGCGACGAAAGAGTGAAGAAGGTATTGTGATGGCAAAAAAATCGAAGATGATATTTTGATGGGGATTGATTGTCATGCACTAATAGAGTCTAAAAAATAAAAAAATTGTGTGTTTGTGTGTCTGTACTCTAGGTTTTTTTTTATGATGGCAAAAAAATCGAAGATGATAATTTGATGGGGATTGATTGTCATGCACTAATAGAGTCTAAAAAATAAAAAAATTGTGTGTTTGTGTGTCTGTACTCTAGGTTTTTTTTTATGATGGCAAAAAAATCGAAGATGATAATTTGATGGGGATTGATTGTCATGCACTAATAGAGTCTAAAAAATAAAAAAATTGTGTGTTTGTGTGTCTGTACTCTAGGTTTTTTTTTATGATGGCAAAAAAATCGAAGATGATAATTTGATGGGGATTGATTGTCATGCACTAATAGAGTCTAAAAAATAAAAAAATTGTGTGTTTGTGTGTCTGTACTCTAGGTTTTTTTTTATGATGGCAAAAAAATCGAAGATGATAATTTGATGGGGATTGATTGTCATGCACTAATAGAGTCTAAAAAATAAAAAAATTGTGTGTTTGTGTGTCTGTACTCTAGGTTTTTTTTTATGATGGCAAAAAAATCGAAGATGATAATTTGATGGGGATTGATTGTCATGCACTAATAGAGTCTAAAAAATAAAAAAATTGTGTGTTTGTGTGTCTGTACTCTAGGTTTTTTTTTTATGATGGCAAAAAAATCGAAGATGATAATTTGATGGGGATTGATTGTCATGCACTAATAGAGTCTAAAAAATAAAAAATGTGTGTGTGTGTGTGTCTGTACTCTAGGTGTTTTTTTTAATTTCCCCTATCTTGATTTTTTTACAGTTGCCACCATAGTAAAAAATATATTTTTGTTTTTTACTCAAAAATGGCTCTAACGATTTTGATTCATTTGAAAAAATCTAAATAAAGTACCTCCCATACAAATCCAAGTATTTTGTTACTTTTTCTCAAAAAGGGCTCTCATGATTTTAATGAAATTTAGTGAATAATTAGGACTTACACTGGTTACTTCATTATTCCATAAAAAATCTGAGTAAGGTAACTCCCAATAGAAACCCGACTTCTTTGCTACTATGTAAATATAATTATGCCCGACTATGACGAGAAAGTATGTTTAGTGTGGCTGTACAATTTATTAATGCTATATTATTAAACGAGCAATATTTTTATATTTGTAATCACGTCCTAGAAAAGTGTTCTTGACATCAATCCCAGGAACTGAAACCACATTTTCCATACTTTAGGCCCGGGGTCCTTTGCGATAACCGCCTCCGTGGCGTAATGGTTAGTCCATTCGCTTCACACCAGGAGGTCGCGGGTTCGATTCCCGGCGGGGTCAACTTATAAGACTCGGTTTGGTTGGTGGTAGGGCATTTTCTAAGCCCGCCTGGCTAGCTACCACCATCTTATCTAAGTCTTGTCGCCAAACATCAGTGTTAACAACATTGATGTGTTCCGGCTTGAAGATAAGATAGCCAGTTCTCCATTGCGTTGGAGAATCTTGGTAAGCCCGCTTCCATCTTCGGCATTATCGTCACCTACCATCAGGTGAGATGATGCCAAGGGCTTACTAATTGTGAATAAAAAAAACTTTAAAAAAAGATATTGTGGAGATATGGGGGTTTTGGAGACGAAAAATCGACCTGATCTCATATTAATGCATGGGAAAAATAGTTTTTACACACACTGTCTTTTGCGCGCAATAATAAGATCGGTAATTTCACTGCACCAGATATGTAAGCGACAGGCCATTGGCCAAAGCTTTTGACTTCAATTCGTAGATAATGAATTTGATCCTCGATCCGATCGAACCCCTTTGTATTTTCTGAATTTTTTTTTTGCCTTTTCCGAACGTACTTTGGTCGCCCAGGTACTTTAATTTATTCAGCAAACTCACTAGAGCATATAAGAAAACCAGCGCTGTGGTTTTGGCTGCAGCACAATATGCTGAATGGGTCCTGTCTGGCATCACACTTCAGCGCAACGCGCCCCTACCCTAAGGTACCCTAACCTACCATAAGGAACAATTTTTTTTATTAGTAATTAAATACACTACCCTGTACGATTGAATCAGAAATGAGGAGATGCCTAGGAGCTCACAGAATCGCTAAACTTAAATGTCAATGGGCGGGGCACATAGCTCGTAGGACAGACGGCCGTTAGGGCAGTGAAGTTCTCGAGTTGCGAACGTTCACCGTAATACATAGCGTGGGCGGGCCTCCCACTCGGTGGACCGACGACCTGGTGAAGGTCGCGAGAAGCTGCTGATAGGTCGTCTTGGAAATCCTTGGGGGAGGCCCTTGTCCAGCAATCGACGTCTTTCGACTTATATGATGACTAGCTTTTGACTGTAGCTTCGCCTGTGTGGACATAGTTTTCATGACTGTCTTTGAGAGTGAGCGGTTCGCGAGCCGCAAGAGGTTCGCGAGCGTGGGTATGAGTTTTCTCCATAACCCTCAGGAACTATAACGGGCTATTCTGATTAGCAGTCTATGTCACTTCCCACCCCCTTAACCAATTCTATACTAAAAATTACTTCAAAATTACTTCGATGACAAATTAAATCATTCCGGCCCAGAACTTAGCCACTTCGACTGCACTATTTGTGTATTTGTTCAGTCCGTTGTACCGTTGCGACGCCGACGTGCGCGAGCATGGAAATGAGTTTTTTCCAGATCCCACGGGAGCTATGTCAGGATATACTAATTAGTAAATTATGTCGTTTCCCACCCCCTCCACCATCTCTGTGCAAAAAATCACAACAATCCATTGTTCCGTTGCAATGTTAAAGAAATGAACAAAAAAACCTATTTTTTTCACTTCGCTCAGGACTTGCATCGGACTATGCTATTTTCGCGGGGTGAAAAGTAGCCTATGCCCTTTCCAGAGTGACATGTTCTACCTGCATGTCTGATTGAGATTGATCGAGGTGTTAAAGCTTGAAGAAAAGGTAAGAAACAAACACATTTTCATATTTATAATATTAGTAAGATTGATGGATTATGAACTAAATTATTTTTGTTCCATATTTTATTTTTATTATTTTAGTCATTTCTGTTTATTTGTCTTACATTACTATCTTGTTTTATTTGTGTGATTTAGTTCTTGTAACATTTAACGTTCTGTGTTTAGTTCTATAGTGTGTACTGTGTCAAATGAACGTTTTGAATCTACCTAAAGTTATTATCATGCTTAAAATATTGTAACAAAATGTAACAAAATTTGTGCAAGACCGTAAACTGCAGCTCTGCCTATCTGAATGAACATAATTATCTCCCCTAGGAACGCGTTGCCAACACCTACAATTGGCCAAATGTTGATATGTGGTTTATATTAATTTTATCGAGTTAAGTATACCTTCTTATCATCATTGCTGTCGGCATAATGTCATCAAAATACGAGCAGTTTTCGAAATAAATTTAGACAAATTATCTCAAAATATTGGAATAGGACGTGGCAGGCATTTTTGTCATATCCTACTATTATTATAAACGCGAAAGATTGTAAGAATGTATAGATATATGTTTGTTACTCTTGCGCGCAAAAACTACTGAACAGATTTGGCTGAAACTTGGTATGTAGACAGATTACGACCTGGATTAAAACATAGGCTACTTTTATCCACGCTTGCGAACCGCTTGCGGCTCGCGCACTGTGCGCCCTCAAAAAGTCATACAAACGCGGGAAACAGCTAGTAGTTAATAATACTTTTGTAGACTACAGACAGACTCGTCATCAGAAACAGACCTAATGTCAAACAAATAACAGATGAATACCTAACTCTACAAAAACTAGGGGTGCGAATCTGAGAGAAACGTTATTTTTCCTTCATTTGCGGGTCTGATTGATGACAACCCTATATAAAGTTGCGGACCCCATACATTCGTAATCAAGTTTGTGTACGCGGGTCACTGACTATCAGTGTTTTCAGTTTATTTATGTAATGTTAGCATAATACTGTGTTTAATATAAATTTAATGTGATGTTTCGAATAAAGTGGGATTGATTGAACCTTGTTTCGCTGGCAGGCGGAAATAAATTGTACAGTCACGCTGTGCTGTGCATTTTTTAATTTCTCGCGAAGCCTTCACCGTATATTGTAGTCGGGCATACACAAATCTATACATATAATAAAACTGTAACGGGGCCTTGTCTGTACATGAAATATTTTTGGAAAACAATAACTGTGGTGGACATTAGGTAATAACGATATAGAGGAAAAAAAAATTATATCTTTTTAATTTTTGTCTGTGAGTCTGTATGTTCACGCATCACGCAAAAACTACCAGGCCGATATAGATGAAATTTTGTATGGTGATTCCTTATAGCCCGGGTTAACATTAGAATATTATTTAAGTTATGTTTAATTTTTAGCACTTATTATAATTTATTACCTACTTTAATATATCCTACACAATTGACATTGTTTCTGGATTGAATAAATGAAAGATACTTTTTATCCTGAAAAATTCAAGAACTCCCGTAGAGAAATTCAAAACCTCCACGCGGAGGAAGTCGCGGGCACAGCTTGTAAACAATAAACTTTGCACTTAATTAGTAGCAAAGAATAAGGCTAGGTATATCAGATATAATGAAAAATTTACAAATAATTTGTGTTTGTATGGGAGGTACCTTACTCGGATTTTTCCTGGAATAATTAACTACCCAGCGCAGAAAGCCTTGTTAAGTAGGTACTAGTTCTCCTGGACCAATAAAGTACCCATTGCAGTAGGCTTTAATAAGTCCTAATTATTCACCATTTATTTATTAAAATCGTTAGAGTTATTTTTGAGAAAAAGGAACAATCAACCTGGATTTGTATGGAAGGTACCTTATTCCGATTATTCTTGGAACAACGCACTACCGCGTACTATAGTCCATATACAGTTATAGTAACATACCGAGTTTCATCAAAATCGTTAGAGCCATTTCTGAGTAAAAAAATAAGTGATTTTTTTACTATGGTGGCAACCTTAAAAAAATTGAAATAGGGAATTTTTGAAAAAATGCCTGGAGATTTAAATAATATTGCTCTAACCAGAATTACACCCACGCACACCTTTTTTTCTTCTTAGACTCTTATAGTGCAAGACAATTAATCTCCATCAAAATCTCACTTCGATTTTTTTTTTGCCATCACAATATCTTCTTCACTCAGCAGCAATAAAGTAGGTATTAAGTTAAAGCGTTTAAAGAAAACGATACGTATAGGTTTTCCTACGCGATCGAATCAGAAACGAGGAGATCCGTTAGAAAACCAAGTTAACCGACATAGCTCACAGAATTGCTAAACTTAAGTGTTAGTAGGCGGGGCACATAGCCGTTGGGCAGTAAAGTTCTAGAGTGGCGACCGCACACCGGAAGACGTAGCGTAGGCAGGCCTTCGACTCGATGGACCGACGACCTTATGAAGGTCTCAGAAAGCCGCTAGATGCAAGTAGCGTATGACCAGTCGTTGTGGAAACCCTTGGGGAGACCTTTGTTCAGCAGTGAACGTCTTTCGGTTGTTGATGATGATGATGAAGTGAGTTTTAGAGAAGTTATAAGCCAAGGTGTATCTAACTACCAACATTTTATTAAGAGCTACCGGCAACCACAACCCATAATCTTTTGAGTTGTATCGTGTGTGTGAACACGCGCGCTGGCTTTTAAGGATTGAAGTTTAAAGCTTTTGTCACTAGTATCTCAACTGTGCTTTTGTGTGGAACAATAAATAATGACTACTGCGAAGTTTTTGAAATTACCTTTTTTACCTAATTGATTTATTTTGAAAAGTAAAAAAATACTGAAATAGTAAATGAGTACAAAATAGTTACGTTTTACTTCATATCTTATAATTTTTCATTTAAACATAAGTACCCTAGTAGCAATTTGGGGAATTTGGCACTGTGATATCATGAGTCAAGATACTACTGACAGATTGTTTATTGAGAATTGTCCAAGAATTGCTGAAGATACTTGACCAAGATTCTTGGGCAAGGCTCGAGTCAGAATTTGCCTAGAATTTGTCAAGAATTTGACCGGAAATCTGAGGCCATCTATTGATGAACTTTAGGACTCCTATAGAGCAGAGGTTCTTATTCTATAGTAGTTTAATTAGTCTACTCAACAAGTTCAAAATCGTGAAAATTCTTGATAAAGGTCTTGAAAATATTTAAATATGTAAAGTCCTATAAACATTCTTTCTACAGATGATTCCGAATCAAATGAGCTAGGTATTCATTTTGTATGGAGCGTTAAAAAGACTTAATAAGATTTTGACTTGTTGTCTAAACTATAAATGAGAACTTTTTTTTTATTTTTTTTATTCACAATTGGTAAACCCTTGACAACATCTCACCTGGTGGTAAGTGACGATGTTGCCGAAGATGGAAGCGGGCTTACCAATATTTCCCAACGCAATGGGGAACTGGCTATCTTATCTTCAAGCCGGAACACATCAATGTTGTTAACATTGATATTTGGCGGCAAGACTTAGATAAGATGGTGGTAGCTAGCCAGACGGGCTTAGAAAATGCCCTACCACCAACCAAACCGAGTCTTACAATTGACCCCGCCGGGAATCGAACCTGCGACCTCCTGTGTAAAGCCAGTGAACTTTGCCTCTGAGCTACGGAGGCGGTTAAAACCAAATGCTGTGCCCTAATGAAAGTAGGGAAGTTGCGCGCTCATCGTCTTTTGCGTTTCTCGCGCAAGTCTGTGTCAAGATTCTTGGCCAAAAATCTGGTCAAATTCTGGCTGCAGACTTACCCGGGTCTGTCGCTAGTCTTTACAAATAATATTATTCAACCGTCTTGCTTAAGAATTGTCCAATTCTTTACAAAGAGCTTCATCAAGTATCTTAATGAAAAAATCTTAATATCAATGCTACTAGGGTAAAGTAACTTAGTTTCTTGTTTCATTATTACATATTTCCTCACTTTCAAATTTGGCATATGTATTTATTTTGATGTACAATAAAGAGTTATTTCATTATGTAATATAAATTGTCACAATCCCCTGATGTAGGATCTAATAGTTGGGTACCCCTAAAGAACACGATATGATGCGATATTTTTTCCGCCTGACCGTGAAACAGAACTGGATGTGTCAGCGGTTTATTATGCAATTAAGATAAACAGCTCGTCTGTTTTAGGGACGAAGATTTTAGATAACATTTAAAAACTTAACCAAAAATAAGTTTTAATACTTAAAAAAACATATGAAGTAAACAAACTTCTTAGCGGGAAATCCCGTTATACAGCCGAACGGTTCCGTGTAGACACATGGAAGACGGCACCCCGGCTGGCTGTTATTTGCGCAAGCTGTTAAAAAAGCGCCCGCCCGCTCCGCACGGGGCGCCAATTAGGGCGGCGACACTGCTGATTGGGCGTAATCGGGTTAGTATCGGCGGCAAACATCCCTGTGCCTCGGCCCCCGAGCCCCAAACTCACAAACACCCGCATTCAGCATTCTGTATGCATGTGAGGGAGTGCCTCACGACGACGACGCTCGCTGATCTCGATATGCAATTGAGTTCCTGTTTTTATGCATTGCCGATTGCAGAAATATGTTATCTAAAATTATACTTCTACTAAGATTCGCACCACAAAGCGCGGGGGTTTGGCCACGCGCAAACTATAGTATTCTATAGTTAGCCTAGCAGGTTAATACTTCCGAAATTCTAGTATAGCTGTGGCAGGCAAATTGTATGATTAGTCATTTAACATGCGATCAGGCAAATTGTAATAATTCGTCCGTATATAAGGTCTAACAAAATTAGCTGAAACTATTTTAACTGGTGCTTCCACCCATGAAACCCATAGTCAAATCTCAAAAAATATTTGAACTTCCCATACTAAGTTGCCTGATCAGCTGATCGAGTTAGTATGGGAGAGCCAAATTTTTTTTTGCGTTTTGACTATGGGTTCCATGGGGAAAGTTGTTCAGTTTCATGGGTAGAAGCACCAGTTAAAATAGTTTTAGCTAATTTTGTTACACCTTATATAAACGGTCAATGCTGAGACAGGCAAATTGTCAAAATGCCGTACGGTAGATTGTAAATGAGCTTGCGAAGCGAGCGATGTTAGGTTCGGTCAGGTTTGACTGATTTTACTGTCAAAGAGCCTCGCGAAGCGAGTCTTCCCGCCCTGGCCATTATACATACGTATTATTTGCCTGACAGTACGCCTGCGACATAGCTATAAGGATGCAGCAACCTTCCTCCACTACTGTGCCCAGCGCTCTTCACGTGATACGTACGTATACGCAGTATCGGCTCATAGGTGTAAAGATGCTTGTTTATTTAAAATTGAACTACGTAAGTGAAATATCTAACACTACGTTATATCTACAAAAATCTTTCTTTGACCTACCTTTTTACTTAATAACCGTTTCTCAAACATGCTTGGAAATTTGAGCATTATCTTGACAACCTTCTTCGTACTGGCAAAATACATGCGAGCAGCGCTGCGGCCAGCAAAAATTGTGTAAAAATCCATATATGTCGTGTTTAATAAATAAATAAATAATAAATTAATTTATTAAAGTAACTTAAGACTCATAGAATGTTATATAGTAACAATGTGCTTAAAACTATGTTAGTATTTCTTAACCTAGAACCGTGTAAAAACAGAATGTAGTTGACTATGTGAAACCCTGCTACAAGATCACAGAAGTGGAGAGCCTGCAGCCGCGATTCACCGATTCAGCGATCCGTTCGTGAGCCACGATGTCACAGACAAACAGACAGACACACACACACACACAGACATTAGCTTCAAACTTATAACACCTCTCGTTTTGTATCGGGGTTAAATCAAATCAAAAATCAAAATCAAAAACAATTTATTTCAAATAGGTGTTTACAAACACTTTTAAATAGTCAAAACAAAAAAAAAATACAGTATATTACAAATAATGTCATGATTCAGATTACAGTCTCAGGTAATGGTATTTGATATAGAATCAACATATATATCTTTGTCATTTACATAATCTATTATTTTATAATATCCTCTAGAGCACAAAACTTTTTTGACATGAGTCTTGAATTTACTCTCTGACAAACTAGTTACATTTTCTGGAATTTTATTGTAGAATCTTATACACTGCCCCACAAATGACTTTTTAACCTTACTCAGTCTCGAAAAGGCTATATCTATTTTATTTACATTTCTTAAATTCAAATTATGCCTGTCACTGGTTTTAGGAAATAAATGCAAATTCTTACGAACGTACATGATGTTTTCATATATAAATTGACTAGCAACAGTTAAAATATTGATTTCTTTAAACTTTTCCTGTAACGACTCACGTGATCGCATTTGATAGATTGCGCGGATAGCTCTTTTCTGCAGGATGAAAATAGTTTCTATATCAGCCGCATGCCCCCACAGTAATATGCCATAAGACATTATACTATGGAAGTAACTAAAATACACTAGTCTCGCAGTATCTACATCCGTTAACTGTCTTATTTTTAAAAGTTAAAACGCCTTAACTCGAAAACAATTGATCCTGAATTATTAGTTTCATAAGAGACATTATAGATTAATTATTAATTATAATCTCTTTGAGATCTTCTTTTCGAATAACAAAAATATTTATCCCAGGCTACTAAGTTGGGTAAGATATTAAAGGTCTAGAAGAGATCTTCAATACGAATGACAGCTGTCAAAATAAAGCCGCCATAACTCGGAAACTAATATTTCTCAAAATTATTCCATAATATTAAAGTTTTCCCTTACTTTTTATTTTGATCACACTCACTGTGATTTTTCTTCTTCATTGACATTGGCGCAATTATTGTGCCTTAACACAATCATCATCATCATCATCATATCAGCCGAAGGACGTCCATTGCTGGACATAGGCCTCCCCCAAGGATTTCCACGACGACCGGTTCTGCGCTACCCGCATCCAGCGGCTTCCCGCGACCTTCACCAGGCCATCGGTCCATCGCTACATTTTCCAGAGCGTGGTCGCCACTTGAGAACTTTACCGCCCCAACGGTCATCCGTTCTACGAGCTATGTGCCCTGCCCACTGCCACTTAAGTTTAGCAATTCTGCGAGCTATGTCGGTTACTTTGGTTCTCCTACGGATCTCCTCGTTTCTGATTCGATCACGCAGAGAAACTCCGAGCAAAGCACGCTTCATTGCCCTTGAGCCTTCTTTTGAGGCCCACAGTAAGCAACCATGTCTCAGTTCCATATGTCATCACTGGCAACACACTGTGGTATTTGGGACGTGAAGATATTGCGAAGCTTCCCGAACGCTGCCCAGCCGAGTTGGATTCGACGATTGAACTCTTTCTTGAAGTTGGACCTACCTAACTGGACTGTTTGTCCCAGGTACACATATTCGGCAACAACTTCGAGCGTAGAGCCTCCAACTTTCAGAGGAGTAGGTGCGACACGGACGTTTGACATAATTAACATAATAGCCTTAACACAATAGAAGGCCAAAAAATAAGACTGGACCTGGACTACTAGATTGAATTTTTGCTACAATAAAAGAAGATTACGCTGTATAATTTAACGACTTTTTTAAATATTTTAAGAGACTTGCACTAGTCATAGTGAACGGACGCATGGATGCTCAATTGTTATATCGTGATTCAACGTTTAAAGTACAACGGGAGGAGTTCAAAGTGACTACCCACCTCAATTTTTGTTTTGCTAGAATTCATATCCCCAATCACAGTATTACAATATAGCGGCTTACAGTAGCGCAACGAATGTACTTACGCAGAGCAACGGAAGGGTACATGCGGGGCAGCAGCGGGCGGCAGGGAACAACCTGGCAAACCCCGCGAGTTTGCCAGTCTGGCTATACTCTTTATTATACTGTGCTACAGGTTAGTATGGGCTAGTACCTACGCCGGTGGCGGTATCGTGTGACATCAAAAGCGTTGCGCTACTGTACGCTATATCGTAATACTGTACTCCACCCACTTCAATTTTTGTTTTGATTTCAGATCCCTAATCCTAATCTAAAATTTCATGTATTCACGAAGACTAACGGCAGTAGCCTGATACTGCCTACCTGCATTTTTTTTATTGTTAATGCTGCACGTCGTGCTTACTGGAACTTGGCTTAGCGCACTGCCGTGCGCTCAAATGTTACGAGACGTTACATAAAAAGTAGTAGGTAAGTTATGTTAATTTATACTAAGTCATTTATTTTTCATTGGGTTATCTACACAAGGTCAGGCTGTTAAGAGTATATTAGGCATTGGACGGAACAATCGCCTATAAAACGCAGCCTGCTCTGCACCACAGATTACTTGCCCTTGTAACAATGCAGACGATATCAGTGATTTTATCAATAACATTCGCGCTACTGTTCTTGGGAGACGTTGGTTTAGGTGCCGAGGACACGTTTATGTATTTTGCATATGGAAGCAATTTGCTCAAAAAACGTATTCATCTCGAGAACAAATCAGCAAAGTTTTTCGGTATTGCGCTCCTCAAGGTAATCAAGTGCTTCTATTATATTATAATCAGCTATAGTGGTGTTAAAGATGTGCTGCCCACGGGGCCATATACTATCGCGATACTAGGGTTAGGCGCTTGCAGTGTGCCGCTTATCGATTGCCGGAAGAAAACAGGAGGGCGCTCGCTGGCTGGTGAATACAATCGACGACGTAAGAATTGCCTCGTTACCTGCTCTGGAACATCGATGCGAGCGTGGATCATCACTAGTTCTTTCCACAAGGACCCGTAAGTAGTGCGACAGGGCGAACTGGTTGGTGGCGTCCTACTCCCATATGTTATTGCCCCGCGGGCAGCGAGTGTTTAACACCACTTTAGTGAAAGGTGCTTTAGAGAAATCCTTATTAGTTTTTATGAAGTCAGTTTTTAGGACCCAAAAAAATACAGGGAAAATCGACAAGCAAGCGGCCCACTTTTTTAGGGTTTCGTAACCAAAGGGTAAAAACGGGACCCTATTATTAAGACTTCGCTGTCCGTCCGTCTGTCTGTCCGTCTGTTACCAGGCTGTATTTCATGAACCGTGATAGGTAGACAGTTGAAATTTTCACAGATGATGTACTATTGTTGCCGCTATAACAATAAATATTAAAAATTAGAAAAAATTAAAAAATAAGGGTCTCCATACAAAAACGTGTTTTTTTAAACATGAAGAAACTAGCGCTATCTAGTATAACGGTACGGAACCCAATGTGTGCAAATCTGACTCGCACTGTTTTTTTCTACCTCCTATTATAATTACCTAAACTAGATATGTTAAAGCTAACAGAAAACTGTATTGTACACCAATATGTTATGTAGGTGCAAGTAAAGGAATGATCTTGAAAAAATACTTAATCCCACCAAAAACATAAATGTGAAAGAGAGCCAATTGCCATAGAAATAATGAGCAAAAAGCACAGAACCTATCAATGTTTCTTTAAAGCAACTGAAAACCGTTGTACATTGGAGAAGTATAAGGAGTCCCACCGGTTTGATGATATGGTGCTTTTTTAAGGACGCGCAATTTTTTCCAGCATCGATTTTTACTTTAGAGCGAAGAAGGTATTATGATGGTAAAAACAAATTGTACGCCAGCCCTCACTAAACTTTTTCGACAGTTTTTTTTTATTTTTCAACATTGAATTTAAAAAAATGTAATAATTTTGATAAATTCATAGTGCATGACCAAATACATTTAATACATGTAAATTCAACCGCTTCAAACATTTGTGAGTAAATCGCAAGTTTCAATTTAATTTGTAGGAGAACCGTACAAACACGATTTTTTCCAGACCAATGGATATTAATATGTGATAGATAAACATTAGCAACTCCAACATGCACTTTCATCTACAATTTTTAAGACAAAAAATCTGTTTTGTCGTATGACAGCTACTCTTCGGTTTGACGGTACGAATTACTTTTGATAATCCCACGATTAAATAATTTAAAACCCGTAAGTTCCAAATTTGGTCCCAATCGGACTATAGATGTAGCCTCCAGAGCCAAGCGTGACGGACAGACGCACGCACGAATGCACGGATGGAATTGAGATATTCGGTTTTTCGGTATGTGTTAATGCTATAGAACCCATTTTCACGATAATTAAAAAAAAAACTTTTTTTCGCGATAACAATACTTCCTCTCGTATACGTACGTAAAAAATTCCAAGTTGATATTTTGATGGGGATCGATTGTCTTACACTAATAGAGTCTAAAACATTAATAATGTGTGTGTGTGTGTGTGTGTGTGTGTGTGTGTGCGTCGTCCGGTGCTCTAGTTCCCAAACTAGCCATTTTTTTTTACAGAAATACCTCTATCAATTTTGATGAAAGTCGGTACATTTTATTACTATACATGGCTTAAAGCACGCGGTACTTACTTATTCCAAGGAAAATCGAAATTAGGTACCTCCTATATAAAACCAGGATTGTTTTTTATTTTTTCTCATAAAGAGCTCTAACGATTTTAATGAAACTTTGTGAGTAACTACGACATAACAAGGCTTACTGCACTGCAATTATTTCAGGAAAAATCCGAGTAAGGTATCTTAAACACAAATTATTGGTGATTTTTTTTATCAAGTCTGTTAAAACTAACATTATTCTTTGCTACTATATGTAATTAAATGTTTTTAAAAGCTTTTATTTAACTTGCCATGTTTTTAATGTAATATATGTATGTTTTTTACGCTCTTACGGTGAAGGAAAACATTGTGAGGAAAACTGCACACGCCTGCAAAGGAACTCGGAGGTTGTGTGTGAATTCGATCATACTGCACTGGGCCCGCGTGGTCGACTAAGGCCCGATTGCCCTAATTCAGGGTAGGCTCGAGCCCCTCGGTGGGGACGTATATATGAGCTAATAAGATGATGTTTGTTTAGTTTAAATCTTACGATCGATTTAAGAGAGATTCTAGGGGTCCCATTGATCTGAAATTTGGAATGAGGCCGTATTCCCGGTGAGAATAAGTAGATCCTTTTGATATTTTGAAGTTGATCTGATGATGAAAGGAGAACACCCAAGCTCCATAGAAAATTACCCAAGTCCCGGCGCAGAAGAAACGTATCTCAGTTATTTGTGTATTTTATGTAAAATATTTTTTGATAGGTGTGATTGCCGTAAGAAGTGGCTAAGATAAAAAAATTGCTTTTAGATTATTATCAGGCATAAATTGAAAATTATACTTTGTTGAACATATCGACTCCAAAATGGAAAAAAAAATCGAAACATAAATCGCACAGAACACAACGAAACGAAAGCTATGCCTGAAAATAATAACATAGCATTTTTTTTACGTTAGCCACTTCTTGCGGGAATGACACATATAAATTTATTTTTCTAATAAAATACACTAAATTTTGAGATATCTTTCTTTTGCGCCGGGCCTTGGGCTTTTTTGGGTGTTCTCCTTTGGAGGTGGAATCATGGTCGCAGAATTGTTTTTTATTTTCAATAGAATCGTTGGAAATATAGCCTTTTTTGAATTTGGAACCGTGTATTTATATCCCAATAAAAAATAAATGTGAAATGGAGCCATGTACGATATAAAAATATTACAGCGATTTAAATGGGTAGGTACCAAGTTCTATAGTGGTTCCTAAATACTATGGAAAACATGGAAAGTTAAATAAAAGCTTTTAAAAACACTTAATTACATATAGTAGCAAAGAATAAAGTTAGTTTTAACAGACTTGATAAAAAAAATCACCAATAATTTGTGTTTAAGTTACCTTATTCAGATTTTTCCTGGAATAATAACTTCAAATAGAAATGTTTATTTTAGACTTCTACAAATAATAGAGAATGTATAACGGTTTTCATTTGCTTAAAAAAAATCTGTGCTACTTCATGGTGTAATTTGGCAAGTTTTCTTTATCCAATTTTATTGTATTGATATTTAATTCTGAAAGTAAGCTTCGCTTGCTTGGTGCCTTGACTGTTTAAACTTGCCAAGTTATGCCATTTAGTAGCACAGAACACAACACATTTATTAAGCAACTGAAAACCATTTTACATTCTTTATTATTTGGAGATTAAAATAAATATTTCTATTTGAAGTTCCGTAGTTATGATTTATGAACCACTATAGAACTTGGTACGTACACATTTAGATCGCTGTATTTTTTTATATCTAACTTGGCTCCATTTCACATTGACATTGGTTTTTATGCTTGTGAACGAAATCACAGCGGCGCGCAAAGTGAATATAGTGAATAAAAGTGCTTGCGTAGCTCGTCCTTTACGTGTGGTACCCAATCTACACCCAATCTGAGTGACGGGGGGGTGAGGTCGAATTTAGAGAGGGGCAGGGAGTGTCCATACTGTACGTTAGTACTAATATATATACTGTGACATTGATGTTTTGTTGGGATATCATTAAGGCCCAGTGGTACGGACAGCGACACATCAAGCTATAAAAAACCAGTATAAGCTGGCCGCGCGTCGCCTTTGCGTTTCAACATACGCGAGGCCCGCGTATACTGGTTTTGTATAGCTTGATGTGGCGCCGTGTGTACCTAAAAATCCACTTAAACAGGTTTTTAGAATTCATTTTTGAAGTAGTTAACAGTAAATTTAAAATCTAGGAAAACATACTGGTATTATTGAGAATAGTTACGAGGGATTATATCGAATGGAAACACGATTTAATAAAGTTGGCTCGATAGAATAATTTCGCAAAGGTACCTCTTTTCGAGCCGTTTTATCGTCTATTTTCGGTTTTATTCTTAAAATAAGTAATTTGATAATATGATTTATTACTGAAATAAATTTAGATATTTTTGGTGCTACCGAACCTCCGGTACGCAAGCCCAAGTAGCACTTAGCTAGTTTAAAAAAAAATACTCTATACGCCTAATTAACCTATTTTGATTTTAAATCTCACATTAAAAAGTCACCTGGAAGTAGTCTATATAATTTGCTGAGTAGTGGAGAAACGGAACCCTTAGTGCGCGAGTACGACTCAAACTTGGCCCTTTTTCAAATTTTTCCTTTGACATGCCCAATAACCTACCTCGATGCCAAATTTTAAGTTTATAAGTTACTTTCTTTGAAGTGGTCTACATATTTTGCCGAGTAGTGGAGAAACGGAACCCTTAGTGCTACTCACACTTGGCTGTTTTTCGAATTTTTCCCTATGGTTGCGTCCAATAACCTACCTCGTTGCCAAATTTCAAGTTTCTAAATCACCTGGAAGTGGTGTATAATTTTGATGAGTCAGTGAGTCATAAAAGTCTTGTCATTAGTGGCTTCCTTCTTTATTTTAGGGCTACCGATTAGATTTTAACAGTCTTCACAATCAATCGGAGATGTGGAACGGACCTGGTGCCACCATTTGCGAGGATCCGGAGGCCCAGGTGTGGGGCACCCTGTGGAAAATGGCGGTCAGCGACTTGCCACACATAGACAAGTGAGTCCGCCCTTGGTTCGTCATCATTAACATATCAGCCGAAAGACGTCCACTGCTGAATAAAGGCCTCTCCCAAGGATTACCAGAAAGACCGGTCTGCGCTGGCGGCATCCAGCGGCTTCTCACAACTTTTATCAGGCCGTCGGTCCACCGAGCGGGAGGCCTGCTGACGCTACGTCTTTCGGTGCGCGGTCGCCACTAGAGAACTCGACTGTCCCAATGTTCATATGTTCTACCTAACTGGAAGATATTTTGACAGAAAACCCATTTATGTCCTGTATTGCAACCTGGTATCAATTCCAAGAGACTTACGTAAAACGATCTGTAGATCATCTTGCTAGATCATTCGCACTGACTTGCACAAGCTTGATTATTGATTACTTACTAAAAAGACAGTTGACATCGGGTTGTCGCTGATGGGACGATCAAATAAACGCCTTTTTTTCGTCTCTCTTTCTGCATCATTGGTTTAGTGTTTTGGTTCACATATAGATTAAGTACCATGGCAGATTAACATTGTAGGGACAAAAGGTTAATTTCAATAAAAAGTCTTGAAATCCGACTAATGTGTTGATATAATTGCACAATGTTAAAATCTCTTTGCCGTGACGGAATTTTATAAAATTGCACAGATAGTAGGTAAACCTATGTACTTCCAACAGATTCATTATTGTACAGTGGCCAGCACATCAAGCTAGACACTCGTAATGTGATTCTGATCCATACGCTTTCGGCATAAGAACGGTACAAAGTCCAAAGTGTATAGCTTGATGTGCTGGCCTCTGTACTTACCGAAATACTGTGATAACCACCAGACAAGAAGGCGTCGACATAAACCTTTACTACCCGAAGAACGTGACGGTCACCACGCAAACAGGGGAACCTATAGTGGCTCGCACATACATCCAAGTTCAGGATATCAAGAAACTTGAGCCCGGTGAAGAGCTCCCGTTCGAGAGACGACCTTCCATCACATACCTTAAGGTATGAACACAGCATTTATGGCTACGCGATTTATACCTTGTTGATACTGTTAGACTATTCAACAAGGGACGTGGCAAAGCCCAGCCACACCCTGGACACTTCATACAACGGGCCAGAAATGACATTTCAAAAAAGGAATGAAGGAACAAACAAAATGGCGGCGAAATCCTTTACGTTCGAGGGGGTGAAATCGCAATCTAATAGAGAGCGACAGGAAGTGTCCAATACTGTATGTTAGTACATAATATACGAGTATAAGGTCTAACAAAATTAGCTGAAACTATTTTAACTGGTGCCTACCCATGAAACTGAACAACTGTTCCCATGAAACCCATAGTCAAATCTCAAAACAATTTTTGTACTTCCCATACTAAGTTGGCTGATCAGCTGATCGAGTTAGTATGGGAGAGTCACATTTTTTTTGCGATTTGACTATGGGTTCCACGGGGAAAGTTGTTCAGTTTCATGGGTAGAAGCACAAGTTAAAATATGTTCAGCTAATTTTGTTACACCTTATCATACTTTGGCCCAGCTCTTAGTATGGTATTATTTTAACACGTCTCAACCTGCTCGGATTGAGTCATCTTAAAGCCTTAAGTTTGGATAATGCATGGTTAGCTAAATTAAGTCATTCTAAACCCAATATGGCGGACTCCTAAAGATGGTGGATCAGTTATTTTTTATGCACCCTTATGATTTTAGTATGAAATTAAAGGGTTTGCTGAGAAGATTAAGAAATAATTGAAATTCTTTTAAATTAAATCTTGTACGTAAAAGTTTTTAGATTTTTCGAAAATTATTTTAGCTAACACCTTTTACTATATCTCAAATGTTGAATAGTGAGATAACCGTACCTTTTTTAATATATTTTTTACCCCTTTTTCAGGTGATATACTATGGGGCCATTGAGTCAAAGCTTCCACAGAACTACACTGATTTTATTAAAAACATCCCAACCAATGGGAAGCTAGCCACATGGAAAAGACGAAATGAACTAGGACCATTATTCTATGACTAAATTATGAGGACTGTGACCATGGCGAAAATATACTTTTCATCCAAAGGTCGAAAGCGATTTTCACCTCTTAAAAGTTAACCGATATTGACCAATTTTTGTTTCGTATTTAAAATTGAATAACATTAAATTAAATTAGTTGTTTATCGTCCGAAATTAGTTTTGTATGAAAACAAGTGAAAGAAAATAAAAATGAACTTATTAACTTTATTAAAAAAAACAAAACCCTATATACTTAGCTTTTGTTCTAACTAAAAACCTGTCAAAAATTTATCAAAATCGGTTAACATTTAATAGGTGAAAATCGATAACGCTGTTTGCATGAAAATTCGCAACTTCACAGTCCTCTTAATATGAAAAACCTTTGCCACTCACTACTAATAATAATAATTTACTTATTGTCAGATTAAAAATCCATAGAGTACAAAATTCAAACATTACATTTACATAAATATTAAACCAAATCAGATTAAAAATTAATATTAAATGTGATAAAATTTGTAAAGTTTTAGAACAAGTACTTAGTTATACTAACCTAATAAATAAATATTCCGCGACAAATCATACACGGTCATCTGGCCCCATAAATATTTTTGAGACGTTTTCTTATTGCACGATACACGACACTTGGCGAATGAGAGCAAGATTTAAACCGTCACGAAAAACGCAAAAAGCTACAAGCGCTGTAATCGGGTGTCTTGGGATTTAACAGAGGTGTTTAGAGCTCAATGCAATTGGGGGGGGGGGGAATGTATAGACTATTTCAGTCCTTCTCCTCATAGCCGCAGTAGTCTAGCGGTAGACCGCTCTGCTTATGTCAACAGAGATTCTGATTGGTATCTTAGTGATGGCAAAATGGTTTTGTACTTTTTATTTTATTTATATTTAAGTACTCTATTAAATAACCTTTTAAAATAGCATCTACTTGTTTTACTTGCGAGAGACGAAGGAGGGAAGAAGGTATTGTGATGAAAGAAAATGGCGTTGAGATTAAGACGATGGTGTGACAATTGATCGATTGATCGAATGAATCGATTCGCTGACGATATCGTGGTCACGGCTGAGACTATGGACGACTTATGCACACACAATGCTCGATGGCCTCAGTAGCGAGCCTCTCAAAAGTAGGTCTTAAAATGAACATGGACAAGACGAAAATATCAAACGTCCGTATCATACCTACTCTTCTAAAGGTTGGAGGATCTATACTCTAAGTTGTTACCGAACATGTGTATCTGGGACAAACAGTCCAGTTAGGTAGGTCCAACTTCGAGAAAGAGATCAATCATCGAATCCAACTCGGCTGGGCAGCGTTGGGAAGCTTCGCAATATCTTTACGTCCCAGATACCGCAGTGTCTTAAGACAAAGATCTTCGACCAGTGTGTCTTGTCAGTGATGACATACAGAACTGAGACAAGCTAAATGCCTTATATTTTTTCTCTTAGCATGAACGGTTGTAAATGGTAAATCAAAACTAAAAATTTCGTTATTTTTGAAAAAAAAAATTTTTGATGCGTCACATATCAAAAATTATTTGATATACGGAGCTGTAGGTGGGATTAAAATGTCTCAAATTTAATATAGTTTTAAAATAATGTCAAAAACCCATAGCTTATGAATGGAACAGCAAAAACTGGAAAAACGTATTACGCAGGTACCACAACTTTTTTTTTTGCTTGCAAAATATATTTTGTCCAAAATATATATATAGGATATATATATATAGGGTATATAGGAGTCCAAATAAAACTTGCATGACTTTCATAAAACTCGATTAGTATCGGCTCATAATTACCAACTCTGGAATTCACTTTTGTAACCACACTATCCCGTATTATCCATTTCATTTAAATGTTAACTGACGAACTAGCTTTTATCGTCAGACGCCACGACTATGGCATGCAAAAACCGTCTCGGTTCTCTATTTTAGAAACCCGGGTTTGGCCATGTCTAAACCGAGTACCCGGGTTGCAAGAGATTGTTTCTAATTTTGTACTTATGTATTCAGTATGACTATTAGGAGCTATACTGTAAATAGGTAATAAAATAAAAGAAGTTTTAAATTAAATCTTTTCTTTAATCTTTAACGACGTAACAAAAAATCACAATTCTCACAACACAAATAAAATAAAGTAAAAAACAACACTGCAAAACTCTTATCTTAAACTGTCTATACCTCCAATTTAGGCGCCTTGTGAAAAAATGATGAGAGTGAAATTTTAAGATGCGCGCGCATCACTGTAACACAATAGTAACAGGTTGAAGTTGGCGCGTTATGAAAAAATTATGAGAGTGAAATTTTAAGATGCGCGCGCATCACGTTGAAGTTGGCGCGTTATGAAACGCCTTGTGATTGGTTGCGGATCTGGTGACATCACATGCAAGTAATGCAAACTTGATAATTTTTGATAAATATAATACTGGCATACATAAATATTCCTTTCAAATCTCACAATGGAGACAATTAAAAATGTAAAAACAGCAGTGTAATTACCACCTAAGAATTATTTATTTACACCCCTCTATGAAGTTATGATCTTTCAGATGTTTTGAAAAATCTCATTTTAGGTTATGTTGTTAGATACTTAGAAATTCCTTTTGTCATGGTGTTATCTTTTATTTCACTGATCTGCAAGGGAATCGTATGGAGACGATGCGGTTGGCTATGTCCAACTACACCGGGAGGGTGGGGTTTGCACAGTTAGGTGTAATGTGTGCCCAGAGCACAAAGTAAGAACCAAAGCATATAATGTGACTATGATTATTATCGAAAATGACAGTGAAATTATTAGCTGTCAGTGCCACGACTGTGCTGCTTCAGCTGGAGGATGTAAGCATGCAGTTGCATTTTTGATGTGAGTCCATCGTCGCACTGAGGAACCTGTATGTACTTCCACAGAGTCCTATTGGAAAAATCCGACTTTGTCCAGAGTAGGCACTACTCTGAAGTACATTACTGTGCAGCAGATGTCTAAAAAAGAAGTATCCCACAGACTGAGTACATCAGCAGTTTATACTAAATTTATTTCAGAAGCCAAAAAAAGAAAAATTAATAATTGTGAATTGCTTAAATATCAGCATGATTTTAAACATAGTGGTGTATTGCAGTATTCATTGCACTGCTTTATAATGGATCAATCCCCAGAAATTAAAACAAACGTAGACAGGGTTGTACAGGCGATGAAAGCAACTTTCACTAAAATTGTGATAAGTACGAGTACAATCGAAGAAGCAACAAGGGGGCAGAACAAGAGCAATTTGTGGTATGATATGCGATCATCATATCAGCCGAAGGACGTCCACTGCTGGACATAGGCCTCCCCCAAGGATCTCCACGACGACCGGTTCTGCGCTGCCCGAATCCATCGGCTTCCCGCGACCTTTACCAGGTCATCGTCCACCGAATGGGAGGCCTGCCTACACTACGCTTTCCAGTGCGTGGTCGCCACTCCAGAACTTTACAGCCCCAACGGCCATCTGTTCTACGAGCAATGTGCCCCGCCCACTGCCACTTAAGTTTAGCAATTCTGAGAGCTATGTCGGTTACTTTGGTTCTCCTACGGATCTCCTCGTTTCTGATTCGATCACGTAGAGAAACTCCGAGCATAGCACGCTCCATTGCCCTTTGGGTGACCTTGAGCCTTCTTATGAGGCTCATAGTAAGTGACCATGTCTCAGTTCCGTACCTTGGTCTTAAGACACTGCGCTATCTGGGACTGGGAAGTAAAGATATTGCGAAGCTTCCCGAACGCTGCCCAGCCGAGTTGGATTCGATGATGGATCTCTTTCTCGAAGTTGGACCTACCTAACTGGACTGTTTGTCCCAGGTATACATATTCGGTAACAACTTCGAGTGTAGAGCCTCCAACCTTCAGAGGAGTAGGTGTGACACGGAAGTTTGACATAATTTTCGTCAGGTCCATTGTTCATTGAGTCTTGTTGAGCGGCCCTACTGAGGCCATCGAGCATTGTGCCTAAGTCGTCCATAGTCTCAGCCATGACCACGATATCATCAGCGAATCGAAGTTGGGAGATGTACTCGCCGTTGATATTGATGCCGAGTCCACCCCAGTCCAAAAGCTTAAAAACATCTTCCAGGGCGGTGTTGAACAGTTTCGGAGATATAACGTCTCCCTGTCTCACCCCAAAGTGTTCGCGAGAGATCTGTCTGTTGGTCAAAGCCAACTGACCAAGCTGAAGACTGAGGATGGCAGGATCATATTGTCTCAGACTGAGTTGCTGGAAGAAGTTGAGAAGTTGTACGGACAATTGTACAAGACCACACGTCTGCCTGTCAGCGATCTGGCTAAAGACCCACGAGCTAGACTTACCCGACACTATACCGAAGATATCCCGGACGTCAGTCTGTACGAGATTAGAATGCCTCTTAAACAGCTTAAAAACAATATGATATGCGATATGTTTTTTTTTTATTTAAACTGAACTTTATTGACTGTGTTGACTATCTTTGTCTAGCCCTTTTATTATTTTATTGTAATTAATTATTTGCATGCAATTAAAAACTATTTTTTAATGATGCCAAAGAAGTATAACTTCTCACGCACCCATTAATTTTTTTTTGATTTTAAGACTATTAGTGTAAGATAATTGATCTCCATCAAAAACTCAACTTCGATTTTTTAGCCACCATAATACCTTCTTTTTTTTTTTTTTTTCGCAATTGGTAAACCCTTGACAACATCTCACCTGGTGGTAAGTGACGATGTTGCCGAAGATGGAAGCGGCCTTACCACGATGGGGAACTGGCTATCTTATCTTCATGCCGGAACACACCAATGGTATCAACATTGATATTTGGCGGCAAGACTTAGATAAGATGGTGGTAGCTAGCCTTCACTCCTTTGTCGCTCGAAAGAAAAAAACATACTGGCTCCACGCTCCAACTCGAAACCATTTGAATTCGCGCCGTGATCCCTTTACGGCTGACAACCCTATAGTGAATTTATGCACACATGCAAACATGTAAAAGTGTAGGTAATTATCTCTGGTCCAGAGCCGGTCCAAAGTACAGAGTGTCTTAGGCTTAGGTGTGACTGTAGTGAGCAAAGAGTACCGTAAAGACACCGAAATATTTAGCTTTAAAGTGCTGATTTTTGTTCAAGTCAAGTCCCCCCCCCCCTCCTCCTACAAGCTAAACAACTATTTCAGAACATCTGCAAAAAACATTGTAAATAATAGGACATACCTATAATCAATTTAAAAGTAAAACTATCATGGCTAAGTAGGCTTTCTTAGGTTGGGAGTAATAGTCGACCAACTTAAGATGTGCAGTTGGATTTGTCAAAAGTTCATAGATTTTCCATACAAAATGTTCTATTACCAACTGTGCTTAAATATAATTTTCTTTTTTAAAATAAAAATTTATTTTTTGAAAACACTTCGGAACCCTACTTCGCGCGATCCCGACATGCACTTGGCCGGTTTTTATAAGTCTCCTAAAACAATATAAAGTATTCGCGGTCTAATGGCGTACCGCATTCCTCGCCAGACGACATTTTACTTAGTTAATTACGTCTCAAATCGACGCTGCCTGCTGGTTCGTTCGTAAGTGAGACGGTTTATCGGACGAAGTTTTGCGAATGTTTTATACACCTTCCGATTTAGAATCCGATTTTAGGAAAAGGATGGTTAGAACATCGATTGTCCTATTTTGTAATAAAAATATTAATTTATGGATCTCTTGCAAAATACATTGTCCGATTTCATCTGATAATTAGGATCGGATAGGATCGTGTCGGATTGGATGGTCTGGATCGCGCTTCATTTCAACGGAGTAACTTACAGCCAACTTACAGCCCGGAAAAAAAGAGTTTGGAGAAAATGAGGGCGCTTCTTTCACACTTATGGTAGTCTTATTCATTCTTATGTAGTCATTTTAGCGAAAATAATTGCCAAATTCAAATAAAAAACGACAACCACTAGTATGCAATGACAAATCCGTTGACAGCAAACTAGTGTTGCCATTACAAAATCAATCAGTTCCATCCAGTGTCTCCAACTGCACCGCAATTAAGGTAGATCTACCGCATTTTTTCTAAATCTACCACCTACCGTAGAAATGTCATTACGGTGCAGTGCTCTAAATATTTCCCCTGCTCCATTCCACCGTCGGTCAACGAGACGCAGGGAGGGGTTGCACCCCTTTGTTGTTGATGTTCCACCTTTTCGCACGAATCGTTACGCTTCTTCATTTATTATGCGTACAGCGCAGGAGTGGAACTCCTTGCCTGCGTCAGTGTTTCCCGATTCCTATAATTTGGGGATCTTCAAGGCAAGAGTGATTGAATAGGCATTATTTGAGTTTGCGTGTACCATCCTCGACTGCATCATTACTTACCATCAGGTGAGTTGCAGTCAAACGCACTCAAATTTTTAATAAAAAAAATAAATAAAAAAAATAGATATTATGCATAATATTTTTAATTCAATTTATTTTAATAAACATTTTAAATTACTAACGTTTAATTTATTTTCATAACAACCACTAACAATATTAATAGGTACCTACATATATTACTTTACCAACAATAAAAAAATTAAAAAAATATTAAATAATATTTTTTTAAATTTATTTAAAATTATTTGGTCTTATGTATTTTCTTCATGAACGTACATATGCGCGAAGGCCGCCATTTGTGGTCAACTTTCATCAAGAAGTTTATAGGTAAATCTGGAGGCCACACTCTAAATACCTACTTGAAGCAAAGAAATATGGCCTTGAAGTTTCTCGTTACCGCTCCGTCTCTTTCTAATTAGGAGGTATGAACAAGACGTGTATAGATGAAGCTCTTGCTCACACCCGCTAATTGAAAAGAGACGGAGCGGTAAAGAGACATTTCAAGGGCATATTTCTTTGCTTCAATTAGGTATTTAGAGTGTGGCCTCCAGTTTTACCTATAAACTTCTTGACTTTCATGAATCAAGCTTGGTTTGGTTAGAATATATTAACGTCTCTGGGTACAAGCCGTTTTGAGACAATCTTCATTTTTCGTCTATGTTTCTTTTTAGATTTGAAATGCTAGTGCCAGTGCATTGCAAATCTTCTCCGAAGTTCTTGACAGAATTTCCAGCAGCCTCATTCTGAGGTGGAACACCCGGTTATAGTAGGGCGTCTATAAAACTGCACCCAGTGCAAGTCGGGTCTTCACGTCCTCTTTCATTTTATTTTCCTTTCTCCGCATTACTCACGTGCACCAGATGATTTTCATAAACTTCTTGACTTTCATGAATCAAGCTTGGTTTGGTTAGAATATATTAACGTCTCTGGGTACAAGCCGTTTTGAGACAATCTTCATTTTTCGTCTATGTTTCTTTTTAGATTTGAAATGCTAGTGCCAGTGCATTGCAAATCTTCTCCGAAGTTCTTGACAGAATTTCCAGCAGCCTCATTCTGAGGTGGAACACCCGGTTATAGTAGGGCGTCTATAAAACTGCACCCAGTGCAAGTCGCTTCACGTCCTCTTTCATTTTATTTTCCTTTCTCCGCATTACTCACGTGCACCAGATGATTTTCTTCAAAATGCACCACTTTTTGAAACAAAACTCTAGCAGGAAACAATGCAAAAACAATAAAATAAAACTACGAATGCGTTCACCACAAATCCCGCCAAAAGTAATGAAAAACCCCACTGGTTCTGTCTGTCACTGTCAAACACCATCTCGAACTCTTTTTTGCCAAGCTGCTATCAAACATCTCTTTGGTTATTTGCATAGTGATTTCTATACTCCTTGGTTATTTCGTAAAGTTTTCGGTCTGTCTGTTCCAATGTTTTCCAAACAAAATATTTGTTTGGCCAAAATATGTCATTGAATTACGCCTTTGCTTTCTCTCTATTTCTACTGATACTTGTGGGTCTCAATGTATATTTCTTTTACAATCTGAACACCGTGGGCAAAAGTAATTACAACTTCAATGTTCCTGCTGTCCCAGCTGTTAGGTTTGATCTTGGGCCAAGTGTATTCAAGGATATATACGATCATCTTAATTATTTACCGACTCATTACAGATTTAGGAACCCAAAGATTTTTGCGTTTTGTAAGAATCTCGTACAATTATTTAATATTACAAATGTTTATAGTGATAAACAAGTTTGGTCTGAAACAAGGAATGTAAGTTGCTGTCCCTTTTTTGTAATGTGGAACTATTTTTAAATTATGTTTCCACTGTTCAAACCTGTTTTGCAGTGGGCGAGTGACGATTCCCTGTTCCCTTATGAGAATGGGACATCAGGCCGAGTGCTGCAAGCCATACGCACCACCCAGATAGCACTGGCAGACAATGCTCCAAAAGGAACTCAGCTGAAGTTGCTGTTACTTCTTGAGGTGCTTATCATACAAAGCAACAATATTTATAATAGGGTCTAACTCAAACCAGTTACTTTTTATCAGTTTGGCAAAAATGCCATTCTGTTCTTATTCATGTTACACTATTATGTAAACTTTTTGATGAACTAATTTTGTCATTTAATTTAAAAAAAAAATAATGAAAAAGTCAACCAAGTCAAAGGAAATTTTCAGATGTATTAGAAGCTAATTGCTGAATACAATAATTTATTTTTGATACTGGATAATACTTTATTAGTATAATTCCATCATCATATCAGCTGAAGGATGTCCACTGCTGGAGAAAGGCCTCCCCTAAGGATTTCCATGCTGACCGGTTCTGTGCTGCTGGCATCCAGTGACTTCCCGCTTCCTTCACTGAGTGGGAGGCCTGTCTATGCTACGTTTTCCGGTGTGCGGTTGCCACTCGAAAACTTAACTGCCAGCCTGTTCTATGAGCTATGGTGCAAAAGTAACCGACATAACTCTCAGAATTTCCCTGTTCAACTCAGAGTTCTGTTTCCCTCAGAACAGTCAATCACTCAAACAGTATACACACATCGGCTCTTAGAGCTGCTAGTGTATTAACCAAATAATAATAATTGGAAAGGGGGGAGGCATGTAGCTCGTAGAACAGATAATTGCATGCTTTGGTATAATTGAACTTTTTGTTGCAAGGGAAGGCAGGTTGTGGGCTCATGTGGCACTTGTTTTCATGTAGAAGATATTATCAAGTAATAACAAACATTGTATTGTGAATTGGACTGCTATGGTTAGACTTTTTCATCATTCTTTTTATTATAATGTGTTCTAAAATTTGTTAAATGACCTTTCTCAAGACCTTGTTAAATGACATCTATGTTTTCAGGGGAAACAAAAGCTTTATTTCAAACCAAAGAGATATGAGTTAGACCATGTGATAAAAGGCAACATTTACGCAGGCTTTGATCGACACAACTCTGAAGTGTTTGGCTACTACCTCGCCATAGTGATGAACTTCAAGTGGATAGCTCCGTCCACAATACGAAGGATACATGTTGAGAAAGATGTATTTTCTGTAGCAACTGTGGGATTGAAAAAGACTATTGTGAAAAATGGTAATGTTTTGTTAATAATAATTACACTCAATGGAATTTTTATACAAAATATTTAGATGTTTGTCTCCATAATGTATAATTAAACATGCTCTTCTGAATATATTTTATCAGTTAGGTTGGCAACAGATGCCCCTCTTGGTCAACCGTTTGGTAACTCATTCTGTGCCCACACCCACCTTGCATGTGTAAAGGAGGGTTTGTTGAGTACCTTAAACCCTACCCAGCATATGTGTTTCTCATATATATGCGCATATGTTTGCCCCTGAGCGTGGGAGAAAACATTCCAATTTAACCCGTCGACAATGATGATGGGTCATATTGACCTGAGCAATTTTCTATTGGGGAAATTTTTAAAAAAAACATATTGTAATCGTTATTGGTTTTCTCAGTAGCTGAAGAGAAGACCTAAATTCATATGATTTGTAACATAGTGTAGTGAGCAAGCGCCAGTGAAGAATGGTAAAATCCCTTTTCTTTTTAATTAAACGGCTACAGCTCCATACATTTTTAGTTCCAAAAGAGAAATCATTTTAGTTGCCCTTTTGAGGTTGTTGCATTAAAACCAAATTATAGTTTGATATCTAAATTAACTTTGGTCACGCAATAGTTCTTACTTTGTATTAAATTTGTTATAATTCAGCAGATAACCAAATAATTAAGAAAAAAAACATTCGGGTCATATTGACCCAGCATCATCATCCGCGTAATTTTTACACGTCATTGGCGCCGGGTTAAGTGTGTTAACATACTAGTTGGCTTTGAAGTGACTTATTACTTTATGCATAACAAAACTTCAATTTCTTTAAATAATCATTTCAGATGGATCTTTATGTGTTTATGGAAGCTGTTATTACTGTAA
Organism: Coleophora flavipennella; assembly: GCA_947284805.1. Taxonomy (NCBI): domain Eukaryota; kingdom Metazoa; phylum Arthropoda; class Insecta; order Lepidoptera; family Coleophoridae; genus Coleophora; species Coleophora flavipennella. Next base: position 6,850,898 of record OX369266.1, read on the forward strand.
AAAAAATGAGACTGTGTGTGCAGACTACAGAGGTGAAATTGAGGGTGCGGCAATCCTGTACCTGGACAAACCAATGAAAACATATACTTCGCCATGGAGGAGATCTTATAACTCCAAAAAAATGGCTTGGGAAAAAGACAATGACTTTTGTAAGTAAGTACTTATCAAAATTTAGATATAGGTACCTAGTGTAGGCCGGCCTCTCACTCGGTGAAGTTTGTGCTGCTCAATGGAGCCTCACAGGAACGGATGATGTGGACTGTGGATATCCTTAGGAGAAGCCTTTGTCCATATAGTTCAAATCACTAGTTTTGAAAAACCTCTTTAACGATACTCCACACGATAGGGTAAACGAAAAAAAAATCACCTCTTTATAAGTACCCTAAAAAATTTTTTTTTTACCACTTGTAAGATTTTATTGTACCACTATCGGCGTAATTAATATTTATGTATACCCATTCCAAATTACAGCTTTCTAGTTCTAATAGTCTTTGAACTAAGCTGCGGTTAAACAGACAGACATGGCAAAACTATAAGGGTTCCTTGTTGACTTCGGAACCCTAATAAAAAAGGACTGTAACAAAAAACAATATACATGGGAACAGTATAGTCTTGACCTAGATAGGTCGAGGTTTCGGCCACCAAAGTTATTTAATGCGACTCGTGGTGTTTATTCTCCTTTCTTCACAAAGATACAACCCAAAGGAACCTGCGGGGGCTACTGGGCTTCCTGGAGGAGCTGGGCTGGCAGTGATGCCGGCCAACCACGCAAAATGGGCGCTCAGACGCCTGGTTGCGGAAATCAGCTCGTCCTTACAATTACAAAAATTACAATTACAACCCAAAGGGAATCTAAACAACTAGCGTTATGTAACCTCTTGGAGGAATCCTATCTCTTAAAATTCTCTCTTCAAAAGTCCCAAAGAAGATTCTATCTTTGGTTATTATTTTTTTTTATTTGCTAGGAATTAATAATTAATGTCTTGTTCCTCCGAGCTAGAAATAAAAAAAAAGTTACAAAGTGAAAAGCACATGTGCGGCAAAATTAATTTTGCGCACAGTAGACTGGCATATACAGTACCACTTTTTGAGGAACTGTATTGAAAAATATATTATATCTCCATTTGATATATTGAACAATCATCAACAATCGCATTACTCTGTTACAGGAAAGTTGTTGGGACTCTGAGCACAAAAAGGGTCCTCAATTTGATTGATATCTCACTGTTTGATTTCCTCATTCAAAATGGGGATCGGCACAGATATGAGGTGTACAAAGGCAAAATAGTTTTACTTGACAATGGGAAAGGATTGGGGAATCCCGCTGTAGACGAATTAGACATTTTGGCACCATTGTACCAATGTTGCATGTAAGTATAATTTAATTTTGTAATAAGTACTTGCTACAAACTTGTAAGTATTGATTCACTTAAATATTAAATACCCTAGTGTTTAAATTTTAAGTTGGAATATTAAGGTCACTGTGCAAATTTCAAATTTTGGAAGGTTCTTCGTGAATCAATGAGGTTAACCACAGAATAAAACAGGCTTCTCAACCATCTTACATTACTTTATCTTGTATAAGTTTCTGATTTAGGATATTAACTAAGGTAACCTGAAAAATATGATATTTTGTGAATGATTATACATTACAGCTCATATACGTCCCCACCGAGGGGCTCGAGCCTACCCTGAATCAGGGCGATTAGGCCTTAGTCAACCACGCGGGCCCAGTGCGGGTTGGTCGACTTCACACACAACCTTCGAGTTTCTTCGCAGGCGTGTGCAGGTTTCCTCACGATGTTTTCCTTCACCGTTAAAGCAATCGGTAAGTATGTACGTAAGTTTTTGAAAAACTCATTGGTACATTGGCCGTCCAGATTTGAACCCGGTTCCTCTGGTTAGATGGACCGAGTCGTTACCGGTTGAGCCACCGACGCTTATATGCAGTATAATAAATAATCCAAAATAAGGATTTTTTTTAAATTCACTGAAATTAGTAGAAATTTATGTACGAAAAACCTTCAAAATTTTATATTCGCGCCATGACTAATGTTTCGCCTTTAGGCACGAAACATAGCAAGCGCCCTACAAAAGGCACGCCCTATCCGCTTCTCTGTTTCGTCAAACTGAATCCTGTACAAAGTTATACACAAGTGTCTCGTGCGCATGCTGTGTTTCGTGCCTACACACTCGCTGTGCCTAACGCAAGAATGCGTATCTCATCGTTAGACAAGTAGTATGTTCCGTGTAAGCTTAATTATTGAACTCTGTGTGACTTGTTCCATTTTACAGGCTTTCTTTATCTACGTGGCGACATTTGGAACTGCTTTCTGGTGGTACCCTGACTGACACAATAAAGGCGCTTGCGGCATTTCAAGGTGAAATCCTAGCCACTGAAGACCACTACAAAGCAGTGGAAAGGAGATTACTGAAAATTTATGCCACAATACAATATTGTATTGGCAAACACGGGAGCGCCAAAGTGTTCAAGGACGACTTTTGATTTAGGGTTTTAAACTTGAGTAGAATGCGCATGTAAACGAGTTTCAATGAGCAAGCAACTCAAAGGACAGAGGAGAAAAGAAAAGAAATTGTTAAAAGATCTACAAAAAGCAGTAGGTAGACAATTTTCAGGATTCCCTACCTCAAAAGGAAAAAAAAACGGAACCCTTGTAGGATCACTTTTTAGTTCATTTGTCTGTCCGTCCGTCCTTCTGTCTGTCAAGACTCTTTATCTCGGGAAAGCGTGGAGGTATCGAGTTGAAATTAAAACCATATACTCCGATCTACAGTCCCTTGAAGCTGTGAAAAAATCAAACTTCTAAGTTAACGTAAAAAAAAGATTTAGGTATGCCGCAAAAATCGTACATTTCGACACTCTCAAGGTAATCAAAATTTATAGGGTATTTTCCGTTGATCTAGAACTATGAAATTTGGCAAGTAATACCGTCTAATACTACAAGTATAGGGAAAAATCTAAAAACTATATACATTTGTAATTAAATCATAAAAAATCATTACAAACGAAAGAAATCAACGCAAGCGATAAAAAATGATATTTTTAGGGTTCCGAAGTAGAAAAGGAACCCTTATAGTTTTGCCATGTCTGTCTGTCTGTCCGCGGCTTAGTTCAGAGACTATTAGTACTAGAAAGCTGTAATTAAGCATGAGTATTATACATATAAATCACGCCGACAAAGTGATACAATAAAATATGAAAAAAAGTTAGGGTACCACCCTGTATGTAAAGAGGGGGTGATTTTTGATGTGTAACATCTTTGCTCTCGCTTTCCTGCAATTTGTGGGAGTGATTTCGTGAAATGGGACGGAAAAGTGTCCCATGTGACGGAAATGTGTAACAGGGAGTCGCGTTTTTTCAGGCTTTAAAAGCGCGGAAAAGGCAAAGGTATCTATGACCATACAGCCTAGTCTGCCGTATCTTTGCCGTCCTTTTTTCAGGTTTTAAAAGCGCGGAAAAGGCAAAGGTATCTATGACCATACAGCCTAGTCTGCCGTATCTTTGCCGTCCTTTTATAAAGTATTTTGTCACATGTTACACATCATATGCGAGTACTGTAGGTCTCGCTCGAATTTTTTTTTTCGTTGACGTACCCTATCGTCTGGCGTCTTCACTGAATAGGTCTTTCAAAACTACTGAGGGTTTGCTAAAACCATTTTTCGATTCAGGGATCGGTTTGCGAAATATTAAGCTTTAAAGTGCTTATCAATTATGGATAAATAAAATTGTAAGCGTCGGTGGCTCAACCGGTAACGACTAGGTCCATCTAACCAGAGGTACCGGGTTCAAATCTGGACGGCCAATGTACCAATGAGTTTTTCAAAAACTTACGTACATACTTACCGATTGCTTTAACGATGAAGGAAAACATCGTGAGGAAACCTACACACGCCTGCGAAGAAACTCGAAGGTTTTGTGTGAAGTCGACCAACCCGCACTGGGCCCGCGTGGTCGACTAAGGCCTAATAGCCCTGATTCAGGGTAGGCTCGAGCCCCTCGGTGGGGACGTATATGAGCTGTAATGATGAAAATTGTAAGAGTCAAGTGGGACTCCGTACCAGCTAAACCGCTATTTCAGTTTCTATCTAAAAAAATATTAAATAGTTGGAAATATAATCAATTTAAAAGTAAAACTAAAACGGCTAAGTTAGGCTTCCTTAGTTTAGGAGTAATAGTCGACAAAGGTGTGCAGTTGGATTTGTAAAAAGCTCATGGATTTTCCATACAAAATGTTCTTTTACCAACTGCAAATATAATTTTGTTTCATAAAATATATATTTATTTTTTGAATTGACAACGGAACCCTACTTTGCGCGAGTCCGACTCGCACGTGGCAGGTTTTTTATTCATTTAGTACGAACTCCTTAGCACGAGTACGAGTCACACTTGGCCGGTTTTATTTTTGTTGTTTTATTTCAGGATTACTTAGTGTTATAATCACACTTTAACCAGTTCATAACTTTAACCACTACACATTGATCCTGCGGCTCACGCTTAGAAAAGTCCATTTTGACATTCCGACATACAGACATTTGACAGTCCGATTCCAATAGCTTTATTTGTTGTTTTTGTGGTTCTTTTTTCTGTTCCTAAACTTTTTTTTTCTTGTATAATCGGTGTGTGTTTATGTCAAATAAAAACCTGTACTGTCTATTATGTTTCACGCTTGTATGTATTACCTATTGTTTTAATGATAGAGCAAAAACAATAAAACCTATAAGAAACACGTTATTTATTTACTTTTTAAGTTTTTATTATTTGTTGGTAACTCCCTCTTAACATATTCTGTAAATATTTCAGCCAGCTACCTTTTACGGTTGCAAAGATACAACCTTTTTAAGAGCCTGCTGGACTTCATAAATCCCATACAAACGTAGTATCGATTCATTTGTTAACCAGACAACCGATTTTGAAATAATTTTATATCGATAATTGGATGACGTATATCTGTGTCTGTACCGCATTACTTTTTTGAAAAACGAAACGGGAATTAATGTAGTACCAATAAACTTGTTTTCCGTCTTTTACCTTAAAAACTAGTTTATTGATTAATAATGGATTCCTGTTTCGTTTTTCAAAAAAGTAATGCGGTACAGACACAGATATACGTCATCCGATTATCGATATAAAATTATTTCAAAATCGGTTCTTGTGTTAACAAAGGAATCAAATACTACGTTTGTATGGGATTTATGAACTCCAGCGGGCTCTTAAGGTCGGATAGACAGACTTACAGCAAGGCTTAGTAACTACCTGCCCTAAAAATACCCTAGGGGTGGTAAACTTGCGAGTGATGATATTGGGTAAGACAGAAAAAATGGTGTAAACAATGACTTATATATTACTGGCGTAAGGACCCGGCCAACGCGCGCGACTAATGGGCCCAGCGAATTGGTGCGAAAATCTAAAGTTTCGCACACTCGCGACTCAGTCGTCTGCGAGACATTGTTCAGTGCGGTGGAAAAATATTCCATATAAAAATGCCTTATTGTGTTGTAAGAGGCCGTAAATATCATAAAAGAAAGGCTAAAAAGAAACATGGGATGTCGTATTATCGATAAGTAACCTTACATCGTATTTTTTCTTGTAAACAAATTAAAAAAACGAATTTTTAAAGCGACAATTCTATCAAGGTTCTTTTAACTCGGCACGTCAGTCAACTCTCGCCCACGCTAGTTCGTACGAGTTATGTCAGATGGCGCTACTTTTTGCATGTATGAAGAAAATCTGACTAAAATATGCAGACGGGCGGATCCTTCTGTTCAAATCTGTGGGTGTAAATTAATTTTCACACATCAAGGTTTTGTATGTATGTTTATACTATCTTTGGTCCGCTGGCTTCGCTCGTGAATATAGTTTTTCTATGACAGTGTTCGCAATGCGCGAGCCGTAAGCGTAGAAAAAAGTGGCCTATGTGTTAATCAAAGTCCTATTCCGTTTACCTACCAAAATCCAGATCCGTTCAGCTGATAATATTAGTGTGAAATGTAGGCTCCAGTTATATACGTCCCCTCAAAACTGCGACTGCGACCCGGCCGCCCTGTTGCGACTTTACATGAGATTGTATGCATCGAATTATATGAACCGCGGCGCAGCCGAGCCGCTCGAGTCCGCGGACGCGCAGCCGCGGCCGGGCCGCTCTGTTTATCTCCATAGCTCTGGTGACCATGCGCATAAAATGTTCGACGCAGATTTTTTTTACGTTAGTATTGAAGTGAAAAGAAGAAAGTTTTTAGGAGTATAAATACTCCTAAAAACTAAAGTGAGTATTAAGAAAATTGCAGATCTTTAAAAGCCGCTCATCAGGGAGCAGAATATTATACAAAATCGTCGATTTATAATTGTTCTCCTAGAAGAAGCTATGGAGGGTAAAAATGATGTATTGGTAGGTTTGGAGGTTGAGTGCCAATGAGTTAAGGAAAACCTTAAGAATTTTTTAAACCTGCTTCTCATCAGGGAGGTAGAATCCAAGATATAGCGAACTTCTTGGGATTTAAGTAGAAAAATGTTGAACACCGTAAGGACCACGTGGAACCCAGTAAGATCACAGGACTCTGTGGAATCGCGTGGGGTCCGATGGAATTAGATGGGGTTCCTACGATTTCCTATGGTATTCAATGAGATCTCAGTAAAATCTGATCAATTTGAATGGAAACCTGTGGAATTGAATGGTATCTTGGTAGAATCCGTTGAAATTTTCAAGGAAAAGAACCCTTTATAATCCGGTGGAAACCTGCAGGATCCAATTAAATTCAAAGAGAATTCGGTAGTTTTTTGTAAAATTTTATGATAACCCTGTGGAATATACTGGGAACCTTTAGAATCCAGTGATTTCCAATGGATTCTTTGGATTCTAGATAGTTTCCATCAAATTTCACCGAAAACTACAAAGATCTTATCAAACTGGACACCGACGGTTCCCATAAGAATCCGCTGGATTCTAGAGGGTTTCCATGAAATTTCACCAGATTGTATCGGGATATCATCAAACTCTGTAGAATCCAGTGATTTTCAATGGATTTTGCTGGATTCTACATAGTTTCCATCCAATTTCACCAAAAACTACCAAGATCTTATCAAATTCAACTGGACACTGAAGGTTCCTATTAGAATCCACTGGATTCTACAGGATTTCCATGAAATTCACCAGATTTTATCACGATATTATTATCTCTGTAGAATTCAGTGATTTCCAATGGATTCTACAGGATTCTAAAAAAAACATCCAATTTCACCGAAAACTACCAAAATCTCATCGAACTCAACTGGATACTGAAGGTTTTTATTAGAATCCACTGGATTTTATAGGGTTTCCATAAAATTTCACCGGAATGTACCGGGATATCATCAAATTCCACTGGATCTTATACATTACCGTTAGGTTCCTTTGTATTCTACAGAGTTAGGTTTTTATCAAATTTCACTTACAAATGCTGAGATCTCATTGAATTCAACTGGATACCACTGGTTTTCATTGGATTCAACCGAATTCTACAGCGTTCCTTTCATATTTCACCAGACTATACCGGAATATCTTCGAATTTCACTGGATACCGGATTCCACTAGATTCTACAGGGTTCCCATTAAGTTTTACCAAACATTGCCGAGCTCTCATTAAATTCAATTGGATACTGCAGGATTCCATTGAATTCCACCATATTCTATAGGGAATTATAAAATTCTACTGTATTTCACAGATTTCCATTAGATTCTACAAAATTTTACAGGGTTCCCATTAAATTTCACGAAAAACAACCGAGATCTCATCGAATTTAATTAGATTCCGCAGATTTCCATTGGATTCTACGGGGTTCCCAAACAAACCCCATCTAATTTCACCGAAATCTACCTGATTATACAGTTTACCTTAAAATATCAACGGATTCTACCGACTACGGAACCCTAAAAACGATCACGTCTATATCGCTACTATTGAATAACATCTTCGGAGAAAGTTAACCTGCTTCGTCCGATGCCAAACATAAAGTGTGGTCACTTAAGGCGGCGCAGCCGCTCAATATAATGTGAACAGCGGCTGAGCCGCGTCCGCTACTTTTCGCGGCTCAGCCGCTCAATATAATTCGGCCCTAATGTTAAATGTTTTGAATACATCCGATCGCGATAGTAGGTAGATACCGTGAAATGCACTACTATATGCCGCAAATCGCTGCGTGTGCGCCGTATCAAAGTCACTTGTTCGATCGATAACCGTACATCTTGTAGAGGGCGAAATAATGATTTAAGGGGTGAAAACTATTTACAAGTAAACGTAGTGATTTCTATACTCCTTGTTTACAAGATGGAATCTGCGCGGGCGAAGCCGCGGGCAACAGTTAGATTATCAAATAAGGTAACTGGCATGTATCTACTTAATAATATAGTATAAATGAGACGAGATAACATAAATATAAGATCTGTTCTCGAGACACTAACCTGGATGAAAAAGGTACACTGAGATAGTAATAGTCTATTATTTCATAATACTAACTTACCTCAAGCCGACCAATTTCTACTTATTCGGCAGTAGGGTTATTGATGTGTATCCGTTTCTTCAACAAGTTGCTGCCGTAAGCAAAGTACAGGAATGTTTTATTTTGACTAGCTTCAAAGGCGTTCATGATGAAAGGACCTCTTTTTCTTAGTTTTAAACTGCTAACAAAGGCAACGAGATTTAAACATGGTATTATGATCTCCAACAAATCTTTTCGAATTTTCGTAATGATTGAATAAGTAACTCTTGACGCATCCTATAACCAAAGAATTTTTAGGATAATTATGTATCGTTTTTAAAGGTTTTCACAAAGAAATGACAAAACAAAAAACAGACAAGCGCGAGTCGGACTCACGTTCTGAGGGTTCCGTCCGTAGGGTAGACTGGGGACGAATGAAATGTATCATGATTGAAACAACTAGAATTTCTTGAAATCCATGGTACCTACCTATTGGTGTGACGCGCCACTCGCTAGTGCGTCCGTCATTTCAGAATCATTGACCGATATCGCTGAAACGAGCGAGTGACGCTGCCATGCCCAAAGACACTTCGACGAATTACCTAGTATAGTATGTCATGAACCGTAATAGCTAGACAGTTGAAATTTTCACAGATGATGTATTTCTGTTGCCGCTACAAGAACTAATAGGTACTAAAAATTTGAAAAAGTGATAATATAAGGGGGGTCTCCATACAACAAACGTGATTTTTTTTGCTTGTTGTTGCTCGATACTGATAACGGCAACAGGTAGACACTTGAAATATTCACAGAATATTTAGTTATATATTCAGTATAAAAGTACATTTTTATATTAAAATAAAACAAATATTTAAGGGGGGCTCCCATACAACAAACGTGATTTTTTGCTCGTTTTTGCTAGATATTGATAACGGCAACAGGTAAACACTTGAAATATTCATAGAATATTTAGCTAAACATTCACTTAAAAAACGTTGATTTTTCATTTAGAAGGTAAATAAAAGGTGTACATACGTAAGGTATTTATAAATGTGATACAAGTAATAATATGTGACGTAGCGTATTATACTATCTTTGGTCAAATCAAAAAAAAAATGAAGATTATTGAAATACAAACTGTCTCAAAAGGGCTTTTGTACCCAGAGACGTTAATATATTCTTAAAAAAAAGGTTATCTACTAAATGTCATTGTCAGTTTGCTGTCATGATTTTAAGTTTTTAGGGTCCCGTACACCAAAGGACCCCTATTACTTAGCGTCTGTCTGTATGCCAGTACGCTGTATTTCATGAACCGTAATAAAATAACTAGTAGAGAGTTACAATTTTTCACAATGTCTGGTTTTCTAGTGCCACTAATATTTTAATGTTATATAACAGCAAAGCCAAATATTATAAGCTGTTCTAAAACGGAAGTATACGAAAAAGTAACTCTTGAATAAATAACGATTACGTATATTAAGCTTTATATGTACCACTTAGTTTCATTGTAAAAATACTATTTTCTATTGTATGACAACACTTTAATTTGAAGGCTTCGACCACATTACAAAAATGTATTGTCGAAGTTTAAAAGTAATACTATTGGTGTTTGTATGGCTTTTGATAGCTCAAAGTAGAAGCTATAAGTGGTAGCTATTATACCATTGTTTATTCTTAACAAGTCAATAATCAAAATAAATACATAAAAACCGAAAATTAATGTGTATAGCAAGGGCGATTACCAAGCAATTAAGATATATTCGATTAAATTACTGTTAATTAATTTTGAGCCGAATTTCACAACAACAGGCTGTGAAAATTTCCCTATTTGGTACTCTAAAAGCTTAATAAATATTATAAAAGAAAAAACCGGCCATGTGCAAGTCGGACTCGTGCACGAAGGGTTTCGTATCATTATCTTTAAAAAGTCACGTTCGCTGTATGGAAGTCCCCTTAAATATTAATTTTATATTAATTTAATTATTTACTTAGAACGTGAATAATACAACTCAATATTCTGTGAACATTTTAAGGGTTTACCTATTGCCGTTATCAGTGTCAAGCAAAAACAAGCAAAAAATCACGTTTGTTGTATGGGAGTCCCCCCTTAAATGTTTATTTAATTTCAATTTTTTTTAAGTGAATATTTAGCTAATTATTTTATGAATATTTCCAGTGTTTACCTGTTGCCGTTATCAATATCTAGCAAAAACGAGCAAAAAATCACGTTTGTTGTATGGGAACTAAATATTACTTAAATATTTGTTTTATTTTATTATAAAAATGTATTTTTATACTGAATATATAACTAAATATTCTGTGAATATTTCAAGTGTCTACCTGTTGCCGTTATCAATATCGAGCAACAACGAGCAAAAAAAATCACGTTTGTTGTATGGAGACCCCCCTTATATTATCACTTTTTCAAATTTTTAGTACCTATTAGTTCTTGTAGCGGCAACAGAAATACATCATCTGTAAAAAAATTCAACTGTCTAGCTATCACGGTTCATGACATACTATACTAGGTAATTCGTCGAAGTGTCTTTGGGCATGGCAGCGTCACTCGCTCGTTTCAGCGATATTGGTCAATGATTCTGAAATGACGGACGCACCACAGAGTACTATGAATAAGGACGCACTAGCGAGTGGCGCGTCACACCAATAGGTAGGTACCATGGATTTCAAGAAATTCTAGTTGTTTCAATCATGATACATTTCATTCGTCCCCAGTGTGGGAAACCCGGATTGGTTACGCAAACTTAGTTTGTACGAACAATATATATTTTACCGAAATCGAAAATTACTGACAGACGTGTTTTTCTAGTTACTACAGCAACGGGTTCGTCACACTCCCCAGCGAGAAAAGCCGGGAGACTACTACTAACTTAGTTCATAACGTAATCAAAAAGATGTTGTGGTAACCTCTTAGCTCGGGTTGGCCGTACGTTTTTAGTGTCGTGTGTCTCTTGAGTCACGTCTGTTAAAACCGGTGTTGGTCCGTCAGCGTCACGCAGCTCTAAGGGAAACAGTCGCTGCACAGGTCTTAGCTTGGACCTCCCTGCAGTTCTTACTTGCACCACCCTCGTAACGCCATCGGAGCCGGGACATAACTTATTTACGACTGCCAATGGCCAGGTCACTCGCTTGCCTAAAAGATTTATTATATATTAATATATATAATGTGTATTCTTTTTTTATACCACAACTCAACTCCTTAATAACCGCATGATGCGGCATGTAGTCGCCTTGGACGGACTGGTCAGGTGCCTTTTCAATTATATCAAGCTGTAACCACTCACGGAATACGTTTTCATAGTCAGTGATCTTACTTAGTTGTTTGAGACGATTCATGGTGGTTCCAACCTGCTCTTCTCGAGATCATAGTTTGTCTGTGGATGCGAAGAATCACGCCACTGCAAACCAACCTCATAACGTCCTTCTTCGTTGACCTTCACATTTGCTTTGAAAGATTTAAGTAATTCGAGATCGCGTGCCGATTTGGAAGCTTGTTCCGCGGGATCTCTAATTCCTATGGCTTCCAACGTCCATCCATAAGTCTGAAATATCAATTTTATTTAAACAATGCAAAGTCGTCGTCGTATTTGTCAAAGAACTGTAAATCCCTGTTATTGGACCCTGTATAGTCCACCCCAGTTTTGTCTTAATAGCGGTCAGGTTATTCTCCAATTGTATTATGTCGGGAGTAAGAAGTAAACCACAATAGTCCGCGCCGATCAAAAGACTTACTTCGTCCGGTGAATCAGGTGAGTCACTTAAAATAATGCCATGATGACTTAGTTGCTGCAGTATTACAGATGAACGTATTTTAGGTAAAAAATTACATAGATTTGTTTGTTCTACAACAGATAAATTTATACAAAAGTTGTTTTGGTTACTCTTAAGACATATGTCAAACACTTGACATTCTTCTTTTTTCGTCTCGAGTCCGCCGAACAAACAAAGATTTATTACCTCCTTTGAACTACCTACTTTTCAGTCCGAGTTTTTGTGTGAGATCTTTTTTGATGTAAGATCTTTGCGCACCAGTGTCAATAAGCGCTCTAATCAGTACCTCATTTTTTCCATGAACTAGTTTAACTGCCAACGTTTGAAGTATGGTTGTCGTTGAATACTTGGGTTGACATGACAAATTGCTTGATGTATCTGCTTGATTTTTATCGTTTTGTTTATGCGCTGCCATTTCTGCACACATAATTGTATAATGCCTTTTTTTACAGAATAAGCATTTAGGAAAACTCTTGCATCTCTTTGCACTATGACCGATTTTTAAGCAAATAGCGCATGCTCTCTGCTTCTTAATGTAATCAATGCGATCTTGCAGCGTCATTTTTCCCGCCTTGAGGCATTCTGCGGCTGAATGGTTATCTTTTCCGCACCAAACACATGATGGTCTGCTCTGCTTATTCGCACCTTCCTTACTTTGTGAAAATTCGTTTATGAAACAAGCAGTGGGTGGCTTTGGCTCGGCTAGGGTCATCTCGCTAAACTTATTGTCACGGTCGCCAGATGTGGGAAACTCGGATTGATTACGCAAACTTAGTTTGTACGAACAATATATATTTTACCGAAATCGAAAATTACTGACAGACGTGTTTTTCTAGTTACTACAGCAACGGGTTCGTCACACCCAGTCTACCCTACGGACGGAACCCTCAGAACGTGAGTCCGACTCGCACTTGTCCGTTTTTTTTGTTTTGTCATTTCTTTGTGAAAACTTTCAAAAACAATACATAATTATCCTAAAAATTCTTTGGTTATAGGATGCGTCAAGAGTTACTTATTCAATCATTACGAAAATTCGAAAAGATTTGTTGGAGATCACAATACCATGTATAATATCTCGTTGCCTTTGTTAGCAGTTTAAAACTAAGAAAAAGAGGTCCTTTCATCATGAACGCCTTTGAAGCTAGTCAAAATAAGACATTCCTGTACTTTGCTTACGGCAGCAACTTGTTGAAGAAACGGATACACATCAATAACCCTACTGCCGAATATGTAGGAATTGGTCGGCTTGAGGTAAGTTAGTATTATGAAATAATAGACTATTACTATCTCAGTGTACCTTTTTCATCCAGGTTAGTGTCTCGAGAACAGATCTTATATTTATTATTAAGTAGATACATGCCAGTTACCTTATTTGATAATCTAACTGCTTCCCGCTTTTCGCCGTCCTGTGGGAATTTTGGTTGAGGTGCACATGACAGGGCTGCATACTAAAAAATCTTTTAAGTTAAAAAGTCCCAAATTTTTTTTTCATACGAGTAGGTACTCCTGTAAAGATTTGAATAAAATTGTCGAACTAATCTTATTTCCCCATACAAACTTTTGGTGCCATTTCACTCTCTTAGGGGGTGAATTTTGATAAATCCTTTCTTAGTGCACCCCTAGACCTCATAAGGAACCTACATGTCAAATTTGGAATCCTTAGACCCAGCGGTTTGGTCTGTGCATTGATATGTCAGTCAGTCAGTTTCTTTTTTTATCTACACTAATATTATAAAGAGGAAAGATTTGTATTTTTGTGTGTATGTTTGTAATTAATAAACTCAAAAACTACTGTGCCGATTTCAAACATTCTTTCACTATTAGAAAGCTACATTCACACTGAGTAACATAGGCTATATTTATTGCTAGAAAAGATTAGGGATCCTTACTAAAACTTTAATAACGTAACCCAAGGTGTAAAAAAATACCATAAAACATCTTTTGTCGCATGCGCTGCAGAAACTATTGATGATAGAACAAAAGTATGTTCTACAATATTAAAGAACATATCTATATCTACAAAAAACTTCGTGATACTATATGTCCAACTATTATCGTTGTGTCACAATAACCACTTTTTACATTTCAAAAGTTGATAGAAATACCGACCAAAATTAGACCATGTTATTCATACTTCTGTTTAAATCCTTATCCAAATAAACCATATTGTTTTCATTACTGTTTCAATTAATATAGATTACTTTTTGAATTGTTCAAATCGGCTATTCCATTCAATAGATATTACGAATTCATACCTTTTTATTAATCCTTATCCAAATAAATTATTTTGTATTCAAAATTGTTTCAATACCAGCAAATTACTTTTTGAATTTTTCAAATCGTATATTCCATTTAAAAGATATTACAAATTTAATCAATTGAAACTCTTAATTTGCCCACAAATATGAGAGCACATTTGAGTAATAACCACAATGGAATATTAAAAAAAAAAAATACTTCAACTTGGAGATGGAAAATTACCATCGACTGTTTCAAATATTGTTGTATTGTTGGACAATCTAGAAAACTGTTAACAGTCTAGAAATTCTTATAGACACAATCTATCCCGACATCGAAAATCTCATAGAAAGAAATTTCAAATGGCTCTGTTCGAGGGCGAAGGTGTCAACGAGAAACGACTCAGTAAATGAGATAAATAGAATGATTATGGAAAAGTACCGGGTGATTTTAAATGTTACAAATCTATTAACACCGTGTGCAACATCGAAGATACAGTGCACTACCCACAAGAATTTTTAAATTCCCTTAATCCTGCCGGCTTGCCACCCCACAAACTAAAATTAAAAGGAGGCACTCCCATTATGCTACTGCAGCGAGGGGTGAGACAGGGAGACGTTATATCTCCGAAACTGTTCACCGCCGCCCTAGAAGTTGTTCTTAAGCTTTTGGACTGGGGTGGACTCGGCATCAATATCAGCGGCGAGTACATCACCCACCTTCGATTCGCTGACGATATCGTGGTTATGGCTGAAACTATGGGCGACTTAGGCACAATGCTCGATGGCCTCAGTAAAGTCTCTCAACAAGTGGGTCTTAGAATGAACATGGACAAGACGAAAATTATGTCAAACTTTCGTGTCACACATACTCCTCTGAAGGTTGTAGGCTCTTCACTCGAAGTTGTTACTAAATATGTATACCTGGGACAAACAGTCCAGTTAGGTAGGTCCAACTTTGAAAAAGAGATCAATCATCGAATCCAACTCGGCTGGGCAGCGTTCAGGTAGCTTTGCAATATCTTCACGTCCCAAATACCGCAGTGTCTTAAGACCAAGGTCTTCGACCAGTATGTGTGTCCAGTAATGACATTCGGAACTGAGCCATGGTCGCTTACTATGGGCCTCATCCAATCCAATCCAATCAGTCATTCCCCCAATGCTGGGGATCGTGACCGTCGTGTCATTGAGGGGGCACAGATTGCTCTCCACCGGGCTCTGTCACTCGCTGCATGCACTGCTTCGTCTAGCTGCAGAGCGGCGGTGCTGGTGACTTGGATGCACCACTTGGCAGGCGGTCTTCCCCGAGCTCTTTTGCCCTCTAACTTTCCCATCATGATTTGGTACTCTGTGCTGTTGGGATGGCGTGTACAGTGTCCAAAAAAATGAGAGCAAGCGTTGTTGACACACTGTTGAAAGGCGGGTCTTAACTTGGCCTTAATGGGCCTCTTATGAAGGCTCAAGGTCACCGAAAGGGCAATGGAGCGTGCTATGCTCGGAGTTTCTCTGCGTGATCGAATCAGAAACGAGGAGATCCGTAGGAGAACCAAAGTAACCGACATAGCTCTCAAAATTGCTAAACTTAAGTGGCAGTGGGTGACCACGCACGGGAAAAGTCCGGTCCCACTCAGTGGACCGATGACCTGGGCAGCACAGAACCGGTCGTCGTGGAGATCCTTGGGGGAGGCCTATGTCCAGCAGTGGACGTCCTTCGGGGAGGCCTATGTCCAGCAGTGGATGTCCTTCGGCTGATATGATTATGAAGATTAAATAAGTTAGGTACTTAAAATAAAAAAACCGATGAACCAATTCAGATTGTAAGTATACATAGATAATGTGATAGTGCGTTTAAAAAAATATAGAAACGAAACAACAAAAAAATATAAATAAAAGGTAAAAATATATAAAAAAACATGTCCACCCGTGCGAAGCCGGGATGGGACGCTAGTATATTTATATAGATTGATAGAAGATGATACTCAGATCAATTATAAGACCTCATGTAAATTCAAAATCAAAACCACTCCAGCCCTGTGCCTACACTGTCCATGCACACATAGACTTCAAAATACTCGAAAGTACCTATTTGATAAGACGTCGTCGAAGACATGTACAGAGGCCAGCACAGCAAGCTATACACTCGCAGTGCGATTCTGAGCCATACACATTCGGCATAAGAACAGTACAAAGTCCAAAGTGTGTAGCTTGATGTGCTGGCCTGTGTATATGTCACCGGAAAATAACAAGACTCGTAAGTTGATCAATTTTCAAGGTAGTTGATCAACTCCCGGAAAATAACAAACAGCAGTTAAAATGTATTATTTAACGTATGTATTTTAGTAAATTGATTAATTTACGGCGCCTTGTCGTAAGATCATCCGACGAAGGCGAGGTGTACGTTGATTGGTTAAACGACTCACGTGTCTGTAGCTGAAGAAATAACCGAACAATCAGTGAGTAAAACTAGTTTTGTCGATAAAACAATGCAATTGCAAAGACTTAAAAAATAAACAGTGTGTAACTAACAGGTGTAATTGCAAAAAAGCCAAAGTTTTGTGTAACTCTAGATGCCATAAATCATTAACATATAGTAAATAAGTGAAATACGAATAAGTACAAATAATAGATATTCAGACTGATTTTACTTACTGATTAAACTAACTATAATACTTATTAGGTTAATAAGTGATAATTTATATCTGAGCTCAAGTATCTTTTGTTTTTTAAAATATTTTTTAAGTCATAAAACTGTATGGCTAAATAAGAATAAATATAAAATATAAAAAAAATATACATGATCTTTCACATCTCATCATCGGTATTAAAATAACATATCTAAGTGTTTGTTAACTCTATGAATAAACACTAGCCAAATGCTTTTAAAATGCCCTCGACCAATCAGAGAACAGTGTATTATGTGACGGGTAATAGTATACCGTTAAATAGTACACTGAGCAACGATTGGCCCGTTAGTGGATGATTTTACTTGTGGCACAATCGTAAATTATTAAGTTACTGCCAGGTACTGTAAGTTGACCAATTAGCTAAAATGCACTGCGTTAAATAATACATTTCTACTAGCGTTTGTTATTTTTCGTCAGTTAATCAACTAACTAGAAAATTGATCAACTTACGATTCTTGCTATTTATCGGTGACATATACACATACATGACACTGATACAGCAAACATGTTTCAAAAAGTAGCTTCAACTTCACAGTTCGCAATATTAGAATATACTGTTTTCGATAGATCTGAACTTTTGTTTGATCTAAGATATGGTATTTTTTTACAACAGGACCACAGACTGGATTTTATGAAATATAGTGACCGCTGGAGAGGTACTTCAGCCACTATAGTACCTACTAAAAATACCCATATTTGGGGGGCTGTCTGGAGAGTAAATTATAAGGATCTTCAAGCCCTTGATATGTAAGTTTTTATTAGGTCAGCAATCTCAAGAGGGATTGACTCATATAAACATGTAGTTACATTATTTAATCAAATAACCATAAAAATCCTGCTGTTAAGCAGACATTTTATTGATATAAACATATCTAACTTCTAACAACAAATAACTAAAATCATCTTCGTTTGACGATTTTTGATGAGTCAACCAACACGGTAACCTATGATAGGTTGCCGCCTTGTGGCAACTTGTCATAGGTTACCATGGTGTTATATTGTTTTTCTCTTTCTTACTAATGGCGTTGCGGTATGCCAAAAAAAGACTGCATATTGTGTTACATGCATGAAAATTGGTATGGTCATATTGATCAATTTGAACCATAGTCAGAGAAAATATATATGTTAAAAAAAATACTAAAATTTGTTGTTAATTTTATTAGAGATCAGTAACATTTAATTGTGTAGTAGGCTTATGCTACAGAGCTTTAATTTGAATCTAGTCTTACCAACTTTAGTACTTATAGTTTGCGAGAAAAATGTTGCACACTTCCGTCCCTTTACATGAAATAACTCTCAGAGATTGTAAAGATGTTACATATCAATAACGCGCCGTCCATACAGCCTTTTTTTTACCATGATGTAGCTGGTCAAAGTTTGACGATATAAAAAACGTAGAGCACTAACATCGACAAGTATTTTTTAAAGACAGTAGTGATGCTGGCACAAAAAGGTAAATTTTAATCGATAGTACTCTCTGAGAGTACCATCAAAAAACTGGATACCTACGTCAATTCCTTCATTTGCTTTTTGGCATGGACAGTAAAGTTTAAAAAAGTAGAAAGGATGTAGTTACAGTTCGCGAAAAACTTTATTACTGATCTGAACTGTGATGCGAGTGCTTACTGCACCGGTATAAACCAAGTAGTTGGTACCTTTACGTCCTACTAACACTACTACTGCAATGCGTCTTGCGACTAACTTCAGAGCCGTAATAAAGTTTGGCGCAAGCTATAAGCATTGAATTCTACTACAACAGATAGTCAAAAAAAATTTCGGGGGTCGCGAGGAGTGCGCGGGGGCGGGACTATCGCGTGACGTTTATGAAGAATAAATAAACAGATGCGAAATTCACTGCAATGGAGTTATCTGCCTAATTAGCACTAACACTTGAGCAACCCGACTGCTCACCAAGACTTTTTTCGGGTATGTATGTGTCACAGACACAGAGCACGGGATACGCTAGGGGGCGCGAGCGATGTGATTCTGTGCTCTGTGGTATGTGTGTATGCGTGTGTGTGGGTGTGTTTGCGTGCGTGTGAGTGTGTGTGTGTTGTCCGTTTCATTGTTACCGCATGTAGCCAAAACGGCTTGTTGATTTTGGAATGCGAGGTATCGTTATATTTTTATAGATTAACAAGGATTTTTTTGCCGACTACAGAAAAAACAAAAACAGCGTTGTGATTTTATGCAGTCAGGTTTAAGGTATTTTGTTAAAGTAAGGGGTATTCTTACTCATGATTTGAACTATTTTAAAAGCTTTTATTTAACTTGCAATGTATGTATGTATGTTTATGTTATATTCGTAAAAAAAACACCCCAAAAATACCTATGAAGTGATCCATATCAGGATCTTCAAGGTGGAAGTGATAGTCGGGTATTTAGTGTGTTGATTTGTATGGGAACCTTGCAAATCTTCAACAAAGGAAGCCGCTTGGCACAGGCATACCTAGTGGTCATCTGAGCTGATTTAGCCCTGTACCCACGTGGTACCACCCTGCAGGTAGGTGGGGGCGGGGGGGGGGGGGGAATTCCATCTGCCGCGCTGCACTCTTTCGTCCATATCTCCGTAAGTTTAGCAAACAAGTCGTGTTTGGTATCGTTTTCGTATAATTTAAGGTCGACAAATTCATTTCTGGAATAATATTTTCACTTGTTCATAAAAGAAAAAAAGATTAAGCGCAAAAATAGAAAAAATAGAAATAAAAATTCTTACAAAATCTTTGCCTACAATTAAACCAGGAGATTATGTTTTATAAAAAAAATATAATTATGTAGTCCTGTTTATTTTGATAATACATACATAAACTTTCTTAATAAATTTAACTTATAAATGTGTAAAAAAAAAACATTAGCGTCGCACGGCGGAGCTGCGTTTTAGCGGCTCGATCAACTCGACCGCTGCGCGGAGCGCTCAGTGACCATACACGCGTGTTCTCAGTTCAGTCGGTTCGCATCATCACTACAACGCAAGCACGTATTTTGAACTTTTGAAGTGTTTTCAGGAGGATAAACTATCAAACTAGTATATTTTTTTCATAGGATATGAGAATTGTAAGTATTTATTTAGATTTACTATGTTTTTAAACGATTTTATTTAGATTTACTATGTTTTTAAACGATTTTATTTGACTTAACCCCGTATATTTATGCCTTTCTTTGCTTCAAATCTTGTGAAAGCTTTTTCAGATGTACTGAATCGATTCTTATGAAACTTTGCATACGTGGGGTGCTAGTAACGAAACAATATTATGGTAGTCTCAACTGGGCCTGATGATGAAGTCAGGAGGTGGACAGTGAAACTCTTCTAGTATTACTAGTAACCCTCTTGAGTTTGGGCTCATTTGGATGGTTTTGACGAGTCCCATATATTACACTAGGTAAGGAGAGTCCGATGATGGATTCAGGAAGAAGACAGGCGACCGGTTATCTTAAAAAAAAATACCATTTTTTATTTCTACTAATAAGTTATTATATAGTAGGTACCTATCTCAAGGTCTTCGATCAGTGTGTGTTGCCAGTGATGACATACGGAACTGAGACATGGTCGCTTACTATGGGCCTCATAAGAAGGCTCAAGGTCACCCAAAGGGCAAAGGAGCGTGCTATGCTCGGAGTTTCTCTGCGTGATCAAATCAGAAACGAGGAGATCTGTAGAAGAACCAAAGTAACCGACATAGCTCTCAGAATTGCTAAACTTAAGGGCTCCAGGACTCAGCAAAACTGCTGAAAAAGTATTTATATCTTTCGCGAACAGAGAGCTTGTCACTGTATCAAGATTAGATGTGATTTGGGACAGATACGACACTGACAGTCTCAAAAACGAGACTAAAACGTGGCACCGGACAAAGAACACGTTTTAATTCAAACTTTAGAATTCCGAAGGGTTGGGCAAATTTTCTCAGGGATAATTCCAATAAAGAGGAACTTTTCCATTTCCTAGCTCTACAGTGCCAAGCTACAGAATTCTTAGCTGGCAAAGACTTTTATACGACAGATGGACCCACAGTTTTCAGCAACAGCCCCAGTGATAAAAAAAGCCCTGGAACCATGCAACCATGAGGAAGCAGATACGCGCATAATGGTCCACATTGGTGATGCTGCAGCCCAAGGACACACAAAAATCATGGTGCGTACAGTGGATACCAATGTTGTTGTCCTTGCGGTTTCATGTGTGTCACAATTGCCACAGCTTGAGGAACTGTGGGTTCATATTGGCACGGGAAAAAATCAGTTCTTGCCATGCCATGCTATTGCAGCTTCATTAGGTAACCTAAATAAATATAATATAATTACACTTTAAAATCTGAAAGTAATTCAGCTATATACTAGTTTATTTTCTTTTAGGACCAGAAAAGGCAGAAGTATTGCCAATGTTCCACGCCTTTTCCGGGTGTGATACCGTTTCGTCTTTTACTGGTAAAGGGAAAAAGAGTGCTTTCGAAGCTTGGGGCGCTTATCTACCTGCGACGGAGGGGTTCACAAGCGCTAAAGAAGGAAATGTGGAACAAGCTTTACCAATAGTAGAAAAATTTGACAATTCTATAAATGAAAAGTAATTTAAGTGGTAGTTGGCTTTTGTGATTTGAAATGATTTAAGTAATTATTGGAATGCATGTTGTGTACAATTTGTTTCATTTTAGATCTGGCGCGTGCACTGATATCAATCAGTGTAGAAAACTACTATTTACGAAAAAGCACAGACAGCTGGAGAATCTTCCACCAACTAAAGTTGCCCTGCGCAACCATATTTTGCGAGCAATTTATCAGGGAGGACATATATGGGGTCAACTTTTGCAACCTACACAAAACCTGCCATGTCCTGCTGACTGGAGTTGGGCAAAAAATAATGGCAAATGGGAGCCTGTTTGGACCACCCTACCGCCAGCAGCCGCTGCTTGCATGGAGTTAATACGATGTAAATGCAGAAAAAATGCGCAGGAAGGTGCAATTGTTTAAAAAGAGAGATAAGGTGCACCGAACTGTGTGGCTGCAACGGAAACTGTGGATCTTCTTCTTCTACCTAGCTTTGTCCCGACTTGTGCCAGGGTCTTTGTCCGACATTTTCACAATAAATGACAGGTTTCAGGTATTATAAGGAGCGAGCGAAAGGAGGAAAAGCGTCGATGGCTCAACCGGTAACGACTCGGTCCTTCTAACAAGAGGTACCGGGTTCGAATATGGACGGAGAATGTACCACTGAGTTTTTCAAAACTTACGTACATATACTTATCGATTGCTTTAACGGTGAAGGAAAACATCGTGAGGAAACCTGCACACGCCCGCGAAGAAACTCGAAGGTTGTGTGTGAAGTCGACCAACCCGCACTAGGCCCGCGTGGTCGACTACGGCCTGATCGCCCTAATTCAGGGCAGGCTCGAGCCCCTCGGTGGGGACGTATATGAGCTGATGTGGAAGGAGCGACTGCCGTCTGACTCCCAAAACCCCGAAGGTAACCAGTTTCGCCAGAGCCTCGTTTGTAGCCTAGCAGGGTGCACCACGAGCAGGTGAGGTCGGCTTAGATTCTAAAGATGTTTATTGGACCACTTACACCCGGACACGGTCAATAAATTGTCTTATTTACTAAAATTGACCTTTTATTATTTATTCCATTATTACAATTAAAATAGGAATCCCTATTACAACTAACATGATTAAAATAAGCTGAAATTTAGGTTTATCTCAGTGATTATAAAACATTTATTTTAATGTTATGAACTCTAATATTATTTTTTAACAATATTTAATCTAGATATTTCTTCAAGAATATTATCTCTAGATATAGATACACCTATACTAATTAGTTTCATTGCTCATTATTTTAATAATTGTTTACAATTTAGTGTCAAATCCTATCCAAAAATACTTACTTCTCCCGTCGCAGCTCCACCGCACGAGGCAATAATTTTATTTTGACACATTTACTAGTTCAATCTATTAAGAAAGTTAATGTTTATATATTCTAGATAAACAGGGCTACAAAATCATATTTTTTTTATAAAACATAGTCTCCTGGTTTAATTGTAGGCATAGATTTTGTAAGAATTTTTAATTCTATTTTTTATATTTTTGCGCCTAATCTTTTTTTCTTCTATGAACAAGTGAAAATATTGTTCCAGAAATGAATTTGTCGTCCTTAAATTATACGAAAACGATACCAAACACGACTTGTTTGCTATACTTACGGAGATATGGACGAAAGAGTGCAGCGCGGCAGATGGAATTTCCCCCCCCCCCCCCCCTCCCCCACCTACCTGCAGGGTGGTACCACGTGGGTACAGGGCTAAATCAGCTCAGATGACCACTAGGTATGCCTGTGTCAAGCGGCTTCCTTTGTTGACAATTTGCAAGGTTGGTGACACTAAATACCCAACTATGAATAGGCATTATTTGAGTTTGCGTTTACCATCCTCAACTACATCGTCACTTACCATCAGGTGAGATGTCGTTAAACGCACTCAAATTTTTAATTAAAAAATGTATCGACATTGATACATTATTATAATATATTAATACTGATAGTAAAGAAATATTAAAATATTTTTTTACAACTAATGCATGTTCCTCATTTATTAAAATTATGAACCAAAATAATTTAAAACATGAAAATGAGCCGTGCATGAATTATTTATAGAACAAATGCGACGTGACGACCCTCAATTAATGGTCCCACCGCACTGAACAAACGGTGACAATGGTCTAGTGGGCCGTACCCGCCCCTCAACCCCCGCACGATTGCCCTGTCTAGACGTATCCGACGTATGATGCATGGATTCTTACACTATGATTATACCATCTTCTTCTGCGCTAAATTTCTAAGAAACCCAGTTTTACTTTTTTGGTCCGACCCGGGGACTGAACCCATGACCTCCACGTTACTGTCACAGTATATAGTGCGACCTAGCTCCACTGCGCCATGGAATATAGTTCACCAACCATTACGCGTCCAATCGTTTGGTTCACTTTTCACAATATGAAAAGATGATTTTCAAACAAAATGTCGGCATGTGGTAGAAAATAATGTAGAAAAAAAAACTACTTTGGGTTGGTTTTAATTAATATTATGTTCACTTACCGATGATAACTCACGCCACTATATTTTTTCTTTGCAGTAGATCGATTTTTAAAAGTTTTTACCACGCAAGCCGGCATTTTTTCTATGAATAATCTGTATTAAGGCCCACCAATGGATCCCTGAGATGGCCCGGGCCTTCGTAGAGGCTTGGGCTGCACTAAATTCATTAAATTATTGATTTATAAGGGTAGTTGGATTTTTTTTATTGTGATATTTGAAAGTTTACACAGTGTTTTGTAGTTGTGTATGATTATTTAAAAAGTTGTTCCTGAAGCTTTAAAGTTTGTTGAAGAAAAAAATTAGTAGCCCTAGTAAGGCCCACAGAAAAAAAGGCCACTGAAGAGTGATTATTTAAATTCTAGATTTTACAATATTATCTAGAGTTACGATATTTTGTTATTAGAAATGATTATTCTTTTATTGATTCAGACAAGAATTTTAATTTTATGACTATTTTTGTGTCACGTACATGTGCCAAGGCCCAGTGTACTATTTTTTAATTATATTTTTATTATATGTGTTGCAGAACATAAATAACAAACCATTAAGGTAGATTATTGAATTGTGATGAAGAAGTAAGTAGTTTTATAGTAGGAGTTTTTTTTTTAATTGGCCATTGTACAGGACTGTGTCACACCCCGGACACTTCATACAAACGAGCAAGAAATGATATACTCGTACATACAGGATGTCCCAAAAATGAAGGATAATCCTGTTACTGCAGATAGGTAATACCATAGCCTATTACATGCTATAATTTAAGTGATGTAAAAGTCTCACTATTTTCGAGATATTTAACATTTGTTTTTTCTATTTTTTTATGAAAAACGCATTTGTTTAAATGCTTTGTGATTTTCCAGAAAAAAGTTATAATACAGTTGGAGTGCCCAACAGGGTAAAAACTTCCTTATTTTATCAGCCTTTCGACGTAAAATAGTTAAAAAAATAAAAATTCGTTCCTACAACAACCAATGATTGTTGTCAAAAGGGTGCCTAAAATCCCATACACGGTAAGTCCGTATATTCCCGCGCAAAATAAATAAAAACACATAAGCCTTGCAAGTCAGACTCGCACTTGGCCGGTTTTATTTCTACACTAGCAAATCATCATATGCTTTGTAATTTAATTCTTAAGAAATATAAAAGCAGAGGATAGGATTTCTCCTAAGGATATCTGTAAAAGCTTTGTTTTACTGCCTTTATCATTATGTGAACTAAAACATTAGTAAAATGAACAGTTTATTAAATTTTTATTTAATAATTCCCAAACGAAATCACAGCGGTAACGTAGCTCATCCTTTACGTTCGGTAACCAGTCTAGTAACCAATCTGCGTGACGGGGGGGTGAGGTCGAATCTAGGGAGCGGCAGGGAGTGTCCATACTGTAGGTTAGTACTAATATATATACTTTGACTGTGTCTTTAGCTACGCCCATCATAGAGTTTTTAAAAAAACAACTTTTCAACAACTTTATGTCAGAAAACTAATATTTTTAGATAGCTAATAAACCATTGCAATAATACATTACAGTTGATTTTGTCAAACCTTGTAAACATATTTTTATATAGAGATTTAAAATAAGGTGGGCCTTCGTATGTGCCAGTAGTTTGAGCTAGTTGAGTTAGTTTTAGTTGGGCAAATTTGTGAAATTCTTGAATTCCTGGAATCTTGAAAACTAGGGGTTTTTTTAAGTTCCAGGATGTGTCATGTCCTTTTTGTGGCTATCTGGGGTTTTCAGATTATTCACTATTTACCGGACACCTGTATAACACCCAGACATGGAGGAAACAAACCTGTTCCCTAAATCCTTAGACAAGTCCTTGCCCTGGATGGAGATCAAACCCACGCCATTTTTGACATTTAATTTGATAAAACTCGTCCATTATTTTTGATCAAAAATATTGGACCAGTGGAATACCACTCTAAAATAGGAAAATCATAAATATAGGTTTTGAAAGCATTAAATATTTTTTATTTTATTTTACTACAGACAAGAAGGTGTAGACACCAACTGGTACTTTCCTAAGCAAGTGAAAGTATTAATGCCGGAAGATGCCGAAGTAGAATGCCGCACATATCAGCAGACCATCAACCCAAACCCAACAGATAGCAGTCCTGAGATTCCTCCCGAGAGAAGGCCTTCCATAACTTATCTGAATGTTATTATAGAAGGGGCCATCCAGTGCCAGCTACCGGAATATTACATTCAGCAATTGAAAAAGATCCCACACAATGGAAAAGAAGCTTCGCCTGAGATGCTTGGAAAACTAAAGTAACTAATAATTCATATGTTACCGGCCAAAACCGATTTTAGGGCAAACTAGTTTTTCCTGGGCCAAACCAGTTCATCTAGGTAGTGAGTAAAAAACCGATGATTTCTTCTTCTGCGAAGCATTCTGCTAACCAGGGGGGGGGGGAGGCTCTTTGACTGTATAATCAATCAAACCTAACCCAATGTAACAACGCTCGCTTCGCTCGCTCATTTAAAATATGTTACGTAGTAGTTAGTTTTAACACACAGCGGCGCCTCCTACAATCGCATTTTTAACACACGGCGGCGCCTCATACAATCGCATTTTTAACACACAGCGGCGCCTCATACAATCGCATAAAGGATGAACTGGTTTAGCCTAGGAAAAACTAGTTTGTCCTACAATCGGATTTTGGTCGGTAACATACATAGGGTGACTTTTAATTAGTTCTTCATAGCAAAGGATATGAATGTACTCGAGATTAAAAACAACTTTCCCAAAAAGAAACTAAATGTCAAAAATAAAAAAAAATTTTGGTCTTTTATACATTTTTGCCGATTTAATAACTTATTAATTATTATTTATCGAGTACCAAATTTTTTTTTCTGATTTGACATATAGTTTCTTCGGGAAAGTTGTTTGCAATCACGAGTACATGCATATCTTTTGTTATCAATAACTAATTAAAAGTCACCCTGTTTAACTAGAAAATGAGTGGTACAAACCATAGATTTTCCAAGATATTCCAAGTTTATGATACAAACAAAGTGATATTAGTAACTAACTACCTACTATTACACAAATTTATAACAAAACAATATCTATATGATAGATAATGTAAATAAATGAATCACACATAATGCGTAAGGTTTTTTTTCAGTCTCATTCTACTGAAACGCTTACGCGAAGCGGGGCTCCGTCGACTTAGTATTTTTCGGAGACCCTCAATGAAATACCTGATCTTTCACGATCTGCCGGGTTTTTACTATCTGCCGCTGACATATCTGAGAATATGTTCTAGCTAGAAAACTCTACTTTATTATAATATTAAAAGAACCCCGTACCAAACGTATGGAAAATGTGGTTTCAGTTAAATATTCTGATTTTGATATAATATAGATTTTAACGTCCTGAACAAAAGTCTCTATGGGGGCTACCACTGTTGCCGAGTCCCTTTCAGAGTTACGACTAATTTTGTATCAGACAACAAATCATTAATTAGATCAGTGACTTATATATTACTGGCGTAAATTAGATGCAATTACCAACTATTTATTTAAACAATTGACATTAGATTGAACCTACATTGCGACATTGTTGGTGTGTGTACTAGAGTCGATTTCCTTGAGGGTACAAAACCAGTCGTAACTCTGAGAGGGACTCGGCAACAGTGGTAGCCCCCATAGAGACTTTTGTTCAGGACGTTAAAATCTATATTATATCAAAATCTCAGAATATTTAACTGAAACCACATTTTCCATACGTTTGGTACGGGGTTCTTTTAAAAAGATATTTAATAGTGCAAACATCACCCGATATTTTTAACCGACGTTAAAAAAGGAGGAGGTTCTACGTTCCACTGCATTTTTTTATGTGTATTCACCGTCACCGATTACTCTGTCAATTGTGGAGCGATTTTCAAATATATTTTTTATACGATCAAGTATACTTCTGAGATGGTCCAATTGTTACCAAGTCAGGATCTGATGATGGAATCCCAGGGAAATCGAGGGCAACCCTCAAATTTTATAGGCGCGTATCAGTGTTTCATGTATTTTCTAAAGCTATTTAAGTTTTGGCGTCTGGTAGTCATCATCTCATGTTGATGAATTAATGATGGAAGGTACAACTCCTTAACGCTTAGGAGTTGGAGGATAATTCTTTAAATATTATACGTAGATACGTAGTCATCATATTATATACGTACTACGTATAATATTTAAAGAATTATCCTCCAACTCCCGTTAAAGAGTTGTACCTTCCATCATTAGCTCATCAACATGAGATGATGACTACCAGACACAAATTCTTACTTATAAACGTGAAAATGTGTTTATTTGTTACCTTTTCACGCTTCAACGCCTTGACCAACCTTGATGAAATTAGGCATGCAGGTAGCCTGTGTCACGGGGAAGGACATCATAGGCTACCTTTATCCCGTGAAAATAGCATAGTCCAATGCAGTTCCTGGGGAAACTGAAACAAATACTCTTTTTTTGGTAATTTCTTTAAGATCACAAAGGAACGATGGATTGTTGTGATTTTTTGCACAGAGATGCTTGAGGGGGTGGGAAATGACATAATTTACTAATTAGCATATCATGACATAGTTCTCGAGGAATGTAGAGAAAACTCATGTCCACGCTAGCGAGCCGCTGGCGACTCGCGCACCACTCACCCTCAAAGACAGTCATATAAAGTATGTCCACGCGGGCGAAGCCGCGGGCAAATGCTAGTACTTTAATAATTTTAGAAAACACATGAAACGTAAAACGTGCCTATAAAATTTGAGGGTTGCCCTTGAATTCCCTGGGATCCCATCATCAGATCCTGACTTAGTGACAATGGGGAGTATACTCTTTCGAATTAATAAAGAACTTTGAAAATCGGTTCACAATCGGCGGAGATATCGTATAACAAACATACAAAAAAAAATCTGTCGAATTGAGAACCTCCTCCTTTTTGTGGATTCGGTTGAAATGTGTACTAATGTGTAATTTAAAAACATACATCTCATTTATGTACTACTAGTAAAACACTATAGTTCATTTTTAGGGTTCCGTACCCGAAAAGGGTATAACGGGACCCTATTACTAAGACTCCGCTTTCCATCCGGACGGGAAGCGGAGTCTTAGTAATAGGGTCCCGTTTTCGTCCGACTGTCACTAGGCTGTATTTTATGAACCGTGATAGCTAGACCGTTGAAAGAAACTAGCGCCATCAAGTATGATAGTACGGAACCTTTTGTACTATCGCCATCTAGTGTGATGGTCGGTCGTCGGAACTCTTTTTGTGCGGTTCTGACTCGCACTTGGACGGTTTTTAAATTTTGAATAAAAATATGCAGGGTGTAAAAATTGGTGTCAGACCCGTTAACTGGGTGTTCTACTCATCTTATTGAACATTTTCCCCATGGAGCCCATAGTCAATTCTCAAAAACAAGTTGAACCCACCATAAAAAACGCGCCAAATTGATCATTTGCGATTTGTATGAAGAATTTTTAACAAAATCCGATTTCAGCTAAGTCACATAGAACAAAAGCTATTCAGTATGATGAGTAGAAGCCCCTGATATAGGACCTACACCAATTTCGTAACACGTTATTGTTTATGAAGGTAATTTTAATTTTATTACTTCCTATGCATGTTTGTAAAGGGGCGACATTTTTTGTGATATGAAAGCAGGTTTCATAGATTTAAAATTACCATAAAATCTATAAAGATAAAAGAAAGTCGTGTAAGTTACACCATTTATAACTAAAGAACGGTTGGACCGATTTCGCTAATTCTTTTTTCGTTGAGTTTGTTATTGTCAGGAGAAGGTTTTAGGGTAGGGAAAAGAATAAAGACTATTTACCTACTACGTAAAAGAAGGTTAACTCCGAAAAATCATTTAAATAAATGGCGACTCTTGCTACGACACAATAAAGTGAAAATTTAGGTCGCAGTTATATTCAACTACAAGTTGTCTCTTTTTCTATAGCTTAACTCATATATCTCAAACTACTGAATTGCCCCATGCAGGGGGCCGCGCAGCGTAGGTAGATTTTCATGCCTACAGCGCGGAGTGCGACAGGCCTGGGTAAGGGTAGATACTCGTAGGTAGATAGATAGATAAAACTTTATTTCACTAAAAAGGCACAATATATTTTAACAATGTACAAACAAATGAATACAACTTAGTGACAAATATGACTAATATAAAGAAAAAAAAAACTGTCAGTGGTGCGGTGGTGCCAAGTTATTGAAACTGGTCGAGGCTCAGCATAAATGTTGTGGGTCGCAGAGTACTCACAACGCTGTTTTTCTCGGTAGGGTAGGGTAGGACAGTGTAGTGTAAGGTGGAACGAAAACGAAGTTCGCCGGGACAGCTAGAAACTTGCATTAATGTTAGAAAACATTTATTATTTATTACGTTAAAGTACAATTCATAAGTATTACTTTCTAGAGGGTGCGCGGTGCGCGAGTCGCAACCGGCAAAAATTCCTTGGTATAGATAGAATGGAACACCGGTTTTAGCAGTTTAGCGTCTATCCATCGCGAGAAGAGCGTATGAACTCAAGAGTGTAACTCCCTTACTGACTGGACTCATATGCCTACGTGTGAACGACATAGCATTTTCCAATTGTCCTGTCCTATTGTCTCATTGTCCTGGCTTACTGGATGTAGCGGCTATTGTCTCCGTCTAAAAGAGCCATATAGACACTGCGTTGTCTGCCAATTAGTTTATAACGTATTATGTATTATGTCGCCACGACTAGTTGTAACTACCTACGCGCTTCTAGTAGTGGGCGCCCTTCATTAATGTTGATGGTCTGCTCAAAGATACTTACCCTAAGAAGATACCTAAACCACAGATGAGATATATTAGTTACTTCGCCTAAACTAGAATGAATCTCCTTTATGTGATGTTGATTGTCAATATTCTCTTGAAGTAAATATAAGTATTGGTATGGCTTTTTAATAATAGCGGTGACAGTCATTCTCTTTGATCTTTAGGTAAATCTACCATTCAATCACAGAGTTGAAAAAAATTCGCTAGATATATAATGTCTTTGCATTCAATCATCAAATAAAGTGGTACCTATTCATAAAATTATCATGTGCTATGTGTTAACGACAAATTAACACACATAATTTAGAATCTGTGCCATAAATCACCTAGGTACTGCTATTTTCCTCATCGTATATGGTTTGAGCAAATCTAAAAAACCATTTGATAAAATCAAATTACATAATAGTGATTCAGTGAAATTTAGCAAGATGATGAATTTAGCAATTCCTAAACCTGGAACGTTCCTGTACTTTGCATATGGCGGAAATTTATGGACATTCCGAATGCACATGAGTGTACCCTCAGCTGAGTTCGTTTCCATAGCACGAGTGGATGTAAGTAAATATGATACTCTACTTAACCGCCTCCGTGGCGTTATGGTAACGACCATTAGCTTCACATCGGAAGGTCGCGGGTTCGATTCCCAGCAGAGTCTAACTTTGTATGACTCTGGTTGGTGGATGGGCATTTCAGCCCGCCTGGCTAGCTACCACCAGCTTATCTAAGTCTTGCCGCTTAGCATCAATGTTGACAGCAATTGATATGTTCCGGCTTGTGGATAAGATAGCCAGTTCCCCATTGCGTGGGGTAATCTTGGTAAGCCCACTTCCATCTTCGGCATCATCGTCATTTACCATCAGGTGAGATGATGTCAAGGGCTTACCAATTGTGAAGAAAAAAAAACATACCTAAAGTTAAGGAAACTTATAAATACTAATAATAAATTGTACAGCTACGCATTGTACATTCCCGCGTAGCCTGCACCACAGTATAATAAAAAGTACTAGCCTGTACCGTCTGGCATACAGAAATAAACATTAAATTAAAAAGCAAATCAAAAAATTTTGGAAAAGCCTACGACGGTGTTAAAACGTAGGTAATTGAAAAAGGTTTACCTTTTTTTTGCATCATCTCACCTGATGGTAAGTGACGATGATGCCGAAGATGGAAGCGGGCTTAACAAGTTTCCCCAACGCAATGGGGATCTGGCTATCTTATTTTCAAGCTGGAATACATCAATGTTGTTAACATTCATTAACACCTAAATAACTTTTGTAAAGTCCCCCGAATAGAGGGAAATAAGAAACAAAGTATAAATTTTCGGGGACTGCCATCACCCTCTATGCTCCAGATTTCACTTTAAATATAGCTATTTATATTGATCAAAAACTACATTAATTGACATACTGAATTAGTCAAACTCGTAAAATTGCATAATATTCAATAATTTATTTCAGAGCAGAGAATGGCAGTCCTCGACGGATTTTCTTGTTTTTTTTAAAAAAATTATCTAGTTTTTTACCTTCAGGGGACTTTAAACAAAGTTATTTAATAATTTTTCAATTACGTTTTATCACCCGAAGCAGGCTTTTTCAAGATTTTTAATTATACTTTTTTAAAAACTTTTTAGAGTATACCTACGTTCAGTAAGTTCTTGCCATATAAAGCCTTGAACTACTTACTTTAAAAGTTTTGGTTGTCTGTGTCCTAGATTATTTAAATTCTTAAGACAGGGAGTGCATGTTAGTACTAATATATATACTTTGGTTTAGGAATAATAGTTGACCAACTTAAGATGTTTTTTTTTAATAAAAAAAAATGAGTGCGTTTGACTATATCTCACGTGATGGTAAGTGACGATGTAGTCGTGCAGTTGGATTTGTAAAATGTTCATAGATTTTCCGCCTAAAATGTTCTATTACCAACTGTAAAAAAGTGGTTTTCCAAAATATACATTTATTTTTGCGCGAGTCTGACTCGCACTTGGCCGGTTTTATGTTTTTCTACTGGTTCACTAAACCAAACCCCCCCCCCCCCCAACCCCCGAAATAGTTTTCTGGCTACGGCCTTGTATGGACATATGCTAAAAAAACTAAAATCGTTCACTCTCGATATTCACGGGGGCGAAGCCGCGGGCAATAGCTAGTTGTATTAGAGCACTCGCGAACACACACACACAGAGAAAGAGACATAATTTTATTTTAAAGTTTTTGTACTATTAGTGGTAAAATGTTAAATTCGATTTTTTGCCATAACAATAGGTACTTTCTTAGTCGTCGCTCGAAAGTAAAAGTATATAATCTTTCTAGAACTACAGATTAGACTTCATAAGATACTCAAAGGTTTGGGGAGGACCCACTTGTACATTGGTGCCGACGGCCAATGCTCACGTGTGGGGAGTCATATATCGTGTAAGCAAGGAGGAAGAGCACCTACTTGATGAGTAAGTTTTCAATTGTTAATTTTTAACTCACCTCAAAAAAGTTACCTGTTTTTTTTTAAGCATCATGATCAATAGGGATGACAGCATCAGAAATAAATTATAAACTCTTGATCACTAAATTGCTCTCCTACTTAAACTTCGGAAAACCTTACTCGTTTTGTTTTCCATCAAGTCTTCGATTTTTAATTTATCAAAATCACAAAATGAGTACATATATGACACTGCAAAACTATGACGTCACGCCTAGATATGGCAATCATTTTTAGAACATAATGTAAAAACTAGCATTCGTCATCCCTTAATTTACAGAGTAGTCCGATTTTTATAATTCTTTTTTTTTAAGTTGATCCTATATAAATGTTATTAAAATCGATTTGCTCCCTTTTTTTTATAAAATTAACATAAACATCAAAATGTAGCAAAACTTTAGTGGTTGCGATTGAAGTCAATGTTTTTAACGTCTACAGTGTTATTCTTTAAAACGTACCTGCCTAAATACTTGTTTAAAATTGACACATTTTCTAGGCAAAAAGGACTCCCGTTCAAAAAATACTACGTGAATTACCTCGATGTTCACACTCCCTACATGGGTACGTTCAATTGCCGTTCGTACATTCAGAAAGTGAACCCTCTGCCGCGAGGAGACAACGACCCGATCCCGGCGGAGCGCTGGCCCTCGTGGTCGTACAGAGAGGTGATGCTGGTCGGTGCTAAAGAGCACGGCCTTCCAGAATACTACATCAAAAACCTGAAGAAGCTGTATCACAACGGTGAAGAAGGATGCCTGAGAATGATTTATTTGTTGAACCGCTACGCAAAGGGAGTGTCTTGCGAGTGTAGCGTGCCCGGCAGGATAACCAGAGAGCCTTTGAAAATGGATTTAAGAAAAAAAAGAGGGGAGCCATATCCCACAAAGAAGTTAAGCAAAAAAAAAGGTTAATACTACAAAGCAATCTGACAAATAGGGAATCTATAAATTTATAATGTAAAAATTAAAAACATGATTTAACTGTTTTTTGTAACTTTTTTATTAATATAAATATTAAAATTATTATTAATAGGTACTCGGTTTTCATTAAATAAAATATAAAAATTGTACACTATCTCAATCGTTTGGTGAAATTGTATCTAAATTGAGCATAGAGCACAACGCTACCCTCACACTATATTACACAAAACACGCACACAAATCACACGAGGAACACATCATTTGGAAATAACTTTATCAGTCATAATAATTTATGCATAACATAATTACTTAAAAAAATGAGGTATTTTAACTGCCTTACAAGCTGGTGGAAATCACATTTGAAATATAAGTAAATTAAATACTGATTAAAAAAGAGCGGACATAAAGTATATACATAATAAAATATAATGTAATCATTGAAGCCCGCAGGGAACGCTGTGTGAGGCAACGTTGTGCGGACGCGCCGCGCACCCTGCACCACCTGCCTCCGGGCCCTTCAGCCGAGCCTAGTTTTCTAATTGGATGCTGGT
Source organism: Coleophora flavipennella (assembly GCA_947284805.1). Taxonomy (NCBI): domain Eukaryota; kingdom Metazoa; phylum Arthropoda; class Insecta; order Lepidoptera; family Coleophoridae; genus Coleophora; species Coleophora flavipennella. The sequence continues at coordinate 6,885,906 of OX369266.1, forward strand.
TTAGCTTAGAGGTCGGCAAGTGGCGGTGGAGTGCTGCGGCTCGTTCGTCGGTACAGGAACTGAGAGCGGCCGCCGGCACGCGGAGACAAGTCGCCAGAGCTTGCTTTCAGTAATTTAGTCATCTACATAACAGATTGGAGTAGTATCACTTTACTTTAACTTTAGTACAGTGACGATCCAACTCTATGGAATTACTGCCACTGCAATGAAATGTACACATAAAATAAGTCGAAACAAAAATATGGTTCTTAATATATTTAACATTAATGTACATAAGGTAGTGTACCTACAACATTTTCATAAATTGAGCAAAAGGCACTATGCAATTTCTAAACATAAAGGAAACATTTGGATTTGAACTTTGGAAATGAATGAGTAATCAATCGAAGGGTGAGCGCTTCCGCCAGAAAATGATACGATGAATGCATGCAACGTGCCTTGAGCCCCCACACCCACACAGCGACATACCGCGCACACACCCCCCACGAGCGAGCCGACTCGGTACTACGGGATTCGCTTCCCGGATTTATAGACAAAAATAAGTATAATAACAGGTAGCCACCGTTCTATCCCATAAGATATTACGATAAGACTGCTGAGATGATGCGACTGCCAGCCAATTCCGATCCCGAGTCCCGACGCCTCCCGTTCTGCCCACTCGTGGAATGAATGCCCACTTTATAAGTTTTGCTTTTACTTGCTGTACTGAAGATTACATAGTACTCAACCCTCAATACAAAGACTACATGAATAGACGTTAAATTGTATAAATATTAGACTATCGGCTAGCCTTTCTTACTAAATTGCCCTATCCCCAGCCATTGTCGGTTATACGCATTCCTGTGACACGACTATCAGTATCGACGATTTTCTACAAGACTGTACACTACTGGCACAGAGTAAGAATCCATAATCCAGTGGTCCAACGCCTGTTATATTTGCGTCAAATTCGACATCACTAGTAACTACTGGTGCTGCACGTAGCGCTTTAGTGCGCTTCTTTCTAGTGTTCGTCCCCCGTCTCACCCTTCAGCCCCCACACGATTGCTTTGTCTAGAAGTCTCCGTTTGGACGACCGTATGGATTCTTTAGACTGTGCTACTAGCTGTTTCTTCAACACGTGACACAGAAATGGCTCGCACTAATCGTATGCCGTCAACACGTACAGACTGATGCCATGTTCTCGCAAGCAACAAACTGCATTCCGTTGAAGGCTGGATGTGTGAAGGCACTCGTTTATACCCTTATACCAAATATTAGATATACATAGTTATTATTATCTCCTCATTGAGCTCTAAATGTCGGTGAATGTGTGGAGAACTAGGAGTCTAGCTTTGGTTGATCTCATACATATTCAATAACTGTACAATAGGTATTTTTAATTCCACATTTTTTTTTGTAACATACGGCATAATTATATTAAAGTTGCGCATACTTTTTGCATATAAAATTGAAATAGCTATAAATAACGTAGAATATATAATTGGTTAGTATAAATTGATACTAATAAAAAATTTGAATAATGTAAATTTCATTACGCTGATGATGTCAAAATTTTCTAACAAACATTAATTGAAAAGCATATTGATGGGAGACCATATAAGACAAAATTAGATACCGAAAAGGCGTCATAAAGAAAAGGTCATTAATTACTTTCTAATATAAAATACGTTAATAAACCCCTGCAGTATGTAGTCTCAATGTCACAATTACAAGATATGCTTATACATACATTTAATAATATTTACGTCGGAAATTAAAATGTCATTACATATAGGTAAGTCATAAATAATGTTATAGTTACCTACATATTTATATTTATTATATGTTACTTTGTGATCGTAATAAAATAAAGTATACGTTTGGCTGGATAATTCTGTACAAAATGGGAGGGATCTGGTGGCAGATCATCACATTTACAAGACGTCCCATGGTCGCCAAGTGTCCCATTTGCAAAACGTCTAATTTACAAAACGTCACACTCATTCTGTTGACTGCTTCGCTTTGGTTCAATTCACGCAATGTTTAAATGCGTCGTTAATTTCATTATTTTCTATACACCTATTATCTTTTTTTTAGTTTTAATCATTCTACAACCAAAAATAATAAAGTAAAAGTTAATAATATAAACCAAATTATATCGTAGGAGGCAGTCAAAAAAATGCTTGGGACTTTGAGACGCTTTGCGAATAGGAAGTTTCGCGAAATCTACTTTATTTTGAGATGGGACGTTTTGCGAATGGTACGTTCTGCGATCAAGACATGAATGAACACAGAAATGAACACAGTCGTGGGAATCGGTAACTGTTAATAACTTTAAAAACAAGCCCTATCATATTTTATTTTGATTCTTGCATGGTTAATACATTGTCTATAGAATATATGAATGTATTTCATACTGAACATTGTTCTAACTATACAACAATTATGGAAGGTCTACCTATTGCATTGTAATTGATACGGAACACATCGATTTTAGCTTCGTAATTTGAAGAGCATACTGCAATCAACTATTGTCAACTACGTATAATTTAATACAAATGTATAAAATTATTTAAACATTATTTGAAAACATATATTTTACATAATATATAAATACATACCTACATAACACAGCTTAAGTAATAGGAGTTTTTAAGTAGTCCTATTTTTTTAGTATCTCATCTTTGGTGGTTATTCTGGTTAATTAATTGTCGTCAAATATAGGAGAAATGATGTAAATATAGGAATAGTAGGTTATTATAGCGAGGGATGTGAATAAGTTGAGTATTATATAAACGGTAGTAGCGCCACGCCCCCTGCGGTTGCTTAGCCAATAGGCTAATTTCATCGGTTCAATATCAAGAAATTAATAAGTAATTTGTACACGACCTTACCTACCAAATAATTAACTTTATACACTTTACATCTTACACTGTAAACTTAACAATAATAGGCTATGTCAAATATGACATCGATACAACTATTTTAATTGAGGTAAACTATATAGGATTCACGTCGAGACAGATCGACATTCAGTATTGCCTCAGCAAAAATATTAATTTCCTGATATGAAAACGAATCGTTTGACGAAAAAAAAAACGCATTCGCCACGTCAATAACCTTAAACAAACAAATATAATTTAGATTTATAGTGAAGTGTTCGGGTCAATTTTCATTGAAAACCTTTTAAACTTGATTCTTTAAGAAAAAAAAAATCCCATTAAAATAATATGGATAGTACGGAGAACTATTTTTAAAGCTATTGTGGAATATTACTCAGACTAAAAATCAAATATTATTGCTGTAAGAAAATAGATATTTGCATTGCAACCCATTTTATATGAAAATTTATCCAGTCAAGCTAAACATAGGAAACTTCACTTCTGCGCGAGGGCACCCTCTTGTGCCGTATATAACGTAGTAAATGCAGAGAAGATTCATTAACTTTCACTTAGAAGTAAATTTAAACTAGACATGAAAACGCGACGCCCTGCAAGGCCCCGCAAAGCACACGGGAGCGGCTGCGGTGACACAAAGTTCAAGCCTCAGAGGATTATGGAGTCGCCAAATGCATACTTTTCTGTAAAAAAAAAACGACGCCCGCGCCTTTTTCGTAATCGGGCGGTGACAACGACGCTTTGAACTGCCGATTTCACCAAACATCGACACAAATTCACACGCTCGCACGCGCCCCCAGAGGACCTCGCACACAATAGGTATATACTCACGTATATTTATTTAAAAATAAATATAAAAAAAACAACGCGGCGAACGATTTCGCCTGCGATTAACTATCTAAACTTATATCTAGGATTCGAAGAGTCGATCGCGTCGCGGTCAACTTGAGGTAGATGAAGCGCCTCACCGAGGGAGGCGCGGGGTCGCTCCGGCGCGAGTGGCCGGCGGCGGGGGCTAGCAGCCGGTGATGGCGGGGGCTAGCAGCCGGTAATGGCGGCGTCGTCGCGCAGCACGCCGTTGGGCCCACCCTTGAGCGCGATGGCGCGCGGCTCGGGTTGCGGCTGCAAGGGCTCCGCGGCCGCGTCGTCGGACGTGCGCGAGCGCAGAGAAGACAGCTCGCGCACCCACGACGCGAGCCTCCCCGACACGCCGAATAGGTTTGACCCGGAGCCCGTCGCGACCGCCCCAACGTTTACTTCCGGCATCTCTTGCTCCTCTTCTGTAGGAGAAACGATCGGTTTGAGACTTTGAGTGTTTTGTAAAAAGACGGGTGATGAGGATGTTAAAATAATAATAATATAGTGTGCTACAATGACTCTCGAAGCGTGACTACGTATTTATTATATATCATTTTTATTATGCTTAAATCCTTCAGCAATTAATAAATACATGGTGCTATAAGAATCTACCAATAACTAATAGGAAAGCCAAATTTTAAAAGCAAGTGTTTTGCTGAAAAACTTTCGCTTGCTGCAAATAAATCCCTGACATAGTAAGGTTAAAAGAAACCCTTCAGGACCATTAAGTTGAACTCCCGTTAACAGAGCCTGTTCTTTAGAAATAAATAGTTATTTGTTATGCAAGGCTGCAAATTTGTTATTTGGCGCGAGTTACCTCTATTGAACCCTGAGCAAGCGAAGGAATCTAGGATCTCACTTCGACGATTCAAAAATAGAATCCTGAGTTAAGCAAGGGTTCCAAAGGTACGAGACGCAAAATAATATTGCTGCCGAGCGAAACATACAATTTTTTCACCTCATTGCAGCGACGAAGATTTTTAGGTGCACGAAAAACAGCTAATAGTTACTTGGTTCTAATTTTAAAACACTCTTTCCACGCTAGAGGATAAAACGCAATTTTGTGCGCTAAAATGTAACGATAAACAAAACTTTTCCGAGCGCGTGAGGTGAAAATGAAATTAATGCTCAGTGTTTAGTTTTTGATATTGATTTAGCGGTTCTAATGATGTTTCCTCATTCACAAAAATATTTGCCTACTTATGGACGACTGTCCCTTGTACGCTGTCAAAGTTCTGCCTAGTTAACGACGACTGTTCACCTCTCTTCTGCCAATATTGACTGAACTAGTTTCTTAGAACCTGTACCTTGTAGGATTTAGAGTTAAAAGCAAGATCAGCGGTGCTAAAGACATTCTATAGAAGTTTTATCCTCGTAAGGCCCACGCTAAGTGTGACAATAAACTCGAGCCTTTTAACAACCATTTTTTTAAAATTTTAATGTACACCCAGTGACACTTGCGTCATTAAGAGTTAAGACGAATCTAACGATGTAGGTATAATATATCAATATCGGTTCATGCGTTTAGTAGTTACGAAGGAACATAGAAAACAGACCTAAAATTATGTCAAACACATTACCCTCTCTTGCTTCGCCGCAGTCGGGTAATAAAATTCTCGGGTCGTATTTGTTAACAACTCATAACGTCCCCACTGCTGGGGTACGGGTCTTTCCCCAAACTCGGGAATGTTAGTCCATACTCCACACATGGTAACCAAGTGCAGGGAAGTTAGGCCATACTCCACAGATAGTGACCAAGTGCAGCGAAAGTTAGGCCATAATCCACAGATGGTGACCAAGTGCAGGAAAAGTTAGGCCATACTCCACAGATGGTGACCAAGTGCAGGGAAGTTAGGCCATACTCCATAGATGGTGACCAAGTGCAGGGAAAGTTAGTCCATACTCCACACATGGTGACCAAGTGTAGGGAAAGTTAGGCCATACTCCACAGATGGTGACCAAGTTCTGGGAAAGTTAGGCCATACTCCACAGATGGTGACCAAGTGCAGGGAAAGTTAGGCCATACTCCACAGATGGTGACCAAGTGCAGGGAAGGTTAGGCCATACTCCACACATGCTGACCAAGTGCAGGGAAGGATTTAGTCCATACTCCACACATCGTGACCAAGTGCGGTGAAGGTTAGGCCATTCTTCACACATGGTGACCGAGTGCGGTTAAGGTTAGGCCATACTCCACACATGGTGACCAAGTGCGGTGAAGGTTAGGCCATACTCCACACATGGTGACTAAGTGCGGTGAAGGTTAGGCCATACTCCACACATGGTGACCAAGTGCAGGGAAGGTTAGGCCATACTCCACACATGCTGACCAAGTGCAGGGAAGGATTTAGTCCATACTCCACACATCGTGACCAAGTGCGGTGAAGGTTAGGGCCATTCTTCACACATGGCGACCAAGTGCGGTGAAGGTTAGGCCATACTCCACACATGGTGACCAAGTGCGGTGAAGGTTAGGCCATACTCCACACATGGTGACCAAGTGCGGTGAAGGTTAGGCCATACTCCACACATGGTGACCAAGTGCAGGGAAGGTTAGGCCATACTCCACACATACTGACCAAGTGCAGGGAAGGATTTAGTCCATACTCCACACATCGTGACCAAGTGCGGTGAAGGTTAGGGCCATTCTTCACACATGGTGACCAAGTGCGGGAAAGGTTAGGCCATACTCCACACATGGTGACCAAGTGCAGGGAAGGATTTAGGCCATACTCCACACATGGTGACCAAGTGCGGGGAAGGTTAGGCCATACTCCACACATGGTGACCAAGTGCGGGGAAGGTTAGGCCATACTCCACACATGGTGATCAAGTGAGGGGAAGGTTAGGCCATACTCCACACATGGTGACCAAGTGCAGGGAAGGATTTAGGCTATACTCCACACATGGTGACCAAGTGCGGGGAAGGTTAGGCCATACTCCACACATGGTGATCAAGTGCAGGTTGTAGGGATAGTGGCGAACTATCAGAAGACTTTCTAGCCGCCTATAATGATGCCGTCTAGTGACAACAACCGGCACCCCCGGCTTAACGTGCCTTGCGAAGCACAGACACGGTCGTGAAAAATTCCACTATCGGTCAAACCCATCTAGGTAATGACCATGATTCAGGTTAGTTGACCTGCGTGATCGACCCAACCACGCAAGTCGCAATGAGCTACTTACCTACTCCTTCGTAACAAAAACATAATGCCTGTACTTTCCAAGTACCTATATAGTTCGATCGCTGAATTAACTGCATTTTTGACGAATGCCCCGAGACGGCAACGGCGAAAGTCAAACGCTCTGACAAAGGGGCCGCCCTGAGTTCAATCGCAGCGCTGACAATGTCGGCGGCGGCGCGACGGGCGGCGCGATTGAACTCAGGGCGGCCCCTTTGATAGAATGTTTGTCGTGAGCCTACAAAGTTGCAGATAATTCAGCAAACGAACTGTACTACTTGGCGTAATTTAGGTCAGTGGGCCCTACGAGGCTACAATAGTTCAGTCAGGAAATGATAACAGGGTGCTTTGGAATTAGCGTCATGCGCTACTTACCGTTAGAGTGCGGCCGAGTCGCCGCCGCTGGCGTCTGCGCCGCCGGCGGGAAAGAGCGGTTACACATTAATATCACGGTTAGACGTTAGTTGATCGTTAGTTGTTAAGCGACAATTTAGCAGATGTTATCATTTACTGATGTGAACTGTTCATGAGTAATCTGTTCAGTAAAAAATAAGTCGCCATATTGTGAAACTTATGCTCTAATGAGAATTTTTGAATCGTTTTAGTTTGATTAATGCTAAGTTAATTACTGATTATTCATAATTAGTAGCCAGATTGTAAATTCTGCAAGAAAATGCGACTTCGAACTTTTTATGCCCAGTATTAAGTAACAAAATATTAGTTTATAAAAGAAAAGAAGATATTCCACCTATTACATAAAGTGTGTAACATATAGGTGCAGTGATACTTCAAGGTGGGATGTACTCATCAAACTGAACAGCTTTTGTTCTACAATTTTGCTTTGCTGATTGGCCGGTACATTGTTTGAAAAATAAAAATAAATTACGATTTCAGCAAAGTTATTCAGTTTGATGAGTACAAGCTCACCTTAAAGAATCAGTGCTCCTTTATGTTACACTCTGTATTGCCCGATGACACACGACGACGCGACGTCGCAAAAATCAAAATACAGATACGTCATGCTGCATGCATACATGGACAAAAATACAAACACATTATAGACGTTTTTCATTCAGCTGATAACATTAAACGCCTATTAAATATGGCTTTATGCGCACCGGACATTAGCAGAACTAGGGAAATCCTCTTACACAGAATTTGGCAGTAAGGCGCAATGGTCGTGCGCTGATGGACTAAGAAGGAATGATGAATTGTGGGAGATCTTCATACTTGGATCACTGTTCTCGGTAACTGCATGTTGTGCAGCGGGCGGCCTTGAATTAAACACGCATTTGCTGCGCTGTCAATACTTACTTTAATAACGAACCCGTCGCGTTTGGAGGACTAGCGCCTCGTACTGAACACGTCTTTCGAAGGAGAAACGAAATCGTACAGGTTTCGAGGTAGTGCTGCCTCTTATTGCACACTGAAAGGGAAACACGCCGTCAGGTCACAGCTGCAGTAGTGAGTGTCCTTGCGGCATTACTGACGCATGCTGGCGTTTCAGCGCGCACAGCTCCTGCCCGAGCAGCGACTGGCAGGAGGAGCGGTGGCAGAGGCGCGCGTCGCGATGGGCGCCAGTTCACAACTGCACTAGTGAGTGTCATATTGTATGCGGTACTACTGACCTGTGTGCTGGCGCTGCAGCGCGTACAGCTCCTGGCCGAGAGGCGAGTGGAAGAAGGAGCGGTGGCGGAAGCGTGGGTGTGCAGTGGGCGCCAGGTCGGCCACCAGATGCAGGAAGGAGGGCCGCAGGTGCGCACGGTGAGCCCAGCAGGCGCGCATCAGCTCGTACAGCCTGTCAGGGCAGTGCTCCGGCCGCTCCATCACGCCGCCCTCCACCACATACCGTAACACTTGCTCGTTAGACAAGCCCTGCGGGAAATCGCATGACATCTGAAAATCTACTCATGAAACTGAACAACTTTCCCATGGTACAATCGAAGCAAAAACATTATGTATTACCTCTCAATATTTACTGTCAATAATTCACTTTAATCCAGTGTTTCCCAATCTATGGTCCGCGGACCCCCGGGGGTCCGCGAGTACATGTATGGGGGGCCCCAGTCTCATCTCTGGACCATTTAACAATAAAAATAAATGTAACCAAAAGTCTCGTAACCGCTACGCTTCATCATATCAGCCGAAGGACGTCCACTGCTGGACATAGGCCTCCCCGAAGGATTTCCACGAAGACCGGTTCTGCGCTACTTACATGGGATCCGATTTGAGAATACGACTTAGTAGGCAGTAACATCAACCCGAATATCATTAATTTAGTTGCACAGAGCAACACCAACCTTCACATTAAAGAATTATTTATAAAAAAGTTATTTTTTTTGTATTTGTAGTGTTCAAATAAATGGTCCTTAAAAATTGAGCTTGATTTCCTAAGGGCCGTGGCTGAAAAAGGTTAGGTTACGTAGGTTAGGTAACGCTGCTTTAATAGTTCGATTTCCAAATTTGAGTGTATAATTCCCTTTAACCAGTCGATTTGCAAATTTGAGTGTATAATTCCCTTTAACCAGTCGATTTCCAAATTTAAGTGTATAATTCCCTTTAACCAGTCGATTTCCAAATTTGAGTGTATAATTCCCTTTAACCTTTTGATTTCCAAATAATATGTTCCTTGGGGAATGTAGTAGTTCAGTCTGTACTTTTTGCCACTTTTTACTAATCAAAGACATTGGATTTCAGGGCCCCCCTGAAAGCGTTTTAACTCTGTGGCACTAATAATTAGGCCTCCCACGCGGTGAACCGGCGACCTGGTGAAGGGCGCGGGAAGCCACTGGTTGCGTTCAGTGTATATTCCATATTTTATTATAGTTTATTTTATAGTTTATTATAATTCCATATATTCCAAATTTGAGTGTATAATTCCCTTTAACCAGTCGATTTGCAAATTTGAGTGTATAATTCCCTTTAACCAGTCGATTTCCAAATTTAAGTGTATAATTCCCTTTAACCAGTCGATTTCCAAATTTGAGTGTATAATACCCTTTAACCAGTCGATTTCCAAATTTAAGTGTATAATTCCCTTTAACCAGTCGATTTCCAAATTTGAGTGTATAATTCCCTTTAACCATTTGATTTCCAAATAATATGTTCCTTGGGGAATGTAGTAGTTCAGTCTGTACTTTTTGCCACTTTTTACTAATCAAAGACATTGGATTTCAGGGCCCCCCTGAAATCGTTTTAACTCTGTGGCACTAATAATTAGGCCTCCCACGCGGTGAACCGACGACCTGGTGAAGGGCGCGGGAAGCCACTGGTTGCGTTCAGCGCAGTACCGGTCGTCGTGGAAATCCTTGGGGGAGGCCTATGTCCAGCAGTGGACGTCTTTCGGCTGATATGATAATGATGACTAATAATTCAAGTCGATGACACCAGTTATCGGCTGGCCATTATCTTGCTGTCATTCATGGGTCATGCATTATCGGTTCAGCCATTATTAGGACCACCCTATAATGCATGTTTCAAAAAGGTGAGCGCAAATTTCACTACAATTCTATTGAAAACAATACACGATCCTGACACCATGATTCCAATCCAACTCCACAGTTTAATCAGATCAGATCAACTTCAATATACCAAAGACCTATTATCACCGGGAATCAGTGATGCTAGACTTACGGTCATTACCGTATTTGTACGGTATTCTGAAGCCATGTACGGTAATTTCTAGTGATACCAAACATAATATAGCGAATAAGTAGAAAAACTAAGCACCATATAGCGACTATTCACACAACCGACGTGTAAGATAATTAAGGGATGCATTATACAGTAATTCTGGAACCACAGCAAAGTATATATATTAGTACTAACATGACTGCACTCCCTGCCGCTCTCTAGATTGCGACCTCACCCCCTCGTCACCCAGTTTGATAAAGATTGGTTACAGTTTGGTTGTCGAACATATAGGATTTCGCCGCCATTTTGTTTGTTCCGTCATTCCGTTTCTTGAAATGTTATTTCTGGTCCGCTGTATGAAATGTCCAGGGTGCGACCACAGTCTGGCAACGCCGCCGGCAATACGGCTTCATAGTCGATTTCGCTCTAAAATCCATTCTAAGAATTAAACCGTACAAATAAAACTCGCTAAGAAGACCTTTTGTACCTTTTGTTAGCTGGTCCGTTATCAGGATGCTGTCAGTTCAATACAGTAGCCGCCAATATGAGTTAGGCAACTCCTTCCCACCAAGTTAATCAAGGGAATTCATGTGAAAACATTTTAAAGCAAAACTAAATACCTGATATGGCTGCATAGCGAGCGTGGCCATTTCCCATAAAACGACGCCGTAACTCCACGCGTCGCTACTACTTGAAAATACCTGAAATGAAAAAATATATGTTTAATCACGACCAGCCTGGCAAATTAGTTATCATTATCAGTTTATTTTTCACACCACATCATCATACATTTAAGGCCTGCGCAGACGAGGTACTGTGCCCCGGGTACTTTTTTGTCCATCGATAATAGATCTCATACAAATTTTATCGAATAGCGCACACAAAGGACTAAAAGTACCCCGCAATTTATAAGAGATCTAATATAGACGGACAAAAAGTACCCACCCGGGAGAGAGTACCTCGTCTGCGCAGGCCTTTAATAACACAATAAGATAAAAAAAACATATTAGAGAGATGTGATGGACTGGTGTCTGAGCTAAACTTTAACAAGTCTGTTTCGGGATTACATTTAAATATGAGGGTATGTAAAAATAAATTGTACAGCCACGCTGTGCATACTTTAAAGAAAAAATTGCTATGGGGCAAATGAAAGAAGTGCAGCATACTTTATGGAAAAAAACAGTCAAGTGCGAATCGGACTCGCGCTCGGAGGGTTCCGTAACACCACACCTCTCCATACAACTATGACAATCATACCTAGTCATATCACAAACAAAAGACTTCAACGCGAGAGACAGAAAATCGCTTTTTTTACTCATTTCGGACTCCATAGCGCGAGTACGACTCACACTTGGCCGGTTTTTATTATTTCTTTTACTTCACAAGTATTACTACAAACAATCACACCAAGTTTCACGCTTTAACCCAAGGCTGGCCAATAGATTTTCCAGCTGGGCAAAATTTCATAGACTGTGGCGGCGCCGGGCCAAATACTATATCCTTAAGGTATTATTTATACACAAAAACCATATTATACATATACCATAATATAATATACACAAAAAGAGAAAATATGCTTTAATTCACTTTATTTGTAAATGAAATTAAGTAACATAATAATAACGTTATTTCTATTTAATTTTAGCTGTGAAGAGGTTTTTCTGATACTAATTTGTCGATACTTGGTTTTAAGTCTGATGTTGATAGTACAATCAAATCCGAAATGTGTTTTGCAGTGAGAGATGTGCGATATTTATTTTTGATGTATGATAGAGTTGAAAATGTTTTTTTACGCACATAAGTGGAACCAAACCTGCTTAAAATTTGCATAGCAAGGTCGAGCAATGTTGGGAAATCTTCACTGGAAACGTTTTTCCAAAAACTTGCAAAACTTTCTGTCAGCTGCTCTGAAGATACATTTGCGCAGAAAAATTGTTTTAGGGCAGTGTGGTTTTGAAGATCTGTCTTTTCGAGCTGAATATTTGCTGGATATTCAAGCAGATTAGTAGAGCTTATGGCAAATGGATTTATAAACAGCTGAATATTTCTCTTGTTCGATTCAAAATCCTAGAATCTGTTTTCAAACGACTCTAAACACTTTATTTTTGATAGGTACTTTGGATTATCAAGGGCAGCGATCTTTAATTCTTCTTTTACACTTGCAAGTGTGGAAAAATGGTCGACTTTATACCTCTCTAAGTTTGCTGCAAACAAGTTCAGCTTCCCTTTGAAACCATTGATCAAGTTGAACATTGTTGAAAGAGAACAATCTTTTCCTTGCAATTTACGGTTCAGGACATTAAGGTACCTCAATGTATCAACTAAAAATGCAAGACCGCACAGCCATAATGAATTTTTACGCAGAGCTATCTCTCCTCGCAATCCTTGTTTTTCTCCAGAAATGCCAGAACATGTTCCCTCAAATCATAAAAATGTTTTAACATTTCGCTTTTGGATGACCAGCGAACAGCGCAATAAAGATGTAATTCACCTTATTTATTTATTTCTTTTTCAAACAACGTTCTGAATTGTCGGCGGTTAAGTTCTCTGGCACGTTTAATTAATTTCATATTAATGCAGCGTACTACTGGGTCAATTACATCCTCAAACGTCAGTCTTTAGCGCACAAAGCTTCTTGATGGATAATACAATGATAAAAAAATAATTGTCGACCGATGTGATTTTGCAGCAAAGACAGCGCCATTGGTTTTCCCTATCATCGCAGGTGCTCCATCAGTGCAAACTGAATTGCATTACCCTCAACGCAATCTTTGAGTTTCATGAATATATCATTTCCTGTGGTTGTAGTTTCCAGTTGACAGAGATCCAATATGTCTTGAAATATATTGAAATTGTCATCAATACAGCGTACAAAAACAGCTAACTGCGCCATACCGGTTAAATCGCATGTTTCGTCCAATGCAAGTGAAAAATATCTACATCTAGTTACAAACTCTGTCAAACTCTGTGTTAATGTCCGTTGACATATCTTCTACTCGCCTCATTACTGTGTTGCGCGACAGTGAAATACTATCTGCCATGGCTTTAACCTTTTGATCATTGCAGTTCTGCGCAAAAATTGACAACCTCTGTTTGATAATTTCCCCATCTGAAAACGGATTTTTCTTTTTAGCTAAGAGTTTTGTTTCATACGATGTTTTGACCATGGCTTCCAGTTCTTCGTGTCGTTTTACAAAAATATTTTGCTGTGAAAATAGTTCTTTTTCTTTTTATTTATAAAATCTGTTTTTAAAGCTGAACCCACTGGATACTCTTTGGAATTTCGTATAGTTTTGCTTGAAATGCCGCTCTAAATTATATTTATTAGCAACAGCTATTGTTGCTGAGCAAATGAGCTGGTGGGCAAATTCAAATTGCTTGGCGGGCCACTTCGTGGCCCGCGGGCCTGGGTTTGGCCAGCCTAGCTTTAACCGTTTTAACGATAGAGAAAATATAAAACACCTAAAAAAGCTCTGAAATTTATACCATTAATTTTTCACTTTTTTAATTTTAATTATTTGTTGTCATAGCGGCAATAGAAAAACACACTCTCAATTTCAACTGTCTACCTATTACAGTGTATGACAGCCCGCCGACAGACAGATAGACAGACAGACAGCGGAGACTTAGTAATAGGGTCCCGTTGGTTACCCTTTGAGTGTAATGAACCCTAAAAATTACTAATAATCTAGATTTGTATGAGAGGATATTTTTTTTATTCTGGAATAATAAAAGTACCCTGTAGTTGGTTATATTAAGGTTTAGTAACTCACATTTTCACTTACAGGTTCGTAATTCAAAACCGTCTTTCAAAAGGTAAAAAAGGAGCAATTGTAGGATCACTCGTGTGTCTGTCCGTCCGACCAATTTGCTCGGAAACTACTGGACCGACTTGAAATTTGGTACACATATGTAACCAAAGACCGGCGTGTAACGTAAATGAATTTTAAACTTGAGGGCCACTTTTAGGGTGTAAATAAGATTTTTTTGCAAACTATAAATAAAAGGCTTGTTGTGAGAATCGTAAACATATCTTTTTAATTAATTTTGAAAAAAAGATATTTCCAAAGTGCAGAATAAGTAGACCCCTATTTACCTAAAGCAAAGTATGTACTAAGAGGTCTGGTTCTGTTGGTAGCTAAAGTACTGGTGCACTTGGCCGGTTTTTTTTTAAATAGTTACAGTCACTTGAGAAAAAAAAACAATAAAATTAGTTTTGCATGGGAAGTAATAATCAACTTTGTCACGCTCACACAAACACATACATATTTTTTTTGTTTTTGAAGCCTCTATTGTTGTAAGACAATCGATCCCCATCAAAATCTCAACTTCGATTTTTTTGCCATCCCATGCCTTCTTCATCTTTCGTCACTTGCTGCCCGCTCGCTTCTCAACTAAAATGTATTATAAATGTTCGCTTACCCCATCTTTGAGGCTCTCTGGGCTCATCCACCGCACTGGCAGGAGGCCTTTCGTGCCTTTCCTATAGTAATCAGTCTCATAAATGTCTCTGGTCATGCCGAAGTCCCCCACTTTAACGGTGAGGTCGCCGGCCACCATACAGTTGCGCGCCGCCAGGTCGCGGTGCACGAACTTCTTGGCCGATAGGTAGGCCATACCATCGGCTATTTCTATAGCCATCTGGAAATAAATGTACAGGTTAGCAAATGCGTTGTTAACAACAAGGATATATCAATTTTGGGAGCACCCAAAAACTTGTGTCTGCAAATCAGCTGTTGAATACAAAACTTCAGGCAAAATAACAGGTGTGTTTTTATTATTCACAATTGGTAAGCCCTTGGCATCATCTCACCTGATGGTAAGTGAGAATGATGCCGAAAATGGAAGCGGGCTTACCAAGATTCCCAAACGCAATGGGGATCTGGCTATATTATCTTCAAGCCGGAACACATGAATGCTGTTAACACTGATGTTTGGCGGCAAGACTTACTTATAAGATGGTGATAGCTAGCCAGGCGGACTATGAAAACCACCAACCAAACCGAGTCTTACAAAGTTGTCCCCGCCGGGAATCGAACCCGCGACCTCCTGGTGTGAAGCAAATGAACTAACCATTACGCCACGGAGGCGGTTATAATAAAGTCTATGTGGAAAGTTGTTCCGTTTGAAGCGTTAAATAACATCCATGAAAATCACTTAGTTTAATTGTACACTTTGGACCGTAGTCTTAAATAAAACTAAATGGTGCCAGGCATTTAATACATTAAAACTGGATAGCGTTAGTGTTCTTTTTTAATGACGCAGGAAGACCTCCTGAAGGCATCCGAATAAGGTCGAATGCCGAGTTCTAGGTTAATATTAGTTTACACTTTCTCTGTCCAGAGTACCACATAAATAAGTCCCGATCGACAAGCCTCACACGTTCGGGAACCCCATATGGGTCCCACGCCTTTTAGATTTTTTGTAATAAAAACGTATTAGACCAGACTTAGGTAACTAACTGATCGTTATTATATTTTGTAATGTCCCATACATAATAACAAAAAAAATAACGGATTCCACTTAAGTGTTTAAAAGCCTTTGTTAGTGGACTAAAAGTGAAACGATAGATTAGATTTATTTGTTTCATATTATCAATCTCAAGTTTACAGTATTTTAAAAAGTAAAAGTATAATATGATAGTCAAAATAAAAAAAATACATAAAAATGACAAAATTAGGAATAAAAATAAATACATTATTAATGTCAAAGTGATAAGAAGAAGAAGTATTATATTTTTTGCTTAAAACTAAATAAGAAATTACACCTCGAAACTGTGTAATAGATATTTTTTATGTATCTTGGCACTAGGTTCGCACAACAAGAAGGATACCAACAAAAACATTCTGTAAAAACGTGCCACGTCTCGATTAAGATTACTTGACCATAAAAAAGAAGTGAGATGAAACAAAGGGCCAAGTCTAAGTGAATAAAAAAAACAAATGACTTGCCCGTAAACATTTTATTTATGTCAAAAAAGTGAATCTCATAAATCGTTTCAATAATAAGCATAATAAAATAAAAGCATCTATATATGTACTATCTATACAATGTACCCTCTATATATGTGTCATCGGACGACCAGGCGCGGAGGGCGATTCCACCCCTTTGTCGTAAATGTTCCACCTTTACGCACGAAGCGTTTTGCTTCTTCGTTCATTATGCAAACGGCCAAGGAGTGGAATTCCCTGCCGGCGTCTGTATTCCCCGATTCGTATAATTTAGGAATCTTCAAGTCGAGAGTGAATAGGCACTATTTGAGCTCACGTGTTACATCCATGGCTGCATCGGCATTTACCATCAGGTGAGGTGCAGCCAAACGCATTCAAATTTTTAATAGAAAAACCCAGACTTACTACTCTTACGAAATGTTTAACGGCCAAGTCACTCGTTTTCTTTCATTCAATTAGACTTGATTTTTTAATTTTATCGGCGGCGGCGCGGCGGGCGGCACTTTAACAGTGCGTTTGTCGGGAGCCGCCAAAGATGCGCTTAAATGAGCGAACGAACTTTAATACAGCTATGGAGTCATCCGTGTCCGGTCTATGAGATCTGAAGTAAGTCTTGAGGAGTCCCAACTTCAGCTCCAATAAGATATCGAGAGTGGAATCTAATTGCATGTGTATTCAACTGACCTGCAGTATATTCTGCAACGTTGGCGGGCTACCCAGGTTTTCTTTCTTGGGCAACGAGCCTTCCGCGTCCGGTCTATGGGACCTCAAGTAGGTCTTGAGGTCGCCTAGCTCCATCAGCTCCATGACGACGAGCGTGGGCTGCCCGCGCGACACCACGCCCAGCAGACGAACCACGTGGAACGTGTCAAAAGCCTTCATCACTGAAGCCTCGTTCAGAAACTCGATGCGCTCCCTGAGGAATAGGTTTTGGTTATCTTTTAATATTACTTTGATGGTGTAGGTTTGGTCAGGAGATGACTAACAGATGTTATTAATGAAACACTGGAAGACGTGCTGGTAAAAGGAAGATATAAATATTAACTAAAAACTAAAGATAGATGTATCTGTTGGACAGTAGGAAATTGGGTAACTAATCTACGAAGCAAGCTATTTATTTGTTTAATATTATATGGACTTCTACGCGAGGAACTACTTTAGATCTAAATAAGAATGACTTTAAATTTGTGTACTACGTATCATGATAAAGAAGATTTTTATAAACTAAAGCCATGCTCATCAGACTCAAATAAGACTGAAGATTGCCGCTAACCCACAAAACCTATAAAATAAGAAAAATAAGCATATTAAATATTAACAAGCAATTTAAAAAAGAAAAAGCTCATTAATAATTTATTACAAAATAAATTATTTCTTATTCCCTAAAATTATTCCCTATTGCAATGGGAATATTGGTAAACCCGCTTCCATTTTCGGCATCATCGTCACATAATCATCAGGTGAGATAGTGCGAAAAGCTTACCAATCATGAGTTAAAAAAAAGAAATAATTTTATTTATTAATAAGGTAAGGTTGGCTGGAAGAGATCTCTTATAGAGATAAGTCCACCTTTGTATATGTCCTTTCTAAATTTTTTTCATGTAAATATTTGTGTGCAATAAAGAATATATATATAAATGAGCTTTATAATTAATAAATAAAATCATTTCTTTTTTTTTAATTCGTGATTGGTAAGCTTTTCGCATTATCTCATCTGATGATTATGTGACGATGATGCCGAAAAGGGAAGCGGGCTTACCAAGATTCCTTATAGGGAACTGGCTATCATCAACCCGGAACGCAAGACTAAGATAAGATGGTGTTAGTTAGCCAGGCGAGCTTAGAAAATGCCCTTACACCAACCAAACCAAGTATTACAAAGTTAAACCCTGCCGGGAATCGGACCCACGACCTTTTGATGTTAATCTAATGGAGTGACCATTACGCCACGGAGGCGGGCGGTTAAAAGTAAATTTCACCAAAGAAGCCATAGTAAAAATTTAATATAAAATAAAAATTAATTAATTAATGAGCTTTTTAATAATAAATGATGAAATGCAATTATAGATCACTACTTAAACAATTCAATTTATTTTTTGGCAAATAAATTACAAGTCAAATGTTGACAAGTTGTTACCTGTCAGTGGCATGTTCATTGACAGTTTTCACAGCGCACCGAGTTTCAGGCTTGCCTTTCTCAAGACCTTTCGCCAAACCCTCATACACCTGAAACAAAATCAAAAGTTATAAAACATTCACTGTAGCGATTTTTTATTAGGCGAGGTATTGATTGGAACAGTTGTCTCTGTCTTTTTCTTTAAGTGTAAAGAGTATAGAAAATAACCACACTTTTTCAATGGTTTTTCGTTTCAATCAAAAACTACAATATTCTATCGAGCCAAAACTGCTCAATCGTGTTTCTAATAGCTTTTGACTTTAATCGTCAACAATATGGGTATTTTTTTCAACCTTGGGTTTTCTATCGTTAAAGAGTAATTGACGTCAAAAATAACGTAAATCTTAAATAATACCGCCTTAAAACACACACGAACATGGAAACTATCAATTGCTAATACTTTAGAAGCAGCCAATAAGATAAGCTAGGTGTATGGTGTGCTGCAACAAAATATTGTCGTCGTTTTTTTTGCAATACGCCAAATAGAAAAGGCAGGATAATGCCAATGATTTTTTTGTCGGTGCGCAAGTAAGCGCGCGTGTGGTAGTTTCCTTTCCGTAACCCGTCAACTTCAGAGATGAGATGGACCAACATGAGAGGACAAAAGTGGCTTTGGGTATCCCTATATATATAACGTTTGACTGAGCATGTCATTAATAGCTGCCAAATATGTAATAGTTATATGTATTTTACAAATAAACAAAAACGTATCCATCCACGTCAAAAACCCATCAACTTACCATTCCAAACGAGCCTTGCCCCAGCTCCTTGATGAACTCGATATTGCTCCGCGGCACCTCCCACTCGTCCGGCACGTACACAGTGGACACGTACTCGGGGTTCACGCTCGCGAACAGTTTGTTCGCTTCCGCGGGCGAAAGGAACTTTCTCCTCGCGTAGAACAGCCACCCGCCGACCACTAGGATCATCATCACACAGCCCCCGATCACGCCCAATATCCATTCGTAGTTCGAGTCAGCGCGCTAAAAAAAAGCAAACAAATTACACTTTTTCAAATTATGTTCTTGCTTTGCCAACTTTAAAGACAAATATCTAAAAAACAACTAAACCTATTTCGATAGGATTTCGATTTGTGAACTCAGAATATTTTAAATATCAGTATTTAAAAATATAAATGTGAACATATATAAATTTTCCAGCGTTATTTCATGAAAACAAAAACTAATCCTTTTTTATTAAATTGCAGCGATGGGGCCTGTAGGCCAACTACGTCTTGGGTCTGTTATGTTAAAGTTACTTGCATGTCGAACGTATGCGACACCGGATACATTGCCCGCGCCGTAGATGGTGACGGGCGTGGCGCGCACGTTGTAGTTGCCGGGAAGGAGCTTAGACAACACGAAGGAGCACAGGTGCTCCTTGCATTCAAGCGCGGCGATGCAGTTCTATAGGCCAGCTGCGCTTTGGGTCTGTAATCTTAAAGTTACCTGTATGTCGACGTATGCGATGGCGGACATATTGCCCGCGCCGTAGACGGTAACGGGCGTGACGCGCACGCTGTAGTTGCCGGGCAGCAGCTTGCGCAACACGAAGCCGCACATGTGCTCCTTGCATTCAGACGCGGCGATGCAGTTCTGTAGGCCAGCTGCGTCTTGGGCCTGGGCAGAGAACAGTAAATTTATATATGAGGCAACTGGTGAAAATAAGTACTAACAGTTTTTGATTTCTTATTAACTATAAAAAGCTCCAAGAGAGGAGTTAAGCCGTAGTTGCTAAACAAGTAATACGTAATAAGTCGTTCATTGTTTTATGTAATATTTACAAATTTTTGAAATCTGTGATGTAAAAGAAAAAAAGAAAATTGTGGAGTCAAAAGTTGTGCTGTTGTTTTCACGTTAAAATGAGGGTAGTATAGCAAGACTACCGAACCCGTTTTTAGGGTACCCATACCCAGAGGGTAAAAACGGGACCCTATTACTAAGACTTCGCTGTCCGTCCGTCTGTCACCAGGCTGTATTTCATGAACCGTGAAAGCTAGACAGTTGAAATTTTCACAGATGATGTATTTCTGTTGCTGCTATAACAACAAATACTAAAAATAAAATTAAAAAGTGAAACGTAAAAAAGTAAAAAAGAAACTAGCGCCATCTAGTATGACTTTGTGCGTTGTTCGACTCGCACTTTACCGGTTTTTATTTACGTACTAATTTTACGTCAAATGGCTTGTGTGGCACTTTTTTAACACCGGTGATCCGAGAAGAAGTTGACAAACAAAATATTAATCACTGTTTTGTTTACCTGAGTATCCTCGACTCTGGAGTAGTGCACGTTGTACGCGACGACGAACCCGTTGGGGTTTCGAGGCGGCTGCCACGTCACGTTCACTTCGGGAGCACTTTTGTTAGAAGCCATTATTTCCGCGCGCACGTTCGTTACTTTGTCCGCGTCCGCTGCACAAACAAACAGGAAGTTAAAATTCGGTACAATAAATTAGTGACGACTGCGTACCGGAAAATGCAGCGTAGGCTGGCCACCAACTCGGTGGACCAACGACCCGCGGTAAAGGTCACGGGAACCCGCTCATATCAGCTCATATATACGTCCCCACCGAGGGGCTCAAGCCTACCCTTAATTAGGGCGATCGGACCTTAGTCGACCACGCGGGCCCTGTGCGGGTTGGTCAACTTCACACACAACCTTCGAGTTTCTTCGCAGGTGTGTGCAGGTTTCCTTAAGATATTTTCCTTCACCGTAAGAGCGTCGGATAAACGTACATATGAAATCGAAATTCGAAAACACATTGGTACGTGACAGGAGTCAGGACTCGAACCACGACATCCCGGATAGGAGGTAGCGGCTCTTGCCGTTGCGCCACCGACGCTCTCAGCGCGATGCGGGCATCGTAGGAGCAGTCATCGTGGAAAGGCCTTAGTTCAGCAGCGGACTTCTTTCGGCTGATATGACAATGACAATAAATTGTAACTGATAACGATAATAAAGGTCAAGAGGCAATGGAACACCGTCACCTGGCCTCGATGGTTCCCTGTGCTATGGGCAAGAGAGACAGTTAATCACTAGCGGAAATCGACCCTCGGAATATGTTGCTATAAGAGGAGTACTAAACTCGAGGACTACCGAGTGAGTCAACAGAAATTAAGCAAAAGTCGATGATAACCTTCTAAAAAATAATTAGGATGTGAAACATTACCAAAATATTAAATTTCATCCAAATCGTTATAGCCGTTTCCGAGAAACCTTTTTTACATACATACAATAATTTCTAATTTAAACTAATATCCTTACCACAGATTACTAAGTAGTTACTATCCTTACTAACATTATAAACGCGAAAGTTTGTAGGTTTGTATTTCACGCCTCAATATATAAACGGATCTGGATGAAATTAGGTAGGTAGACAGATTGGGACCTGGATTACCATAAAGGCTACTTTTTCCACGCTCGCGAGCCGCTTGCGGGTCGCGCACCGCGCACCTTCGAAGACAGTCATAGAAACTATGTTAACGCGAGCGAAGCCGCTGGCTAAATCTAGTGATAAATAAATATTCAGCTAAAATCATACACAATAATGTGTATACCTTAACAAGTTAGCAGCTACACTAATATTATTTGTCCCACTATCGAAATTCACAACTGTTAATGGACGTATCTCAGCCGATATGATGATGATGAGAGTCCTTAAGTAGCAACTAGCCATAGCAACGATAGCTAATTCATACTTATACTCACGTAGCTCTTTAGTCCGGAAGGTGTTGTAGGATCGCTCCGAACACCAGGTCGCGGCGTAGGCGTCCTCAGTCTCATTGGCCTCCTGCTCTCGACACGCCCACACGTTGACAGTGTACCAAGTGAAGTGGCGGAGATTGTGCACGTGTATGCTCCGCGCACTGCCATCCAACTCGTAGTAGAGACTCTTCATGTAGTCTGAAAGGGCACTTTAATATTAAGACTCATCTGAGGCTGTGAGAATTATGGCCAGTTTTAACGTTTTATTCGAAGACTGAATAAGAATGTTGTGATAACTAGGCCCCTATTCCGTAATGTACAGAGGTCGGCACATCAAGCTAGACACTTTGAACTTTGTACCGTTCTTATGCCGTACGCGCATGGATCCGAATCGCACTACAAGTTTTTAGCTTGATGTGCTGGCCTCTGTACATGGCAAACACATATTCTTCATTTATATAATAGGGCCCTTGAAGTTAAAAATTCAGAAAGAACGATTCAGTGCACGGTTGCAAAATGCCTTACAGAGTTTATTGTTGGTTTTAATATAATCAGCCGAAACGACCTTGACATTTTAATTAAAATTTTTGATTAATTACGAACAGGTAGTTGTTTTGTAAAATAAATCATAAATATAATAACACTAGATAATGCATAAAATTTAGTGAAAATTTGCAGTTGACCGTTTTTTACTTTCTCCACCTATTACTTTTTCCTCGTAGTACGGTACGTACTAGAGTAGAGGTAGTATTGTTATCGCGAGAAAAAAAAAGTATTTCTAATTTTCGTGACGTACCGAAAAACCAAATATCTCAATTTTGTCCGCGCGTCTGCATCCGTGCGTGCGTGCATCTGTCCGTCACGCTTAGTTCTGGAGACTATATCTTTAATCCATCATCATCTCCATTTCAGCCGAAAAACGTCCACTGCTGGACAAAGGCCCCCAAGGATTTCCACGACGACCGGTTCTGCGGTACCCGCATACAGGGGCTTCCTGCTACCTTCACCAGGTCATCGGTCCACCGAGTGGGAGGCCTGCCTACTCTACGTTTTCTGGTGCGCGGTCGCCACTCGAGAACTTTATTTCCCTAACGGCCATCTGTTCTACAAGCTATGTGCCCTGCCCACTACCACTTAAGTTTAGCAATTCGGAGAATTATGTCGGTTACTTTCGTTCTCCTACGGATCTCCTTGTTTCTGATTCGATCACAGAAACTCCGAGAACAGCACGCTCCATTGCCCTTTGGGTGACCTTGAGCCATCTTATGAGGCCCATAGTAAGCGTCCATGTCTCAGTACCGTATGCCATCACTGGCAACACACACTGGTCGAAGATCTTAGTCTTGAGACACTGCGGTATTTGGGACGTGAAGATATTGCGAAGCTTCCCGAATGCTGCCCAGCCGAGTTGGATTCGACGATTGATCTCTTTCTTGAAGTTGGACCTACCTAGCTGGACTGTTTGTCCCAGGTATACATATTCGTCAACGACTTCCAGTGTAGAGTCTCCAACCTTTAGAGGGGTGGGTTCGACACGGACATTTAACATTATTTTCTCAACAATTGTTGAGAGACTTTACTGAGGCTACCGAGCATTGTGCTTAGGTCTTCCATAGTCTCTGCGATGACCAAGGCTACCGAACATTGTGCTTAGGCCTTCCATAGTCTCTGCGATGACCACGATATCGTCAACGAATCGGAGATGGGTTATGTATTCGCCTTTGATATTGATGCCGAGTCCACACACACATCTTCCGGGCGGCGGTAAACAGTTTCGGAGATATAACGTCTCCCTGTCTCACCCCTCGCTGCAACTGGATAGGTTTCGAGTTTTGGCCCTGGAGGCGAAACGACAAGGTGACGTTTTCATACAGACACTTCAACACCTCGATGTATCGATGGTCAATTGGCACCGCTGGAGAGACTGTAGCACAGCCCAGGTTTCGTCAGAATCAAAGGCTTTCTCATAGTCCACAAACGCCAAGTATAGTGGCTGATTGTACTCTTCCGTCTTCTGTATAATCTGCCGCAGCGTATGTATGTGGTCTACGGTGCTAAAGCCTTTTCGGAAACCAGCTTGTTCGGAAGGCTAGAAGTCGTCAAACCTGCGTGTGAGACGATTCGTAATGACTCTCTAAAACAGCTTGTAGACATGGCTCAGGAGAAAGATGGGTCTGTAGTTCTTTAGCAGGGTGTGACAAGCTTTGAAAAGCACGACCACACTTCTGTACCATGCCTCAGGCGTTTGTCCCTCGAGTAAAACGGAAATAATAACTTCTGAAGAGCTTTTAGTACCGGTGATCCACCTGCTTTCTGATGTTCAGCCGTAATTCCATCATCCCACGGTACCTTGTTGTTCTTGAGTTGTTTGATAGCCATTCTAATCTCTTACAGGCTGACGTCCGGGATATCTTCGGTATAGTTTCGGGTTAGTCTGGCTCTAAAGTCCTAAGAACCAGATTACTGCAGGAAGTCGTGTGTTGTTGTACAATTGTCCGTAGAACTTTTCAACTTCTTCCAGCAATTCAGTCTTAGACGATATGATCCTGCCATCCTCAGTCGTCAGCTTGGTCAGTTGGCTTTGTCTAACAGACAGATCTCTCGCGAACACTTTTGTGCCTATGTTGTGCTCAATCGCCTCTTTAATACAATTTGTATTATACTCGTAAATCGCGAGTCAGGGACTTAGAGATCTGCCTGTTTAGTTGCCGATACTGAGTAGCGTCTTCAGAGGACTGCAAAACCAATCTGCGTCTTTCTTCCATAAGGTTGCTGGTGAAGTCTGCGATTTTTTGGTTCTGTTTGAACGGTGAGTTTCAAAAATCTTAGACCTGACCGTTTGGATAATATCCACCAATCTGTCGTTATAATCGACCACATTCTCGCAGTCTCCTAGGCATTCGAAGCGATTGTGTAATTCTATCTAAAAGCTGTCAGGGTTTTGGAGCTGGATGGGCGTTGGTCGGAGCGTAGACTTCATCAGTCGACATCTTTCTAGCTTGGTCTTTAGATACAATGTGCCTTTTGTTGATCACAGAGACATCAATGAATATTTGCCTTTTCGTCGACAAAACGAAGTCAATGACAAAATACGCCATTGGGATGCCACCATGTCCACTAACGCTGTTTTGACTTTTTGAAGAAGGAGTTCATCATAAAGAGGCTGTCCTTCTCCATAAAGTCGGCCAGCATCTGACCACGTGCATTTCTTACTCCGTATCCAAATTTCCCCACTCTCAACTCACCATCGCTTCGTTTGCCCAGTTTCGGGTTGAAGGGGCCTCATAACAACGGTATAATAGTTCCTGGTGCTATGTATGGCTGTAGAGATGTCCTCATACATAGTCTCTACCTCGTCGTCCGAGTGTTCTGTGATCGGCGCGTATACCTGTATGACCTTCAACGAATACCGTTTGGTGATTCTTGAGTATAAAATATGCTGCCCTTGTCGAAACGCTCACGATCTGGACCACATTGTTAATGAGGGACTTGTGGACGAGAAACACGACACCACCACCAATCTTTAGTCAGATTGGGACTAAATTTGGAACTTAGAGTTTTAAATTATTCAATCGAGGGATTATCAAAAGTTTCTTCGTACCGTCAAACCAAACAGTAGCTATCATACAACATACACAGTTTTTTTTCTCAAAAACGGCTCTAACGATTTTAATTAAACTTTGCATGCCGGAGTTTCTTATGGTTATCTATTACATAGTAATACCCGGTCTTGGAAAAATTGTGTTTGTATGGTTCTCCTACAAATAAAATTGTAACCTTCGATTTACTCTACGGTTGGAGCTATTGAATTGTCATGTATTACGAATAAGTATAATCAATATTATTTTAAAAAAGTTGTATGAAAATATAATTAATAAAAAAATTGTTAAGTAACTTTAGTGCGGGCTGCCGTACAAATGATTTTATCCACAATTGGTACGCCCTTGGCATCATCTCACCGAATAAGTGACAATGATGCCGAAAATGTAAGCGGGCTTACCAAGATTCCCCAACGCAATGGAAAACTGGCTATCTTATCTTCAAGCCGGAACACATTGATATTGATAACAATGATGTTTGGCGGCAGGACTTAAATAAGGATATCATGGTATCGTGCACTTATCGCACGAATTTTTAGTATAAGAAATAAGAATTATTGAGGGTTAGTGAAAGATACAACGATTTTCTACTCAAAATAATTTATCAATACATGCAGTTCAACCAGTTTATAAAATTGATTAAGTCAGTTCGATTAGCACACAAGCGCCGCGCAAAGAAATAAATAATTTACTAATTTTTAGGGTTCCGAAATCAACAAGGAAACCTTATAGTTTCGCCATGTCGCCATGTCTGTCTGTCAGTCCATCTTTCCGCAGCTTAGCTCAGACACTATTAGTACTAGAAAGCTGTAATTTGGTCTGGGTGTACAATTGTACATATTAATTTCGCCGATAAAGAGGTAAAATAAAATCTAAAAAAAAAAGTAGCCTCTGCATGTAGAGGGTGTGTTTTTTTCGTTGACGTAACCTAACGTACCCTATTGAAAAGGTATTTCAAAACAACTGCGGGTTCGCTGAAACCAAGGATCGGTTTGTAAAATATTATTTTTTGCTAGAGTCAAGTGCCCCCCCTCCCCGCATCTAAACCGCTATTTAAGGACATCTGAAAAAAGTTGTAAATAGTAGGACTTATGATCAATTTATAAGGATAACTATCACGGCTAATTAGACTTTCTTAGTTTAGGAGTAACAGTCCACCAACTTAAGGTGTGCAGTTGGATTTGAAAAAGACGTAGATACATCGATTTTCCATGCAAAATGTTCTATTACCAACTGCAAATATAATTTTGTTTTTTAAAATATACATTTATTTTTTGAAAAGACTATGGAACTCTACTTTGCGAGAGTCCAACTCGCACTTGGCCGGTTTTTATAGACTTTAATCGATATCATTGAGTATTTTGTGCATATCGGAAGGTGGGGGAGGGGTGGGGGGGAGGAACAACTATTGTTTAATTGTTATTTTATAACTGTAAAAATTAACAACAAGTTAATTTTTATAAAACCTTTAACACTTTTGCAAAAAATAACTTGTTGCTAATGTTTTAAATAAAAATTAAACAATAGTTGTTGCAACCTTAAATGCGCAAAATACTCAATGAAAATTATTTATTTCCATTGGCGACGCTAGTGTACTAATCGAACCACCTGAAACCTAATTATTTAACGAAATGCCATGCAAATCTAACTAACATGCAATAAAATAAATGCTTCGTTCATTCAAAAGAATGAAATGAAAATTAAATGACGCAAGCTGATGATAATGAAGTTGTTACACAAACTTATTACATACACTATCTTACTTAACACGTTCACGGACAATAAGCCACACCTGTTTGATACAAATAGTTTGTGTAAAAAATTTGGAGATGCTTTGGAGACATATGATCCTAAAGCCAATAATAAATCACAAAAATGCTCTCCAGGTCACTTCCCTCAGGACTAAACAAAATTTCATACACACAGGACTGCCATAGCATCCGTGTCACTCCCACTGAAGGCTTTTTTATGTTTGTTTATAAATCCCCTTTATAGGATACTAGTCACCCCTGTAATAGGGTAAAATGTGGCACTAAACAAACATGAACTTCTTATACTATGGAAGTCTGGCTGCGTTATCATTTGTGTCAGATATAGTAAAAACAAGTTCAAACGCTATAGCATCCGCGTCACGGTAAACCAGAAAAATCGAACGCTATAGCGTTTCCATCTATGAACGTGTTAACAAAATTCAAATAAACATATATTCGTGAAAATTGTCACATGCCGTAACCGGATTCCCGTCAAAACGTACTTTTGTATAATAAATTACATAAGAGTATATTTTCTCAATGTTTAACCTGTTGCATTCTCCTTTACGAAGCAAACGTTAGGCTGGTCGCGACTGCACTTCACTGAAAAGAGAATGCCAATGGCGGTGATGAGGGTGCGATAAGCATGACCAAGAAAAGCGGACAGTGGCGCGGAGGTGGCGTTAAACATGTAAACAGTGACACGAGTTATGTATGAATAGTTATCTTGTTACAGGCAAACCATAAGAAGAATTAAATTAGTTCTTTGTTTAAAATATGACAAAAATAAAAACAATAAACGAGCGACAAGATGACGTAATGACTTTTGAAATTTTATCTATGAGTGATAGTGGCGTACTTTTCTCGTCGGTGGCGTTGGTGTAGTTGGTGCCGAGTTGAGGTTTGCTGCTGCCGCTGACTATGACCAGCATGCTGAGGCTGTTGGCCACGGAGCGTCGCGACCTGGAGCGGTGTCTCGGTGCTGGTGATATCTTTGTTTTATTCGGATTTACGTTCTTTTTGTAAATCTGGAAAAAAGTGGTACAATTAGTGATTCGTCATTACTTCTAGCGCAGGTTACCTTTAGAAAGGCCGTACGATAATAATAATAAGTTCCCCATGTCCGTCCATACCTTCCCACTGATGACGCTGGACGTGACGGTCCGACATCTTGCTTCAAAACGTTCACGTAGGTAAGTACTTACTAAAGCTGACAATCTAATATGTCTATGGTTCCAGTGACAGTGAAAGCCTGCTTGCGGCTCGCTAGCCTGATCGTCGACCACTCCACCACAGTGGCCCGCCCCATTTTCATTACCAATCCTTACGAACACGTAACGTATCTTCCCAAATGCTAGTGCACGAATTTTTTATCGGACCGTTTAAAAGCTGATATATGTTTTTTTGCTTGATCTTATTAGTTTAGAAATAATTTTCGAAAAACCTAAAAGCTTTTGGGTACAAGCTTAAATTATTGCATTGTCACGCGATATACATACGCATGCAGAATTTCAGCTCAATCGGAAACCAGGAAGTGGGTCAAATTTAACTTGCAAGATTCCACCCGAACAAACATACATACATAACAAGTTAAATAAAAGCTTGTAAAAAGGTGTATTCCAAGAAAATTCTTATTAAGTATTTAAACGTTACAAGGAGGACCCATGCTGCTCGGCAGCATTGTTTTTTTTATAATGGACATCGAGAGCGCGCGATGGACAAGCCGCGATCGAAGGTGCTCAGTGGGCGACCCTAAAGCGGCTCGCCATCATCGAATGCACCCTCCAACTCAATCAATTTAAGTGGACAATAGCTCAAATAAAGGCGCTCGTTTCTGCGAGTGTTCTTAGACCAAAATGAACCGCGTACTTCAGTTAAAACCGGAGATATTGAGAAATAAAGCTATGAAAATCGCGTTTGGGTATAACTTTAAACCTTAAATTTAAACGTCCCCGTGGCGTAATGGTTAGTTCATTTTCTTCACACCAGGAGGTCGCGGGTTCGTTTCCCAGCGGGGTCAACTTTGTAGACTCGGTTTGGTTGGTGGTAGGGCATTTTCATAGCCCGCCTGGCTAGCTACCACCATCTTATCTAAATCTTGCCGCCAAACATCAGTGTTAACAGCATTGATGTGTTCCGGCTTGAAGATGAGATAGCCGGATCCCCATTGCGTTGGGGAATATTGGTAAGCCCGCTTCCATCTTCGGCATCATCGTCACTTACCACCAGGTGAGATGCAAATACAAATATTCTTTATTTGCCATTAAACAAGGTACAAATAGTGATGTTACTTTAAAGACCATAGACTCTATTAAAAAAAAAAAATTAAACTGTTTATTTCAATAAAAAAAGGAAACATGATGCCACACAAAAAACGCAAATCTTGATAATCTTGTTTAGCCATATTATGTTATAGCATGCAAATTTATAATTGATTGATTGATTTATGCAAATTTATTTATTTATGATGATGCCAAGGGCTTAAAGATTGTGAATTTTAAAAAAACTTGGGAAGGGCCAAAGTTAGGTGTTATTCAATGCTTGATGACAAATCTGTGCATCAATACCTTTCATTAAAAAAAAACTAAGAAAATCAGTTTGATAGAACTGCCGGACGGACTCGAAATATTCTTCAAAACTATATTTAAGTACAAAAAGGTATATTCTACCTTTTTGTCGTTTGCATAAAACTAATCAGTATACTCTCTAATTATTCTTATCACCTGGTTCTGCAGCTCGTTCTCAAACTGTATGGTATCCCACCGCTCGGCCTCGGCGAGCGAGTTGAACTTGGTGGTCTTGGGATCCTCCTTGCACGAGCAAGAGCTATTCTTCCCGTCACCGCTATACTTGTCCTGCTTCTCTTGCGGCTCGTCGCCCTCGCCGCGGACCGATATTAGGTTGGCTAGGAGGTTCGCTGCAGAAGTTTAACAATTGTTAGTTGGTGAACAAAAGGCGTTGATACCTTGACAATAAAGACTCAATATATAGAATAGAATTCAATTTCCAGGCACAATTTACAAACGATAGTGTGATGAGCCAGATTTGTTTGCTCTGTGTCTGGATGTTAAATATATCTATATATGTATGTATTTAAACGTATATAAGTATGTATTTCAGTCTCTGGTAACCCATAACACAGGGAATCCTACTTTGGGGCCAGATAACCATGTGTGATTTGTCCCAGAATATTTATTTATTTAAACTATAAAAAATGGCTGTACTGTGCACCAAAACGGTACTGACTCAGCATATGCTGCAGTATACTCTGCAGCGCTGTTATTCTGCCAGAAACCGGTTCGGCGAACGAACGCACGCTTTCACAACACATGTTTAAAAATAAATTTAATAAATTAAAATTTAAACAATAAAAACATTAAATTGAAAAGTGGATGTAAAAGAACGAACAAATTACATCGTTGTAAAACTATATCTTATCATCTCATATCATCTCGAGCCTCCTAACATGCTTGACATACGGATGCCAGACTTGGAAGTTCACTGCAAAAGCCAAGTACAAAATCACCACCTGCCAGAGAGGAATGGAAAGAAGCCTGCTCAAGGTTAAGAAAATGGACAAGATAAGACACCAGTATAAGAGTAAAAACGAAAGTCACAAATGCCCTGAGCTATGCACAGAAGGTGAAGTGGAAATGGGCAGGACACGTAGCGAGGCTCACGGACCAGATATGGACCCTCAAAACCACCTTGAGGGCCACAGGGAAAAAGAGGAAGAGTGAGACTGCCTATACGAATTGGGGATCTTCAAGGCAAGAGTGAATAGGCATTATTTGAGTTTGCGTGTACTATCCTCGACTGCATCATCACTTACCATCAGGTGAGTTGCAGTCAAACGCACTCAAATTTATAATAATAAAAAGATGAGGGCGAAATTAAAAAAAAAACTGCAGGCCCAAATTGGTGCCAAACAGCCCAAAACAGGGAAATTTGGGCATCTTCGGAGGAGGCCTTTACCCAGCTGGGGGTTCTTGATATAGTCTAAAGTTAATTAGCAAGTAGTGTAAATATTATGTAATTATTAAATAAAAACAAATGAAAGGCTTTTTTATTTATTTACTAGCTGTCCCGGCGAACTACGTACCGCCTTACATTACACTACCCTACCCTACCCTACATTACACTACCCTAACCTACACTACACTACCCTACCCTACACTACACTACCCTACCCTACACTACCCTACCCTACACTACACTACCCTACACTACTCTACACTACCCTACACTACACTACCCTACCCTACACTACACTACCCTACCCTACACTACCCTACCTTACACTACTCTACCCTACACTACACTACCCTACACTACTCTACACTACCCTACACTACACTACCCTACCCTACCCTACACTACCCTACCCTACCCTACACTACCCTACCCTACCCTACATACACTACCCTACCCTACACTACACTACCGTACACTACACTACACTACACTACCCTACCCTACCCTACCCTACCCTACACTACACTACCCTACACTACACTACACTACACTACATAAGAACCTTCTCCTGACAATAAAGAACTCGACAAAAAAAGAATTAGCCAAATTGGTCCAGCCGTTCTCGAGTTATGCGCTTACCAACACATTTTGCGATTCATTTTTATATTATAGATTATATCTAATCGGTATGATTAGACGTCGATTTTTGCGTATATATCAATCAGTGAAGTGGAAGCGGAACCTGCCTCTTGGGACAAATCTAATGGCGCATTTACACTCAGCCCTGTTGGGCAAGAAGTTGGGCAGGAAAGTGAGCAAGGTAGTGGGCATCGCAAGAATGTAAATAGGTCACTCGCGCTGCCACTTCCCCTTTCGCTGCCGCTGCCATTGCCACGATTATCGGCTTTCGT